>CM023952.1:14308931-14362965 GCA_013407115.1 Glycine latifolia | reverse complement strand
AACAATATAATAATTAATAATTTAATAACTTCAAATTAAATTACATTACAAATAAATAACCTAAATATTTTCAAATTACATTTATAACCTAAACCCTAAACCCTAAACCCTAAACAATAGACAACATTTAAATATAATTTCAAATTATATTTAAAACCTAAACCCCAAAAAATAAATATGTAGGGAATTATTTAGGTTTTAGTCACTACTTCAACATTTCTTTCTCACTCAAATCATTCCCAGTTCCATAGCATAGTAATATCATCTACATATGTAGGGAAATCACCTAAAATCCTAAACCCTAATCCCTAACCTTAACCCTAAACTAACTAATTAAATTTACTAAAATAATTTTGATTTAACTACTACACCCTAAACCCTAAAATCCTAATCCCTAAACTAAACCCTAAAAACTAAACCCAAATCCCTAACCCTTAAACCATAAACACTAAGTAAATTTAGTAAAATAATTTTAATTTAACAACTAAACCCTAAACCCTTAACTAAACCCTAAACACTAAACCCTAATCCCTAACCTTAACCCTAAACTGAACTAATTAAATTTAGTAAAATAATTTTAATTAAACTACTACACCCTAAACCCTAAAATCCTAATCCCTAAACTAAACCCTCAAAACTAAACCCAAATCCCTAACCCTTAAACCCTAAACACTAAGTAAATTTAGTAAAATAATTTTAATTTAACAACTAAACCCTAAACACTAACACCCTAATCCCTAACCTTAACCCTAAACTGGACTAAGTAAATTTAGTAAAATAATTTTAATTTAACTACTACATCGTAAACCCTAAACCCTAAAATCCTAATCCCTAAACTAAACCCTCAAAACTAAACTCAAATCCTAACCCTTAAACCCTAAACACTAAGTAAATTTAGTAAAATAATTTTAATTTAACAATTAAACCCTAAACCATTAACTAAACCCTAAACACTAACACCCTAATCCCTAACCCCTAACCTTAACCCTAAACTGAACTAAGTAAATTTAGTCAAATAATTGTAATTAACAACTAAACCCTACACCCTAAACTAAACTACACCTTAGATCCTAATACCTAACAGTTTTCTACAAAACTAATTAAATAATATGGCTCTAACAATTTTATAATTTAATAATATAACATATTAAATAATATGCATAATTAATAAATTAACTTACTTGTTGGCAGAGCTTTGCTGCAGAGATAAATTACTCATAAACCTAAGAGAGATAGACTTCAGAAACTTTTAGAGAGAAAATGAAATAACAAAAGTGAGTAAAAAGTAAAAAAATTAAGCTTATATAATGGAACCCAGATTAGGCGTGATTACCATGCCTAATCTGGTCACGCCCATTTTGGGTGTGTCTCCCTACTCCAAATTTGTAATATGTTTTAAAATAGTCTTAAATTTATAATTTTTTTATTAAAAAAGTATTATTTTGATAAAAATGTCCTGAATTTATTGTTTCATTTTGAGTAAATATAAACATTTTTATATTTTGTAGTTAGGTAAATTAATATAAAAAGTAAAAAAAAAAAAGAAAAGAGTATAAGACAATTAAGAAAAGGAGAAGAAGCGAAGAAGAGGGAAAATTTTTGATTTCACGTGGAAGTAAAGTAGTACCGTTTACAAAGACTAGAATAGCAAAGTCTATTAGCTAGCTGGCCGAGGGAGTGAGGTGATGAGGTCCCCAGATACTTCTAAAGTTATAAAAACCTCTCTCACTCTCACTCTCTCGCACGTGACCTTTCTCAACTCTCTCTTAAATCTCTCTCCCAATTCCAAACCCAACCAAAAGCCCATCGCTTTCTCCTTCCGTCAATCCTAAACCCAAAAAAAAAAAACATCAAATCCCTCCCTCTCTCTTTCATTTCCATTTCCTCGTTTCCATCATCATCGCGCTTCCTTTCTGTCTTTTTCCCCAGCACCCTTACTTATTATTATCACTGCCCCGTGCGTGCGTTTAATGGCTCCGCTCCTCGCAATAAAACCCCCCTAACAGATTCATTGAGATTCAAATGCTATTGGACGACACGCCGTATCTACGCTCAAATGCTCGGATCTCTCGCCGGTGTAAAACCGCTTTTCTCTCTCTCTCTCTTGCCTCTCTTTCCACGTCTCTTCCTTCTTCGTCAACGCCTTCTTCGGTTTTAGTCTTCGTGTTGGCGGCAATTTGAATTCCGTTACTGTTCTCTCGCATTCGTGATGTTTGTTTGCTTATTTGTTCATTCGTGATGCTGTCTTTGGTACTATCTAATGTTCTTTTCACTCTCTCTCTCTCTCTCTCTCTCTCTCTTTACTTTCTTTCTTTCTTTTGCTTGTTACCAATTTGAATTTTGGAATGAAAATGGAGTTGAGTCTGCGTGCAATGTAGATGCTATCTTTCTCTAGGGCGACTCTCAATTTTGGAAACTAGATTCGTTTTACGGATTCGCTTTGAAATTGCGATGCTCGCTTTGAGGTTTTCGCCGCACTTCTATAGTTGAGACTTGAGAAGGCTCTTTCATAGTAGGCGGTTTCTGAATTCTACTGCTGTTTGTTGTCATTGAAGTAATAGTAGATCCGTTTATTATTATTGTGCGAATGCGATAGTATTTTGAATCCTGTTGTTGTTGGCGGTACTGATCAATTTATAGAAACGCATTAATATTAATGAGTGAATTATAAGATGAGATGGTTTAAATAGAAATCTGAAGCTCTCTGTTTCCTTTTGCGCCTAAAACATGTGAAGTTGGTTGAGTTCCTTCGGGGACATTCGATAAAAGTGGAACGATATGTGAAGTCGGTTGAGCAGAGTATAGTTGAGTGTGGAAAACAGAAGAGATTAGTCTTGGAGACTTGAGTAGGGATAGTCGGTTTAGATGGAAAATGGAAAGTTATGGATGAGATTAAATAAAAAACGAAGATGCTTGATTGAAGAGAGAATCTTTGGTATACTGAATAAATGGAATAAATATAAATACATGTACTTTTGGATATGTTAGTTTTGTTCCAAGGTTTGCCTTTGAATGTGCAATGAAAAAGATATAAGTATTTGTAAACTACCAAGTTTATGCCTGAGTGTTTGATACTAAGGTGAAAGGGCTTCTTCTTGCTTTAGTGAATTGTAAACTACCAATTTCGCATCAGAATATATGCCTATACCTTGTTATTTGGTTTATGCAGGTTACGTGGCCTCCAGCTTAAAGCAGTTGGAGCTGCAAAAGTATTGTTTCGATGTTTTATGGTTGTAGAGCTACCTTTAGCTTTGATATGTCTCTTATGGGTTAAGGAGTGTGGCGAAATGGTTTTACATTCCAATATTATTAAAACATGGAAGAGACACGAGAAGATGCAGGGCCAGCAGAGCGAAGGCCATCCAACATGTCATGGTGGCCTTCAGATTTTGTTGAAAAATTCGAATCTGTTTCTTTGAGCTCTCAAGATGAGACCTTAAATAATAAAGAATCACCTAGACATTCTAGCCAGGATGTTATGTCACCTCAGAAGGCGTCACAAATTCTGTGGCGCACTGGAATGCTTTCAGAACCAATACCCAATGGTTTTTATTCAGTCATTCCGGTGAGTTTTTTTTATTTTTTTCTATTCTGTACTTTTTTCTTCTTCCTTTCTTAATAAGTATTTTTTAATAAAAAAATGGAAAAGAAGACCCCTTATAGCCAGCACTTTTCGGAAAATCCTTGAATATTAGTAATTTAGTATTATATAAATAGTTGGAAGATCATTTGCTTGTACTCTCTCCGTCCCAATTGAAAATAATCATATTTTAGCCCAATTTGTTTAATATATCTCTATATGTATTTTCTTAGGTCTTATGGTTAATTAGATGTACAAGCAATTTACTCAGCAATATAATTTTAAAATATTTTGTAATGACTAATGACTTTCTGCTCATTTATGGCATTATCGGGTTGTTTTTATGTCGTATCCCTGTTCTTCATGTGTAACTAAAAATGTAACTAAATTGTGCAGGAGAAAAGACTCAAGAAACTTTTTGATAGTATTCCTACTTTGGACGAGCTTCAAGCTTTGGGTGGAGAGGGTTTTAGGGCTGATGTCATTGTTGTGGATGCAGAGAAAGATAGAAGGTTATCTATGTTGAAGCAACTAATTCTGGCATTAGTTAGAGGATTGAATTCAAACCCACCTGCGATGATTAAGAAGATAGCTGGATTAGTATGTACTATTATTGCATCTTATTTTGTAGCTTGGGTTTACTGTTTATGGATTTTGTAATATATTATTATTATTATTGCTCCATTGATCTGATGAGATTTTCTTCCATGTACAAAATGTATTTGTCAATGCAAAATACTTTCCAAACTAGTCCCATTATTAATTTTTGAGAGACCTTTTCATTTTAGTTGGGTGAGCTATTCATATTATCTTCTACCTTCTGATTTCAGTCATTGCAGTTTTTTTTTAATGAATTATTTCTCTTTAAATTTTAATTATCAATTACAAGTTTGTCCGGTAGGTATTTGTGTCAATTATCTATTATAAGGTATGGTAAGAAGGTGCTCACCATTTATATTATGGCCTCAATTTCTGTGCAGGTTTCTGACTTTTATAAGCGATCAAATGTAGAAAGTCCAGCAAAAGCTGCACTTGAGGAATCATCCCACATGTTTGAGAATCGTGGTGTTCAGATACTGGGGCAAATAAGGCATGGTTCGTGCCGTCCTCGAGCTATCTTATTTAAAGTATTGGCAGATACTGTAGGTCTTGAAAGTAGACTTATGATGGTAAGCTCTGATTTCCTCAGTTGTTGCAATTGCAGCTATTCTTTGCCATACAGTTAACTACTTCTTTAATAGTTTCAATCTAATATTCTAATGAAAATATTTTTAGCAAAAGAATCAATGGTAAATATTCAATTTTGCTTACTATCATATCTAATTTTGAAGGATGTCTTGTTTTGCCATTCTCTTTATCAGGGTTTTCCAAATGATGGGGCTGCTGAATGTGTAGACTCTTACAAGCATATGTCAGTGATAGTCGTGTTAAATTCTGTGGAACTGCTGGTTGATCTTATGCGTTTTCCTGGCCAACTATTACCACGATCAACCAAATCAATTCTTATGACACATATTTCTGCGGCAGGAGAGAGTGATTCTGCAGAAAATGATTCCTGTGACTCACCATTAGAACCAAATAGTCCTTTGTATGGGGTTTCAGAGAGGTTAGATCCTAAGTGGTTTGGAAAATGGTTATATTTTGTTTTCACTCAATTACACTTTTGCTACCTTTTGTTTCTCTTAAATTTTATTGTCCTCTAATTTTAATTGTAACATATAGTTATCATGTCATAGTTTTCTAAATCATGCAATTAAGTCCTTGTCGGACTGATGATGTTGATATTGGCACTTTGTTTATTATGGCATGTTTGCCTTGTCAATTCTCAGTTTTTCTCATAGTGAACCCAACATTGCTACTGCATTTGGTCGGCGTAGTCGGAGAAAGGTCATTGCTGAACAGAGGACTGCTAGTTCAAGGTTATTCATAATTTCCTTCTGTTTTGGATTGATGAGTGTGCATGTTACATTCATAACAAATTGTTGGTATTGTTCATGATCTTGGTTTGTTCTTTTATAGTTAATGGTGCTTATAAAGTTCTCTTAAATTTATTTTGTAGAGTCTTTAGTTTAACTTGGATGGCTGGCTAGCCTGGCATTATGGGATTTTTCTTGCATCTGAATTGACTGTCTGTCAGTGATTAGGGGGTGGAAGCCTAGTGTTTATGAAAGAATTACTGTTGTTGCCAAGAAAAAATTACTGATGCAGTTGCAGTGTGAGGAATTGTACAATGTAATTATTCTGTACCCAGTCTCATAGGATGGATTAGCCGTACTCATTGATGATTACTTTTTCCAAATGTGGGATTTATCTCTGATAGAAATAGAATAGAACCCCTAAAATTACTGAAGTCTACGAAACAAGAAAGAACTGGTGCGCTGTAGGGAATAAAATCCAAGAGAGGAAATGAAAATAAGTACAGAGAGGGTGACTAAAATGTAACCAACTGCTGAGCTGGAGATTGGGAAGGGGCAGGAGTATGATGCGAGTGTAAAGGAGATATTAAGGTGTGAGAGTGAGAAGAGGGGGTTAGGCTGGAATTAGTTGGGACCTTTGGGAGAGACTGGACACTCTCCTAAACTTGTTTCTTTTCTTGCTTTTTGCACTACCTTCTTTGTATTTCAGAAAACCAGGACCTACTAGACCTTGATACAGGCCTGTACTTTCGACTAATATTGTGCAGTATCTGTTTTTTGCTTCATTTTCTGGTACCTATCAATCTGATGTTTTGAAATTCTCAGAAAAATAATGGTTATGGTCTATATTCGTAAAATTTGTTATTACAATTTTAAGTACCAAATATCAATCTTCCAATTAGACGTGCCTATGTTTTTGCTTTCAGCATGTTGGTGATAGATGACTTCTCTGTTGATGATAAGCTGAACCAATTTTTATCTTTCTAATTGGTTTATTTATCAATTTTTCAAGTAGTGGCAACTGTACCTTAATGATCTCCAAATTCTACATGCTAAAATATCTTGGAATATTAAAAAATTATGCTGTCTTCTTTTCCTTCAAATACTTCTGGTTTTGCAGTCCAGAACATCCATCATTGCGAGCTCATGGACGGTCCAAGCTTAGTGGTGACAGGACTTCTTTTAGAGATTTTGCTGATGACCAGTCTACACTAAGGTTTATCTCTGATCCCTTAATATTTTCTCTTACTCTGGTTGGGTTCTGGCAATTTGGCAAATTTATTTTTCACTTAAATTTTTATACTGGGCCCTTATTGACTGAATGAAAACCAATTGCTTCTTAACTCTTCAATTTCTTTCTATCCAATTTTGGGTTACTCTGTCACTTTTTTACTTATCCTTTATATGAAGCAATTTATCAGAGCATGTCTTTGACTTTATGGGTTCTAAAGTTAATGATGTTGTATTTACTTATTGAAACTTTATGGGCTGCACAAATCTTTGATGACTAAACATTCAGTGTTAGTTCAAGTTCTGATAAAAGCAATGATGTTGGCTAGTTGGATTTCATCTGAAGAGCTGTCAGGTTAAACTGGCATGGCCTAAAACTAAGTCACCAAGTAAATAATATACTATCCTCACTCTAATTGGTGCTGTGAAGTGGGTACTTATAGATTATTTCCTTTTCTACTCGTAACTTTGTTGGTGTGGGCATATTTTAATTATGGCTATTGCATGTCGTTATGTAAATTTAGGAATTTGTGAAAGTATTTTCTTCATCACAATTTTTTAACAGATGAACTTGTTCATTTTTCAGATCCAGCTACAAGTCAGATGGCGCTTCCTCATCAGAAGCTCGTAGGATACGAAGAAGAAGTATCAGTATTACACCAGAGATTGGTGATGATATTGCTAGGTTGGTTGTTACCTGTTGCTCTTTTATGCTTCTGGCTTTGTTTATCCTAAGCATGCTTTCCTTGGTGTAGATAAATGTTAAATTGTTTATTGTACATTTAGTATTGATTACTTTTATGCTAAATACAATTTTGATCATAATTTTTTTCTGAAGAAAAAATTAAACTACTCTATACTTGCCCTCTACTTGTAGCCTTTAGCTGTACTTCTTGGTAATTGCTCAACTTACTAATTGGATCGATTAATTTGTAGATTGCTGGAGGCTGGACTGTTATAAATGGTTCCTGCTTTGTGATAAATAACTAATAACTAATTCAAAGAATGCATGATTATCTTTGTACTTTGGTCAAGTGAATTAGTGATCCTTTATTTAAAATTTTCATAGTGCATAATCATTCATTATTTTAATCTATTAGGTAATGTAGTATGTGTGCTGTTACTTATTTATAAGTTGTTTTAATACTGTGATAACTCATGATCTAATCTCTGTAGGGCTGTACGGGCGATGAGTGAAACACTAAAGCAAAAGCGTCTTCCAAGAGAGCAGGGGGGTGATAGTTCATTGTTTCATTCTCCAATTGACAGAACCAGCAGTGCAGATCTTCAGAAAAAAGTATGTCTGCATTGTTTTTGTAACAACAACGTATGCTATTATTTAAGCCTTCATTCTCTGCCTGTGGCATCTTTCAGCATATTGCATCACTCAATGTAGAAGAGATCAGTATGCTGTCATAATTCATAAGTCTGATATTTTTCTAATGATAAGACATTACTACTACTAAATTTGCTGATGGCTATAGTATAAATTAATTTTTAATAATTTGTGATAGAATCATAGTTCTATTATGTGTGTTTTATTCATGACGATTATAGTAACAATTAAATTATATATAACTTTTTTTGGATTAGCTTCCGTTTTAAGGCATGTAGTTCGCTTCACGTGATTCCTGTGATAAAATATCGCAGGTGTCAAATTTCCAACTTGATGGTCACCATGAGAGGTCCCCCTTATATTTGCTACACCGTGAGCCTGTGACGTCTCAAAAGGCAATGTCGTTACCCTCTTCTCCGCATGATTATAGAGTACAAGCTTCTGAGAGAAGCGAGGCGTCAGAATATACAATGAATGATGAACTGGAGTCTACTTGGAATAAAATCCTCGAATCACCAATGTTCAGTAATAGACCTCTGTTACCATATGAAGAATGGAATATTGATTTCACAGAATTGAATGTTGGAACTCGGGTTGGGATTGGTAAGTTTCAGCTTTCACCTTGTAGTTATTGAATTCATTTGATATTTGCAGTGCAATTCAGTATCATTTAAGCATGACTGAATTTCTGTAATGATTGCAAATCAGTGTCTGATTGAATCACTTGACTCCAATGACTCCTAATTTTTCTTGAGGCTTGACTTCTGCAAAATTGTTCTTGATTGTGACAGACCTAGACAGATCTGGGTCAGATCTGTTACAGCCAGCCAGAAATTTTCCTATTTTTTTCATTGTCTGGTTTTAAATTTAAGATGTTGCCTTAAAAACCTTCAATAAATTTTACTTTTCCCACTTGAAAAAAAATCCTTTTATACCCTCTTTACTGGTTTCAACAATTTCCAAGGTTAGGGGTTGTTTTGTGTGTGATCTCCATTAAAGGAAGAATAAGGAAAAGAAAAGGAAGAACCATATGTAATTTTCAGCCAAAGAAATAGTTCCAAGGGAAGGTGGAAAGAAATTGAATAATCAATATATTAGTAATTTAGTATAGAAATCTTGATGAGAATTAGTAATTGAGGAATCCAAAATCAACCATGATAAGAGATCTTAGAAAGTGGGTTTGGGCCTAACTCAACCCCAAAAGCTAGCTCATGTGGTAAGGGTTGTCCCCCACTTATATATATCTCTTTTTGTCTTGTCTCTAGTTAATGTGGGATTTGGATTTTTACCAATACACCCCCTTATGCCTAACAGGACTTTTGGGCTAGGTGCTTGAATAATATGGTGGGTGACTTGTTAATGAATCTAGGATAGACTCTAATACCATCTTAGAATGTGGGTTTACAAAACGAACTTTTGGAATTTATAAAGAAATCAGAATTGGAGTCTCTGTTTGAGAAAAAATTCATGATTTGAACTGCCCTGAGAAAAACTAGGTTCATATAAATTTATGAAACTTGGTTTCTCTTTTCTTTTCCAGGGTTCTTCGGAGAAGTTTTCCGTGGCATATGGAATGGCACAGATGTTGCTATCAAGGTTTTCCTAGAGCAAGATTTAACTGCTGAAAACATGGAAGATTTCTGCAATGAGATATCCATTCTCAGGTATTTTACATTGATTTTCTGTTTGTAAGCATTTTTTTGTTACATCCAGCATTTGCTGACTACCAGTCTCTTTTTTTGTCTTTTTCTTCCAGCCGGCTCCGACATCCTAATGGTACTCTCTAACATCCTAAAGTTATTTATATGGGTCTTTTCACTAACTGATCTTGCACATTTTGTTTCTAGATATTTTTGACAGCTGGAATTATTACCAAATTCTTCCTTTCTTGAAATTCTAAGAATGATATTGTGCATATATTGCCATAGGAATATCTCAGGTAGCATGATTTCTTTGATAGCATCTGTTATTTATCAAGTGATTAAATTTTATGCAGTTATTTTATTTCTTGGTGCATGCACAAAGCCCCCACGCTTGTCAATGGTGACTGAATACATGGAGATGGGATCTTTGTTTTACTTGATTCATGTGAGCGGTCAGAAGAAGAAGCTTAGCTGGCGGAGAAGACTAAAGATGTTGAGAGACATATGCCGGTATGTTATACAGTGTGTTTGGTTTAACATCCTGGATCCACGTTCCTTTGTGATTCATGTTAATTTTGACGTACGGGTGATGCACATCCAGCTTGCGTATCGTAGATCCAAACAGCAGATTAACTCTTGATTCTGATTATGCATAACCTTTCACTTCATTAAACACTTGATTTATATATTACCTTAATAAATTATTGTCGAGTGTAATGACTTTTTATTTCAGTAAAATTTTACTTGTTATTAAGATTGCATTTGATTTGTTGACATTCAATACCTTGTTGGTGACTAGGGGCTTAATGCACATACATCGTATGAAGATTATTCACCGTGATGTGAAAAGTGCAAATTGTCTTGTGGACAAGCATTGGATAGTGAAAATATGTGATTTTGGACTTTCAAGAATAATAACAGAATCCCCAATGAGAGATTCCTCATCAGCTGGAACCCCAGAATGGATGGCTCCTGAACTAATTCGAAATGAACCATTCACTGAAAAATGTGATATCTTTAGCCTGGGAGTGATAATGTGGGAGCTCTGCACCTTGAATAGGCCTTGGGAAGGCGTACCTCCGGAGAGGGTATGTATGTTCGATAGATGATTTGTTCATCTTCCATTATGTGTTGGTATATCCGTTATGCTTTCTTGAAAGTTTTGGCTCCTCAAATTGTGATTCTTTATTTATGTTAACACTCTTTTATCTTCTCATTAGGTGGTTTACACCGTTGCTAATGAGGGTGCTCGATTGGATATTCCTGAAGGCCCGCTAGGCAGGCTGATTTCAGGTGTGCAACTGTCAAAATATTCATACTTGGTTCGATTGGATATTTATTTTATTCAGATTCCATATAGTTTGACTGATTACTTGATTTTTTGTATGCAGAGTGTTGGGCGGAACCACATGAACGGCCAAGTTGTGAGGAGATTCTCTCTCGATTGGTGGACATCGAGTACTCAATGTCTTGATGCAGTGTTTTAATCTTTTGTACATAGTGAACTTTGGGTAGAGTTGTCACTTTGTGTTTTCGGCTGATGTATAAACTGAGTTTTTGTTCCTTATCGGAAAACTATTATAATCATGCATCGGTGCGTGTTCCTACGTCTCTTGTGGGGCAATGAAAGAAAGTTAAATCCATCACTCACATCTTCTGTGCGATGAAAAAATAATAATTTCTCTAATCTGTATAGAATTATTTATTTCTTGACTAAAACATTGGACAGGAGTCTCGTGGTTACAGTGTAAAAAGAGGGAAAGGAAAGCAAGATGTTAATAATTGGCAGAAACTCCAAAACGTAAACTTTTTCTACATCAAAGCAATTTCCATTGTCATGGTCTGTAACATTACAAGTCAATCACAGATTCGACGCCTATTCAGTGCATCTTCAAAGCGGCTGCACGAACCTACCCTCATCTCTGTACTCATGTCATTTTCAGGAGCCGGATAATAATCCTCCCTCAGCTGTACATCCCTTAGGTTTGGTATCTTGAGAAAAAAATTCATGAAATGTTCGTGAGCTGTCCCGTGAATGAAGAGCTTCCTCAAAGTGTAACATTCTTGTAGCAAGCCAGCAGCTGGAAGTGACACACTCCTCTGATTCACATCCTCATCTTGTGGTGGCCAGTAATGAAGCTCACCGAGACTCAAACTGCCAATGCCATTCAGAAGGAACCTCTCCCACAGGCTCAAATCCATTTGCCCCGACGGTGCCGTGAGAGCGTAACCTTTAGTATCACCACAATCCAGCTGCATCTTCAATAGCTGAGGATAACAAGCCAGAATGCTGAGACCAAATTCACACTCTGCGGGTTTTGGCTGCCCCCTGCTATCTCCTTCAACCTTTATTCGAATCTCTTCCAAGACGGGACAATCCTCCAACCCTGCCACTGGCAATGGAGTCAACAGATCACCAACTTTTATCCAAAGAGAAAGATACTGCAGCTTGTCCCAGCTCGTTCCATAGAAACCATTGCCATTGCTTTCCAAAATGGAATCATGAACCCCCATTTCATACTCACATCGCTGCCTCTTCCTTTTGCTTGCGTTCTCACATTCTCCACCCCCAAAGTAATCCATCAATTCACCACCATCACCCGGTTCATCCAAACCATTCAAATCAAAATTAAGAAACCCATGTCCCAGGCCATCACTCTCCTTCAACCCATTCCACACACAATCCACATGGAGCCGCTCAATCCGCTCTCGAATGGGCTCCAAGGCTCGGAGAGTCGCGGCGGTGTCAAGCTTGACGCAGCAAGAAACCTTGACATCAATCAGAGTCCTGCTCAGCAAACAAGCCATGGTCCTCAGTCCACGCTCCGTCACAAGCCTGCAACCCTGAAGCTCAAACCTAACCAGTCTCGAACACCCTCTGGCAATCTCAATCAATCCCATGTCATCAAGGTCCTCACAGTTTCCAATAGACAACGATTGAAGCCCGTGGCAAAGGGCAATTCCGTCAAGCCGAGACCCAAACGCCAAGCAAATCCCTTGAAACTGTCCCAACTTCAGAACCCTCAAATTAGGGCACTTGGAACCTAACACTTCCAAAGCGAAACTACTCTCTCTGACATTTTTACAAACATCTAACACCAGCTCTTCCAAAAGAGGAAGTCCAGAGAACAAAGTCAAGAGAGCCGCGCGGCTAACGCCAGCGTCTTCTCCGTCCAAACCCTCGTCCTCCCTGCGATTCGAAAACGACGACGTGTCGGCCAAGTGAAGCAGCGAGAGCTTAGGGCAATTGGATGGAATAGCAACCAGCGTGTCGTCACCGACGGACCCTATATATCTCGGATGGAAGGTGCAGACCACGAGAAAGTGCTCCAGGTTAGGGCACGACGCGGTAATCGATTCGATTTCGTGAGCCTTGAATCCCTCCGGTAAGGAGGTTGTTAGGAGGTTGAGGCGGCGGAGCGTGGCGGCGGAGATAGGGTTCGCCGCGAGCACTTTCGGGATGTCCTCCGTCCAGTGGTAGAAGGAGGAGAGGTCGAGAGAGGCGAGCGATGGGCACTTCTTGAACAGCTCGGCGAAGTCGGCTTCGTTCGCGGAGGTCGGCGGGCGCTGGTGCCACCGGACGAGCTTGACGGCGGAGAGCTCCGGCCAGGCGGAGAGGAGGAGGAGGCGGAGAGTGTCCGGGTCACGCGCGTAGATCGCGAGTGAGGTGACGCGCGGGAACGCAGCGCGGAGGTGTTGCGCGAGGAGGCTCTGGTGGCCGACGGTGGCGGAGGAGGAGCAGAAGAGCGCGTGGCCCCACGGCGAGAGGAAGGAGAGGTCGAGGTGCTTGACGTGCTTGAAGGAGGTCGGGATGAGGTGAAGGTCACGCGCGTTGCCGCGGAGCGTGAGCGAGGTGCGCGTCTTGCGCTCTAAGTTGTAGAAGCTCCAGGACACCAACGACAACGCGTTCCGCGTGCGCGTGTCGGACACGGCGGAGAACACGTTCAACAGAATCTCCTCCGGCAGGTGGCCCACGATGCTGCCGTCGCCCATTCTCCGGTAAGATATTTCTAATTCCAACTCTTTCTATTTTCACGAAATTATAAAATTAAAAAGAAAATAGATATTTTTCTTTTTTTATTTTTTATTTTTGAGCTGAGTGGTAGTATGATGGTGGAGAGAGAGAGAGAGAGAGAGAGAGGGAGGGGAAACGAAATGGATTGGGTGTGTGATGTTAAATTAGGGTAAGGAGGGGGATGGTATTAATGGATAGTGGAAGGAGAGTTTTGTTAGGGGCATGCAGACCCACGTGAATACGATGTATCTGCCTATCTGCCTATACTGGAAAGAAAGTTAAGTTTAGAGAGAGGAGAGAATGGAAAATGAGGGGTGGGTTTGGTTTTTAGTGAAAGACAGCCAAGGGAATGGGTGTAATGGTGCTTACGAAATCTGTCTGCACGTTATCAATGAAAAAGAAAAGGAATACAGACAAACCATACAGGATTGGATGGGTCCACACACCAGCCATTTAAATCCTATGGCCCCACACATTAGATAAAGAGGCTTCACTCCTACTTTGCATAATCTATTAAATATTATTATATTCACTCACTTTTAATTTTATAACTACATTTCTTATTGAAATAATTAAGAGTTATATTATGACAATGAATATTTTTTTTATCAATACTATGATAAATAAAAAATTTTCAATAATGTTAACACATTGATGTATAATATCTTCTCATTTTGGTGATAATTATTTTTTTTCTGGAAATTTGATTAACCTCCTCTAACCTTTTCTCCCCTAAATTTAAACTCAAGAACATATAAATTTTGAGTCTGGTTTCACTTGTTTGATCAACGACATGTCGACATCAACCAATAGTTTAATATTTTAATATGCTCTTTTAAATATATTTTTTATTAATTAAATTTCGTTATAATTCAGGACATTGTGTAGGTTTACTTTTTATTGAATAAATGGCTAATGCTTCTATGTTTGGTCTTGCCGGTATTGATCAGCATTCGGAACACGCATTAGTGTTGCACGAATTTACGATTTTGTTTACAATTTTTTTAAAGGTAATAGGTGAAATTAATAAGTAATTATTATTAAATATTATGATAAAAATACTAACAACGTTGATTATAAATTTTTTAATAATACAAATTTAATTTAATTTTCTAAATATGATATTTATATTGATAATTAGGTACTGATAATTTCATTCTGGCTGGCCTTTAGTAAACTAATTTTAAAACTCTATTATTATTATTATTATTATTATTGAAAAAAAAATCCCATCAAGTCTAATCCAACGTCACTTAAATATACTCTAAAATAAGAAAACTATTAATTTATATCAAGTAAAAAATTTCATATTCAATTTATAGTAAATTTAATCTTAAAAAAATCAAGTAGAAATTACTTTATTTAAAAAAATTAATTATCCAATTTATAACACCAAATTATTTAAAAGTAAATATATAAATTCTCGCTTATCCAAACTAAAATAAGGAATAATAATTCAGTGTTTTTATTTATTTATCAGAATTCAGTGTTTAGAAACCTGCACTTAGTCCAAAACTTATTTTAAGTTTTAGTCGAGTCATAATATAATTTATCTATATAAGATTTTGACAAAAGTCCAAACGCATTAGCTGATTTGCACCTTGCACGAGCCTGCAACCGGCAAGAATCAAGATACACATTTGATGGATTCAACTGTCCCTGTCTATACTGTTGGTCTTTTCATAGAATTTTAAGGTATAAGTATTGTATTCTTTTGGAAAAACCAAAGTAATTTTAGGTACAAATAAAGTACTTTAAAAAAAATAAAGAAAATAAAGTATTAATATATAATCATTTATGTGTTGAACTATTTTTATATTTTTTTTGTAAAATTAATGTCTTAAAAACAGGTATATTATAACATTATATTTTTTTTATAAAAAAGTCATTAAAATATCAACATATTTGTTATCATTAAACACTAAAATAGTAACATACGATAACGAATTTAATGATGATTTCTGAAAGATTAATTTTAATAATAAAAATACATTAAATGACTAGAGACCTATGTGTTTTGGTCATTTGTAACCGCAAACAATTGTTTCCTAGTAGAAAAATTAAAATTTAAAAAAGATATAAATGTAATTTTGGTTCTTTTATTTTAAAATAAAGATATTTTTTCCTTTTTTTTAAATCACTATTTTAGTTTTTATATTTTAAAATAGAGATATTTGATATTCTATTTTAAAAATTCATAATTTTTTATCCCATATTTTAAAAAAAATCAAAAATTGTGGTCCAATCTTCAATTTTTCTACATTTTTTTCTTTTATTCTTTATATTATAATTAATTAAATCATTTTTTATGATACTTTAAATGAATATGTTAAGTTTAGGATTCAACTGAATTAAAATAAAATAAATAAAACATATGCAAAATTGAGAATTTGACTAAAATTGGAAATTTTGTAAAATATGATAATTAAATATCTCTATTTTGAAATAAGAGACTAAAATCATGGATTTTTTAAAACATATGGACCAAATGTATCTATTTTAAAATGGAGAGACTAAAATTACAAATTGAACAAAATAGGGGATGCATTTAAGTCTTTAAAAAACCTTTTAAATAACTCATCAAAGCTTAGTCTTTTTAGATACATAAGTTGTATGACAAAATTAGCTAAAAACTGAAAAAATATTTAAAAGCTGAAAAACTAGTTGAAAGTTAGAAGTTGAAATACTAGTTTATTAAATTATAAGTCTTCGTTAAAATTAGATATTTAAGTAATTAAAAAAATGTAAAATAACAGAAAAATAATAAAATCATAATTTATTTAAAAAGGATAACTAAAAAATTAGATAAATATACCGAAGATAAAAGTAAAAGTAAATATAAAAATTAGAAACTAATATTTTAAAAAATATGTTTTTAAAAAATGCTAAAAACTATTAAAAATAAAAGGCTAAGCTTGCCAAACAAAGTCTTTATATATATATATATATATATATATATATATATATATATATATATAATATGACTTGATTTTTTTAACAAATATGTTTAGGATAGCTTGGACCTGAATCTCATATATGTTAGGTCGAAGTTCTTGAGAAACTACCTACAGAAAATTGTGCTTAAAGATGGCTATGTGCTCTTTTTTTTTTTTTTTTTAAATGCACGCTAGTTTGCACTGGCTAGTGCTTGCTTGATTTCTTTGTATTATAACTGAGCTAGTGGATATTGTGTGGAACGATAGTGACAATGGGTAGATTATAGAGATTGATTGGGTTGAGTTAAATGCAATGAATGATTTTGTAAGTTTTCCCATTTTTTTTTCTTCAATTTTTGGGTATAATACAACGCAACACGAGAGATTTCAAACATAATGCAAACAAATGAAATTGATTTTTTTTAATGATGGATCGATTTGATTCAGATTTCAGATGATGTTTATAAAATCAATCCAATCCTATTTAAACCGTACATTATACTAAAATCAAATTTACTTAATAGATGTTGAAAATTAAGTAATATTATTTTATTTTTCATAATTATAATATGTCATCTATAATTTAAGTAGTCCTATGAGAGGTATATAATATGTAATATTTTTTATTTTATTAATAATAAATATTAAATTAATTTATAATATTTGTTGTTTTGTAACTGGGATGTATAATTTACTTTTGTATGTTATAAAAAAGAACCAATATCTTAACAAATATCCACAAATACCGATAAATATCTTTAACAAAACCTGACTACTTGTATAAGCGAATAACAAAAGAATATTCTCCCTTACCCGATTCGCCCCCACCTCATTGCAATCCCTACTTTTATTGAATAAATTAAGAGGCAGGGTCTACTTTTAAAAGGTCACAGATGAGTCCACGTTGGTTTCTTGTGCACCAAAATATTTTATTCACTCACTGATCCACATTCCACACGGTGACGAGTGAGAAGTCATGGTTGATATTTTGGCTACACGTGAAACTACAAGCCACCGACCAGACCAACCTTTCTTGCTAGCCCTCTTCCTGCCGTCTGGTGAGTTCTAATGTGAAGTATCCATTTTCGATGTACACCCGTGAAACAACAAAAATAATTAGATGGATAAGATTTATTTTCCATTAAAAATTTAATTTGATTTGCGTTTAATTAATCTTTCTCCCTTGTCTTACTTTGCTTCACATGTGAAACCAGGAATAACAACGAAAACAACTTAAGCGAAACTCAAACTCCATTTCTAGGAACAGCGAGATCGTTCAGAAAAGGAAAATAGAGCAAGGAAAGGGACAAAGAAGTTGTCCCCTATTCTCTGGTAACCCGCTGTGAGTCTTATTATAGTCATTCCTCTCTGGTAGCAATCCTGCTTCATCCTAGAATATATAATGCTTGAAGTTCCTAGTAAGGCAAGACAGTATATATCAGTCTTCGGATAGTAGAGTCTCTTTTACTTCGTTTCTCCGATGATCAGTTTAGGGAATATTAAACAACAACGGGGTAGAGTATATTATTGAAACTCTCCAAAAGAACCTTGAAAAATTAATAACGGAAGGCCAAAACTCTTTATTTTTTAAAAAGCTTATAAAAGAGAGACCTTCCAATTAAACGACCGATTTGATTAACAAGTTGCTCCTATGCGCAAGAAGCATTCCAAGATTTTCTGAATGAGAGACGTTGTTCCCAAAAGTCCCATGTCTTTCCTTTTAGATTAACAGCGATGCACGGTAGTTGGGTGCAGAAACCAATATGGGAAGAAAAAATCCAAAACAAACAAAAAAATTAATTTATTTTTTATTTAATTTATATATATTTTTCTTCCGTTACAAACTTGTCTGTAAAATTGAAGTTATATGGGTGAGGAAGAAAGTTTTAGACTTCTTATTAGAATTCACCTCTAGTTTCACACAAAGTTTATGGTAAAGAAGTCCAATTTTTTTAAAAATAATTAAGAAATTAAAAATAAAATATTCGTTATTATTTAAAATTAGTAAACATTTATTAATTTTAAATGACTAAATTGTATAAAAAATCATATATAAAACCATTATTAGATAAAATAACAGTAGATGTTTATTTTATTTTCATTATTTGTAAAAAATATAAATATTTATAAAACCATCTTATAAATTATGTACTACAAATATTTTATAACTTTTTTTCATGTTTACAATTTCTTTTATAAAGTTGTGAAATGTCTTGTTTTATTTTTATCTCTTTTATTAAATAAACATGCTCCAGTTCTTTCTAATATTAATTATTTAAATAAACTATTCTATTTCTTGACTAAATAAATTTTCATTATTCTTTTTCACTTAACTTAGTTATTTAAATCATCAAAATATTTTATAATTAAGTTCTTCCTTTGGTCTTAAATATAAGAAAAAGAAGTTATTCACACTAATTAAGAATAGTTAACCACATTTAATTGTATTAATCTCAATTAAAAACTAATTTTTTTTCTCAACTTACTCTTCATTGGAACTTGTATTAGAAATAAAAATAGTCATTGGAACTAAAGCTACACCTAAATGAAGAATATTTTAGATATAATACATTAAATAAAGGTAAAGTTAGCTAAATTTTTTATATATTTGAGATCAAGAAAGATGTGTTTTTTTCTTATATTTGAGATTGGAGAGGATAATTTTTATAAAAAAAGTCTTATAGTAAAATATAAAGCTATTAACGGTAATTAAATGAAAAATATTTTAATGAATAAATATTTCAAAGTTTGCAATAATTTAGGACTTAATGATGTGTGCTTAAATTTCTAATTGTGAATATTAATAGGATGAAAACTTCTGGCTGTATGTTATGTTCTGAGTTTATGTTACGTTATTTTATTCTTCTATTTAAACAAATGAGACCCTGTTGAGGACTTTCATCAAAACGTTATTTATCTTTCAAAATATTTGAAGAGCAAGGTTTCTTTTGAAGATGAGCATGATTTGGTTAGGTTCATCAAATTGATGCAGCAAGCTGATCTTTATGTTCATCTATGCGTGGTCCATACGTATGTGCTGAATGTAGTTTGGGATAATGGTTTTGTAGCCTCCCTTATAATTTTATATAATATATTCAGAGATAATTTGTTTTTGAAAAGTAACAATAATGTTTAGCCAATTCTTAAATGTTTTTTTTTTCCTTTTTGTTTGATATTCTAGGGGTTTCATATTTTGCTCAAGTACTTTTTCGTATTGCTTTCAGAACAAACAATGAATATTTCTGTTAATTTTCTAAGCAATTGTTTAATTTTTGTAATGATGTAGACAACGATGCAATTTTTTTTTCTAAGATTATCAGCATGATGAGCATGGAGAAATTGTAACAAATGCAATGAAGACAAAGTACTCTAGTGAGTAATTGGGGGTTTCATGTTCTAGGATAAATTTTTTATTATAAATAATATATTTCATGATTTATTTAATTTGTGATACATTTCATTCTAGGTCACTCCTTTAAGTTTTGTTGATTTCTAAAGATGGTCATAGATGCCAAATTTTGTGTGATGGCAGGAACAAACATTAAGAACATACTTAGGAGGTCTTGGGTACAACTTCGTCACAAATAATACACAAAAAGTGTGAGATGTGTTGAAATTTTGGTGGATTGGAGACTCATACGATCTTTAATTATGTGACAATTATTAGACTTATTAGATAAGATTTATCTTTAAAAAATTAATGTTATGTTTTATGTGGTGTGCCAATTTGGATCTATAAACATTATATTTTGTTCGGTAATATGATTTAGATTTCAATTTATTTATATGTTTTATTCATTTTATTATTATATTTTCATGTATTCTTTCATGTGTGGGTAGGGAAAAAAATTTATTTCAATTTTCTTAATATTTTCCAATGCAGGCAGCATAAAAGTATTTAAAGTAATGAATGAAAAATTAATGAATATTTTAAAATTTTATATGTTTATTATTATTTATATGATAAATTAATTTTGACTTAATTGTAATTAGTGGATTTTTTTTGGAAAGTTTGAATTATCATCAATTATATATTTACAACAATAAATATTTTAAAATTTTAATTTAAACTTTTAGCACCTTTATATTTTGAATAAAATAATTGCACATTTTAAGTCATTATAAAATAATTTTATAAGGATCCAAATCTTCAATAATTTGTGCTACATATTAAAATTTCAAATTTAATTGAAAAATACAAAAATGTTTCATGAACAATAAAATATTTGAATTATTGATTATTTGTTTCTTTTTTGGTGATGTTTAATATTGAAGATATTTGTACTTTTAATAAGAAAATATAACTAAATATAAATAAAAATTAAAAACTCAATTTACTATAATAAAAAATTGAACAAAAATATTTATTCGATATTTCTAAAAAATCTTTATAAATACATTAAGTATAATTGTTTTCAATTTTTATTAATTGCTAAATTTTAACTTGATTTTATGTCAACTTATGCACATAAAATGTAGCATAATTTAGCATATTTATGATTTTTTTTTCATGTAAAAATGTAATAAACATCAACCTAATACATAATTTCTTTTAAAAAATTAATGACAATTTCAGATTTTCATAAAAAATATAATAAAACAATTACAAAAATATGTTATAAAAATTTAATTTAATGTGTTAAAGGGAAGAATCCTTTGTTTTTAATTCGTTAGAATAAAACTTTAAAATTATTAGCATTAGAAACAATAAAATTATAATCTTTCACATCTTTAAACTTTAAAATTCATTTATTCAAATTTAATTTAGTATTAAAGAACTTTCTAATTCGTTTTTATTATCATGAATTAAGTTTGAGTTGGGATCAGTTTTATATTTACAATAATGAATATTTTAAAAATTGAATTTATGAGATTAATAATATTAGTGATATTTATAACAGATTTTTAACAGTATTTATTTTGACAAAACATTTAATTCTTAGTTGTATCCTGTAATTTTATTTGTATTGTTTAATTGATATTTAGTGTTTATTAACGCATCATTAAATATTATATAGGACAATTGTATAATTTAATCATTTAATTGATATTAAAATATTTTCATAATTGTTAACTTATCAAATAATTGCAAAATTTAATTTAAGAATTAAATTAATTCAGAATCTGAAACGTTTGATTAATTAGTATTTCTTTATTAAGATAAATCATATTATTGGATTGAATACTGAATTAAAAATAAATAATTATAAATCATTTTACTAATTTATAATGTTATGAAAGATTCTTATTAGGCAATCATATTTATAATAGTAAGTATACATGTATAAGAAGAATAAATTCTAATTATATTTTTTATATATTTTAGAGTGGAAAATTTATGATTAGGAAATATGATTTTAATTATATTAAAAATTAAAAATTGAACACTGAATGTATATAAATATTTCTTTAGATTTTACAATGATAAATTTATGATAAGATAATCATATTTATTTGTAATAAGATACGTGTACAATTAAAGTTATTCTAAAAAGATTTTTTATAAAATTTAAAACTTTAATGTGATAAAAAAAATTTAAAAAAATTGTAAATGTAAAACCACATGCAAATTTTTATTGATCCTTAAATTTTAGCCTAATTTCATATCAACTAATACACACAAATGTAGCCAAATTTTTAATATTTATTATTTTTATGTGAAATTTTAATACACAACATTTGAATACTGATTTTTTATTGATTGACATAATTTTAGATTATTTTCGTGACAAAATAAAAGGTCATAATTGTATTAATTTTTATTATGCATATCTTTTTGAAAGTTGTCAAAATTTTCAATCAATAAATTTGAATTAGTATAAATCTAATTATAAATGAAATAATATTAATATATGATACATTTTTAAATAATTAGATTCTATTATATTCTTATATCATAGCAATAAAATAAAATAATTATATTAATTAAAAATTATTTGATTTTAAAAAAATTGTTTTTGTAATAAAGATATATATAAAAAAATAAATACTTTTTTGTTAATATTATAAAATATTAAATATCTTTCTAGTTAAAATTGCTAAAAAATTAATTTCCAAATTATAATTATTTTTTATTTATTATTAAACATAGATCTAATATAATTAGAATTCGGTTATCTCTCAAAATAATTTTACCATGAAATTTAATAATATCCTTTAATAAAATTTAATAGAATGCTATGAAATTGTGGATGACTACTTAATCATCATATTATGGGTTTCTATATAAATATATTAGCTATGCAAGTTCAAATTTTTTAAAATAAATATTTTGGTGTTTCTTAGTTTTAATCCTAGTTAAAATATTTTGTTTGGGTTATCATTAAAATTTATTAAAATATTAATGAAGTTTTTAAAATAAAATTTTCATTCAAACTTAAAGTATAATAATTATTTATCTTCTCAAATATTTATATATATCAAGAATTTGATTTTTTTTGAATTTATTTAAACAAAAATGAATAATATTTCATGGTTCATGATTTCCGAAATCAATTACCAAATAATAATGAATTTTTTCTCATAATCCTATAACTCTCATTACAAATTGACTAAAATTCAGTGTAATTAATTATGTTTATAATTTTTTAATCTAATATCCAATATAAAATACAATAAACTGTAGGAGCTTCTTCAAAAGGAAACTTACAACTTTTTTTTTTACTTATAACATGTTGTGAATATTTCCTGTATGTTCTAACTCTTAATTATTTGTTGTCATTGAAGGAGTATGTTCAACTTCCTAATCACTTTTATGAACCATTGAAAATTGATCTTTCCACTAGATTTATTTTTAAAGTCAAAATCGGAATAAAAATTGAAATTGCATTGCATAAATTTCCGCATATTGATTATTTTACGTGTGGTTTGGAAAATATTTGAAGTACTATAATTTAGGTGATGATGTTTTGATAAATTTCAACTATGTTGGTGGAGAAAATGTTGACAGTCAAACATATAATTTTGGTTGAGATTAATCATCTGTACCCAAACACACACACACATATACATATACATATACATATACATATACATATACATATACATATATATATATATATATATATTTGAGTTTTTAAATACAATTGTTGATATGGACTTTTCAACCATCAATTAAAGGTTAGATTGGTCTTCACATCATCATGCTATCAAGAAATATAGATCATTCTTTTAGATTGTGTAATGACACCATACTCATTATCACCCAATTAGAAAATCATGTTTTAGAAGCAAAGGTTATTTTTAGCATCAACATTGGAGTTTTTTTTATTTTTTTATTTCAATATTATCATGGTTTCAATTTGATCCTTGAATTTCATTTAAGTTTTAATATAAGCAATTTTCAATAGTGATTTCTTTTATAATGACAATAAACAAAAGTCATGAACAATCTCTCAATCATGTTCCAGGGTTACAACATTTTAGAGATTGAAGATTCTTATATAAAACGATGATCAACATAATTCAAATATAACTTCAAATCTTCAAATATTGTTATCAACAAGTGTTTCAAATTTTAAATCATATACGGTTACTATTTATTATTTTCTATCACTATTTCTTATATAGTTTTTAATGTGTTAGCATATTATTTCTTTATTTGTATACTTTCAATATTAATTTGTTGTTTTAAATGACTGGAAATTATAGCACAAGTTTGAAACTTTGACATCTTTCATACCAAAAACATACTGGAGAAAAGATTTTCATTTTGTTAAACTTCAAATATAATTCATCACGTATTCTTACATATGATATCTTGTGTTAATTATACATTACATTATTGTCAATATTAATCACGTAAAATTGTTATAAAAAATTATATTCATATAACTTAATTGATCAATAAATAAGTATCAGCTTCGTTATATTAAATTAATTTTATTTGATCAAGTATTTTTTGACATGTAATGAATAATTAAAGAATTAGGGATCTGTTACAGTCATTTATAGGAAAAAAGTCCAAGTAATGATAAAGAATTTATTTCTAACATCAATACATGTTTTGTTATATATTAACTCAATTGTTTTCTTATGTTATTTTTATTTAAATACATTGACTTATTTTTAAGATGCTTTATTTTTAATATGTCATAACAAATAATTCAGTAAGAAAAACATATATTTTTATGGGATGCATGATTCTTACTTATATAAAATTTACATATAAAATCGTCCTATATGTATACAAATAAATTGTCACTACTACAAAAATCACATTTTACGACAGCGTAATTACGTCGGTTGTCGCGAAACCGTCGTAGAATGGGATGCGGTGGCATTTGCGTAATTAATTTGAACATCTCAAAGACGGTTCATATCGAAACCGTCTTAGATAGTTTAAACGACGACGGTTATTACGACAACCGTCTTCGTTTTGTTGTTTTAAAATTAAAAAAATTGAAAAAGAAACAATTAAAACGGCAGCGTTTGGTGTGTGTTGCGTCTTCATTTTGGTCCCCCCTCGTGCCCTAAACTCCAGACACCCCTCTCTCACTCCCAGAACCACCGTTTCCACCTCTTTCTCCTGTGCGTGCCTCCGTGTGACCTTCGGCGCCTCCGTGTGACCTTCGGTGCCTCCGTGTGACCCTCGCTTCGAGTTGGTGCCGACATTTTGGCTCGGGTTATTCAGGTAATGGGGTATTTTTAATCTAAGAAATGCAAAAGCTTTAGCCTTCCTTTGAGATTGATTAGCTAGTATTGGTTTCTCAGTGATTTTCGTCCCTCCAGGTTTTGGTCTTACAAGTCACACCCATGTGACTGCATGTGGATAACTGTACTGCAGAATGAAAGTGGTCCTGCAACAAAAATAGGTAATATTTGTCCTTCAATTAATTTGGTTAGCATTACTTTTGTTTCGACCTGTTATACCGTAGGTCAACCTCAAATACGTTCATTTACTCTTCATTTTGTAAGATTGTGAAGGTTGTTGAGTGACTTGAGTCCATCCAAACATGACTGAATATTGTTTTTACAAGTGTTAGTTATTGGGTGTTTTTTTTATGATCATTTGTGCTGATGTTCATGAATACATGCATTCTGCAATTTATAGTATAGATAAATACAAAATAATATGTGTTCCCTCTGATGTAGAGAAGTGAACTGATGCATCTATGCATTGATGTTATTACATATTGTTTAGTTGGTATTCCATATAATTTTGAAGGTAAACTGTCTTATCATAGTTTTTTATTTTATTTTAAACTAACTGTGTTATTATAGTTAATTCACTTGTTCAATAATAAAAAAAGTTTATTGTTACTGCTTGATTGATCCTGGATTCTTGGGCTCAGACAGCAACAGCCTCTTATAGTCCCTTGCCGGCCTCGAGAAATTGCAGAGGATTGTACTTTGTCGGAGAGAAGCAGAACAGACTGCAACAAAGATGCATGAAGGTATACAAGCCCTAATATTGTTAAGATTGATTTTCCATAATTAACTTAGTATGATAGAAAATTACCAGGAAGTTTTAATTTCTGATTATAATTAGTTTAACCTTTTGTTCCTAGCTGCTCCAGTATTCGTTATATTTCTTAGTCAATTTATCTTCAATTATTGTAATTAGTCAATTAAAAAATTAATAAACTAACAATTAACATTTAACATTTAACAATAAAAAAAATACTCAATCTCTACCATTGTCAGCATCCTCATGTTCCTAATCCATGGTTAATTATGATATGCACCTAACCCACCCAATATGAAGCTCTTAGTCAAAGCTTATCAGGGTATTTCTCTCTGTACCCTTCAATTAATAATCATTTAACACCCCCTTTTTTCATTCTGAAAGGTAATCCAGAATGTCAAACATTCATTGTAGATTATCTTAAAAAATTAACGTTTTCTAAGATAGAGAGAAAAACATAATTTTCATGTGACAAGTTCACTAGTAACAACTGCATGTGAGCCTAGATTTCGTTTCAATGAAGAATGGGCTGTTCCCTGCAGCCTGCATTGCAAATTTGCCATATTTCATGCTACTGCTTCCTTGTCATCTCTTCCCATTTAATTTCTGGTTGTCTTGGCGAAAAAGACAAAGGTTAATTCTGATTGAAAAGAAAACACTAAGATATTGCTTTACAGATGTGTAATATTCGTAGTCAACAGTTGAAGTAAGTTTCTTTCCATGGTAAATTAATTAAACAATTGAAATCATATGACATCAATGTCAAATTAAGTTACTGAAAAGGGAGAATATTATTAGAAATTATTAAATTGTCCAGAACTATTATGTGTCTATGATTCAAACTAATTTTTGTGTGACATGTATTTAAAATTTTAACTTATAAAAACAATGAACAATACTTAATTATGTTATGTGAAGATTAATTGAAACTATAAGAACCCCGAACTATCTAATAACTTCTCAAACTTTAGTGGGGAGAAAATGCAACTAGTTGTCTCACTTATATTTGACCTTCATACAATAAGGTAAAAATTAAGTTTCTACAGTTAGAAACCTAGAATTTATAGGAGAGAAAAAAAAGAAAAAAGTGGTGCCAGATACTAAATCTTGCTTAATATAGTAGTATTATGTAATGCTAATAACTAAGATACAGCAGGACAAATTTTCTAATTCATATAGAAATTAGTATTTTCTTTGTGGCAGCTCGTATGTATATATATATCCCCTTAATCCACCATAGTTAGTTTAGAGATTTAATATAGATATTTAAACTTCCCATACGTAATTGATGCTATCAACATGGTAATGGATATGACAACAAATCTTATTAGAGTAACCTGTAACCTTATCCACGGATTACATGAGAAACCCATTATGCTTATAATGATAGTTTTTTAAGATAATTATTATTTATTAAGTATATCTATTTTATCTTAAAAAATTAACGTTTTCTTTATTATTATACATATATACATATGGATTATTCAGAAAGTTTTGATGTTAAATCTTTACAACTTGAACTCATTTATTTGAGTTTAAAGTGAAGTTTAAGCTTATTTGTTTATTTTAAAATAATAAATTAAACTTGTTTTTTGTTTGTATACAATGGTTGACTATTGGTAGAATTTATGGTTTTAATGGATTGAACATAATTAAACATTTTAGTGACTCAAACTTAATAGTTCATGCATATGATCTCCTGTCATTTTCGTCTCTAAGGTTGCATTCTGAACTTGGGTAGGTGCTAATATAGAAACAATACTATTTTTGCTAGAGAAAACCTTTAAATCCAGTGCAGATAGCCACCTGTTTTCTTCAATATTTCTTAATTTTATTGCAAATCATTACAAATCACAGAAACAAGCTCAGTAAAATGTCCCCACCACCAACTGAGATGTTGTCTCGATACCATGAAAATGGAACAACAGGATTTGAATATGGAATTGTCACTTTCTGGAATAACCCACACATGACAAAGGGGGAGACCTAAAATAATTTTTCCCACTTGAAAGCATGAAAGGACTAGCCTCTCATCCTTTAATCATTAATCTACTCAGTGAGCTTTTTAATCAATAAAGTCTCTAGAAATTGTTTTAACTGTTAAAATCTTCTGTTCCTCAGCTTTCTGTCCCATCCACCAATATTCCAAAAGGAACGTGGGACTCTTTGTGCGTGCTTCCAATCAAGCAGCACTCCCACATATAGAATCCCATTTTTTCTTCCACTAATTTACCCCCCCTCCCCTACTGTTATGCGAAATGACATACTTATTTGTTTCCAGAATGTACATGTCAATTATATCGTATGTATTCTATGATCTTTGTTATTTGATTCTTTTAATTTCACAATGTTATTGTACTGATATCATTCTTTTAATCTATCTCCATCAACTTCTGCGGCCAAGTTCCAGAAATTTATAACTTCTATTGGGAGTTTCCATTTGTCTGTCTTTCATGTTGGCTATGTTGTTACTACCTTTGTCATTTGGCAAGAAACAATTCCTCTTATTTTTCTAAGTTATATCTACAGGTTAAACGTTAACCTACAATACTAGAATTAAAAAAATGATGTACAATATCTGAGGCTTTTTTCTGTTAAATAAATACATTTGCTCCACCATTCTTCTGATCTTTCGGTTTCGATTTCTACTTTTCAGATTTAACATTCTTCAAGTATTTGTCCTGTATTCTGCTCGCCCTTCACCAATTAATGACACACCCACATAATTGTTTATAGTGTTTTATATGTTACCAATTAACTATCGTGATATCCATTGACTGCCATGGTACAATGTATGAAATGTCAACTGCATCCAATTCTGTTTTTATGAACTTGCTTATCATATCCTACATCACTTAGACTTACCATTGATAACCTTCACTTACGAGTGTTTCATGGTCAACATTATTCTGTTATTTGGTTTTATGTTTACATCAATTTTTGAATTCCCATGTAGGTACTTGAAATGTCTGCCACTACCCGCTGACAGTTGCAGTCTTTGTGACAACTCTATCGATATCAGATTCGTTGTGCATGGTATTTAATATTGTTCATTTACATCTTTGTCTCAATAGGCAATGAAATTTTTTGGTACAAATTTCATTAATAAAGTTATTATACTCCATTTTGTTTTGCAGCAATGTGTTCACTCGGTTAGCTCCTAAAGGGTTATTGTGGTAGCAAAATAGACTCCTTGTATACCACTGCAACTACATCAGCCCAAAGTATCAATCATATACTCCATATTTTGAGGTACGTTTTATCAATGTTAATGTTATGTTCTGCTTTGTTAGGACCTGACACCATCAACAAATACCCATTGTCACTCATCATCTTAGCAAATGGAATGTCAACTATCTTATATAATGAAATTGTAGTTTCATGCCAATTTAACAATGCAAGTTAATATGCTCGTAACATCAGACTTATGTATTTATTTTGTTTGCAGGTACATGTAAGTCAAAATTGGAACAAGGGATGTTAGTCAACGTCGACACCAACATAATTTTTTATTGTCTATAAAAGTTGTGGATTCACATCAAAAGCCATCAAGGAGGTTGCTATTGTTGTTTGTTCCCACAGGACAAGGTTCGTGTTTCTTTCGTACACATTTTTCAATATCACACTTACTTGTAACATGTGTTATACCTTGTTTTAAAGTTATCTCAATTTTTAGTGAACCTTAGTGTCCCGTTCAAGATTTAATACAATGATTAATACGGATAGTTTGTATTAATCGTTGTATTTGACCTTGAATTGTCCGTTTGGACAGTTTGGGAAGATTTTATTTTTGTGCCTAATTCATGTGTTGAAGTGAACGATGGTTTGTTTATTTTGATGAAATTTTGGTTAAATGCATCTTGCTTTTATCTCTGGGTGCACACATGAGATGTAGTGACCTAATGTCACTAGTTTCTGTTGGTGTACTTGGAGATGGAGGCGAAATGCTGCCAAAATTTTGTCAAACTGGACAACCCATAGTTCACCTTGACACATAAAATAGGTTCAAAAATTAAATCTTCCTGAATGGGATAGGGCCACACCTTCAATGAAGTAGGTGCAATGTTTTTGCATGATGGATAACCTTGTTCATATACCAGCCGAGTAAACATGGATCGCAGTTGGATGAAAAAACCACGTATCAGTGAAGACTATGAGCATGGGGTTGAATACTTCTTGCAATTTGCTGAAGTTAATGCACCATCATTGGCGGGTAAATTCTTCTGCCCTTGTGTTAAGTGTGCAAATGGAAGAAGACAATCATTGAATGAGATTAGGTTACATCTTGTATGTGACGGCATAATCCAAAGTTATACTAAATGGATTTGGCACGGAGAACTATTAGATGTGCCATCAATGTCTCCAACTGTATCTCATGATGACGTATTTGGGTGTCGGTTGGAAGAAATGATACGCGATATTGGCCAAGAGGGTTTTCGTGAAGCACATGCACCTTACTATGACCAATTAGAAAGTGATTCAAATACGCCATTGTATCCGGGGTGCACAACATTTACAAGGATGTCAGCAGTGTTAGGTTTGGTGAACTTGAAGGCAAGATTTGGGTGGAGTGACAAAAGTTTCACCGCTCTGCTACAATTGTTGAAAAACATGCTTCCTGAAGACAACGTTCTCCCAAAAAATCACTATGACGCAAAGAAGATATTATGTCCAGTGGGTTTGGAGTACCAGAAAATACATGCCTGCCCTAACGATTGTATGTTGTACCGAGGTGAGTATGCGACACTGCGCAGTTGCCCCACGTGTGGGGTTTCCCGGTACAAAGTGAAGGAAGGCGATACTGGTAATGATGCAACACCAACGAACCGGTGCCCAGCAAAAGTTTGTTGGTATTTGCCGATTATTCCAAGATTTAAGCGATTGTTTTCTAATGAAAATGATGCCAAACATTTTAGTTGGCATGCAGAACGAAGAGTAGTTGATGGGTTCCTGCAGCATCCTGCTGATTCTCCCCAATGGAAGACGATTGATTGCTTGTACCCGGAATTTGGGTCAGACCCAAGAAACTTAAGGCTTGCTCTTGCTTCAGATGGTATGAATCCTTTTGGTAGCTTAAGTACGAACCACAGTTCATGGCCAGTGTTGTTGATGATTTACAACCTCCCTCCTTGGCTATGCATGAAGCGGAAATACATTTTGCTGGCTATGATGATATCTGGTCCAAGACAACCAGGCAATGATATTGATGTCTATCTGAGTCCGTTGATTGAAGACTTGCGGAAATTGTGGGTTGAGGGCATTGAAGTGTTCGATGCAAATGCCAAACAAAGTTTCTTGCTGCGTGGAATGGTTTTTTTGCACCATTAACGACTTCCCCGCATATGGGAATTTGAGTGGTTATAGTGTCAAGGGCCATCACGCTTGTCCTATCTGCGAGAAACAAACAAGCTACCTGCAACTAAAACATGGCAAGAAAACAGTTTATACTAGACATCGGAGATTTCTGAAAGCTTACCACCCATATAGGCGATTGAAAAAAGCTTTTAATGGACGACAGGAGACTGAAATTGCACCTACACCGTTAACTGGGAAGCAAGTTTATGACCAGGTGAAGGACATTAGCACTATTTTTGGGAAGACACAAAAGAAGGAAACTACAGAAAAGAATACCTGGAAGAAAAGGTCAATTTTCTTTGATCTTCCGTACTGGTCCGATCTAGAAGTGAGACATTGCATTGATGTCATGCATGTTGAGAAAAATGTATGCGACAGTTTAATTGGAACCTTACTGAACATAAAAGGAAAAACTAAGGATGGTTTGAAATGTCGACAAGACTTGGTTGAATTAGGTATACGTCAACAATTGCATCCCATATCACAGGGTCGTCGAGTTTATTTGCCACCAGCATGTCACACCATGTCAACAAAGGAGAAAAAAAGTTTCTGTCATTGTTTGCGAACTTTGAAAGTCCCACAAGGATACTCTTCAAATATCAAGAGCCTTGTGTCTATGAAGGAGCTGAAATTGGTAGGCTTGAAATCTCACGATAGCCACATTTTAATGCAACAATTGTTGGCCGTAGCCATTCGAGGTACCTTGCCTGACAAAGTAAGGGTTTCCATTACTCGTCTATGTTTTCTATTTAATGCAATTTGTAGCAAAGTTATTGACCCTACACAGCTGGATAACCTGGAACATGAGGCTGCCATTGTGCTTAGTCAATTGGAAATGTTTTTTCCGCCTTCATTTTTTGACATAATGGTGCATTTAATTGTCCATCTTGTTAGGGAGATAAGGTTATGTGGTCCGATTTTTTTTACGATGGATGTATCCTGTTGAGCGGTACATGAAGGTCTTCAAAGGTTACACAAAAAATCATTACCGACCAGAAGCTTCAATTGTTGAACGGTATGTTGCGGAAGAATGTATTGAGTTTTGTTCTGAGTACATGGATGCACTTAAACCTGTTGGGATTCCGCAGACGCGTCATGACTTATCCGGGGGAGGCTACGGTACACGAGGCTTCAATGTCATCACCATGACCCGACAACAGGTTGAACAAGCTCATTTGTATATTCTGAATAACACTCAAGAGGTTTTGCCTTACATTGATATGCACAAACAACACATCACAGATCTGCACCCAAAGTTGAACATCATGAAGGCATTGCAAGAGCATAACAAGACTTTCATTAAGTGGTTCAGAGAGAAAATCCTTGCAGATGCAAATGCTTCAAGAAAGTTAACTTTACTTGCGTTGGGCCCAAACCTTAATGTCCCTACTTGGAAGGGATATGATATAAACAACTACTCCTTTTACACAAAAGCACAGGATGATAAAAGTTCTGTACAGAACAGCGGTGTCAGTGTTGAGGCTTTTTCGGAACACTTCTCTAGTGCATCAGATAAAAAGCCGATTCGAGCTTCGATGCCTTACTTTGGTGTCATTGAAGAAATATGGGAAGTAGATTATAATGAATTCAGAGTGCCGATCTTTAAGTGTAACTGGGTTAACGGAAACACTGGCGTTCATGTAGACCAATTGGGTTTTACGTTAGTTGATTTTGATAAACTGGGATACAAGGACGAGCCTTTCATCATGGCGGAACAAGCTAGACAAGTCTTTTATGTGCAGGATCCTTCAAATTCACGGTTGTCTGTTGTCATTCATGGAAGAACAACTGGCATAGTCGATGACAGTCAACAACCTCCACAAGACAAACATGAGGTACCGTCATTGTTTAGGCAAATATCTGCCATTGGTGACGAGCATATGGTGGATGATGAGCATGCCACTCGTGCGGATCATGCAGAAGGCTTGTGGGAAAACAACAAATCTTAATTAATGAATTTCAAAGAATTTACATCTTGATGAAATCAAATTTTGACCTTCCATTAACGGTAATACTGAATTGTTCATTTTGCATTATATGTAGCTTTCTTGTAAAATGCTGTAAACTTCATTCATTTTATTTTGTTTTTTCAGAAAGTAATGGCAACACCACCACGGTCCCCTCCTCCTTCCGGTGAGCATTCTGAGTTTCCTTCCAGAAAGAGCAGGCAATCAACGCGACTAAGAAGCTTGACATCACGGAACTTGGCGCAGCGTAGACCAATCGTTCAAGTAAATCCTCAAACAGGGAGAGGATCTGGGCCCCACAGACACAAGTTCCACAGCTACCTTGGAGTTGTAGCATGAGAAAAAATCCCTATAATCCACCATAATTGGAAAGATGTGCCGAAAAATCTTAAGCAGCTAATATGGGAAGACATTTTGGTATTTAACAAAACAATTGTTTGTTTAGTATTTGGCTGAGTAAATTAGCTAGGCCACAAAACATTAAAGGTTAATGTGAGTTGTTGTTGCAGGGAAAATTTGACATTCCAGAACCACTTCAAGTGAGGATGAAGGTGATGTCATCTGTGGCCACCAGATGGAGGCAATTCAAGTCTTCCCTTACATGTAGATACATATATGGTGCTAAACAGGGTGAAGATAAAGACGTTCCTTGTGTGAAGTATGGGCTGGATCAACAAACTTGGGAGGCATTTGCAGCAAGCAGGGGAAATCCTAATTGGCAGGTTTACACAACTGCTTACTAAAAGTTATCAATGTATTTATCAATTAGTAGTCATTTTCATTCACTTAAATGATTAAGTCGTGTCATCGTTTATGTTTTACACAGGGGGTTAGAAAAAAGGCACAGGAAATTCAGAAGTTCAATGATTGCCCACACGTCCTATCTAGAGGGGGGTATGAGTTGCTAGAAAAAAAACTGATGGAAGAAAAGATCAAGAAAAGACAACACGATGCCCAATACACCGAGAACCCTTCATTGGTAGATGAGCCACCTTCTCCAATTGCAAGGCATGTTAAGTGGAAGATGGCTCGAACAAAGAAATATGGAAGAATGACATCTTCGGCGAGCCAAGAAATAGCTGATAGAATAGTGAGTTAATATCATATTTTTGTGTTATATCATGAATGTATAGTACACGATGTTATGATTATTGTGGTTGTCATGTAATTGGTAATGCAGGACTCGTTAGAAGAACAAACAACACAGGGAACCTTTGTACCCCACGGACAAAATGATATCTTAAACACTGCACTAGGAAAACCTGAGCACCCTGGTCGTGTTCGTGTAGCTGGGACTGGTGTCACCATACGCCAGTATTTTGGACAGGCATCCCGTACTTCTGGTAGTTCTTTGCCATCCATCAGTCAAGCTGAGGTGGCGGACATGATTCAAAATATGAAAGAAGAATGGATGAGACAACAAGAAGAAGTCACCAAAAAAACAATTGAAAAAATCACACAACAGGTTAGGGCAACAATGAAAGAAGAGTTGAAGAATGAAATCAAACTGGAGTTGTCCCAGATTGCATCACCACCGTCCCCTCCGGGTGACGTGGATTTTCAGCAAATAGTTGCACGTGTCAGCACAAAGGGGAGTTGTGCTGATCCAGCTGCGAATCCATCAGCTGAAGACCACGTCACCAATGTGGTACCTACCATGGGACTACATGTGGTGTGTGATCAAACTACCAAGCTGGTTGCCATGGGAAAAGTTGAGCACGGGGTGTCCACCATACACAATGTCGCTTATGCAGATGATGTCCTCAGAGTTAATGTCACTGAAATTATTGATGGGGATGCTGAAGTCCCTATCCCGTGCTCTGAAATCCAATATGTGAGAGATACCCTTGGCACATTTGTTGCGTGGCCCACGCATCTTGTTAGGCTTGTGCCTCCCCAGGTATTCATGAATACAATTTCTCATTTATATTACAAGTTTTTTGAATTAGAAAGTAAGGTGTTGTTTATGTTACGAGTTCAACAAATCCATCATCTGCTATGGTTATTTACAATGATAGGATTCACAGTTGGGTACAAAAAATTCCAATGAAGCGGTTAAAATGGCAGACACTGATTGTGGACATGACCCATTGGGCGACCTCATTCAAAACCTATTTGATTTTTACAAGAAGCCGGTGGAGTTGGTGTGGGATGGAGCTAAATTTGGTCTCCCGAATGCAGTGACATCATTCTTCATCACCTTTTCTGATGTGAACGAAATTGTTTCAGGTGACAAATGTTTGAACATTTCACATCTCATTTAATGGGTAACCGCTTATTGACTTACTTGAGAAAGAGGAAGCAAGTTTATTGACAGTTAATTCTGAATTGATTAATAGAACAGCTAAACATATACCTAGGCTGATTCTAGAGCTAACCTAGGATTTTATAGGGAAACAAATCTGTCCTAATTGTTTCAGCTTTATTTCTCACCCATGCAGACCCAGAATTTTCACCCCAAGCAAAACTAACAGAATTTTCTTTTTGGGAATCATTCAATTTATCCGAGCCCCATGAGTCATTCTGCACATTTTCAGATCCACCACCTTGTATTTCAGACTTGTTCTTTTCCCAGCTGCACCATTCACTAGATTTGTTTTTTACCAGGTCTGTTCTGTTGGCACCCCAAGCACCAGAGCCAGAATTGTCTTCTTGGGTAACTTTGTCTTTCCTCTTACCAGAGCCCCAAGAATCTTGCAAATTGTCTTCTTGGGTAACATCTTTCTTCTTTCCCCAGCCCGACCATTCATTAGATTTTGTCTGATCTGCTGCATTTGCATCCCAAGCACCAAGCCTGGAATTGTCTTATTGGGTAACATCAGCCTTCCACTTAGACATGGTAAAAGGTAAAAAAATACAATTAGAATGACTCCCAAGAGAATAGTATTTTAGACATGGTCTCCTTTAATAGAGGGAATGATCATTCTTCATTTGATGGAATGCACATTCCCATTTTAAAGGTGCTACCAATCATTCTTTCCTGTCATTTTTTTAGTTCATTTTTATTCCATACAATTAGTCTCCAATTAATTTGCATAATCACTTTTCTTGAAATTGGTATGTACTACATACATACTAAGTTATGAATATCTGTCTTGTTGACTAATTGTGTACTTTTGTCTGGTCAGGACTATCTGAATGGAGGTTTGCAAATTGGTAAGCTTGCTGCTTTATTTTACTAGAAATATACTATTTAATTTTTCATCTGAAAGAAAATATGCATAAAATGTGTGTACTGTGCATTTTCCTTTATGGAACAATTCGCATCAAAAAGGTCAATTGTGTGCTGTGCATTTTCATTTACTAGTTTGTATTAATTGTTCAGGTTTGGCTAGAACCTTTAGTCACATATGAAAATGGAAAATGTTTGAAGTATACTCATCTCAGAACTGATCAAATATACTGGTTAGGTTGAAGATCTTATTCGCAAGTCAAAAAGTTTAGAGGCTGAACTTGAGAGAACATCAAAGCAATTGAAGGAAGTGACTGCAGTAGCTGCAGATGAAGCTGGAAAGTGTAAATCAGCAAAAGAGGTCATAATGTCATTGACTGCACAGGTTGGGTATTCTATGGTAATGATTTTCTTTTTATCATCTTCTGCATTAGTAAGCATGTTTTAAGATTAACTGTAAGACCTACAACCTTCTGTGTGATAGAATATTATATTGTGGAACAGTCTGTGATGTCATTGCTGACTTGGCAACTACTTTTCCAAGTTTCATATGGGTGACGTTGAAACATTGCAATCATGTTTGGAAATTGAAAGTATGAGCCAAGCAATATGTATAATATTTAAGTTTACTTCTAATGCTTGTCCTCCAAAGTAAAACTCACATATGTGGTATCAGAGGTTGATGATTCCATTATTTTTTTGGTTCTGATTGATGTGGTCCAATATAATTTTTCTCAATGTTTAATGCACTCATGTGTGGGATCTTGTGTGTCTGAATGTACGATTCAGCTGGAAAAGGCATACGACAAACTGAACCACTTTCTAATATGTTGCCATGTTCTGCAAGCATTGAACTGAACCACTTTTTACATCGTTTTATTTTGATGACTTTGTTATTGCTTCCACTTGCATTAATGTCATTGTTGTTGTTAATGGTTAGGGATTTGGGTGAAGCTGTCAGAAAAGCGCTGGACATTCTACCACCTCAAATCTAAATATGAAGTTTTTGTTGGAAGCAACACATGATGTACACACAAGTCATGTGGACCTTGCAGTTGCAAGCAAGGCCATCATCAACATATTGAATGTGAAAGCACCAGCCTCTGTGAAAAGCTATGCAGTTCACAAACGTGTTGAGGTTAGATTATAGAGTCATTTATCCATAAATTGACAATGTACGAAAACCAATGGAAGGGGTACTAGAACCTGTAGATGTTTGCCCACGTATATATGTAACCATAGTGTAGATTATGCATATATATGCACACATATGTTTCACGGATTATTACGTGAATTTAATGTTCAATAAAGCTTGTAAAAATACCTCACTGACATAAATTTATGTTTTACGACATAAGTTTACATCCTTGCAAAGTGAAAGCTGATTTCAATAAAATTCGTGTTGATATGCAGCAGTATCAACTCAGACAAATACTAAACAGTGTATCGTGTGAACCGAAGTTCTGGCATATATTAATGAAAATGGTTGCGTAAAGAAACACGTATAGCGACTTTAGCAAAACTATACCAGGGAAATGAATATGAAAGAAAAATCTGAAAATCTGTAATTTTACAAAACCCCACGTTTTTTTGTAGGCTACAATTCGAAGTCGGTTTTTATGTAAAAACCGTCCTTATATGGTGGATTCAAAGTCGGTTATTTTAAATAACCGACCTTGAATATACAAGAAAAGCCATTTTAAAGTCAGTTATTTAAAATAACTGACTTTGTAAGCAACCATTTTAAGTCAGTTATTTTAAATGACCGACCTTGAATATACAAGAAAAGCCATTTTAAAGTCAGTTATTTAAAATAACTGACTTTGTAAGCAACCATTTTAAGTCGGTTATTTTAAATAACCGACTTTGAATATTCACGAAAAGCCATTTTAAAGTCAGTTATTTTAAATAACTGACTTTGTAAGCAACCATTTTAAGTCGGTTATTTTAAATAACCGACCTTGAATATTCACAAAAAGCCATTTTAAAGTCAGTTATTTTAAATAACTGACTTTGTAAGCAACCATTTTAAGTCGGTTATTTTAAATAACCGACCTTGAATATTCACGAAAGGCCTTTTTTGAAGTCGGTTATATAAAATAACCGACTTTGAATAGTAATATACAAAGTCGGTTATTCAAAATAACCGTCGTTGATTTATATAAATTATTTTAAATTTAATATTAATAAAAAAAAATTTCCAAGTCGGGTTTTTCATAACCGACGTCGTATTGTCTAGTATTCTACGACTTGTATCTACAAAGTCGGTTATTAAACCGACTTTAAAGGGTCAAAATAACCGACCTTAAATGTGCTGTCTGTAGTAGTGTGTTAACCTGAATAAATTGATAACAACTTTGTAACCATTAAATTAGGGTAGAATACTTCAATTAAGCATCAAGTGAGGGTTCAATCCTAAATAATAAAATGTCATCAATATAGAAATAAACTATTGAGGATTGTTTACTAAGAATACATTTGAAGTATGCAAAAGTACTACATGATTAATATATCAAGTGTGGTATTTAACTCATGCTATTCACCTCATGTGATTTGTCCTTACGTGAAAATAAATATAGATAATTACAAAAGAATATGAATTTTTTTGTTGAATTTTATTTTTTGTGTTCAACTAACGCCATAATTTTATCTTGAATATTATTATCATTATTTAATGAAAATAAACAATTGAATAACATTTACTAAAATATATGTTTAAAATATGAAAAACCACATGATTAATACATGATAAAATTGAAGGGTAATATTTAACTTATGCTATTTACCCAATATAATTTGTCTAAATATAAAAATAGACATAAATAATTATTAAAAAAATTGAAGAAAAAAAATCTCTCTATATGACAACACAAAATTGCATACAATGCTCCAAAGTACTTTAGCTTTTATTTATGTTGATCAATGCTGGATAGAAGATGTCCCAAGTCAATTGGACCATGTCATATATGCTGATCTAAACTCTTGTGGTGCTTCTGATTGATAAATTTCTTGGCTTGATCGTCAATAAGAAAAAACGACATCAGCTAAACAAAGTGTGTAAATATATTTATTTTGAATTTTTTTAATATCATATATGATTTATCCAATCATAAAAATAGACATAAACTTATTATCTACAATGTACAAATAATATTAATAAAATATTAAATTAAATATTATTTGTGTTAATAATTAACAATATTATCTTTGTTTTTACATATAGAAACATATATTTAATTCATCAAGATCAATAAAAATATTTAAATTAATTTATTTTAATTAATATTATCATAAATTTAAATTTATTCCAAAATATCAATAAAATTAATTGGTTTAAATAATGATTAGATATAATGACACTACTCATAATTCAAGGAATAACTTTTTCATTCAATGGATATGAGTTTTATTGTTAATGGCTTCATAAATACATCCACTTTTATAAAAAAAATGATGATATCTCTCTAATTGATGTTAACACTTTGGTAAGGGTACCAATTTGTCCAAGTAATAAACAAACAGTGAAACCAAATGTCGATTCCACATGGACTTTGCTTGTACTCAGAATTAATATACGTTTGTTTCTAAGTAATTAATGAGTCAATTTAGTTCGTAGAATAACTAACATCTTACTAAGTTTGATGTAATTACAATTATAAAGAGTAATAAATACATAGAAAGAGACACAAACACTCGGAATGATGTGATGATGGTTGAAATACGATGTGACAAATATTGGGAGTTCAACTAATTGAAACTAACTTTGATACAATATTAAAAGTTTTTCGCTATTCAACATTATTTTCGCTCACCTTCATTTACTAATGTATTCTAACATTGATTCCTCAAGTGCAAGACCCTAAATCACTTAATTTTGCTCATATGCTTAGCTTCAACCTCCCCAAGAGTTGTGTAAAAAGATTCTCATTTCCCTTCCTTTTTGCCTTAAAACGCAGCTCAGTATCGTGGTTGCGCGCTTAGCACGAATTGTCGCGCCGAGCACGCCTTCAATGTCCAGATGGATAAGTGACCACGTGCTAAGCGAGCTAGTCGCGTTGAGCGGGCCTTCGCGCTGAACGGGTCTGTCGCGCTGAGCGAACAACTCCAGACCTTGAATCCACCTTCCTTGCCTTTGCAGTGAATTTCTACAAAAAAAATACAACCAACACCTCATAAATCAATTAGTTTTAGCATCCACAGTATAAAAGCTCAGAAGAAGCTAATTCATATGTTTTAATCACAAAAAGAAGCATTAAAAGAGGAAAAGATGAAATAATTGTTAAGTAATTTACATGTAACTTTACATATGCTTAGCAATTATCAAACTCCCCCAAATTAAAAACTTTGCTTGTCCTCAAGAAAAAACAAGTAAATGCTAACTAAGTTAGATCAATGACACTGTTAGGAATGGAACACATCACGCAACTGAGATAATTGTGACTTCCCAAAACAATTCAAACATCCAAAACTTCAGTTCACACTAGTCATAGTCTCATAATGGAATCAATCAGAGCATACAATAATTATAATTTGGAAATTAATTTTTTAGCAATTTTAATTAGAAAGATATTTAATATTTTATAATATTAACAAAAAGGTATTTATTTTTATATATATCTTTATTACAAAAACAATTTTTTTAAAATCAAATAATTTTTAATTAATATAATTATTTTATTTTATTGCTATAATATAAGGATATAATAGAATCTAATTATTTAAACATGTATCATATATTAATATTATTTCATTTATAATTAGATTTATACTAATTCAAATTTATTGATTGAAAATTTTGACAACTTTCAAAAAGATATGCATAATAAAAATTAATAAAATTATGACCTTTTATTTTGTCACGAAAATAAGCTAAAATTATGTTAATGAATAAAAAATCAGTATTCAAATGTTATGTATTAAAATTTCACATAAAAATAATAAATATTAAAAATTTTGCTGCATTTGTGTAATCTCCTTTGAGGTTGCCTAACTGACTTAAAGTCAGCTTCCACGATAATCTTGTGCATGCAATATGATGGACTGATTCCCTTAAGGTCAGAAATGTGCCACCCTATTGCCGCCTTATGCCTTTGAAGCACTTCCACAAGTTGTGCTTCTTCAGCTTAGCATAAAGCGCTACTAATGACTACCAGTTTAGTGTCTTGTTCCTCTAAGAAGACATACTTAAGGTAGGAGGTAACACTTTCAACTCAACCTTCAATTTTTCTGCTGGAGTGTCTTCCTTTAGCTCTTCAAAGCCATATTCCCCTTGAGGAATTTCCTTTGATCAGTTCAAATCTTCAAGACAGGCTTTGAGGTGTTTGTCCTCTTCACTAGAGAGACAATCTACCACATTCATGAGGGCCCTTTCCAACGATGACTGTTGTGCAAATTGTTGCACTGCAAGGCCTGCTTCTTGCTGGATGGCCTCCACTTTGAAACAAGTATTGCGGTCACTAGGATGCTTCACTACTTCAAACAAGTTAAAGGTAACTTTTTGATCTTCAACACTTATCTTTAGATTGTCGTTTCCCATGTCTACCACACATTTAGTTGTAATCATAAATGGTCTACCCAGGATTAAAGGTACCTCAGAGTCTTTCTCAATGTCCATGATGATGAAGTCAATTGGAAATGTGAAATGCTTGACTTTGACCAACACATCCTCCACCACGCCATACGGTGGTGTGATGGATCTATATGCAAGCTGTAAGGTCATCCTGGTGGGGAGTATGTCTAGATTGCCAATCCTTTGACACAAGGATAAAGGCATTAAATTGATGCTCGCCCCAAATCTATAAGAGCTTTTCCAACAAACACAGATCCAATAGAGCATGGAATAGTTATGCTCCCAAGATCCTTGAATTTTTGTGGTAGAATCCTCTGAATGATAGCACTACAGTTGCCTTCTACACAATATTGTCATTATTGATGTACTTGCTTTTTTTAGTGAGCATGTCTTTCAAAAACTTCGCGTACATAGGCATCTGTAGTAGAGCTTCACCAAAAGGAATGGTGATCTCCGGTTTTTTAAAATATCCAGAAAATGGGCAAAAGTAGTGTTCTTTGTCCTTTTTAGATGGCACCAAAGGGTATGGAACTTCCTTAGCATGGACAATTGGCACTCCATTCTTGGCTTCTCTCGCTAATTGGCTCTTGTTCTTTGATGTTAAGACCTCACCACCCTTCTCTAGACCAATCTGTTTTTCTTCTTTTTCCTTTTTCTCCCTCATTACTCTTTTTATTTTTAGCCTCTCTCTTTTTCCTCTCATCCTTATCTTCCTCACTAGTATTTTCAACTACCCCTTCATAGAACTCTAAGTGCTCCTTCTGCTTACTCTGTATTACCACCACTTTGCACTCTTCCTTTGGATTTTTCTTGGTGTTTGCAACAAAGTTATTGGAGGATTTCTCTGCCACCTACTTAGCTAATTGACCCACCTGTACTTCAAGATTTTTGAAGGCTGACTCAGTGCTCTTATGATTGGAAATAGAGACTTACATGAACTAAGTCAGGGTATCTTCCAACGTGGAGGTCCGGTCATAAAGATTTGGGCCTTGGTTAGGAGGTCTATTAGATGGACCTACTTTGTCCTTGTTTAAATTATTACCCAGATGATACCTCCAATTTTGGCCTTGGTTTTGAGAAAAATTACCTCCTGGATGGTAGCCTGAATTTCCCCCTTGATGAAAGCCTTGGCGATTTTGATTAGCAATGTAATTGATTTCATTGGACGTCTCTTCTTGAGTCATGCAAAGACCTGATTCATGAGCTCCTCCACACAAAGAACAAACACCAACTTGCATCATAGGAGGTGAATTTGGTTGGACTGCATGTAACTGTTGGGGAAACTTACTCAATGTTGCAGTGAGGGCCTCCAATTGCTTGGCTAGGAGCTTGTTTTGAGCTAAGAGTATCGCGAAGGATAACACGATTGCTTGCTTCCATATTTTCTATTAGCTCCATTGCTTCATCAGGGGTCTTGAGTTTAATCTTGCCACCAGTGGATGCATCTAGAAGTTTTTTCAAATGGGGTCGCAATTCATCTATGAACATATTGAGCTGGATAGGCTCATTGAACCCATGTGTGGGTGCCTTGCGAAGTATCCCACAGAAATGATCAAGAGCTTTACTTAATGACTCATCCAGAAACTGGTGGAATGAAGAAATCTCTGTCTTACTCTCAGCTGTCTTGGATTGTGGGAAATACTTCTTTAAGAATTTCTCAACCACCTCTTCCCACATTCTGAAGCTATTCCCTTTGAACGAGTATAGCCATCTCTTAGCATCACCGGCCAAAGAGAAAGAGAACAAGTTGAGGCATATGGCATTTTCTGGAACCCCAACAATCTTCACTGTATTGCATTAGGAAATCCATGGAAGAGATTTCGTTGTATGAGTTGGATGAGTGAATGTGGGTAGGAGATGTTAGTTGCTTGAATGTTCGGCCATGCAATACTTGTAAAGTTCTACAACATTGTAGAACTGGAGTAATCCTCCAATGTAACCCTCTGTGGTTGGTCGTCTGCCATCTAAGACTCCTCAAGGATAGGAAGATGATGAAGAAGGCACGTCTTCCCTGTCTCCTTCTTGCTATGTTGTTCCTTCTACAAGTGGCTTTAATTTCCAGATTCAATGGAAGAAGATCGTCCACCTGCATTTTACCTCGCATACAAGAGTGAAAACACTATAAACAAATTAACAAGGTTAAAGAATTTGACTATAGAATAAAACGAAATAAAGAATCAAAGAATAAAGAATAATTACTTAAAAACAACAGTATATAGGTACCGAGTACAAGGAACAAAGTCCCTGACAACGGCGCCAAAAACTTGTTAACACTTTGGCAAGCATACCAATTTGTCCAAGTATAAAGAAACGGTAAGATCGAATGTCGATTCCACAGAGACTTTGCTTGTACTTAGAATTAATATACGTTTGCTTCTAAGTAATTAATGAATCGATTTAGTTTGTAGAGTAAATGACATCTTACTAAATTTGACGTAATTATAATTATAAAGCGTAATAAATACAGAGAAGGAGACACAAACACTCGGAATGATGCGGTAATGGTTGAAATATGACGTGACAAATGTTGGGCGCTCAACTAATCGAAACTAACTTTGATCCAATATTAAAGGTTTTTCGTTATTCAACATTATTTCTACTCACCTTCATCTACTAATGTATTCTAACCTTGACTCCTCAAGTGTAAGACCCTAAATCATTTAATTTCGCTCCTAATCCCTCAAGAGTTACATTAACCGATTTGCATTATAATTTAAGATGATAACCTAGGCTAAACAAAACCACTTTATCCCTAGAAATGATATGTTTAGAAGCATTTTTCAGTTCTTAAGAAATAACTATTTTCCAATGCATTAAATCCTATAACAAGCATGCATATGGATAATCAAACCACTAACATGAATATTGCTCAGAAAAATAACAATAATGCGCAGATAACATTGAATAGATAGTTAGAATCATTAATCAAAACATTTGGTTGTTGAGCTCCCAACAATAGGGGTTTTAGCCTCTCATTTTCATGGGAGACGTATACAATGAAAGTTTGGGCAAGGAAAGGAATGGATGGAAGGGAATGAGGAACAATAATGGTGAAGATACATCTCCAACGTGGTGGAAGAATGTCTCCTTTGTGACCTAGGTGCTCAACTTCAGCCTCTCCAAGAGTTGTGTAAACAGATCCTCCTTTTCCCTCCTTTTTGCCTTAAAAAGCAGCCCAGTATCTTGGTTGTGCACTTAGCATAAAATGTCGCGCTGAACGTGCTTTCATTGTCCAGCTGGATAAGTGACCACACGCTAAACGAGCTGGTTGTGTTGAGCGGATCTGTCATGCTAAGCGAGTATCTCTTGTCGCGCTAAGCGAGCTTGTCACGCTAAGCGAGCAACTCTAGACCTTGAATCCACCTTTCATGTCCTTGTAGCGAATTTCTACAAAAAATACAACCAACACCTCATAAATCAACTAATTTTAGCATCCACCGAATAAAAACTCAGAAGAAGCCAATTCCTATATTTTAATCACAAAAAAAAAATTAAAAGAGAAAAAGATGAGATAATTGCTAAGTAATTTACATGTAACTTTACGTATGCTTAACAATTATCAATAGACTTCACAATAAATTTAGGGTATTGAAGAAAATTAAAAATCAATACATTTATAAGTGGTCATATGTTTTTGGTAATTAGGAAAAGAATAATGACATTTGTTTCTTATTTTTATATATAGGAACAAATGTACTAATATACAATTTTTTATATTTCTAAAATAAATATGGATTATATATTTTAAGAAAATAGTTAACATTTGTTTCAGAATTAATTTTTGTATGAGCTTTAACTCATAAGAATTTGGAAAAAAAAACTTCATTTATTATTACTTTCTTTCTTGGTCATGATTAAATGTCCAGATTGATATGTTTGGAAACAAAACCTTATGAAACAAACCTCATACATGGTATTATAAAGTTGTTACATTTTTTATGAGCACATATGCAACTTTGAGTGGTAAATGAGAGTGTATTTGAATATGCTTATCTTATAATTACTCTTACAACTACTACTTTATAAAAAAAAAAGTATTAGTTTTTAGGCTTGTGAAATTTTGATAATAAATTCTTGAAGGTTTTTTTTTCCACACATGGATAGTTGAATATAATGAAATACTCTATTGACTTCCAAAATCTATAATTATAAAAAAATGATTATCCAAATCGATTAGTTCTAATATGGTTACCTGGGCAACGCACAAATATAAATATGAATTAGCACAATAAAGATAAAAGATATAATAGTTAAAAAATATTTTTTAAGTGTCAAATTAAAATAAAAAAGAATATTTGGATATAAAAATAAATTTAAACATTATTCATATAAAACTTATATACATTAAATTTATATTTAAGTATCTAAGAGTTTGACACTAAAAAAGCAATGATTATAAAAAAAATATTAATGTGTATAAATAGACAGTGTAAAATTTTATAATATTATCTAATCACAAATCAACGTTTGAATTATTTTCAAAGTTAATAAACTTACCATACATAATAAGTTATGATTGGATGATCGTGTAAAACGTTTTACATGGTTAATGCATATCCTTTTTTGTCTAAAAAAATCCAAATGAATTCACCCGATTTTCATCTCCCCGTGCAACTATTTATATAAATATGAATTAACGTAACATAAATAGAATATATTATTGTTTAAAATATACTATTTTTACATTTTCAAATGAAAAGAAGAAGGATGTTTTGATATAAAAATATATTTAAACATTATTCATATAAAAGTTGTATACATTAAATTTAAATTTAAATATCTCAAAGTATTTTCACATAAAAAAACCAATGATTATATAAAAAATTAATCACCCAAATAAATTTGCTCTAGTATGGTTACTCATGTGACAAATGAATAAATGTGGTTAGCACAACATAAATAAAATATATAATTATTTATAAAATATAAGTTTTTATGCTTCCAAATTAAAAAAAATGAATGATGTGATATAAAAAATTAATATAAACATTATTTATATAATTTTTTTTTGAATTTTTGGCTCGGGTATATAGTATGTGAATTTTTTTCTTTGATTTTTTTTTATCTAATGCAATTATGTTTTATGTGATTATAGACATAAATATTTTATTTCTTTGCCTATTTTGTGAAGGATTTAAGACTTGATTGATTATATTTTTTTTCTTGTTTAATAAACTTAGAAAAATATAGTAAATATTGTAATATATAATAATAATAATAATAATAATAATAATAATAATAATAATAATAATGATGATGATGATGATGATGGTAATGCCCACCATTAAAAGCTTATTTTATCCTATGAATAATTGGAGTGGATTGTAGTGTAGTATATATAATATTCAATCCTTAATTTAAATATAGTCAAAATACAATCAAAATATGTCCATTAACAGCCAATCACCACATTGTAGAAATTAGATAGGTCCTGTCTATGGTCATTGGAGTCTCCTAAAAAATCTATTAAATTCATCAAGTTATTCCAAAGGATAAAAATATTATAAAAGAAAAATAAGTTTTGATCAAGTAAAAGAAAATCCTAAATAATTTATTTAAGAGAGAATATAATAAATAAAAAAGGAAAAATGATTTGCTTAAGAATTAAATTTAGATACTTTTTTTGTGTGGAGAAAATGATAGGGATTAAGTTGATTTAATTGAATTTTGTTATGTAATATATATTAATTATGTTTAAGAAATTTTAATTTCAATTGAAGAAAAAAATTTAGTAAAAAGATTTAGCCATAAACTTTCCTACTTATTTTTATAAATTAAGTGAATCCTAGTGCGTTATATTTTATATATCTAATATGATAAATTAAGTCTAAATTTTTCTTCATAATTCATGAAAAATATTTATTTAGGTTTTTAAATATTTTTCACATTTTTTATGCTCGTTAAATAAAACACTCAGATAAATTATTTAATGAAGAAAGAGACAACAATAATACTGAAAAATACAATCAAATTAAAATTACTATAAGAAAATAAAATTTCAGCATAATAATTTAAATTTTAATGTGATTATAAGTAAATTGTTCATCTCTGTGAGTTAAGTAAAAATATGTCTACTTGCTTCAAAAAATATCAATCCTTATATGCTATATTTTATATATAATTTTTTATTTCAATATATTCGCATATACATATCAATATAAAAGAAAATTAAATTTTTTTAGGTAGATTAGGCGAACTCTCACCCAAAGATCACTATGATTCGAACAGAGATTATAAGCAACCTTCATCATCATGGCTTGATTAACACAACTTGCCTTTCTTAAGCCAAGGCCACCACTCTTTTTGGCGTCACAAAGAGATTCCCAGTTTAACCAGTGCACTTTCTTATGACCACCAGAGTCTCCCCACACGAAATTCTACATTTCTGGTCACAATTTCTTCACAAACAGATTCTGGGAGAGAGGTAGTTTGCATCACATAGGTGGGTAAAGCTTTTAGAACAGCTTTAGTTAAAGTCACCCGCCCCGCCATAGATAAGTTTGTAGTCTTCCAATTACTCAAGCGTTGATTAATCTTATCAATCAAGAACTGGTAGCTACGTCTGGAGACTCTATCTTGGTGTAAAGGGACACCTAAATATTTACCAAGGTCTGCTTTCTTTGATATCCCAAATCATTTGCAATTTGCTCCCTAATCTGCCAAGTTACATTCTTTGAAAAGTAAATTCTGATTTTATCCGCATTTACCTTTTGGCCCGAGCTTTCACAGAAAATAACCAGAGTCTTTATCAAAACCTCTGCTTGATTGGAATTGGCTTCCGCAAACAATAAAATATCATCCACAAAAGTCAAATAAGATAGTTTAGGACCTCCTTTAGAAAGTTGGATAGTACGCCAAACTTTCTGATTAACTGCAATTTTGATACGGTGAAACAACAAAAAAGATAAGGAGATATTGGATATCCTTGTCGGACTTCTCGAGAAGGAATAAATTTTTTAAGAGCTTTTCCATTCCAAAGAACCTCCATAGAGGAGGAAGAAATACAATCTTTATATCTTATTTCATGTTGAAATCAAAGTCCTTTATATGAAACCTGAAATTCAATATATTTACTTCCCATTTTTTATTTTATTATATAATTTCTGTTTTGTTAATAGAAATTACATAAAATATTGGATTTCAAAACTAATAATGCATTAAATAAACTTTTCTTATTAATGGTAATTATATAATTCTCTAAAAAAGTAATTATATAGTTGTTTAGTTATCATAAATTAAATTATTAGATTATTAATTACAAATAAGGATTTTAATTAGGGTTTAGGGTTACAATATTTTGAAATCTAATCATGTTTAATATATTTGTGTCTTCATTTTTTAATTTTCGAATCAGATCTAATGCATTAAATTATCTGTGGTAGTTTTTCTAATAATTATTGCCTTTGGAATGTCCCTTGACTCCTTGAGGCAGTAGAACTTTAAATAATTAAAAAATGAAATATATGTTTACTATTTTAGCTTTAAAAGGAATAGGAAAATTGGAAATACAAAATTACCATCACTTCTACTTTTATATATAAAAAGATATGATAAGAAAAGTAATGTCATCAAATACATCTTATGATAATGATGACGAGAATAATAATAAATGATATACATTCTTAAATTCTCACAAACCTAAAATATTGAAAGATTTAATACTCCTGAGTTACATAATTCTAAAAGTTTTAATAGTTAAGTTTTTGGTTAGTGGACTTACTAACATGCATTATATAGTAATGCATTCAATTCGAGTATGAAACTCTATGAATTTTATCTTAAATAATAAAATATTTTAGGATAAAATATATTTGTAGGTCTTATATTTTTGTTAAATTTTTATTTTTAGACCTTAAACTTTCATATCACTTGCAATTTAATTAGTTTCTGAATTTATAAAAAAGTGTTTTTATTCCTTCTCTCTCCCTATTTGTTTATTCTCTGTATGAAAAACTTGGCTCTTCTTATCCAACAGAAGGTTCAGACAGGTGATTGGAAGCCAGTAAGAGTGTCCAGGAGTGATGCATCCTTCTCTCACCTATTTTTTGTTGATGAGTACCTTCTTTTCACTAAGGCATGCCCTAATTAGGTTCGTTTGGTTCAGTAGACTCTTGATATTTTTTGTAAAGCTTCTGAACTTAATATCAATATTCAAAAGTCCAAGTTTGTCACTTCAAAGAATGTGGGGAAGAAAGCCATATCACATTTTACTAACATTCTTGATTTTACTCATACCGTAAATAGTTGTAAGCATTTGGGTTTTCCATTATTATTTGGTCGTGTGAAAAATGCCGAGTTTGCCCTTATTATGGATGGATTAATTCGATGTTGGCGGGTTGGAAGTCAAAATTGTTGAATAGGGCAGGTAGTTACCTTAGCCAAATCAATTTTAAATTCTATTTCGGTGTATGCTAAGCAAAACCTATGGTTGCCTCAGGGATTTGTGATTCCATAGATAAAGCCACTTGTGCATTAATTTATTTGGGATAAACCTTCAAACCATTGGGTGAACCAGAAAACTGTCACGAGACCCAAAAAGGAAGGAGGTATAGGGGTGGGTCGAATGTCTAGAGAGGCTAACGTGGCTATGCTGGGCAAACATATTTGGTCTCCAGAGAGGCTAACGTGGCTTCTGGATGTGTTCTCTCCAGTGCTTAATGAATCCTGGATGTGTTCTCTCCAAGTTCCTGAACACATCAAACCCTTTCTTTGGCTGACCCACCATAAAGTATCCCTACTAACGCTTTTCGTCTTCATAAACATATTGCTTCTGCCTTTTGACTCTTTTCGTTGCTGGTGTGGTTTACATGAGGAATCAATTTTGCATCTTTTGAGGGATTGACTACGTGAAGGCACGTGCTGTTTGGAACACTCTCGGTTTGGATGTTTCCCCACTTGAGTGTGATCTGGATAGTTTGCATTGGCTTCACCTATCGGCTATTGGTAATCAAGGAACTCTCTTCTCTATAGCGTGTTGGTATATCTGGAAAGCTCGCAATGAAGAAGTTTTTGTAGATTGCGCGCTCAGTACTACATCAGTTGTGGCTCATATTTTCAGCCTCTCTACAATGTGTTCATGGCATTTTTTACGCACTATATCTGGCTTGGACAAAAGGTTTGAGACAAGTCATTTATCAATCGGATTCTAAAATAGCTCTTCAGATGGTTCTTGAAGGGGTTTATCAATCTCATCCTTTTGCTCCTTTGGTGTATAAGATTCCTAAACTCATATTTTATGATTGGAACTTTTCATTTTTTCATACCCTTAGAGAAGGCAACATGATGGCAGATTTGTTGGCAAAACAGGATGCTTTGGAGGTTGCTCCTCTCGTTTCTCATAGCAGCCCTCCTATTGATCTGGAAGATATATAGTCTCTTAGCTGATGCTATAGGCATCCTTTTCATCCGTTGTAATTAGTTTTTTATTTTCTTCTTTTGTTTCTGAAGTAAAAAAAAAAAAAAAGAGCAAATTTAAAACAGATTATTGTTGCACAATGCAAAACGAACATAATGCACAAAAAAAAAACAACAACATGCAAAACGAATATAATTAACCTCGACAAGGGATCTGCATGTGATGATATTATTTCTTGCAGCAAAGTCTTCTTCTTTGGTGCTTTGTTAATACTGCCAACCAATTGAAGACCTGAAATCTTTAAAGGGAGAGAATTAAAGAAGGAAGGTTGAATAATTAATCCACTAGTTAATGTGTAAACCTTGAATGTCACTCTGGCTTAACAACAACCAATAGGCAAATTTAGAGGAATAAGTGAAAATAAAGGACAAATGGTTACCATTTAAAAGTCAAATATCACTATTTTTATTTAATTTATTATTAAAATTTACTATATTAGCTAATAAAAATATTTAAAATCTATTAAATATTTTATAAAAAAGTAAAATATATTAATTAACAATTATAATTAATGTGTTATTTCTTTATATTTATAAATATTTCTACACACCCTATACTAATATTATTAATATATATAAAATATACAAATCAATAAATTTAACGAACTAAGGTTAAATTAAATTAATATTATTTCCATTAGAAATTATACGAATTAGCTTAAGAAAACCAAAAATATACATTAAAATTAGAATATAAATGGTATTAGACTAATGTATTTTTTTTATTCGTTGTTATTTAAATTATAATATATTCAGTAAAATAAATTTTACTAAAACTTAATGAAATTTCGTAGCTAGCTATTCATTTAAAAAATTAGAAAAACAAGTATAAAAATATTAGTAAAATACAAAAAAAAATCATATTACAATTAATAAAACATTATTTTATATGAAAAAAAGAAATTAAGGGATTTTGTGGATTTTACCTCCCTGCTCTCTATTAATTAACCAACTGAAAGCTTAAACATAGAAAATAAAAATAAAATTGTACAAGTCTTATTTTAGCGTTTTTAAAATTAAAACTTGTCCAACCAATTGGTTCAACTTCTCCTTCTCGCTCGGATCAAGAACCAATTTTTTTGACATCCTTTTACTTTAAATGTAATTAGCTAAACCACTATTTAATTATAAATTTAATTAGGATTACTCAGCTTTCATAACTGAAAACCAAAATTCTGAAAATTTTCATTTCCTCCCTCTTTATAGTTTGACAATGAATATATATATCAGCACTCGACAACACAATCCATCATCAGCCCCACCTCTTGTATTTCTCCGTTCTCTTCTTAAATTACATACAGCCTTTTATCATTCTAATTTTATTTGTGTGATTCAAATTTGTTTGTTATAAATGGACACTTTCACTTCTATCATTTCCGACCATAGTAACAAAGAATGTCCTCCAACATGTAACTGGAACACCAACAAGGCAAGGGGAAGAATCTAATGAACATTTATAGTAATAGATTCCAAATTAGGATCTTAGATTATTTTTTTTGTGGATCTCATAGTGTCACATGGATGTAAGATCTCTCTTATTTTTTTAGTGGTAAATTTCATTTTGAGATCTTAAAGAAAGAGAAAAAAGATAAAAAATATTATTTTTTTAATATTGTGCAGATCTTCAGAATTCTTTTACAAGAATCTATTTTTCATGTTAAAAATTTATTCATATCCTTTACTGAGAGATCTAGTAAAAACTAAATCTTGAATTCAAAATTTTTGTTCAAAATCTAACACTAAAGAAAAGAAAAAGATGTATAAGAAAATGTCCAAGAAGTTCCTCTTGGTGACATCACCAACCTCTTCAACAATTATGCCACAACAACGTCGTTCACTCTTTCCCACCAACAGGAAGTTGGAGTTTATTCTGGATTTCTGGTCTTCCTAGGTGTACACCTCGTACCCCCAAAACATTAAGGATGGGATTCAGAATTTCAGACTCATAGAAATTGGCTTTAGTTTTGTAATTCTTTCCTTGTGCAGTTCACATCAATTTCAATGAAATAAACTGTGAAGAATTTGAAAATGCTGGCATTATGATTTGTTCTACTTTCGTTTGGCTGCTTTTCAATCTGCAATTTCCCTTGCTGTTGATAGTCTATTTGAGGAAAATTTATAATTAATTGGGAAGAAATGCAAAGAATTACATTGTATAACATGCTAGATCTAAATTGTACATGTCGATGTATTGTGATGCATCTTATGTATGTAGTTTATATCTATGCATGTAGGCACCGACACAAGCCACGGGGATTTATAAATATCTATAAATACCTATAGATATACAATATTGTCACCACAACTATAATTATCATTGCTATATTTACTGTAGCAACAATCAACATCATCTTGCAAGAAAATACTAAATAATCTAATCATGCTTATACATAAACAACATAAGCAATTAGATTAAGTGCGGAAAAATTAAGATCATAAATACCTCCTGTCATTGCTATTCTTGTTTGCTCCAAAGATGAATTGTAGCTATCCGT
>CM023952.1:14264609-14293931 GCA_013407115.1 Glycine latifolia | reverse complement strand
GTTGGACTTGTTGCATTTAAATGAAACTATATGTTTTTAAATGATTTTTTTTTATTTTTCTTTGAATAAAATGTTTGAGTTTTAAATTAAGTGATTATTTTTTAAGTCTTAAATTCTGTCAATCATGGATTAATGGTGTATGTAAGAGTGAGTTTTTCTTTTCTTTCTTAGGCACAAAATCTATTTCCAAAATACTCATAAATTGTTCATAATATTAATATAGAATAAAAGTAAATTGAGTGTAAGTATGAATTATTAGGTGAAAGTGGGTTATTGGGTGGGAATTTAACATTCTACAATTTTGTTTCTTGAATTTAAACTTATTTAACTATGCTTATGATCTTTGTTACTTGTTTGTTTGAATTTGAACAATGATATTTTTTTTTACATTTTGGTATCTAATTATCTATGTTATGGTTTGTGATGTCCTTTTTTAAATATTTTAAGACAAGTATAAAAATTTTATATTTTTTATTACAGACTGGGTCATGCGGGTCAATTAGTGATCCACATATTCGACCACTAATTCAGTGTCCCAGTACCCTGACCGGGTCAGTCATTGGGTCGATTTTTAAAACTATGGTTAGAAGTGGCTTATTTGATTTGAACAAGTCAAATATAAGAATAGATAAAAGATAATTTTGTTTATTAGTGGTATGATTAGTGGGAGATTGTTGAGGGACCATATAGTAACTTGCTTGATGAAAGCAGTTATAAAAGAATTAGGGTAAAACCCTTCATCTCAGTCGATTAAGAAAATATTCTGAGTTTTTGCCATCAAGAATTGAAGAGGGACCTAAAATAAAAGGGTGAAAGATTGAGAAAAACTATTCCACATTAAGAGTTCTCTAGGTAGTTTGTTGTCAAAAGTCATTCCATTCGTTGTCAAAAGCCATTTTGCAGAAAGGGTTCTCAGTCAAGACTTCGTCGTAATTAAGACTTGTTGTTATTAAGACTTATTGTCATCAAACATGGACAAAGGTTAGTGTCCTCATCATTGTTTACTAAATGTGAAACTCATGAATTCTTAAAGATCATATTCATGTTCTTGATGTGACTGTTACTGAGCATAAAATTACATTAATGTTTACATGATTTATTTATGTTATTGATGTGATTAATGTTTACATGATTTATTCATGTTATTAACGTGACTAATGTTTACATTTGGTATCAGAGTCTGCTTTAAAAATTTATGATTTTCCATGTTACTGTTTATTAATCGATCGATGTTGAAATTTTAAAATTATTGTTGACTGGTGGATCGATTTTCTTGGAGATGTGATGAAATAAAATCAATTTGAAACCCTTAAAGAAATCCGCATTTCTATTCCCATCAATTCTTTATGTGGTTTTCGAAACGTAAATTGAGAGTGATATCTAAAAAAAAGTGGTATATTAAATAAAGTGAGAGTAAAGTACGCATTTATATATATGTCAGTGCATGACTTTTATCTTATAATACAAATAATTTTATGATTTTTTTAAAAATAAATTTAATCTTAAATTAAATTTTATAAAATGAAAAAAATTATTAATTTATAAACACTAATAATCACACCAGAAGACACACTAATAACTTTTAATTAATTATTAAGCTTTAGTTAGTATATATGTTACACTAAAGTCATAATATATATTATTGGGTTTCAATCAATCACTAATACATATGTTACACTAAAATCATATATTGGGACTTAATGGATTTTAATCAATCATTAGTGCATATGTTACACTAAAGTCATATATTGAGTCTTGATTAGGTTATAATCAATCATTAGTGTATATGTTACGTTAAAGTGATATTGGGCCTTGATTTGACCTTATTGAAATTCAATCAATCATTTTTATACATATGTTACCTAAAGTCATATTAAAAAGTAGTGAATAAATAAGTTATACATTGAACCTTAATAAATTATTATTGGGCCTCGGCTAGTGAATATGTTAAATTTTAAATGTTGATTTAGACTAGAAAATTGACTAATGTTTTCTTAAAAAATAAAAGATCGAGAAAAAGACTAAAACCATGGTCCTTTGAGTAAATGTCACATTCCTTTACCATTACCCCCACGTGCCCATTTGAATATTTGATGCAAAATATAGTATTAATATAAGTTTTATGTAAAAATAATTCAAAATTCAAAATTTATTCTTTTTTATTTTATTCTATTTTTATAATCTTATATATTATCTTTTATGAATTAAAGATTAAATTCTATTTTCACATAAATTAGAATATGTATATTTATATAAACTTTATTTTTATTTTATATAGTATATTTTATAATCTTATCTATTTTTATCACATTATTCAAAACTTATTTTATACATTAAAGATATAATATAAATTTTATCTTTCATGCATTTTTTTATTTATATAAATTATACTTTTATAGTATTTTATTATCTTTTAAAATATTTATATATATGATTTAATGATAATATTCGTCAACTATTTTAAGATTATTTTTTTAAAAATATAATATATAAAATTAAATTCTATTTTCGCATAAATTAAAATATGTATACTTATATAGGCTTTATTTTTATTTTATATATTATATTTTTATAATCTTATGTATTTCTATCACATGATTCAAAACTTATTTTATGCGGTAAAGATATAATATAAGTTTTATTTTAATGCATATTTTTTATATAAATTATAAGGACCATGGTTCTAGTCCTTCTTCAAACACTTTTAAAGTTCTTATTTTTTTAAGAAAATGTTGATCAACTTTCTAGTCTAGTTAACGTTTAAAATTTAACCATCAACGATTTTGGAGACTCTTGAATTTTGAAATATAGGGAGACTATAGTAAATTAAAAAATAGAAGGACCGATTTGGTAAAATATGTAAAATAGAGGATAAACTTTGCAATTAAGCCTTAAATTAAAGTCAATTTGAGTTTTTAGTAAATACATAAGTTACCTATTGTATCTTATTGTGCCTTGCATAGTGCAATATTGTACTAAAGTCAAATTAGGTCTTTGCATAAATCTCACTTACATCATATTGAACCTTGATGAATCATTAGTATTACACTTATATTTTATATTTTAAAATACTTAATTTTACAAAATTTAATTATGACATATTTTCATAATATAAAGAGTAACTATTTATTATAATTTTAAATAATAATATAAAATAAACAATTATTTTTTATAAAACACAAATTAAAAGACTAATAGTAAGTATGATTATTTATCTTAATAAAAAAATTTAAATATTTCTTTGTTCAATTTATTAAAAATTATCATTGTATAATTAAAAATATTAGATTTTTTATTATGATTTATAAAATATTGTAAATATTGCTTTGTTAATTTAAAAATATTACTAATATATTAATTTTATTACTTTTCATGTATAAAATGTATTTCAGCATATCATATATTTATGATTTATAGTATATTAAAAATTTAATTTCAACTTTTCAGAAAAAATACATTCAGTCGCCAATTGCAAGATTTTATGTAAACAATTAGCAACCAAACACACTTCAGTTGCTATAATCATCACACAACGATCAATAGCACACAACGATCAATAGCATTTGGTCGCTATAATCATAATGTAGCGACCGAACTGTATTCAGTTGCTATCTTTGGGTTGCTGTAATGTTATTGTATTTATAAATATATAGCGACCGAAATAGCTACCGAATATTTCAGTGAGTCTTCAAGTCGGTCATTGACGCCAATAAGCAACAACAATAAGTTGCGGTCTCAACTTCGGTCATAATTGGGAGGCATTGGCTTTTCAGTAGCTATTTTGGTCGCTAATAGCGAAGGAAATATTTTAGTGGCTGATTTCGGTCGCTAAATTGCATTTTTTTAAGTAGTTTTTATTGACTCTTTGAATTCAATAATGTGTAAGTTTCTGAAATTTTTTGTTTTCAAACTTATGTTCACATGCCTTAATGAATGATATTTTGAACAAAAAAATTTGTCTTTATAAAAAACATTATTGTATGCTTTCCTTTAAAGTATCATGTTGGGAAAAAGAGTTGATATGGTAGTACATGGAATGAACTATGCTAATATGTGAGAGTGTAGAAACGCCTTGACTCTTATTGGGTCTATTTCTCATTATGACTTATGATGAGGCCAATGTATGGTAATCTTTAGCCAAATGTGCACATCAAGTCTTATTTTGGTGAATCACGTAATGGCGTTTAGCACATTAGCCAAGTGGGAGAATGTTAGATATATCCGTTAGAAGCGGCTCATGTGATTTGAACAAGTCAAATATAAAAAGGGCTAAAAGATAATTTTGTTTATTAGTGGCCTGATTAGTGGGAGGTTGTTGAGGGACCATATAGTAACTTGCTTGATGGAAGCAGTTATAACATGACTAGGGTAAAACCCTTCATCTAGGCCCGTTAAGAAAAGATTCTTAGTTTTTGCCATCAAGAATTGAAGAGGGACCTAGAATAAGAGGGTGAAGAGTACTAGGAGTGACTCATTTTTCTTGCATGGCTTATTCATGTTTCAGTAGGAGACTAGGAGTGACTCATCTTTCTTAGAGGAGAAGAAAATATCTCAGTATTTTTGAATAGAGAGATTACTCAAAAAGGTGTTCTATACTTCTCTAACGTAGTGAAAGTTTGCTTTGCTTTTACTTCTTTATCATGCAAAATGGGGGTATCTAAGCTGAAAGGTTGATTTGCTTAATTATGAGAAGATATGCTAAAAAGCACTATGTTCAAAGTTTATGCTATTTGATAATATAAAGTGTTCTTACAAAAATTTAGAAATTCCACGTATGAGCTGGACGGGATCCTGGTGGGTTCAGACTCTGCACGTTGGATGATGAGTCAACCTTGTTAAGGAGGGGGACCTGTAAAACAAAGAAAAGGACTCTGACGTTTGAAAGTTCAAAAAATGCAGCACCTTGGTCCAACCTCGGTGTGCTCATATGAGGGTAAAAATAAAATTTTAATCGATGTGGAATCATATGCCATCTATGCACCTCATGTGTGTGTGTGTGCTTAGGAATTACTCATTGAAACATGTTGGGGTTTTAGAAATTACCTTTATCACTTGAAGGCTCAAAGAAGATGATGCCATCCAATGATGATCCACACGATTATCTCCTTCTTGCAAGTGAGAACTTCTTCTCCTTGATTCCTCCTTCTCCTTGGTGGCTTTCTAGGCTCAAGCAAGGCGTGAGACTTTCAAGTATTTGGTTTCTTTTCTCAAGATTATAATGGTGCCTTGAGGTCGGCTGAAGGTGCAGCAAAAGAGGAGAGAAGATGAAGGAGAGGAAGAGCTAGAACTTGCTTCAGAATCAAGAAAGGAGGTGGACGAAATTCTCTGATTTAAAATCCTCCCACATAGGCGTCTATTTAATGTGAGATAAACACTCCAAATCAACCCTAGTTTGTGTTAGACTTTTGGCAAGCATACCAATTGTCGTTGTAAGTTACAAAATTTATAAAAGTTCGTCTCCACAGGGACTTGAGCTACTCAGTTTTTCCAAATAAAACTTAATAGTTTAATAGTTATGTACAACGCGTATGGTCGAAGTTTTGATGGTTTTATGGAAATAACGAAAAATAATTAAAAAGTACAGAAACTAATAAAATGAAATTAATTGAAGAGAACGTAGGATTGAGTTTCATCATTCATACCCTCAACATCCAATTAATATTACCATGCATAAATCATTTTCTATTATTATTGATACACATATTAATTCACCCCAAATCGATCCCTCGCAATCGAGAATTCTAAGGATATTTACCGAATATCGATCCCTCGCATACGAAGTAAATAACTCAGCATTACAATCATAATCACGTGCTATTTGCAATCTAAACGTTATGCTCTATCCCTAACAACGTAACGTAAAGAGTAAAATCATTCAGTTCAAATTCTAAGAGTACTTTCCAGTTAAACTTAGAATCCAATTTCATGAAACTAGTGATCAAGTAGAATCAAGCATTAAGAACATAATGAAATTACCAATAATAAATAGAAAAGACTTATGCATAAATAAATATTACAAGAGATACTTAAGGGTAGAAGATTACATCCAATCCTTAAGAGAAGCTAGCCAATCATTGTGGAGAGCACCTCCTTAATGGAAGAATTGATGAAGGGAACCATCACCGCTTCTTTCCGGCAGAGTTTCCACACTAATTCCTCACTTCTCTCACTCTCCCTAAGCTATCCTAAGCTAAAATTACGTTCCTAAGCTTAGAAAATTCATCCAAGGAATCCCTTGGCCTTCCAAGCATGCTTCCATCTTCACCTTGCACGCCTATTTATAGGATTTGGTCACCTGCTTAAGCTCACTCACCCAGACGAGCAATTTGGCCTTGTTTCACTCGCCTGGGTGAGTTAATACATCTTTTTGGAAGCCTCCAATCGCCTGGGCGAGCAAAATAGACTAGTTCCACTCGCCTGGGCGAGTTAAATCCTTAATAGTGAAGAAAGGTCATGGGCCTGGACAAGTTTTGGGCCATTTTTCTTCTAACACCTCCCAAATTTGATTTTTATGCCCCTTTCGCTTGCTTTGCTTGCTTGGATGCTTCGGATACCATCGAAACCTATCAAAATACAAAATATGATTAGACTAATCTTCCAAAATGAAAGAAAACCTTTATATAAGTACTAAATACAAATCAACTATGTTTAGGGCAAGTTTACAAACAAATTCACTGAAGTAAAAAAGATAAGTGCCAGCAGTGTAACCTATTTTTAACTAAAATATGGCACTTATCAGTTTGTTGGATTTTTTCAAAATTCAAGATGTTACTAGAACATCCTTGAGTTTGTTCCACTCTTGCAAGAGTTGAATTCAAAATTCAAGTGAATGGGTCCTATCCATTTGTTGTAGAAAATTTGAAAAATAATCTATCAAGATCTTCTCATCAAAACCGCCTCCTTCTCTCTCTCATCCCTCCAAAGTTTATTGCAATAATAACTCATTTGAATTCAGAATTCAAATGACAATATTGTTGAGAGAATCTTCATCCAATCTTTATTGGATAATTCATTTAGATAATTTAAATTATCCTCAACAACCTAACCTCGTAGAATTTAAAATTTAAATTTAAATTCAAATTTCAAATTTCAAATTTAAACTCAAATATAAATTCTATTTCATCCCAGTTCGTAATTTGAATTTGAATTCAAATTCAAAATTCAAATTCAAATTTCAAATTTGCCCAACTTATTTTGGTCAAGTCAATTCATTGACTTACTAGGATTTATGGCCCAAGGCCCATCGAGCCTGTCAACACATTTGGGCCCATTAGTGGAGAAACCAATTTCACCACCAATGCCCCAAATAGGGCGCATGATTCAAGTGGTCTTGAAGTCCAACTCCAACCCAATTTAACTCATAGTCTTGATAAAACCCAATAACTAATTACTGGCCCAAACTTGCTATAACTTGCAACAAAGATTAACCTTTGTGAGTGACCCATTTGGCTCAATTAGTCACTGACATAAATAAACTTGGACCTATTCCACAAGGATTAGGCTCTAGATACCACATGATGTATGGATGAAACCATTAGCCATTGGTTTTCCCAAATCTACCTTGCAAACTTCAAGAACACACAAGCTGTCCAGCATTTCACATGAAACATGTGGCTGTTTGGAAGCTTTAATGGCACCAATGGAAGATGGATGAAAGGTTAGAGATGAATTTGGAAGACACCATGGAGAAGCTCTCTAATAAGTCTAGGAAGAATAATCACAATAGGATTGAGAAGCCATTGATAAGACTCAAGAAGTACTTGCACAAGAACAAGAGAGAAACTTTCACACAAATTTCAGATATGTATTAATGAACAAAATTCTTTTTACATTCAGTTTTGGGCACCTTATAAAGGCCACAAAATTACAAGCTAATGCACATGAAATGACAATTCAAATGAAGCTTGTAGTGCACACTAAAGGAGCCTAAAGCAAGCTTAATGAAGCTTGTGGTGTAAGCTTCTCCTAAGTGACCCCTGGTTGTCCCAAACTCCCTTGGTTGTCCCATTTTTGTAAAAGGTGCAGTATTTTTAGCTTCTAAGTGCACCCAACTAATTTACTAAGTTGCTACACAAATTACACACAAGTGCACCTACACCTCTTTACACAATTGAACTAAAAATATTTTTATTTTATTTTTATTGTTTCTACTTTTGCTTCTAACAAGTGCTGAATTTAATTGGAATTAAATTGAACTTGAGACATTAAAATCCATCCCTTGTTATCCTTAAGTTGGTGTGCTTCCTCTTGCTTGTCCAAGTTAGCCTTGATGTGATCTTGAAGTGCTTGGGTTCTAACTCTTGTCACGGGTCCTTTAAAGCTCACCAAAGGAAGTGCTTTAAGCTTTCCTTCTAGACCTTTAGCTTGCAATGGACCTCTATCAACCCACGACATCAGCTAAGGCATCACCATGCCTGCATTCCATGAGGTCCCTACCTTGTATCTCTATACAAGTAGAAGATGTCGTACTAGTCTTATTGAGATCATCAATGCCCTTTCTTGATGATTCAAGACTAGGAACAAGCTTTAGGCAATAGACATGTAGTGCCCCCGAATCCTCATGATCATGATCCCTATCATAGATCCTCGAGTGTACACTTGTTATATTCCTAGGGCCTTTATCTTTAAACGCATATTGCTATAAATATAGGTGAACATAAATATGATAAAGATAAAGTTTGCTCTTATTAATCATGAAATAATAAATAGTACAAGGTGTTGAACTGATAAATTAGATTGTCTCTGGACACCTACATACTAACAATCTCCCACTTAGCCTAGAGCCAATCAGGTCGACGTGTCAAACCTAAAGACTCCTAATGACTATTATGCTTTCTCTGAGAGAGACCCTTCATTAGAGAATCGGCCAAATTATCATCAGTGGGAATGTAGTCCATCTTTATCTCCAGCCTTTCTATAATTTTTTGGATGAAGTGATACTTGCGGAGCACATGCTTGGACCTCTGATGAGACCTGGGTTCCTTGCCCTTGGCTATAACTCCAGTGTTGTCACAATACATAGGTATTGGATCAACAATGGAAGGAACCACTCCAAGTTCAGAAATGAACTTCTTGATCCAGACTGCCTCCTTAGCCGCTTCTGAAGCTGCTATGTATTCTGCCTCGGCAGTTGAGTCTGTCGTGGTCTCTTGCTTGGAACTCTTCCAACAAATTGCTCCACCATTTAAGGTGTAGACAAAGCCTGACTGAGATTTACAGTTATCTCTATCACTTTGGAAGCTAGCATCAGTGAATCCCTTCACTTTCAGCTCATTACTGCTACCATAGACCAGAAACATATCCTTAGTTTTTCTTAGGTACTTCATGATCGTCTTTACAACTGTCCAGTGAACCTATCCAAGATCAACCTGGTATCGGCTCGTAATACACAAAGCATATGAGACGTCTTCATATACACTTCTTCCTTCAAGAAACCATTCAAGAAGGCGATTTTGACATCCATATGCCAAACCTCATAATCATTATATGCTGCTATAGCTAGCATAATCCTAATAGACTTGATCATAGCAATAGGCGAGAAGGTCTCCTCAAAGTCAATTCCTTGCCTTTGACGGTAACCCTTCGCAACCAACCTAGCTTTATAGGTTTGATGTTGCCATCAGCATCAGTCTTCCTCTTGAAGACCCACTTGCACCCAATAGGAACTATTCCTTCAGGTGGTGGAACCAAGGTCCATACCTTGTTCTGATGCATCGAATCTATTTCAGACTCCATGGCTTCTAGCCATTCTGAGGAGTCAACATCCTTAACTGCCTCAGTGTAGGAAGTAGGCTCGTCATCCTCAATGGTTTGCTGATTCTTAATCACAAATCCATACCTTTCAGGTGGATGACTAACCCTAGTACTCCTACGGGGCTGGGTGTCTATTGTCTCTAGTTGAGGCATCGCTTGATCAACAGACTCGGGCTTCGCTATCTGTCCTTGCAGGTCTTGAATTTCTTCAGGTCTACCTTACTCCCACTATCTTCTTGAGAAAGAAGATCCCCCTCAAGAAAAGTAGCATTCTTGGACACAATGACTATTTGGTCCTAAGAGTAGTAAAAGTAGTATCCCTTAGTTTCTTTGGGATAAACTACAAAGTAGCACAAAGGTGCTCCTAGCCGCTAACTTTTCAGGTGCTAGGGTCTTGACATAAGTTGGACAGCCTCATACCTTGAGATAACTCAAGTTAGGCTTCCGGCCCCTCCATATCTGATACGGAGTAGTCATAATAGATTTCGACAGAACCCTATTAAGTAGATGTAGTGTCGTATGTAAGGCGAATCCCCAAAACGATTTTGGGAGCTTCGTACCACTCATCATAGACCGTACCATGTCTAGCAAGGTTTGATTTCCTTCTTTCAGACACACCATTCTGATGTGGTGTGTAAGGAGCCGTCAATTGTGAGAGAATCACATTCTCTCTTAGATAATCTTGAAACTCCTGACTCAGATATTCGCCACCTCAATCAGATTGAAGTGTCTTAATCATCTTACCAAGTTGTTTCTCCACTTCATTCTTAAACTCTTTGAACTTTTCAAAGGCCTCAGATTTGTATCTCATAAGATACAAATATCTGAATCTGGACTTATCATCAGTAAAGGTAATGAAATAGGAGTATCCTCCTCTAGCCTGAGTAGACATGGCCCCACAAACATCAGAATGAATTAGTTCCAATAACTCATTGCCTCTATGACTCGCAAGTTTCTCAACTTTGGTCTTTGTCATTTACTAGCCAAACAAGACTCACAAGGTCCAAAGGATTCAAAATTCGTGGAATCTAGATAACCATCATGATGGAGTCTAGATAGTCTTGTCTCATTAATGTGTCCCAACCTACAATGCCAAAGATAGGATCAATTACCTAATCTTGGCCTTTTAGCCTGAATGCTAAGAATGCCACTATTCGAATCTAAATCCAGAACATACAATTCATTCACCCTAGATGCACAAGCATAAACAAGATCATTCATAATGATGGAAAACTTGTCATCCTTTATTATAAAGTGAAAACTAGATTGTTCCAAACTATAAATAGAAATAATGTTCCAGAAAATAGACAGAAAATAGAAACAATTATTCAAATGTAAAGAAAGGCCTGTAGGCAACATAAGATCCACATCCCCAACAACTAGTGTAGCAACTCTTGCTCCATTCTCGACGCGAAGATTGATCTCATTCTTCCCCAGCTTCCTAGGACTCTTTAGTACCTGCAACAAATTGCAGATATGAGAACCACAGCCAGTATCCAATACCCATGAAGCTGAATCAACACTTGAATGTCCTTCTTTCTGACAATGGAAGCATACAACATTAGCCTTGTCCTTAGACTTCTCCTTTCCTTTACCCTTTCATTTGCCCTTCTTCTTTTTGGGCTTGCCCTTGGGCTTGAGCTTGTCTGTCTCTACAGACTTGCCCTTACCCTTAGCCTTATTAGGCCCGCCAATCAAAAGGGTTTGGGTCCTGTTCTTTTTAACAGCACCCTCAGCAGTGGTCAGGAGATTCAACAACTATGGGAGTATTGTCTCTACCTTATTCATATGGTAGTTGACCACAAAGCCATTAAATGAAGGTGGCAAGGACTGCAGGACTAAGTTAACACTTAGCTCATGGTCCATGATAAAGCCTAGAGAACCAAGTTTCTCTATAAGCCCAATCATCTTGAGGACGTGCGGTCCAACCGCAGTGCCCTCAACCATCTTGCAGCCAAATAGTTCCTTGGAAGTTTCAAGATGCTCAGCCCTCCATTGCTTATCATAAAGCTCTTGCAAATGCAAGATAATGGAGGGAGCATCCATATGCTCATGTTGACACTGAAGCTCCACAGACATAGACGCAAGCAATATGCATACTGCTTGCTCATTGTCCACTAGGTGTTGTCTATGGGCTTCCCGATCATACTCGGCATACCCATCTTGCCCTTGAGTAGGGGCAACAGGAATAGGAGAATCCAGAACATACGCTATCTTTAAAACTATTTTTACATTTCGATACCAATCCGTGAAGTTTGGACTAGTTAACTTGTTAGCATCCAAAATTGAGCGTAAATTAAAATTTCCAGCCATAACTCAATTGCTGAAAATAAAATAAACATACAAAAGTATTTCACGATATTTATTAACCAAATACGGAGACTTTTAAACGTATATGACCCTCCCACTATTTTTCTCTAAGATCAATGACCCTTGGTGATTGATTTAGGGTTATCCTTCATAAGGATATCCGTAGTGGGCTAAGAGAACGACTAGGTTCATTAGTCTCTGGCTAAGCCTGCAAAACTAACTTATCTAGTGGGTTGATTTTATCAACAACATGTTAGATAATTTTATCAGGTTGACAACTCTTTGTCACTTAGTGTCATATCACTATGTAACAACCTGGCCACATTGCCCTAGATGCATAGACCCGGCTGAGACTGCAGCCTATACACCTATTCTAGCACAAACCATCATCCTAAGTGTCGTACACTTCGAATAACACCGTCACCCAACGAAATGATAGGTCTTAGCTGAGCTAGAAAGCACTACTATGTAGAAGGGATTTGAGCGCCATTGACGATGGGAGGCAATCAAAACATGTAAGGTAATTTTATTTGAGGGTTCATTTTTGGTCTCATCTTTAATTATTTATTTTATCTTGCATGCATAAATAGACATATAAACTAACTATCACATAGTTCATTTTAAATGGCTTGTTTTATCATGCATACTGGTCGTAGAGTGATCGCGTCTAATAATAATCATGCATACTAGTCGCGATTTCAAAATTCAAAATTTTAATTTTCAAATTCAAAATATGAAATTCAAACTTTGAAATTCAAAATTTGAAAATAAAAAAATATAAATCATGCATACTAGTCGCGATTTCAAAATTCAAAATTTGAAATTCAAACTTTGAAATTCGAAAATCAAAAAAATGAATCATGCATTTTTCGAAATTCAAACACATGGTGGATGATCATGGTGCCTTCTGTTTTTCCATCCAAAGCATCTTCAAGCCTCGGATCAAAAACTTCATTGAACTCTTTCGGGAACATCAACATGGCCGAGCCTCCTCTTTGGTTTCTCCATGGTCCAACAAGCTTTATCTTTATTAATTCAAATTTTACATCCAAAATAATTAAAATAAAAGACGTAAAATTTAAATCGGGACAAATACAATCCCATTTAACCAAAAATTTAAAATTTAAAATTGAAATTTAAACATACATGCAATGCACCATGACCATCCATATGTTCATGTACCTACAAGGAAGGTTAGGAAACAAACAAACAATTTGCAAATTCTAAGCCACCATCGAATTCATCTTCATCAAAATATCAACATTTGATAATCAACCCAAAAGCATGACCAAGATTCTAAATTTAAAATGTGATGGGGCTGTCTTAGATATATCTAGGCAGCGACTATGGTAGGTGTTCATTACCACCATGGCTTTGGCACTTCTAGTCCAACTAGACTTGATAAAAATCCATAGCCCCAAGACTCCTCTTGGCCGCCACTTTTGTCTCCACAAAGTGGTGATAATCACAAGAAAATAATCCTTTCATAAAGAATAAAAAAAATTTAAAGAATCTTGTTCAAGAAAAGGATGAAGATTCCAAAATGATTTTTGAAAATTCAATTGCTAATAAAACCCCAAGCGTTTGCAGCGACGAGTCAGGCTCTGATACCACGTGAAAGTTCAAAAATCGCAGCACCTTGGTCCAACCATGGTGTGCTCACATGAGGGTAAAAACACAATTTTTATCGATGCGGAAACATAGACCATCTATGCACCTCATGTGTGTGTGCTTAGGAATTACTCATTGAAACACGTTGGGGTTTTAGAAATTACCTTTATCACTTGAAGGCTCAAAGAATATGACTCCCTCCAATGGTGATCCACACAGTTATCTCCTTCTTTCAAGTGAGAACTTCTTCTCCTTGATTCCTCCTTCTCCTTGGTGGCTTGCTAGGCTCATGCAAGGTGTGAGACTTTCAAGTATTTGGTTTCTTTTCTCAAGACTATAATGGTGCCTTGAGGTCAGCTGAAGGTGTAGCAAAAGAGGAGAGAAGATGAGGGAGAGGAAAAACTAGAACTTGATTCAGAATCAAGAAAGGAGGTGGACAAAATTCTCTGATTTAAAATCCTCCCACATAGGCATCTATTTAAGGTGAGACAAGCACTCCAAATCAGCCCCAGTTTGTTGGATTTTTTCAAAATTCAAGATGTTACTAGAATATCCTTGAGTTTGTTCCACTCCTGCAAAACTTGAATTCAAAATTCAAGTGAATGGATCCTACCCATTTGTTGCAAAAAATTTGAAAAAGAATCTATCAAGATCCTCTCATCAAAATCGCCTCCTTCTCTCTTTCATCCCTCCAAACTTTGTTGCAACAATAACTCATTTGAATTCAGAATTCAAATGACAATATTGTTGAGAAAATCTTCATCAAATCTTTATTGGATAATTTATTTAGATAATTTAAATTATCCTCTACAACCTAACCTCATAAAATTTAAAATTTAAATTCAAATTCAAATTTCAACTCAAATATAAATTCAATCTTATCCCAGTTCGTAATTTGAATTTGAAATCGAATTCAAAATTCAAAATTTCAAATTCAGAATTTGCCCAAAACTTATTTTGGTCAAGTCAACTCCTTGACTTACTAGGATTTATGGCCCAAGGCCCATTGAGCCTGTCAACACATTTGGCCCCATTAGTGGAGAAACCAATTTCACCACCAATGCCCCAAATAGGGCGCATGATTCAAGTGGGCTTGAAGTCCAACTCTAACCCAATTTAACTCATAGTCTTGATAAAGCCCAATAACTAATTATTGGCCCAAACTCGCTATAACTTGCAACAAAGATTAACCTTTGTGTGTGACCCATTAGGCCCAATTAGTCACTGACATAAATAAACTTGAACCAATTAAACTCCTTTAACGGGCCCAATTCATTTAATGACCACATAAGACACTAGTATCAAGTGATCTACCTTTCTAATTTGGATATCATGTCTCCATCATCCCTCACATCGCCATTCACATTTAGTCAAGAACAAGGATAAAGTATCATATCTCTTTATTGACTAAATATAGCTTTTCACAGGAACTAGGAATCTTCTTCTATTGACTCTAAGACAGATCATGACTCCTCATGATCTCTTACTATGCATAGATTCCCAAGTCAACTAGAAGTCATCCAAGCCCTACTGGTCTTGTGAACGACTAATCCCTTGTAAGGGATTGTGAGTCCTTTCGACATGTCCATCTATACTCATGAATTCAAGTTATAGCCAAGAGTACACTATTTTCCCCATTTTCAGGCGGATAGAGACGTACAGTCAAAGTATAACCCTAGGACACAATATTCGATGATATTCTCAAGTCTAGGATGATCCGCACTTCCAAACGATGAGAGACTTTAAAAATCCAATGATATTTTAAAGAATCCTTGTGTAGTATCTCGACGGGTCAGTTCAGTGCCATCTGTTTCCCAACAAATCCACCCACGACATCAGCTAAGGCATCACCATGCCTATATTCCATGAGGTCCCTACCTTGTATCTCTATACAAGTAGAAGATGTCGTACTAGTCTTATTGAGATCATCAATGCCCTTTCTTGATGATTCAAGACTAGGAACAAGCTTTAGGCAATAGACATGTAGTGGCCTCGAATCCTCATAATCATGATCCCTATCATAGATCCTCGATTGTACACTTGTTCTATTCCTAGGGCCTTTATCTTTAAACACATATTGCTATTAATATAGGTGAGATATAAATATGATAAAGATAAAGTTTGCTCTTATTAATCATGAAATAATAAATAGTACAAGGTGTTCAACTGATGGACATACTGGCCTGTGGACATACTGCTAGCTTGTGGCATATGACATTAGGGTCAATGCCTGACATATTGGATGGTTGCCAAGAGAAAAGGGTCGCATTTTTGCAGAGTACATAAGCTATATGTTTGTGTTCATGACTAGTGAGGTCTTTGCTAAGCTGTGTACATTGCCCGGGTTTGGATCCAAGCTACAATTTGACAAGTTCCTTAATTGGTTTTGGTCCTTTGTCGGTGTTGTTATCGTGTGCATCTACATCGAAGGTGTCATCCTGGTGAGCTGTATAGACAGTTAGGGTATAAGGAGTGGACCCTTTGTCTATGCTCATGACATGGCTAGTACCTATTGAAGTGGGACGATATCTGTCTGTTTCCCTGTTGGGAGGATACGGTGCCACTTTCAAACTTTCTACATAACACTGTCTGACTTGCTTCTAATCTTCTTTTACGATGACAATTTCCCCCGTCATGGTAGAAAATTTCATCTTTAAGTGAGGTGTGGAGATGATAGCTCTAAGCTAGTTTAGCATTTTTATGCCAATCAAAGCAAGGTAAGAGGTGTCGTCATCGACAATTAAATACCTGAAAGTAAAACTCCTCGAAAGTGAACCCTGACTGAAGGTGGTCATAAGGTCCACATAGCCCCGGGTTTCTACCCTTTCTCCTGCGAAGCCTAGGAGGGGTCCAAGGTGAGGTTGAATTATGTCTGGTGAGATCTCCAGCTTCTGAAAAGTCTTCAAGTATAGAATGTTTGCAGAGCTACCCTGATCAATGAGTACCTTCATCACTTTGAAGTTAGCGATTATAAGGGAAACAACCATTGGATCGTCCTGGTTGATAGGATTGATTCCCATGAAATCTGTATCTATGAATGTAATATGAGGGAGGCTCCATGGTTAGAGAGCACCGACACAGTTTATATTGATGTTTCATAGTGTAAATGCCATTTTCGAGACTGGCTGGAAGATCCTCCATGCGAGAAGCCGCCCGCGATTGTGTTGATTTACCCTTCGATATGCTGGCCATGCTTGTTCTCTTGTTGGCGAGTGAGTTGATGCTTCTGTCTAGGTTGTTGTTGTCTCTGTCTCCCTCTGTCTTCTATTTCGTCCCTTCTTCTATTGGCATCTCAATTTCTATAATGATCTCCCTGTTGTCCCCCATGTTTGTTTTTCGTTGAGGGGTTGTTAGGCTTTTTTACAAACTGTGACAAGTGATCCCCCTGGATGAGTTCTTCTATTTTGTCTTTCAGGGCCCAGCACTCTTCAGTATTATGACCATTGCCGTGATGAAATCGACAATATTTGTTTGGGTTCACCCTCGGTTTGAGAGACAATGGGGGAGTTGGTAGTGTCACCTGTACCTACGTATTGAAGACTTCTTCCATGATTATGGCCTGATTGACCGTCAGGGGAGTGTATCTCTCGTACCTGGGTCTTTTCAGGAGAAGCTGTTGTTTGTGCAGCCTCTGCTTTTTGTCCGGCCTCTAGGAGTCGACTTTGGTCGTTGCTTTGTGTTTTTTTCTCTTTTGTCCAATTTGTTGAACTTCATTTCGGAACTTTGGCATCTCTCCCATCTATATGTAACCTTTAACCCGTTCGCATATCTCGTCCATGCTAGAGGGAGGTTTCTTGCACAGATTGTCCATGAACTTGCCAGGTCGTAGGGCCAGCATCATAGAATCTTCAGAGAGGTGTGCAGTGGAGGTTAACTTGTGAGACCGGCTGTCAAATATTGTGCATTGAACTTTTCGACAAGGGTGTTGAAACTGTCTACGGACTGCGATGGGAGGCCACCGTACCATGTCAAAGCTTCCCCCTTCAGAGAAGTAGGAAACCCTTGGCATAGCACAACATCGTTATTTGTGTATATAGGTTTGCCTAGGTGAAGAAAGTGTCCATATGTTCATCTGGGTCGGTATTGGCGTCATACCTCTCTAAGTGGAGAGGTTTCCACCCGGGAGGAAGGTTGACCTCCATAATACGATTGACAAAAGAATGTTGTCGTGTTGTGCATCCTTCGAGTCAGTATACTTGTGTTGAGCTGGGACTGCTTATAGGGTTGGCATGTTGTTGAGGGTGTGATTCACCTTGCGTTGGTTCATTTCTTGTGAGGGGGGAGTGCTGTCTCCCTGTGGATGTCTCGATCTGGGCTCTTGCTTATCGCAGTAAGCTTTTATCCTTTGGATCTCCTCTTCATATCTTCGCTCCATCTCCGTCATGCGGTTTTGGAGTTGTTGAATGGTATCTGCATTAGTCATGGTCGTCTGCGGAGGGTTGGACGCTTCAACGAGAGTGCTGCGTTCGATGTTGGAATGCATACTAACCATTGACGAGTTCTGATGATTTGTAAGGGTGCGAGGCCGCAGGATATGTTTTACCGCTGCCCCACGGTGGACACCAAATGTTCTTACCAAAATCTGAAAATTCCATGTATGAGCTAGACGGGATCCTTGTGGGTTCCAGACTCTGCACGTTGGATGATGAGTCAACCTTGTTAAGGAGAGGGACCTGCAAAACAAAGGAAATGACTCTGATGCTCAAGTAAGTATATCAATTATATAAGAATAACTGAGTGTGTAGGAGTGTATAAAATGCTTCTGAGGATGCCTCAGAGATGTGTCCACCATGGGTGGATAGGGATGAATAATGAGGGGGTTATATTTCGAATATTGACCTAGTAAAAGTTTAGAGAGAACCTGTATTTATAACGTGCAGTATAGGCTTTAAGCCTTTGTTTGTTAGTAATCTGTTGATAAGATAACAGATAATGATAAACAATATATAATCCAAATAAGAGATAATGTGTACCTTAGAGATATGTTGTTACTTGTAGATAAGTAACAACTTATAGATAACTGGAGAGATATTAAGAGATAAGGTGGTTGCACCAATTTGAATGACTAGGCATAATAGATTTGTTGATAAGGAGAGATTCACTATAGTGGTTGACGTTCGCGCTTCTGTTACCAGCGTTAGGACATGTAAGGTATGGTTTTCAATTTAATAGTGGTGAACTTCTCAACTGACATCATTGGCTTAGCCCCTCTATTGAATTTCTCTCTTGTTAATCTTTTCTTTTTTCTTTCCCATGTTAGTAGGAAAGAGAAAAACTCTAAACTAACTCCATATTCTCATTTTAGTCGTGAAGCATGCACTAAAATTTAAACTTTTTTTTAATATATATAGCACTAAATATAAACTCATAATAATAACATTTATAGCCCAAATATATGGACCCATTGTGTGAATAATTTAGTTGTTACATGTGGTAGATATTCTAGATTGGTAGGATTTTATTTTCAATACTCACATTTACTACACCTACTTCTTTGAAAACTTTAAATTTCTATAATAAAAAAATTATTTCAAATATTATTTTTATAAAAAAAGTATTTTTTTTTACTGAGAAATGATTTTTACAATATTTTGTACCGTATCAATTCTACATTTTAGTGACTCTAGATAGCCAATTGCAAATCTTTGATGTTGTATCTTCTTTTTTTTCAAATGCTGTTATGACGACGAATTAATTTCTACCACGTTTTCTCATAGCTTTTGGTTTGTTTGGGGGGATTTTCCCCAGCTTATTCACCAAAAAAAAAATTCTAAATTTTAATGACACAGTAATAGAAAACAAAAATTGTATTTTTTTCTCTCACTATAACCGCAACAATAAATATATATATATATATATATATATAACTATTAATAATTAAAATTATTTCATTTGACCGGTGTATATATTTTATTGGACAATTTTATACTTAAATTATTTCTTAATTTTTTCTAACTTAAATTAACTTTTTATTATTTTTATATTAATAATTTTTTTATTAATTGTATTTAACTTCTATTTTTTTTATTTGAAAAATTTAGAGAGACATGGAGTATCTCTCTTCCCCATACGCTCACATACAAGAAATCAAAACCATGCATACATATTAATCTTTGATTCATCTTTTTTATAAATAAATTTATATTTAGACGTACAACGTTTAAAATGAAAAAATATATTTTAAAATTACAGAAATCAAAATAATATGAATTTTTTTAAAGGGATCAAATTCAACCATTAATAACTTAGAGGAACATAAAACATAATTTATCCATCTTAAAAAACTAAATCCAAATGGTTTTATGTTATATGTTTTGTGAGCTCGGATATTTTCTAGCCAAAAGTCAACCATTAATTTCTTTAAGATATCTGTTTAAAGAATTAACTCAGATTTTTTTTACACACAAATTTGAGAAACAAATATTCTAGAATTAAGTATTTTTTTATATGTATTTTGATTAGTTTATATTAGAGTTGTCAAAACGGGTAAGGACCCTTGGGCTAACTTGGTCCACCACAGGTTCAAGCCAAGTTAAAAAAAAGGGATTAATTTTATTTAGTCCAAAAATTCAACTTGATTTGTTTACAATCCAGCCCACCTAAGTTGAACCCACCTAACAAACAACAAAAGCCAAACTAACCCTAACTCACACACAAATTGTCACACATTGTGTCTTGATTTTGATCTCTCTCTATCTCTCATTGATTCTTCTTCTTTACGACTGCACTATTGGCTACTTTCATCCATGATGGCGCCACCACCTCACCAGTCACCACACTCTCTTGTTCTGTCTCTTCTCTCTCTCTCTCTCTCTCTCTCTCTCTCTCTCTTTCTCTCTCTTGCATGTGTACACATATGTGTCTCTCAGCTCTATCTCTTTCTCTCGGCTCTCCATCAGTCACCACTTCACCATGCCGTCACCGTGCCATCTTGGCATCTCACCATGTGCACCATCACCATTTTCCCTTGCAAATTGAAGTGGGATTTATTTTCTCGTTCCTCTCTCGATTGATTTTTTTCTTTATTTAAAAGTGATTTTTTTAATGTTAAGTGTATTGATAGGCCAACCCATTTAATTCATCAACTCGTGGTGGCCCAAACCGGGTCCAAAGGATCAGATCCGTTTTTGACAACTCTAACTATATATATATATATATATTATTTTTAAAGAGAACATTTTTTTTCATTAACTGTTAGCTAAACCAAAAATAACTATTTTTCCAAAATTGAATCATTCTTGGACAAATATACTCTTATGTCAAACATTTAATTTAAAGTATCTTTTCCTACAAAAAATTAATTTTGGAATAAAAATTAGGTATAGAATCATAAATACTTTTAAAGTTGTCATGATCTGCTCAAAATCAACATTTTTTCTTGGTCATTAGTCGTCATGTTCCTTATATTAAGAGTGTTGCTATTCGACAACTAAATTTGACAATATTTACCTTGATAAATGCTAACTTTAATTAACAATAACATAAATTTAAATATATTGCAAAATATTTCCTCTCAAATGTTCTTTAAACAACAACATAAATTTAAATATAAAATTCATTAACAGGCAGGCTTATGGAAGTGCTTTTAGAAGGAAATACCCCACCTCTGATCCGTCTCAATTCATCAATGTCTTGAACAATATAAATCAATGCCTAATTTAATGTTAATTCTATCTCTTTTCTTGGAATTGACATCTTTTCATATGTCTTAACAAAGAAGAGAATAAAAAATGTACCTCCTTCAAAGTATGAAACTTTAGATTTTAATTTATTTTCTGGATTCTCTTCATGTCCTTTTACTTTTTCATTATAGGAAAACATCTGAGAAACATAGATTACTCATATATTTTTTTAAATCATTCTACACCAAGTGATTATTTTAGAAAAAAATCACTTACTGTTTCAAGATACTTTTTCAAAGCAAGGCATACAGCAATGTCTTAGAAACTCAAGAGAAACTCAAGATGAGGTGTTGCCAATGGCCTAATAAAAGACAAAATGAAAAGGGATAACACGTTTTCATGTCTTTGAAATTTTAGCCAGAAAATGGTGCCTTTACTCCCTTACCACTGTATGAATAATGTAAACCGCCAAAAAAATATATGCCTAGAAAGTTTCTTAAGTACCAATTGTTACGCTTGTAAGAATCACTCGAAAAACTCTCTTGTTATTAGCTTCCTTTCATCTATTACATCACAAAGTTGTGAATACTCAACCAGGCTAATAAATACACTACCTTAGGAATAATTGACGAAACCAAACACCAAAATGTAGTAGCCTAGTAGGAGTGAACACTACAAAACCCTTCATTGCATTAATGCGATATATGTTGCATATATTTTATGTTTCCTTTTCCACTTTTTTCTCCTTCACCACTAATATGTTAGACTATTGATATGATAGAACAATTAGTTATAGAGTTGTTACAATTTAAATTAAATAGTCAGTTTTTACTTTTCAAATTAAATCCCATTGTTTTCCTATTTATAGCCTATTTGGAATCTCATATATATCTCCTTTTTCACATCATTTTAAGAAACAACATAAAAGCTACTAGTGTGTTTGCATTTCGATAAATTTATCGAAACAGACCCTAAATATCACTTCATTGTATCATGCATGTGCTCTAGTGTAGGAAAATTGCATTTGCATTTGCATTTTCTCAAGTTTGAATTAGTTTCTGAGTGGTGTTTAATTCTCTACTTTTGCCCTAGTCTCATATATATGCTTTCGCATAAAAACCAACTTCATACTACAAATCAAACATCACATTTCATGACAATGGTAATAATGAGTTGTAACGGGTTGTTCTTTTGCATTTTATGACTTCTATTGAGGAATATATACATACCTTTTGGAGGTCTAAGCAGAGTCAAGGGGATCTAGAACCAGTCGACCAGTCCACAAACTTCTTCCACACTTCATCACTCCTATTCACCAAATCCAACATAAAACAAATTAAAGTGCAGGTGTTTAACAACAAAGAAGGACGTAGGTCGGACCCAAAGTAAATCGCAACACCAATAATCAAATAACCACGTCGCGACCCAAAAAATCATATAACCACACACATATTGTTTTGAAAACAGAACACATACATACCTGTTGAAGGTCACAGCTTTCACCAAGGGCACGAGACTCAGGGATGCTTGGGTAGAGACACAAATTGACAGAAGAAGAGTGAGGCTAGGGCACGCAAGGGAGTGTTGGGGTTCTATTCCATAACATTAACAATGTCGTTTAGTCGACATTTTAATTTGAAAATCAAACACAGTTCAAGTGAAAACTGTTTTGTTAGTGACAAAACAAAGATGGTTTTCCCATAACCGATTTAAATTAGTTCAACTAAATTACGAAAATGCCACCGGTTCTTTAAACTATTCATTTTCGTAGACGGTTTTTTACATACCCAACATTGAACATAACCAAATATTTACGAGTATGTCACCGTGCAAGAAACAAAGATGGTTTCGATAGACCCGTCGTCGTATGTGTGTTATCAAAAACACTGTTTGTAGTAGTGAATACCTCTATAATTGTATTATATTACAGCATATTTAATAATTTAAATACTATCTTTAATTCGGTTAACGTGTCTACACGACATATGTATTATAGTAAAAAAATGATCTTTGTTTGGCGAAATGCTTTCTTTAGACAATTGCCTTTTACTATATCTATATAATAAAAAAAGAAGACAAATGCCTTTTAAATGAGTAATGTTAATCATAAATGAATAGCTAGAATTTTGACGACATATATATACAAGGCTACTTGCTGAAAAATAAAGGAATACAGATCTAGAAAGCACTTACCGTTACGATCGAGCATTGATCAGTAGGACAATCATTGTAAGGCTTTAATATAATCTTAATTCAATTTGTAATTCAAATTTTTAGATTTTAAAATAAAAATATATGATTTTTTTATTTTAAAATATCTACAATTTTAATCTTTTATTTCAAAATAAAGACATTTGACCATCTTATTTTACAAAAAAAATAATTTTAGTCAAATTCTCAATTTTATAGTACTATAGTTAAATCTTAGACCTAATATATTCATTTAATGTATCATAAAAAATAGTTTAATTAATTATAATGTAAGAAAAAAAAGAAATAAAATGTAGATAAAATTAAAGATTGAACAAAATTTTCATATTTTTTAAAAATATGACGATCAAAATTGTGAACTTTTTAAAATAGAATGATCAAATGTATTTATTTTAAAATATAAAGACTAAAATTACATTTTTTTTAAAAAGAAGGATCAAATGTCTATATTTTAAAATAGAATGACCAAAATTATGTGTTAAAGTTATGTTAGACAAGATATTTCAGTTAATTTCTAGCATTTTTTATTAGTTAAAAAACTTGTTTGATTATTCAATAAGTAATAGTTTTTTAGTATATTCTAACTTCTATTTTTTTTATAATTTTTTTATTTTTATCCTCAATATATTTATCTAATTTCCCAACTACCATTTTTAAATAAATCATTATCCTATTATTGTTCTGTCATGTTACATTTTTCAAGTATTTCAACTACTAGTTTTATTGAACACTTATAATTTAATAAGTTAATTTTTTAGCTATCAGTTACCAGTTTTTCAATTAGTTTTGTTGAATATAACCTAAGTAAAATAGAAAGACTGAATTCGATTGAAAACCATAAAAAAAGCCTCTCAGAACCTCACGGAATTTTTTTTTTAGTCGAAATTGCATTTAAGTCATTTAAGAAATTAGTATTTTTAGTATTATTTTTCTTTATAAATAGTAATAATGCATAAATAAGTATTAAAATTAACACCGGAGTACGTTCAAACAAAACATTAATTTCTTATATCATTTGCCAGTTGCCATAACCCATAAGCATATTAATAAATTAAAGAGCCTTGATGATGGTTTTGTAGTGCGTCTAGCTTACTAGAAAAACACTTGATCAAGGATTGAAATCCTCAATTAATCACAATGCTCGAGGCTCATTTGGGTGGATGAACTTGAGTTTTCAAAATGCAATTTTTAAAATAAAATACATTTAATAAAAATGAAGTTAAAATAACTTTTAATTCAATTTCAATATAGTTTTACTTTAATTTTCAAAACCAACAAAAAATCCTTTGATAATTTCGTTTTTAGTTTTTTAAAAATCATATATTTTCTACAATTGACCATGATCATTCATGCTGTCATACCACTAGCACTGATACCACCAGTATCATCATTAATCATCATTAGTATTGATATTATTATTGTAGTCACTATCAACACTATCACCACCGTTATTACTCTTATCGACATCAATACTACCACTATCATTATCAATGTCACCATCGTTCTTGTTGCCATCAACATTGCACCACTATCATCAACACCTACATTAGTACCCTACCATTACTATCATATTTATCACCATCAATACCATCGTCACTAACATTACTAACACTGTTATCACCAACAACAATGATATTGGTATCATCAATGCTAAATATTTATATTGTTATCATCACAACAAACATTGATTGGCACTTTTATTGTGGTCGTTATTATCACCACAAAAATACATTCTTATACTAATTTTTATAGGATTGAAATTTTAAAATAAGTTTACCTTAAAATTAAAAAATAAAAAAAGTAAAACTAAATTTTAAAAATTGGTTTTTATTTTTTAAAAAAACTTACAACTAAAATTCACATCAAACATCCTTAACAACTGACATGATCATCTTTTCTATCAATAAATAAACCTCAACATTTTTATGTTAATAGTTCTGGCCAGCTATAAGACTTCGTGCTGGTAAAGAAAAGTCTCACGTTGACTGAACTAAGAAAAAGTAATATTTACCTTACTTTGGCACACTGAAAGATTTTGCTACAGCTAAAACTTGCACCTCTACCTTATTTAATATACACCCAGGCCACCAGTCTGTATTACATGAGGAAAACCTAAGCTTTGTATATCTCAAATTATATATATATAGAAATTTCTTAATGAAAATATCAAAATTCTCTTAAACCATGTTTCTTCAATACACCCTGGATCATATTTCTATTTATAGCTAGGGAACAAGTTCATAATCCATGTCACCACTATGAACTTGTATTAATCGCAAAAGACAGCCAGACATTAATCGGAAATATTAAACAGACATATGTATTAATCACATGAGAGGAAGTAATTATTAAACAGATAAAAAAGACAGATCTTAACATTAATCGGAAAAGTATATATATGAAACCAAATTTATTAAAATACGTCTTACAATTTAAAGGAACCGATGCATGCAAAAGGGGAGCAACTATATATGTAAATATGCAAATCATGTTTGAATATAAGATTCACTGAGGCATAAACAAACGACTGTGTCACGAGCTTTCAGTACTGCTAAGAGCTTAATTACAAATTCTCAGGTAATCAACAAATTAAACAGAAACTTTAAAAGTACTGGGGTGCCATCAAATTACCGAATATATAGAAACGAAACCTCCCATGAACTGTGCCTTAAAAGTAAAGAACTCCTCCAATTTAAATTATATAAATATGCCACATTATCCTGCATGGACATCCAAAGAGAGCATTCAATAAGCAGGTAGCACATTGTCCAAATGAAATATTTTTATCAGGCTGGCCTGTGCATATTCAAAAGTATAGAAGAACAAATTAAAGAATATATATCCAAGTAATCAGTTAATTGGAACGAATAATTTACACTCATATATAACTTACTAAATCTTATGAAATTTAAGGACATCAAGGTTGTGTGCCCTTTTAATTAAAAGTATCATGCATTTACATCCAAACAAAAAAGCATCACGCATTTTAATTAAAAGTATAATAATTTTAAAAAAAGAAATAGAAGGGAAACACAGTTTCCTCATGAATTACATTTATCAATATCCAAATGCTGCATTGGTTACTTAGGATGGTTGTCGTCCAGGTGAAAGGTTTGAAAAGGATATCGACTATTGCACAACATGCTACATGGTACAGCTTAGCTTATCCGATAAAAACTCTACATGGTACAGCTATTCTAGCTAATAGTTCAAGTGTTTCAACTTAATAATTCAACACATGACACTATTTTTAAGCAGTGATCTGTTGGGTGATGAGGTAGACTATAGAGCTAGCTGGTGTTGTATATATATAATTCATGAAACCTATGAACGTGATACGTGTGTACGTGTAAATATTGCAATTCATGACTTTAACCTACGGCTAGAAAAAAAGAGAGAAGAAAACGGAACAGAGAAAAAGAGAGAAACTTGGCCCCAACTGATGCAGGTTCAGGCCAACATGGCACATTTCTCATCTGCGTCAGGGAGCACACAACACAAGTGAATGTTAATTACTGTTTCACCAAAAATCTGTGACTCACAGCATAAAAGCTGCTCCAAGAATAGTTTCATATATAGTTTGATCAGAAGACAACATAGAAAACCCTAACTTACTTTGAACAGAGATTACACATGATTTCTGCATTATTGTTGTGTTAGAGGAAGCATTAAACTTAAAAAGTCCTCACAAATTTTTTACACAGCTCAATAAACTAGATATGCATGTGTATAATTTAATTATAAACTTATAATTAAGCTTAAAAAAAATCAACGTGTGCAGTAAGTTTTGACAAGTTTGAGTAGAATAATCACATGAAACCAAGTGCTTGTACCTTCAATAGCATTTCATGTTCTATTTTAATATACAAAATACAAACGTGTGTCTATTCAAATTGCCATTGAAGACGTTCCACTTGGAATAAAAGCCGACAAAAACATATGAGGTGACGGGAAGCACAAAGCTTAAGCATTCGCCTAACCAAAGAAATATTTGCTCGCAAATACATCAGTAGTACTGGATACATTAGAGAACTAAATGGATAAAACTATCAGAATCAGATACTAGACGACATGATCAAATCAAGGTACATGGAGAAACAAAAACAGTGGAGAAAAGATAACTAAGTGTATATCAAATCACTTCTTGTTAGGATCTTGTACATTAAAGATATAGCAATAAGTGGGACATATTATAGAATTGAGGATGGTGGGGGAAATTTGAAGGCTAAGAACAACATATTTAATATTTAATTAGAATTAGGTTTCAACAACATCTATCTGAAAGATTCCATTATATTCAATAATGTCTTTCTTAGAATAAAATTGCAAATTAGAAAAAGGCTTGCAAAGAGAATGCATTATAAAAAAAAGTTATATAATTTGATGAGATGTTTTATTTGAAACCTAGGACCTTAAATAATCATATATGTTGAGAAAATGTCCATTTGATGCTTATTATAACTTCACAAAGTATGTATATACGACACATCTCACTTGATCACGTACTGAATGTGTCAAAAATCTGCTTAATTTTAAAAGGCATAAATTAAGAGATAGTAAGTCATAAAAATAATAAAATATTCAATCGATGTACCATAAAACATTGTTTTTTGTTGCAAAGCCAGCAGGGGGATTAAATTAATCCTCCCCAGCTATCTAAATTACTACAGTCGTCTCTAATTTTTCAACCTGATGAACACGGCATTGGAAATACTTTTGTCGGTATATAATGTACCAACAATTTAATATTATTGGTTAGCTACCTGGTTCAAGGAATAAGAAAAATGTATAAAACATTAGTCTTTTTTTTGTCCCAGATCCATCCTTTTAATTCTAGAAATTAATTTAATATGATGACTTAACAACCCAAATATATGTTTTAGTTCTTTCTCTCTCTTATCTCATAACATCCAAAATCATATATAGTCCTAATTAGTGATACACATAATTATATAAACTAGATCGTCTAGATGATTATGCATCCCTTGATGCTTCACTTCACCACATATATGTAAAAACATTGTTTATATTTTTAGGTTGTGATATACCATACAAGCAACATAGGTTGATGCTTGCACTGATAAAAGGAACAATATATGAAGCAAATTGAGTAATTTGTATGAGATTCTGGGTTCAAACCTCACTGTTGATATATATATAAAAAAAAGTGATGACAAAATTATATAATTACCAATATTAGGTGAAACACACAACTTCCAGAGAGGAAGAATATTCAAGAGAAGTGGATGGAGGAGTTTGATGATTCTTCAACATTTCCCTTTGTGGTTTTCTTTTTCTTTTTGTAAGGTATACCTCTAGCCTTAGCCTGGCACTCCCTGACCTCCCTAAGGTAGACGCGGATTGAGCCGCTGGCAAAAGGGTTAGTTTCTGGGGAGCCTCCATTTTCCTCATAGGCAGCTCTGAGTCTGCCTATGAGGGCGTCGAGGCTCCCCCAAGCCTGTCTGAGAGGGCAGGTGCAGGGCGCAGGGGGTTCGGGCTGGCCAAAGAACATGCACCCTTGAAGGTGGACCTTGGTCTTGCCAAACTGGTCGAGATAACGGAGGAAATCGAGCACGTGGTTGCAATTGCACTGAGAGAGAGGCACCGGGGGTCTCTGGTTCTTCAAGTATTGTCCAAAAGTGTTCCAGTCCCTTCTCTTCTGTGACTCATAGCGGCTAAGTGTCACTGGACTCTGCTGCTGCTGCTGCTGCTGATACTCTATGGGAATGTTGCTTGATGAGCCTTCTGCACCGTGACTGCCACTGCTGGACATTGTGGAAATTGTGGAACAATGATGAATTAGGACCGAGAGAGA
>CM023952.1:14108400-14264509 GCA_013407115.1 Glycine latifolia | reverse complement strand
ATACTCCATCTTCCTCCTCTCCCCTATTCCTTTCACTTTCACCTTTCTCTCTAAATAAAGCCAGGGAAAGAGGGAGGTGAAAGGTGAAAGTGAAAGGAATAGGGGAGAGGAGGAAGATGGAGTATGGAGATCACGTCACTGGGCTACTGAGTAGACATTTTATGGGCCATCTTGGTTTATTTCTGTTCATCTCTTTTGTCCTCTTGCATATGGGAAAAAGTTTGGTGCATACTAAACTTTATAATTAGAAATTATTATATCGTTTAAGAAAATCATACATGTAGTATTAAGTTAGAAGGGATTTAACTCAGTTAATATTAAACATAAAATATGAGTTATTATAAATTTTTTATATTTATTTTTTTTATGGAAAAAAACAATTTAATTCACTAGAAAGAGTTAATAAACTCAGATATTATGTGTTAAGTAGAGATTGTTTAGTGATAGTTCCAATTCAAATAATAGTTTCTCCTATTTAACACTTAAAAGAGGAAATGAGAGAAAAGTATAAATATAATATGTGATATTTTTTTTTTGTTACATAATAACTTATAATATATAATATATGTCTATATATAATTTCCTTGCATATATATACGGCTTGCTTTTTTGACAATAACATTAGCTAGAGTCTTAATACTACGATAAAAATTGATCAATCTTGTGACCTAAAAGTCATGGATTCAAAATTTGAAAATATTTCTTTATTTGCAGTGATAAAACTATGCATATCTATCTATCTTCTTCAAGTCTATTTAGGAAAAACCTTCACTGTGTTGCACTTTAATGACATTAACATGCATTAACTATAGATGTTTTCTCTATAAGCATACAATTATTGTTTTTGCCCTTATTCAACGGTAAACCTTATCGCCTTAACCAAGCCCATTATCATTATTGCTTTCACCAAATCATTCCAATAGCCATTATAGAACCTGCTATTTATTATGTGTTTAAGTAAATATATAATTGTAAAATTGATTTTGGTTGACATTGATATTAAAATGAAATGATTTATGTTTGTATTTTATAATTTAAAAGTAAGTTAATATTGAAATTCATTATAATTTTTTATCTAATGCATAATTAATCTACCTAAAGTTGTATTAAATCAAAATTAATTTTGAATCTAAAATTAATTTATCAGCGTAGATCCAAGCATGGAATAGTTTGCATAAACATACATTAGTTGAAATCTGAATGTAATTTTAGATTATCTAACATAAATCCAAACACACTTGACATATTTCAATTTGAATATTGATACACCAAATATGTGTTAGAAATATATATATATATATATATATATATATATATACAAAATTTAAATCGTCAAACAATATTAGTGATTTCACATGCAGTAGGAAGTATTTCAATTGATTTTGCCTCCTGCCAAACTTAATTTTCGTTAAGACATAGATGTTTGGTTCTTGTTGAACAAAATTGATTTTTCCTTCAAATCTCAATTTGACTAAAAGTAATAAAAAATAGTTTTTGCTTTAGGTTGAAAAATTTATACTAACTTTTACAACAAAATTGCTTTCAAGGTAAAATTATTCAAACATAAATTAAAATCACGGCACTTCAAAATTAATTTTAATTAAAATATTTTTTTTAAAAAAACTTATCCAAACAAAAGATAAATTCAACATATTTCAGGTGAAGAAGATGAATTATTAACATTTGCGGTGGCCATTATCGTTGTCTTCCGCAAAATGTATGTCCTATACACACACACACCATGTTATAAATTCGAAATACAGTATTACGCATGTTGTCATGAAGAAACTGATTTTATAACCGGTTATTAGGGAGCACCTCTCTGCAACATTGCATGCATGCCACAAGATACTTGGTCGTACTCTTTTGTAGCATGCAAAGTCTTTTTCTCATGTAATATATCTTTTTTTATACCAGTTTCAGTTTGTTTTTAATGTCTTCTATTAATACAAGGTACATATTTTGTGTCTGTACATCTTTCCACATCAAGCATGGGCAACAGAGTAGTTGTCTAAATGTAAAATAATAAAGGAGGAAATCTATGAATGTGTAGCATATAATTCAATTTCTTTTAATAATGTATGGGACTTCTTCAGCTCAGTTTTTTTAAGTAAACTCTAAAACTGGTTCAACATTTGAGTAGGAGAAATGTCTAATTGATTAACTATCTAGCTAGCTTATTATTTCTAGCAATTTCCCTAATTAAATTAGAGATTAGTTAAGGCATGTGAGTCAATTTTGGCATTAATCCTAATGTGGTTTTTTCGGTCATATATAAATATAATGAATAGATTTTTCTCTCTTGCCATGATTTTGTAGGGAAGGAAACTGAGGTAGACGTCAAATTTGATGGAGATGACAACCGACCAAACTTGAGAATGTGGGCCCCGTGTAGATGCTCTTGTCAAAACTCTAATAAACTAAGGTTATATTCATTAAATCGATAATTAGAAATTATCAAACAGTTTGAATTAAATTCAAAATATATTAGACTCACCTAGAATTTGTGTTTAGCAGTATGTCTTTGACATGAAGCCAAAAGTTGAATTTCTCCATGGGTCGTCGTATTAACTGTAGGGCACACTATATATTTGGAATCCTGAAGAGTACCAGAAGAATATCGATGGGAAGATTCTAGTTCAATTCAGAACTACATTATTTCATAAGAAATTAAATCTTTTAGTCGATGCTTCTAATTAATCACATTAAATGTATAATGAACATACAATAAATAACTAACCATAGATTTTAGCATGTCTTGACTGAGCATTCAATAACTTTTTACCCTTAATAACAAATTTTTCTATGAAAAAAATTATATTTAAATCCTTACTGGTAGTGTACTGTTTAAGTGTCGCCATTTGTATTTGTACAGTGCTAATAATTCGACATGAATTATGTACCCGAATTCAAATCGCTACAGGAAAAAAAAATCAACCTATACTCCATTTCTAAAGTATGTGACTAGAAGACAGAGAGAGAGAGAGTATGAATATAATAACTCAGCATAATAATGAACTCTTTATTTAGGTTTCTTTAAATCAATAAAATAAGCAGTTTTTTTTTATTTTATTTTTTTGTATAATTTTAAATTGTTTATTTTTTAAAATGGAGGTTTGTTTTTTTAGAAAGAAAAATCATTTTTTAACAATAAGATTTTTTTTTAAGTGTTTAAACAAGCTTGCCAAATATATAAGTTATATATAGCAAACGCTTTGGTGGATGTATATGGCAACACATGTATCATAGGTGGGTTTGAAGGGTGAATAAGTGTGTGTTTGGTTCATTTGAATGAATAAGCACATATTCAAAGTAATATTATGTGAAAAATAATAATTTTTTTACTTTTGTTTGAACAGACGTTTGAAGGATGCACAACACGAAAAAAAACATAACTTAAAGTTGCGATAACATTGATCGAGCTATACTGGTTATACATTAAGATCAGCGTAGTAGTAAGAAATTCCGGTAATATGTAATAAATATTAGTTTCAAACTTTGTTGTAAGTAAAAAACAATATAATCGACAAGGTTGATTATAGGGATGCTAGCTAATTATTGCCTTTGTTCCTCTTTATAAGAAAAAATGATAATTTATTTTACATTAGCACTTATTTTTTATAAATTAGACAGGAGGTATTAGTTAATTAGTGTTGCAGCTATCAATTTCAGCTGATACTGCATACTGGTCCAAGAATGTGTTGATGGTGTCACTATGAACTCATCAAAATTCAGCAGTAATTACGTACTGTTCACATTGTTGAAATTAATTATATTCTCTTCTCTTAATATGGGTGGACACTTGGCATAATTACGGTAGCATAATTAGGGTTTGTATGTCTGTTTATTAACATGGGATTGAAAAGCTGTTATAATTGGTGGGGTGTGCATCTGTCCGTGTATAAGGCTTGTAAAAGGGCTAATAATTGCTTTGGTTTGTTTTAGGATTGTTATCTTGAATTGAATTGGGTTTATTTATTTATTTTATAAGCTTGAATTGATTTGGATTTGAATATAGTCCTTTTTTTTCAAATTCAACAATAATCTTCTTTAGTTATAAATAAATATAAAAGTTCAATTATAATAATTTTTTTATAGAAAAATTTAGATAAATTAGATATCGTGAGTGTAAGAATTAAATTCACGTCTTTTTAGATACAATTTTTTTTTTATCAATTAATGAACTTTTTGTTGGTAATTATAATTTTCTTTACATTATTACCGAAGAGCGCAGCGAGAAAAAGTATTTTTTTAAAATTTATTGACCGATGATGCGCCCATTCATCTAATATATGTATAAGTAATATTTCATTTGCTGATTTTATGTCTTTTTTAGTTATTAGTTTTTTACACAGCAAAAGAAATGTTTGTATTTTTTTAAGTAATGACAATTATTGTGTGATATAGCCTATAGGTATTCCCGGATTTTGAGTCGATCTATCTACCTTTATCTTTTCTTTTTAGAGGAACTTTATCTTATATCAAAATATAAAGTCTTGAATTCATGATGTAACGCAATATAAAATGTGAATGTTATATATACTGTTTAAATTCATTCTTTTTTTTTTAAGCAATGAATTTCAAAATCGAAAGTTATGAATTTGAGGAATAGAGATTATTAAAATAAATTTTATTTCTTCCAATAAAATCTTTTTTATATGCATGATTAGAAAATCAAACCTATGTTAACACATACTTAAGAAACAGTTATGTACCAACTGGTTAAATTCATTCTACCGTCATACACAATTTCACTTATTAATCATTATCGTTAACTAACTATGGTCATCATATAATAAGCATAGTTTCTAGTTTATCAACTATTACCATTGACAAAACTAATCACAATCATCATATCAAAATGCTTTAACCACGACGATCCTATTAATATTCTAGACTGTTGCGAAGCTATCTTTACAAAGACTACATATTAAGGCTGAGAGAGGGGCAGTCACGTACAAAGTACTTATTAATAAAGACCGTCCTGGAAGTAATATTTTTCCTACTTTCGTCTTAGGTAGATACTAGCTTGAATAAATGTGCTAATAGGTTACTCAAATACCAATCCTACTTATTTAAGCAGATTTTACTTGTACGCAACTTTTTTTATTTTATTTTCTTGTAAAAATACTAGCTTGAATTAAATTTTATTTTAAATTATGAAAAGTAGCTAAAATCACATAATTAAAAGTTGCAAATTAATTTCAGTGAGGACTATACTGTTGATGTCGTCAGTGCGATATTAGTCGCTCCTTTTTTTGGTGCAAAGACAAAGGTATGAATACTCTATCATGTGAATAGTGCATACGTTTGAATCAAGAAGATTTGTGTTGTTGATTTTGTCAATGTAATTTCAATCGTTTATTTCTCTTATGCAAGGAAGAGATTCTTAATGAACCATTGACACATAAATCATGCATGTGTTTGAAGAAATCCTGCTGAGAACCCCAAATAGAATCACAAATTCAACATCAACAATCAATGAAATGGAACTAAAAGGTAAAAAAATATCAAAATGAAAAAGATAGAAATGAAAACGAATAAATAAGTCAAGGATGATTCATTAAAAGAAATGTTTATTTCTTAAGAATTAAAAGGTTTTAATCCAAGAATTAAGTGATAATTATCTCACTTAACACAAATGCTAATATCAAATTTTATCCAAATCTAACTTTTACAAAATATTTAAAGTCCTATTTATATTTCTAACTAACAAGGTCTATTTGACAATTGACACATGAGTCCAACAAGTTAAACATGTTAATTAATAAAACTATGAGGTCAAATATTACAAAAGCCCAATAAAAGGTCCAATTAAACCAACAATAAACTATATATACAAACATAATAAACTTCTTGTATCTTTCTAGTCCTCTATTAAAGGGGGAGGTGAATTGTGTATTTCATTTGTGAGATCTCAGCCACTATATTCCTTTTTATTGATATCTATAAATATAACATAATGGATATTAGTGTCCACCACACAAGTTCAACTTTCATTGAATGTTTTTGAACATTGAAAAAACTTCATTCCTACCCTTCACCCTAAACCTTAATTACCATGATCGTCTTCTTCAACAGTCTGTCTTAGTATATTATAATGGCCATATGCTTAATACAACTGATCATGGGGAAACATTTGTAAGCAATTTATCTAAAGTTATTTTGTGCTAACAAAGGCATCACACTCAATGCATTGAAGCAAACCATCCAAAATAAGATTAGAGCTGACTAAGACCCAACGGTGGCACACCTCCGGCCATTATTGATACCCTATATTTGTTGTTGATGATTGTATTCAATATAGAGCATGGAAACTTCAAGACGGTGAGGACGACGAGACGATGTTCTGTATATTTGCTCAACACCCCTACCTCACATATATTAGAGTAACAAACTACTCTGGAGGATACTTAAGCAAATACATCTACCTAACCATAACCTTTGGTTGATAACTTGGAAGAATATCTTGATATAGGTATATGAAACTTGAAGATCCAAATGCAAATATTATGAACTAGATTACAGTGGAAAAGAAAAAATAAATAAATAGCGATGTGTTTAGATCAAATATGTGTGTTTTTTATATGTGTGTGTGTTTATTTTATTTTTGCGTGTTTTTAATCTATGTTGTTTTTAGTTGTGATGAATGAAATCTGGGAAATGGAAATGAAAATTGGAGTGTGCAAAATTGAAAATTGTCCATAATTGAGTTATTTTGAGTAAAAATTTAATGAAATAATCTAAATTTAACATAGTCAAGTATCACATAAGATATCATTAAAACAATAAATATTACATAATTAAAATAATAATTAATTTTGCTAACTATTTTGCCAAAAATATTATCAAATATGGTCTTTAAAGTCCGTTTGAAGTTGATGATGATTTTTGCTTATCACAAGCAAGTTCTCTCATGTAGGTATGATGCAACATTCAAATGAGAACCATTAGTTACATTAGTTGTTGAAAAATCACCATTGGGGATGATCATACGAATAAATAAAATGATTATCATAAGTATGTCATTCATATTCTAGAATTATAGTATGCAATGAGATGCATGCATATAATATACTTTTAATTAGGGGTGTTTATGATACATTTTAGTGTAATTTGACTTAAAATTAGTTCAAATCAAATAAGAAAATCAAGTGCGGTACAATTTGGTTTTATTTAAATTATTTATGAAATTTGAATAAAATCAAACAAATATTTTACAGTTTTGTTTTGTTTGGTTTTTGTAGTTTTGTTTTGTTTGGTTTTTGCAGTTTGAAATTCTACTAATAAGTATTAAAAAAATGGTAAATAAGTTTGTTATTAAATAGACAAAACATGAATAATAACTAGTTCAACAATCAATAATATAAATGGATAACAAAATTTTCAATAATTGAACTTAAAGTAAAATAGAAATTATTTTCAAATTGAATAATACTTGAATAATAATCATTCAATTTAATGAGATTGATTTGATATAGTTCGATTTTTACATGCCAAACTCTGTAAATTAAAGTATGCAAGTTTCAAAAATAAAAAACCAAATCAAACCAATGATTATTGATTTTTTTTTGTAGTTTTCAATTTTTTTGTTCAAATTCCAGTTTTACTAAATAGTATCACATGTCATATGCTGATTTTTAAAAAAGAAGTACCCCATTTCATATTGAATTATATTTATCATATATTACACCCTAGGGCCTTCTTCCTCTAAAATGCCATTAAAAACAATAGATTTATTTAGCAATATAATATTGTTGTTTGAACAAACAACCACACAAAATTGTAGGGAAAATTCATAAGTTGTATGATGCTACTACTTTGAGCATGAATAATTTTTGGTTTGTCATGATGATCAACTACTTTGATGCCACAAAAGATTGATCTTTCCATGCTAAGAATTTTTTTTTTAATTCCTAGTGCTTTAATCAATGCTACCTAATTTACATACCAAAAAATCATGTGTCTTTCCCAATTTTAGTAGGTGTTCCATGTCATTATTATCATACTTAAGTTTTCAATTCCAAATATCTCATGACTATTTTCTACAGACTTATATTCCACTGTAGTGTTTGCGTCAATTCACACATAATCATAGACAATATCATCAACATATTATATGTCATATATATGAATAACAATAATTAATTTCTACAGTGGAAAAATGCGTCCATTCTTCCAATTGCATCAACTCTCGTTAGAACACATTCATCATAATTTCCAAGGGCTTGTATAATATAAAGAAAGACCTCTCTTCACATTCGAAATCCTTGCTAGAGTCCATTTGAAGGAACATTGTAGAGTTACAATTTTATGAGAATTTGAGAAAAATATTTAAGACTTGTTTGCTCGTTTGAGCGGTATGAAAATTTTCTTAACGTAAAAAGAGACAACATATCGATCAGTGTGACCAATGATTAGTTTGAACAAGAAATTAATTTCTACTATTTTCTTATAAAATTAAATTTTGAAATATTAAACATAGCCAACATCATTACATTAACTAATGATTACTTTGATAACATCATTGCACAAGTCCATATTTTTCTCTAATTTTGTTACTTTACATATCATGATCTTGTAGCTGTGAAATAGACATCTTAGATGTATCCTTGAAGAGTATCTGATACTCAAACTCTTTGTCATTCATCTTTTCCTTATACTCGACACCTTTTTTACTTCATTTTTAACTAGTACTCGATCTCTTTCTCCCTAATGTTCAACTCTTTATCCTTCAACTTGTTATGTTCATCCTTGGCATATGCAAAATCTTCTATAATTAAAATTTTCTACATTAGTGTATCATCCATTGTAGTTAGATAAATACAAGTAGAAGTAGAAAATGTTTCATTTGCTATTTAATTTCCCCTTTCTCTTTGCTACTTTTGTCCCTATTAGACAAACCCTGTACAATAGACGAAGTTGGGTTGTAATAGCAATTTGACGAAATTTCTAGAACAAGAATGTTTGTTCTCTTTCCGTCTATATCTTTATATGCAGTTTTGGTAATAAAGATTTTCCAGAATATTAATAATTATGATTCTTACAAGATATTTACTCTCTCTCGACCAAAAATTAATGATGTTTAAGGTTAATATACGCAACTTAAAAATATTTAATACTAGCTATTCTCAAATTACATATTTAGTTTGAATATTCTTGTTTAATATTTATGATGAGAATAGTTGTGAAATATATCATAATAATCTAGGTCATATTAAATAGGAATTTATGTGGAAGAAAATAATTAATGAAAGTCAAGATATGTAAAACACCAATAGTTTTAAAATATAAACAAAAAAGCTAAAACACCAATAATTTTTGTCCGGAGGGAGTATAAAAGAACATTAATATTATTTTTTAGTTGAAATATTTGTATTGAAAAATAACTTATTTCAATTCGTAAAATAATAAATTTAAGATATTTCAGTCTAAATTTATGTAAATTAAATATTTATTAATTGGTTTAAATATGTTAATCATACCTGAAAAATAGGTCATTTTGATTTTTATCTAAACTTCACTTTTAGTCATATATGTACTTGAAAACTAATGTTTCAATTTAATATATGTTGTTAGTCTCATTCTCTTAAGTGATAATGTGATAGATGAAGTGTCACGTCATCAAGACTAATTACTTAACACATAGTCAAATTTAACTCATGTCATTATTTATTAAAAAAACATGACTGAGATTTGGAAAACGTTCCCTCTTTGAAAATGTGATTAATCAATTATAACTCTGATGCTTCGTCGCCAATCCTTAATCCCAATCGTTCATCCTCTTCGCAACCTAGCCTCTACCCTTTTGTTAACTACAATGATCTTGTCGAAAATCTATTCCCTGATGATGCCACTGTCGCCAAATCCCCCTCCGTGCCATCGAGGAGGACCCCTCCGAATCCCCGAGTTACTAAATAATTTGAATTTTTTAACTCAGGTTTCAGTTCAGTTTACTAAATAATTTGAGTACTTAGGTGTTAGGTTTCTTTTCTTTTTCTTTTTAAGGAAGGAAGTGTGTGAGGTTTCTCTCCCGCACCATTCACTACTGAGGTTTGAATATGGCATTAATATATACTAGTTAGAATTAGATTTAGAATACTGGAATTCTCAAAAAGTTAATTAGAAACTACGAATTTCCTTTATTTTTTTTATTAAAAAAAAGAAAGGCAAAGTAATTATGTTATTGGTATAAAATATTTACCAATTTTATTAATATTTAATCTTTATTGTAAAACTTGACTAACCACTAATAAAATTTTTCCTTTTTCAATTGTTTTTTATTCATAAGATTCAAACATAAAATTTAATTTTGTTTATAAGGAATGTGAATTTAATTTCACATCTCACTTGGACCAAATAGTATCTTTATATCTTACTTTCTCATATAAAAACTTTTTATTTATTTATTTAAAGCGTGTACCAAACTAACCATTCCAACTATTGAAGTGAAAGTATAGTAAAAAAAACTATTGAAGTGAAAGTATAGTAAAAAAAAAACTATGGAAGTGAAAGTTCTTTTAAAGCATGCCAAAGAGTTTACAAAATTTCATTTAAATCAAAAATCCAATCATTACTTTATCACACGTACTATTTTATTTTTAGAGATAATATATCATTTAAAATATTAATAAGTATTCACAACTAGATAACATATCTAAAAATATTTAACTTATGTGAAATCAATAATAATATCAAATGATTTAAAAGTTAGCTTGAATCATTTGATGTTATTATTTTGGTAATGTATATCAAATTTAATATAAATTGAATATTTTTTTATATGTTATATTTTTTTATCTTGAATTAGACTAGAGTGTTTTCAACTTTTTTAGCTGGAAACTAATTTTATTTGTAGTGTATGACTATAACTGATTCAAGGAAATTTTTCACATAAAAGGAAATCGAACACAATTTTTTTTTTCTAATTATCAATCATTTTCTCAAATTAAACACATTGAGACCTCGTACTATTATGTCAATCCTATAAATTATTGGTATGTTATCTAATTATGAATTTTTACTTCTATTTTAAAGTAATGTGGTATTTTATGATTACTTAGTTGACATAAAATGTCAATTTTTATTTTTATTTTTTACACTTATACCAAATAATAAATTTTTATTGCAAACAAAATTTAATCAATTTAACTATTGAATCATTTGATGTTATTATTTTGATCATGTATATCAAATTTTACATAAATCTAATATTTGTTGGTATGTCATCTAATTATGAATGTTTACTTTTATTTTAAAGTGATGTGGTATTTTAGGTGATATTGTAATTTTGTTTTTTTATATCCTTAGTGCATATATATCAATTAAATCATATATATATATATATATATATATATATATATATATATATATATATTAGGGGTATTTACATATATGAGTTTATTCATGATGAAATCTAATTTAATTATATTGGATTAAATTTTTAAAGTATTCCGGTCGAATTTGACCTGACTTAAATCATAAATGGGTTGAATAATGAGTTTTTTTTTACTCAATCAAGCTCATATTATACAATTAAATTTATCATTATATATGACTTAATTATTAAATATAAAACACATTAATTTTTAGTTCACATAGTTTATTAAATTATTAAATTAAATCACTCATGATTTTTTTTCCTTTTTTAAGTTGTTGTTTTTATTTCTGTCTTGATTTTGTTTATGTTTTCTAAGCTAATACAATCCTTTATTTCTATCTAAAATAAAATATATTTTATTAACATTGAAATTATTAATTTTATTAGTCAAATACTATCACAATTGGTCACTTTTGATTGCATTTAGTCATTATATACTTACAAAGCTTTAGAAAAAAATTTATTATTCTAAAAATAGTAAGTTTTTAAATATTTAAACCCAATTAACCCGATACAGTCCAACTCATGTATAATTGAAATGGTTTGGACCAAACTTGCGACCTGACCCGTGTTGGATATAGGGGGAGCTGGAAAGAAGATCAAGTCAAGGATGAAGCCATTTGCTTAAAGGATTTTAGCTTATTACATGTCATTCAATGGAAGACATTTATAATTTGTTAAGTATATATCATTGCATTGCATAAGCATAATCACATACATGCATAGATGATTTAATAAAAACATATAAGGTTACATGTTTTCATTTAGAAACAAATTTCTCATGGCTTAAGTTTTGTAAAATCAATTTGTGCACTGCTTTAATCGATTACCAATTTGTGTAATCTATTAAAAACCCATGAAGAACATATTAATCGATTACCATTCACTTGTAATCGATTACACAGCACAAAAGCTCAAAACATGTTTGACTACCTTAATCGATTACCATTCACTCGTAATCGATTACACAACACAAAAGTTCAAAACATGTCTGACTGCCTTAATAGATTACCACTAAATCATAATCGATTACACAAGCTTATTTCAAATCTAAGACTAACTGGCTTAATCGATTATAGGTCATTTTAATTGATTACATTATTCTTAAATCTTTTCCAGATGAAGACAAGAACACTTTAATCGATTATTTTGTATATTAATCGATTACATTAGTTAAAATAATCGATTGCAATAACGTTTTAATCGATTACATGCAGTTAAATCTGTTTTCTATAAAAAATTGTTGGGTCTGTACATTGCAACATTCTTGAGAATTGACTTTTACGAATTAGCCATCTCACCCAAAGCTTTCAAAGTCTAAGAAAAAGATTTTTTTGAGTTTCATACATATTGTTTCAAATCCAAGAATCATGCATCATTAATCATGTTGCTTTGAACAAGATTCAACAAGAGTTTTTCAAGAGAGCTGTTTTCAACAATAGCAGTCATTCAACCTAAGTTTGTTTGGTAAAATTCATTCACTCATCTTCTGAGGATCATAAGGTTGTATCTCTCTTGAACTCTTACTGAGAATTGATTTGTTTCTTTTAATTCTTGTAAATTCTAAGATCAAAGAGTTTCTTTAGAGCTTTTCTAGAGTAGTATTCTTTAGAGGAAAGAACATAGTAGTGTTCTCTAGTTCTTTGTGATTAGAAGTCTAATAGGGTTTTAGATTTAAGTTTCCTTATTTAGGTTTGATAAAGGTAATCACTTGTAAAGCTTGTAAAGACATATTTTAATTTAGTGGAACTCTAATCAGGTTTGGTTAGAAGACACGAGATGTAACTTCTCTTTTGAGGGGTAAACAATATAGATTTGGTGTTCTATTGTTTCTTAGTCTTGCTATCTTAAACTTGTTTATCTTGTGGTTAATCTCTTTCAAGATCAACTAAAATATTTTTCTAAAATTGCTTGAAGTGAATGGTAAGTCTTGATTGATTGAAAGTTTTAGATTTTTAACAAGGGTGAACTTGTGATATGATCTTAATTCTGCTTCTGGTTTTTCAAAGAAATTTTAAAGTCCTCGATTTAACCAATTCACCCCCTCTTGGTTAATTGTGTGTGCTCATCTTTGTTTTCAACCCGACTTGTAAAATTTTAGTTTGGTTGGACAATGAATTTAGTTGAATCCGATCCGTGAACACTCCTAATACATATATATATAATAATAAGATTTTTAAAATTGTTATTATATTATAATAATTTTATTTTAAAATATTCAAATTATTATCATTTAACTTTTAATATTTAGTTAATAATATATTTTAAATTTAGAAGGCAAAATTATTACAAATACGTATAAGATAATACACAAAATACAAAATTTTATATGCTACATATATTGTTATATTTTATAAATTATATATTTTTATATATAGGTGAGGATCAAATTATTTGAAGTATCTATTAGTATAGTTATTCCACTCAATAATTCTTTGTATATGCATTAAATTTCAACAAGTAAACTGTTAAACTAAAAAATTATATTGTTAAATAAATCAAGTTTGCAAATTTTGATAAATTTCTTTTTATAAAAAGTCATAAAATTTTGAAACTATATCATAATTCATTTAATTCATTTTATTTATTTAAATCAATTTAGTTAATTATTTTTAAAGTATAACATCGATCCCTTTTGAAAAATTAAGTAAATATCGGCTATAAAATAATCTAATTATAAATATCAAGTTTATTTAAAATTGATGATGGTTGAGATAATATTAAATATATATTCAATAGCATAGCAAAATATTGATTACAATAAGAGTTTTTTTTTTGACAGATTGATTACAATAAAATAAAATAATTATATTAGCTCATTATATCATATCCTAACAAAAAAAATAGTATTTAGTTTGGGTTCATTTGGGTTGGGAATTGTGAAAAACTCAATCCAAATTATTTGAGAAAAATCAAATTAATTATTATTAGATAATTCGTTTGAAATGTAAAAAAAATTCGACCCGACATATAAACCGGGTTTGATTTTACTATTAATTTATGTCATGTCAGTTGGATTCAGAGGTTGATCCAATCTCACTTACACATGATGATTTAAGTTGATGATATAATTTAAATTTGCTTTATTCGATTTTGACATATGGCTTCATTAACTTAATTTTCTAAAAGAATATTCACAAAGGTGCATTTATGTTTATCTTTATTTATCAGCTTTAGATTTTATAATACTGAGGGTCTTGTTACTCTCTTAAGATATTGATTAAAGAATTAAAAAATAAAATATGTATTACGAAAATCATAAAAAAAATTTAAAAATTTAAAAAATTTAATTTCATGTATCTTAATAAAAATATTTCTCAGGGTTGACATTTTTCTAATATTATTGCTAGTGTGATTTATGTATTACATATTAAAATAATAATAAAGTCGTTGGTTTTCCGGTGGTAGCTTGCTTTCTTAATTATGTGATACAGAGCAAGTGTGGGCTAAGTGATGCCGATCACTTCTTTTTTCTTTCCCTATTGCTCCTGGCTAATCATTCATCCTCTTGTACATACATGCACTTACCAGTACTCGTGCTCTTCTTCAACTTTGCTTACAATAATGGCTAGCTGAAAGATTTATGACACCGAACGTGCATCTTGTCGGTCTACCTTTTAGCCAAATTATGCCCTTAAAGAATGGCCCTCCACCTCGATCTCTTCTATATATATCTCTAGGAAAACTACTTTAACTGCATGCACACCCTCAGGTGAATAGTCACATCTAACATATCCAAGAAAATAATTAACCTATAATAATGAGGTTCTTAATAGATTACTATCATTATCATTATATAATAGTATACGGTCCAACACCATGAACATGCATATTCTGGTTATGGTGGGAATTTTCGTGGCCGGATATGGATTTTAAAAGTTGTTTGTTTGATGAGATGAAAAAATAAATGCTGCAAAATTAAATAGTTGTTTGTATATGATAAAATAAAAGAAGAATAACTTAAAGCTAGCTAGGTATTGATTTCTAAAAAACATCTTCGTTAGGAGGGCATGCAATTTTAAATGTGATTGTTCATCCTACGTTGACATTTAAGTTCAAACATCAAACCTAATTAAATATTATAACAATAGATGATAAAGAGTTTCACAAAAATGTCACAAACATAAAAGTTGACTATTTTTTCACCAATTGTTTTGATGCTATATAGGAGGCATTTGTAACTTTGGTCAATTAATTTTATAGAATTACTTCTTCACTATTTGAATATATTGTTTTATGTTATGCCTATAAGCTACATTTTATGAAAAGGAAAATGGTTCACTGGCTATATATTTAGTAAGAGATAAGAAGAGTAAAGGTAAGAAATCCTACTAATAAAAAGGATTCTACATCGATTTTTGGAGCATTCTATGATGGTTTTTAACCGATGTGAAAATTATTGTCATAGAAAATTTATGACTTTTCAGGACGTTTTAAAATGGATGTAGAATATTGAATTCTATATTGAATTTTCTAAAAATCGATGTGGAATTACATGAAATAGTTAGTTTTAACATTGATTGTCTAAAAATCAATGTGAAATATGACATTCCATGATGATCTTGTGCTGAAACGAGTGTGGAAAGTGACATTCCACGACGATTTTGGCTAAAACTGTTTTAGAATTGATACTTTCTACATCGATTTTATTAAAATCAATATAATTTTTAAATTTTTTAAATGTTAATTTTGTTTTACAACAAACCCAAATAAGTAGAATCAACCTAAAAATTCTCCCCAAGACAATTTACAACAATCATGTGTGTGTGTGTGTGTATGCCTAAATAAGTAGAATCAAACAAGAAAATATATCCATATTACATATTGTTATAATAAAATTCAACACTAAATATAATAAAGTTCTTCATATCTAAACATTGGTCATAATGCCTTATTTTTAACTTCTGAAAAGTATCTTGCTTATTCCTTGTGAATTTTTGTAATGTGTTTCAATTCCATTGATGTTACATCACCAAACCACTGAAAAATATATGAAAAACAAATTAATCACATTAAATGAAAAAAGTATAATAATTAAAAACGTCAAAAGTAAACTAGTATATTATTAAACACAAGGTATTGACATTTTATCATTAAAACTAGTATATAATTGAAACTTGTTAAAACCAATATATCATGATCCATTCATTCTTTAAACCCCCATGATTATGGTCCTCATCCAATGCATGGCGTAATAAGCACACTTAAAGCCTTTGTCTTGAATATGAAATTTCTTTGAATCTCATAATTACAAAGTTACAAAATGTCATCAATCGGATTAAAACATTGATTAGCATGCAATATCTTCAATTCCTTTATAGCACTAGATAAAAAATACCTACATGTATATTGCAAGATAAAAAGATTCATGTATATATACTAATTAAGAATAAAGTAAATGTGTGGTAAATTGAAACTTAGCTTTTAACTGCATATTTGATGTGAATGTTAGGATTTTTATGCAGGGATCAAAACCATACAACGTCGTTCCTAGGACATATAACAATGAGTTTCTAATGGCCTCTGCATTAGAGAATAATCAACCTAGTGATATTGCAAACATTACATTGATCACGCACGCGTGTATCCTTTGAAGTGTGTATGGACTGAGGCTCAAAGAATCCATACACAAACCACAACCCAAGTTTATACTCAAAGAATCCAGAAATTTAATAAATAACAATGAAACATAACCTTAATCCTGAACTTAAGGAAAGTATTAGAATAACAATGAAGTTAAATAAATTCAATATGGAGAAGTCCAACACCTACTTGATAGCAACATTAATCCAATCAAGATTTGATAATCTTCAATGAACATAGATTCATGACAAAATATTAAAATGCTAACTCACTGCAACAATTCAAATTACATAAACAGAAAGAACAAAATGCTAAGAGACACTCTTCTAAATTGCAATATTTTTTATGTTTCATTGAGATCAACAAACTCTTTAATTTGGTTCACTGTTCATAGTGATGATCATTTTATATCCTTCAAGGTGTAGGACCACGTTTTTGGATGCTTGTGACACCAATAAAATTTTGAGATAAGAGAAGAACAAACATTTCTTTAACTCATATCATTAGTCATTAGCATTACAAGATCGTTCATAAAATTTATCTAATAGCACGATTGTTGAGTTGTAATACTGTCATCTCTATTTTATTGTCACCGTAATTATAGGAATTATTTTTATTGAGTTTTAATATTGTCATATGTTTTATAGTTGTCCCATAATTATAGGAATTGTTTTAGGAAGAGATAGAGCTTTCTAGACTTGCTAACTTGGTAGTCTATTTCCTAGGCTTATAGTTTATTTTGAACATGTTGTTGTGTATATAAACAACCTCTTTGCAGAGGAAATGAATTGTGATGAATACAAAAGACAAAGATTCAATTTTTAACATGGTATCAGATGGTTTTGTATCTAGGGTAGGGGCTAAATAATATCAAGTACCACATCATTCCTGTCCTTTCTTTCTCTTATAATTTTTTTAACCAAACACTACAAACTATCCTTCTTGTTTCCTTACCATAAACACAAACCAAATCCCAATTCGTATTCATGGAGAACCCCGAAACCGAAAATTCTTGTTCTACAACTTCCACACCATTACCTAACTCTACATCTTAGAATACCATCATCCACCAAGACAATTCATCCTTCCCTATTAGTGTCATTCTTGATGATTCGAATTATCCCTTAAGGTCCCAACTCATGGACATGGGGATTAGAGCTCGTAATAAATAGGGCTTTCTCACAGGTACGGCCTTGAAGCCACAACCTGGTGATCCTAGGTATGATGTATGGGTCACTGACAATAAATGAGTCAAAAGCTGGTCGATTGACTCCATGACTCCCACTCTTATGCAACGGTTCATACACCTTGAAACAGCCTAGAAGATTTGGGATGCAGTGGCCAAAATGTATTATGATGGCTCAAATGAAACTCGTATATTTGAACTAAATCAACTTTCATTCTCAACAAAACAATATGATCGTCCCTTGTCTGTTTATTTCAATGAACTTGTGGCTATGTTTCAAGAAATCGACCATTGTTCCTCTTCTTAGGTTGATACTGTTACAGTGGTGGTTTACTTGCAGTCTGCAATGGCTTGTCTTTGTGTACACATCTTTCTTAGTGGCCTTGACCAGGAGTTTGACCATGTTTGTGGTGAGATCCTTCGAAAGGATCCCAAATTGGATCTTGACAGTGCTTATGCGTATGTCCGACGAGAGTATCAACAAAAACTGACTATGGGTTCTCCTCATCTAGCATCTAAAACCACAGCTTTGATTGCTCACACCCCGCTCCAGGGGACTACTCATAATCTGAGTCGCAACTGTAAGGACTCTTCTTATAGGAAGTCTAATACATATGTTTGTACTCGCTGTGGAGATTCTAGCCTCACCAAGCAACACTATTATGAAGTAATTGGTTACCCGGAATAGAGGGACTTCACCATACGTCGTAGGAAGAAGCTATCTGGGAAGGCTTTGCTCACTGCCCCTATTGGGGACTCATCCCCTCCTACTGCCAATGTTGCTCAATTAGGTATAAATAGTAAGCATCTTGCCTTATTTACCAATTTTAGGAATACTGCTTGGATAATTGACACTAGGGCCTCAGATCATATGATTTGTGATTCTAGTAAATTACATTCTATTTCCTCATCCTTTCAATCAATTATCTCTACGGCTACTGGCAACACATCTACCATTACATGTGAAGGGTCCTTTACTTTATCTGATCATATTATCCTTGATTTAGTTTTAATAGTGCCATCTCTTGATTACAATTTATTGTTTGTGGGTCAACTCACTTCTAAATTGAATTGTATTGTTACTTTTTGGCCCAATTTTTGTGTTTTTCAGGACATTCCTATGCGAGTGACTCTTGGTTATGGTGTTAAAAGGGGCAGGCTTTATTATTTTGACTTCACCGATGGTGGTATGAATAAGCTTTAAGGATGTCACACAAGCACTGGTGAAGAAGCTCGAGCTGCTATTTGGCTTTGGCATAGGTGTCTAGGTCATCTCTCTTTTGGTTATCTTAAGAAATTGTGACCTAAGTTGTTTTCTGTTTTGAACTCTACTGATTTTTAGTGTAGTACTTGTGAATTGGCTAAAAGCCATCGTGTCCCTTATTTACCTAGTATTTATAAAAGTTCAATTCCTTTTGAGGTAGTCCATTCAGATGTTTGGGGTCCTGCAAGGGTTCCCTCTTTCTCTAAAGCTCTTTATTATGTTACGTTTATTGATGAGTGCACTAGAATGACTTGGGTTAGCTTATTACAAAAGAAAGGAGATGTCTTTTATGCTTTTCAACACTTTCACAACATGGTTGGCACTCAATATCAATGCTTCATTCGTACTTTTCAATCTGACAATGGTTTGAAATATGTTAACACCACTTTTATTGATTTTCTCAACCACCATGGTATAAGACATCAAACTTCTTGCACTTATACTCCTCAGCAAAATGGTTTGGCTGAACAGAAAAACAAAAAACTCATGGAAGTAGTACAACCTTCTCTTTTTGGTATGAATATGCCTAAGTATTATTGGGGTGAAGCTGTTAAGTCCACTACATATTTGATCAATCGTACTCCTTCTTAGGTTTTAAACTTTGAGACTCCTCAACAAAAATTGCAATCTTTTTTTTTACTGTTCCCCATGTGCCAAATTTGGAGCCACGAGTTTTTGGTTGTATTGTGTATGTGCATATTGTCACTGTAATTATAGGAATTTTTTTATTGTCATCTTTGTTTTCTTGTCATCGTAAATATAGGAATTATTTTTGTTGAGTTTTAATACTGCTATATGTTTTAAAGCTGTCACCGTAATTATAGGAATTGTTTTAGGAAGAGATAGAACTTTCTAGACTTGCTGACTTGGTAGTCTATTTCCTAGGTTTATAGTATATTTTGAACATGTTGTTGTATATATAAACAACCTCTTTGCAGAGGAAATAATTTGTGATGAACAGTGATGCATACGAAATACAGAGATTCAATTTTTAACAATGATTACACCCATTTGGGGTGATATCAATGATAAAGGTAGGTGAAGTAGATTAAATCATTTCTTTTTAGAAGAACAAATACACATTTTCATTTCCTCAAAGTTTATGAGTCACCGATTAATTGCATGTGGATTAATTTTCAAATATGCTATAACTAGTTTTGTTTCAGACTTTCATTTCATGTACTCTATTGTAAAATGTAACGCCGAATTTAGCTTAAACTAAACCCTTCTACTAATAGAGTAACTGGTACATAGTCTGTTATTTGCTGAAATTATTATGAACATAACACCTTTTTAGTATGTAAAGAACTGTAAGTGAACCTAGAACTATCTCCATCAGTATGATTTAGAGTAGACTTTTTTCTTCTTTCAAGATGAATGATTTAATAACATTATGTATTGCTAATGAATGTAGTCATTTCACTTGTATTTAGGAATCAAACTTACCTTATTGAAGGCTATATTAGCTCTTTGGACCCGATGTGCATCAGGGGTTCCCCCAAGGATAGAACCAGAAGCAGATAGATCATTATTTTCAAGTGCTTGGCCAACTGCGCTTAGCTTGTACACCAGATCTTGAAGATACCCCTACTTACAAATTCTATTTTTGATTAGTAATATCACTTTGGGAGTTGTGTTTGGAAGAAGGAATCAATAATGAGCATGAAAAAAAAATCTATTCATAACTTGGATAGTGAAACTCTTAGTCTCCCCACTTTCTCAATGAGACATTCTCAAATCTCAATATAACTTTTATAACTTTCTCAATGACCAATGAATTTACATACTACTTGCAACTAGAAAAAAAAATCTCAATTAGTTATGTCCCTCATTATAGGGATTACTGTGGTTGGGAGGAGAAAATGAACCTAATATTGAGCTTGAGCCTACAAACAAGCCCAAGAAATAGATGCAAACAATTGGCATCTTTACAATATTCAATTTCTAAAGCTTTTAGCCATTCACAATAAAATGTAACACCAGGGAAGGATGGTATCAAATATAATGTCATAACAAGAATTGATTTTGCAAGCAAGAAATTCACAAGGACAAGCCTTTTAGGAACATGGTTATACTAACTAAGTATGGTGGATAAAGAAACAAGTTCACAATGACAATGCAATAAACTAGAACAATAATTAGCTCATCCCGAGAAGGACATAATGCTGTCAGCAAATGGCACACATACACAAGCTTGGGGAAATATGTCCTACAATAAACATCTATACGAATTTATACTATCTTGGTGATGACACATTGCAGTGCGATGCGATCAAAAAATACATTGGTGATAGTCACTAATACACCCAATTATGCAGATCATGAGTTTTATAGTCCAAAGCAAAAGGCATTACATTTACACAACCATGCCCAAGGGTGTCTACCCAAAGAAATTTCCCATTCAATCATTCAGCCACAATCATGAAATTGGAAGTAAACATTACCTAAACTTACATCTAGTCCTCTACTCTATAATCCAATTAGCTCGCCTACATTATTTCTTAGATGATTTAGGGCAATAACTGTGATTGTATAGTATATAGCTATGTTCCTGTGTTCCATCTAGCAGGTCATTTGATTGAACAAAAATATGCATTCTATTTTTTCAAAAACTGAAGTGTTCTCCCTCAAACATTGAAGGATGATTGAGGGAAGAACCTTCCTTAAAGGCAATTTGTATGGTATTCATTTTCTTTTAAAAGAAAGTAGTGATCTTGAGTAACACACAGGAACCTGCTCTTGATACCAATTGAAAATAGTATTAGTAACACATAAACTAAGAGGGGGGGTGAATTGGTTATTCTTGGCCAATTAAAATTTCTTTAACAATCAGAGTTGAAAGGGATCGTATCACAAAAGAAACATAGAATGCTTTTAATCAATCAAACTCCAATCTTTATAGAATGCAATTACAAGTAGAATATTTCTGTTGATTATGAAAAGATATATCAATAAATGTCAATTAATAAGCAAAAGAAAAGATAAAGGAAGAAGTAATCAACACCAAGATTTATACTGGTTCACTTCACAATCCAAGAAAAGCTACATCCAGTTTCCTAACCAACTAGTTAGTATCTAACTATTTGCAATCTATTTCTTACAAGCTTATACAGTCACTCTCAATCAAACCTAGATTAAGAACAAGACATCTAACTTCCTTAGACCCTCTATGATCAAGACTTAGAGAAACACCCTTTTCTAATCTTCCCTTTAGAAAAACCTATTCTAGACAAACTTTAAGAAAACTATTGCACTAGTTACAAAACTCAAAATTTCTAAAAAGAATTACAACCAAAATAGTAAGGAGAGAAACAACCTAATGATCCAATACAGATGAATGTAGATGATTAAGAATATTAAATCAAGGTTGAATGAAAATCTCAAAGGAATCTCTCCAAAGCCTTTTTCAGTTTACAATTACCCAAAAGAAATCCTCACAGGGTTTCTTTATGATTAATGAAACTGAGGATTTGTGGGTCAAAACACTGAATAACTCGTAGTATCTTTTCTCTCTTCAGAAAGGGTTACAATATTCGTTGTATTTAGTTTAGACAAACAACATCTATTTATAGAGAAAATTGTTTTAACTGTCAGTAATCGATGAAATCTTATGTAATCGATTGAAGTGTTCTTGAAGCTTTCTGGAAAAGACTTATGAACAATGTAGTCGATTAAAATGCAATGTAACCGATTATTATAGGAAGCATTAATCAAAATAGTTTCCGAGTAACTGATTACCACCATACTGTAATCGATTATCATAGGAAGTTCATTATGTGATTTTGAACTGTGTAATCGATTACCATAATCTCGTAATTGATTAAATTTTTTTTTGTTTTCAAGTAATAGTTTACCAATTGCTTGTAATCGATTAAACCAATGAGAAAACATTTTCCCAAAACTTGAAACATGGAACACTTAACTTTTTATGCACTCATGAAAACCTTGTGTTTCAGAAAATCTTTTTTATGAAACTTTTGCTTTTGTGAAAATATGAATGCAAAAACATGAATGAGATTTATGCAATGGATCATAGGAAGCATTAACTTAGGCATACACAAATTACAAATTCCATTCAATTGAATTGGCATGTAAAAAGCCTAAACTTAATGTCTCAGCTTCATGGATCCTTTCTAGCTCCCCCTGAGTCTACTAATCTCCCCCTTTTTTGGCTTTGATCATGCCAAAACTTCAATTGAACATCTTGATCCTTAGTGTTCTTTAGGGGAGTGCTTTTAGGAGATATTATTTGATACTTGAAAAAGAATCAGGTTGCTAGCCAAGATCAAGTGTCAAGTATCATTTTCATAAACTATACACATCATAAGCATTTTTATTGCTCCCCCTTTTTCTTGTAATTTCATATCAATTCAAACTAGAACAATTGTTATGTTCAATTTAATCAGATCATATATTAATATATTTTCTCCCCCTGACTTTATTTTACTCCCCCTGCACCCTGCATTTATTTATTTTTCTCCCCCTGTTGACTTATCAAAGGCAAAATATACCAGTAAATGTGAAATAAGCAAAGGAAGATCAGAAAAACCTAAAAGCATTTTTATTTATTCAATGATAAAAGTGCATACATCAAGGCAAGTCATCAAAGATCATAGCAGAATATGAGAAAACAAAAATAACACAACCAGAAACTGAACAAGACAACCACTAAGCTAAACTAATCATCAAAGTCCTTGAGACTCATCCTAGTCTCAATGTTGCCTAGTCTAGTGGTAATGTCTTCTAGAGAGGAATGAACATCAGCTGAATGGTCATGATGCAAAGTGATCATAGCATCCATCTTTTGAATCATAAGAGACTCAAAAGGACTTCATTGCTACTCAGCAGGTCCAGCTTTAGCATCTTCTTCCTCATCAGCTTCCTGGTTCTCATCAGCAACTTCTTGAGGAGCTTGAGCTCCAGCCATGGCCCACCCATTATGGGTGTTCATCATTCCCAGCTTGGTGAGATGCTTCTTGGAGATGAGGTTGGTTATGTTGGTGGTGTTGCCCACAGTTCATTGAATTTGAATTTGAAAAGATAAGACTTTTGAATTTTGCATTAAAAGTAGTGCAAAGTTGCAGTAACTGCTGTAGTAATTGATTATGAAACCCTTGTAATCGATTATTCCAGGGGATAGGGATTCTTCTAAATCTCATGTAATTGATTAATTAGTGTGTAATCGATTACATCAGTGAGTTTTTACACTGCAATCAATTAAATCGTGTATGTAATCTATTAAGTCAATGAGTAAGGCCCAAGTTTGGCCTTTGGTAATCGATTACCATTTGTGGTAATCGATTATCATAGAGAATTATGCAACTTTAACAGTGATATTTATCAGAATGTGAATTTGCTAAATATGATGCATAATATACTTGTGAGTTAAATTGCATGTTATCAAACACATCATTTACATGCTAATCAATGTTGGATTCATCAAGAATGTGAAAGTTCAAACACTGCAGCACCTTGGTCCAACCGCAGTGTGCTGACATGAGGGTAAAAACAAATTTTTTTCGATGCGGAAACATAGACCATCGATGCACCTCATGTATGTGTGCTTAGGAATTACTCATTGAAACACGTTGGGGTTTTAGAAATACCTTTATCACTTAAAGGCTCAAAGAAGATGATGCCCTCCAATGGTGATCCACACGGTTATCTCCTTCTTGCAAGTGAGAACTTCTTCTCCTTGATTCCTCCTTCTCCTTGGTGGCTTGCTAGGCACATGCAAGGTGTGAGGCTTTCAAGTATTTGGTTTCTTTTCTCAAGACTATAATGGTGCCTTGAGGTTAGGTGAAGGTGTAGCAAAAAAGGACAGAAGATGAGGGAGAGGAAAGGCTAGAATTTGGTTCAGAACCAAGAGAGGCGGGGCGAAAATTTCTGATGTCAAATCCTCCCTACGTAGGTGTGTATTTAAGGTAAGATAAGGTTGTTGCATTGTATGATCCTCTCACTCCAAATCAGCCCCAATTTGTTGGGAATTTCAAAATTCAAGATGTTACAAGAACATCATTGAGTTTGTTCCATGCAAGACTTGAATTCAAAATTCAAGTGAATGGATGCTATCCATTTGTTGCATAAATTTTGAAAAAGAATCTATCAAGATTCTCTCATCAAAACCACCTCATTCTCTCTCTCATCCCTCCAAAGTTTGTTCCAACAAAACTCATTTGAATTCTGAATTCAAATGATAATGTTGTTGAGAGAATCTTCATCCAATATTTATTGGATAATTCATTTAGATAATTTAAATTATCCTCAACAACCTGACCTCATAGAATTTCAAATTTCAAATTCAAATTCAAATTTGAATTTTGAATTTAAACTCAAATATAAATTCAATCATATCCTAGTTCATAATTTGAATTCGAATTCGAATTCAAAATTCAAAATTTAAAAATTCAAATTTCAAATTCAAATTTCGAATTTCGAATTTGCCAAAAACTTATTTTGGTCAAGTCAACTCCTTGACTTACTAGGATTCATGGCCCAAGGTCTATCGTGCCTGTCAACACATTTGGGCCCATTAGTGGAGAAACCAATTTCATCACTAATGCACCAAATATGGCATATGATTAAAGTGGGCTTGAAGTCCAACTCTAACCCAATTTAACTCATAGTCTTGTTAAAGCCCAATACTAATTATTGGCCCAAACTTGCTATAACTTGCAACAAAGAATAACCTTTGTGTGTGATCCATTAGACCTAATTAGTCACTGACATAAATAAACTTGGACCAATTAAACTCTTTTAACGGGCCTAATTCATTTAATGACCACATAAGACACTAGCAATGCTCTGCGGCCCCATAACTAATTGAGTTGATCAAGTGATTCACCTTTCTAATTTGGATACCGTGTCTCCATCATCTCTCACATTGTCATTCACATTTTGTCGAGAGCAAAGATAAAGTATCATATCTTTTTATTGACTAAACATAGCTTTTCACAGGAGCTAGGAATCTTCTTCTATTGACTCTAAGTCAGATCATGACTCCTTATGATCTGTTACTATCCATAGATTTCTGAGTCAACTAGAAGTCATCCAAACCCTACCGGTATTGTGAACAACTAATCCCTCGTAAGGGATTATGAGTCCTTTCGGCATGTCCATCTATCCTCATGTATTCAGGTTATACCTAAGAGTACACTGTTTTCCCCATTTTTAGGTGGATGAGTTGTACAGTCAAAGTATAACCCTAGGACACAATATTCGATGATATTCTCAAGTCTAGGACGATCGACACTACCAAACGATGAGAGACTTTACAAATCCAATGGTATTTTAAAGAATCTTATGGAGTCTCTCGACGGGTCAGTTCAGTGCCATCTGTTTCCCAACAGATCTACCCATGACATTAGTTAAGGCATCACTATGCCTGCATTCCATGAGGTTCATACCTCGTATCTCTATACAAGTAGAAGATTTCGTACTAGTCTTATTGAGATCATCAATGCCCTTTCTTGATGATTCAAGACTAGGAATAAGCTTTAGGCAATAGACATGTAGTGTCCTCGAATCCTCATGATCATGATCCCTATCATAGTTCCTCAAGTGTACACTAGTTCTATTCCTAGGGCCTTTATCTTTAAACGCATATTGCTACAAATATAGGTGAAACATAAATACGATAAAGATAAAGTTTGCTATTATTTAATCATCAAATAATAAATAGTACAAGGTGTTCAACTGATAAATCAAATTGTCTCTAGAACACCTACATACTAACAGAATGCCTAGCATGTTTCTTAGGAGAAAGAATCTATCTCTAGCAAGAGGTTTTGTGAATATGTCAGCCAATTGATTATTTGTATAAGTGAATTCAATTGAACAATTACCCTTTTGAATATGGTCTCTTAGGAAATGGTGTCTGATCTCAATATGCTTTGTCCTTGAGTGCATAATTGGATTCTTGGATAGGTTGATGGCACTGGTGTTGTCACACAACAATGGAATTTGATCCATTTCAACACCATAGTCCTGAAGTTGTTGCTTGAGCCACAGGCTTTGAGTATAGCAACTACCAGTTGCAATATACTTTGCTTCAGCTGTTGAGAATGCAACACAAGACTGTTTCTTGCAGTGCCATGAGATCAAGGAACTTCCTAGTAGATGGCATGTTCCACTTGTTCTCTTTCTATCTAACTTGCAACTTGCAAAGTCAGAATCTAAATACCCAATTAAGTTTAGAGATACACCTTTAGGATACCATAGACCAACTTTTGGAGTTGACTTTAGGTATTTAATGATCCTTTTGACTATTGGGAGGTGTGACTCTTTTGGATTTCCTTGATGTCTTGCACATAGGTACACACTCAACATGATGTCTGGGCGACTTGCAGTCAAATACAATAGAGATCCAATCATTCCTCTATATCTTGACTCATCAACCTTTTAACTTTTTCATCAGAGTCAAGATAGGTTGTGGTTGCCATAGAAGTTGCAACATCCTTGCTTTTATCCATTTCAAATTTTCTAATCAACTCATTGCAGTATTTGGTTTGATTGAGAAATATGTCATTCTTCAATTGTTTCACTTGATGTCCAAGGAAGAATGTTAGCTCTCCCATCATTGACATTTCAAACTCATTTTGCATTGAAGATGATAATTCCTTGCACAAAGAGTTGTTAGTAGAACCAAAGATAATGTCATCAACATAGATTTGAACAAGTAATATATCACTAGTAGATTTCTTGATGAATAGAGTTTTATCAACTTGTCATCTTATAAAGGATTGACTAATTAGAAATTTGCTCAATCTTTCATACCAAGACCTAGGTTCTTGTTTTAAGCCATAAAGTGCTTTCTTAAGTTTGAAGACATGATTTGGATGTTTGAAGTCTACAAAACCAGGAGGTTGATCAACATAAATTTCCTCCTCTATGTAACCATTTAAAAAGGCACATTTTACATGCATTTGAAATAATTTGAAGTCCATCAAACATGCAAATGCAAGCAATAACCTTATTGCTTCCAACCTAGCAACATGGGCATATGTTTCTTCATAGTCAATGCCTTCCTCTTGGTTGTAACCCTTTGCAACCAATTTGGCCTTATTTCTGACTATGATGCCACTCTCATCAAGTTTGTTTCTGAAAACCCACTTGATTCCTATTGGCTAATGAGAAGGAGGTCTAGGAACAAGTTCCTATACTTCATTTCTCTTGAACTGGTCTAGTTCATCATGTATAGCAATCATCCAGTGTTCATCAAGTAAAGCTTGATCAATATTTTTGGGTTTAATTTGAGATACAAATGCCATATCACAACATGAATTTCTAAGAGATGATCTAGTTGATACTCCCTTAGATACTTCACCAATAATGTTGTCTAGGGAGAGATCTCTTGTAGTTCTCTAATCCTTTGACCTTTGAGTTGGAGTTGAAGGGTCAACTTCTTCATTTGTTTCACTCTTATTCCTCTAATCAATTTCATTGGCAGTGACATTTTCTTCCACTGGTCTTGCATCATTTTCAAAACTTTTTTCCCCTTTTGAGGAGTTAGATTCATCATAGATAACATATACAGATTCTTCCATGCATAAGGTTCTTTTGTTGAAAACTCTATATGATTTACTTTGCATTGAATATCTAAGGAAGATTGCTTCATCAACTTTAGCATCAAATTTGTCTAGAAATTCCTTTCCATTGTTCAAAACAAAACATTTATAGACAAAAACTCTAAGGTGTGACATGTTTGGTTTTCTACCTTTGTAAACTTTATAAGGAGTTTTCTTTAAGATGAGCCTTATGAGCAATCTATTTAGAGTATAACAAATTGTGCTCACTACATTAGCCCAATTTTTTTTTGGCAAATAAGTTTCATTAAGAAGAGTCCTTGCACCTTCTTCAAGTAACCTATTTTTCCTTTCCACAACAATTCTATTGAGGTGTTATTGGAGCTGAAAAATTGTGGTTTATTCCATGTTCTTCACAGAATTTTTTAAAATGTTCTTTTTGAAATTCACCACCTTGAGACTATCTTGTAGCCCTTTTCATTTTGTAAAAGCTTGGCTAATTTTCTGAAAGCATTAAAAGCATCACTCTTGGATTTCAAAAACAAAGTTCATGTAAATCTTGAGTAATCATCAACTATGACAAGTCCATAGTAATTTCCACCCAAACTCATAGTTCTTGAAGGACCAAACAGATCCATGTGAAGTAATTCAAGAGGTCTTGAGGTAATGTTTTTGTTTTGAAAAGAGATTTTTGTTTGTTTCCCTTTTTGACAAGCATCACAAAGTTTGTCCTTTTCAAACTTGAGTTTAGGAAATCCAATTACTAAGTCCTTCCTTATGAGCTTGTTCATATGATGCATGTTGATGTGACTTGCTCTTCTATGCCAAAGCCATGATTCATCAATTTTACTCACTAAGCAGTTTATGTTATGAGTGAATGCATGTTCTATTGCAAGCAAGTAAATGTTTCCTTTCATTTTTCCCAACATGAATTACCTCACCAGTTTTGCTATCACATATCAAGCAACATTGTTAAAGGATATCTTTAATCCTTTGTCACAAAGCTAGCTTATGCTAAGAAGATTATGTTTTTAGAACTTCAACATAAAACACATTTCTGATTTTAGTTTTAAAGCTATCACCAGTGTTGCCTTCTCCAATGATTTTCCTTTTGTTGTCTCCATAGGTGACAAATCCTCTTTCCTTTAATACCAGATTAGTGAGCATGAATTTATCACCTGTCATGTGCCTAGAGCATCCACTATCCAAGTACCATAGTGAGGCTTTAACTCTTAGACACACCTTGAAAAATCAAATCAAGTTGCAAAGCAAGGTACCCAATTGAGGTTGGGTCCATAGGGGTTAGCTGTTTTATTCTTTGTCTTAGGAACCCATATGCATTCTCCATTTTGCACAAAGAACCTTCTAGCATAACATTTGTGTGAGGTGTTGTAACGACCCGGATTATAAATTGCTAATCTGGATGCTTGATGTGTGTGCATTATATTAATTAAATTACATGTGTTATGTGGATTGATTAGTTGTTTTATGTATAACTTGTTGTTTGAGTGCTTTTATCTTGGTATGCGTGCTTGGTGGGTATTGGACGTAAGTCAACTCTGTTGTGCTGTGGTTGCTGGCCGTGCACGTTAACTGGACGTACTGTGTCAGCCGTGTTTATAAATAGTAGGCTGGCACAACAACAAGTTCACTCTTCCTTCTTCTACCTTTTCGTTTCATTTGTTTTCTCTCTAAAACTCACCCAGAAACCTCTCGTTCTCGACCCCTCATTTGTTATCTCCAACCTACGAGAGCCACCGTAGCTGCTGCAAAAATCTTGACACTGAGAGGAACTTCGTGGTTGAAACTGAAGCTTAGGACAAACACACCGTGAAGCTCGTGAACAAACTCCTGGTTAGGTAAGGGGAGTTTATCGTGTTTCTTAACAGCTTTAGGTACCACGGTTTGGGGGCCAGGGAGTCCAGCCATGATGATAACTGCATGTCCCTGGTGTGTGTCATGTTTTCCCCAGAAAAGCTATATCTTTTATGAATGGGATTTGGTATGCCTTAGATCTATTGAGTGTTGTTTTGTGTTGATGTTTGGTGTTCTTGTGGGGGAGTAGATGTTTTAAGGACTCCCCGCGCATGTGTGAAGTTGGCATTTTGATGCTGAAAATTTTCTCAGGCACTTGCAGAAGTGTTCGTGAAGGTGATGAGTACCGAGATAGGTTGGCCGTGTTGCACATAGACATCAACCCTTGTGTTTTGATGTCGGCTACCGGATGGGTAGGCCGAGTTGAGCGGGTTACGTGGCATGTAGGACGTAACTTAGTCCTTGTGGGCGGATGTCAGTAGACCGGGTTCCCTACTCGGGGTCATTCCTTTAGAGTCGTTAAGACTCGTTTCCCTTTTTATAAGGTATACTGGGTTTCCTTACCTGGGTGACACGTTAGAGCGGTTGAGCTCAAGTTACCTCACCTAGAGGGAGCTACTGGGTTGCTAACTCGGATGAGCTCGTGTCCTTTCGAGAAAAGAGCCACCGGACTCCCCTACTCGGTTGAGCTTGTGTTCCTTTTTCTAAAACGTCCGGTTACATACATGTGTCACCTCTAGAAGCTCATCCTTCCCTTTTCTTAGAGAGACCGGGTTCCTCACCCGGGATGGATGTTCCCTTTAGAACTGCTAAGTCCAAACCCTTTTCTTTGAGAACTGCTAGGTTCTTTACTCGGCAGAGCTTGTATGCTCTTGGGAAATGAGCTACCGGGTTCCCTTACACCATTGTGTGGGTTGGTGAAATACAAACCCGGGGTCTTACAAGCGCTATCTGTTGTAATCGATTATAGCGCTTATGCAATCGATTACATAGTGCAGAACCCGTCCTTCGAGCTTTATAAGGAACCTAAGGACCTCTTGACCGCCTTTGGCAAATCCTTAGCAAACCCAACCGACCTCGACTTAGCAAACCCAACCGACCTCGACCGAGTTCCTTCGACCTCTCCCATTTTTGTTACCCTTGTCTTCACTTGACCAAACATTACCACTTTGACTGACCCTTACCGACCTTGTCCGAGTTCTACCGGCATGGACCGATCTTGTTCGCCTTCGTCTGACTTTGTTCGGATTCTTACCTTGAGATAGTATGTCTAAGTGCCAACCCGGACACCTCGTACTTCATACCGATTCACTTGTTTATACGTGTTTTGTGGATGACGTATATGATTACGTTGGTGGCATTCGAACTCGGCCTACGTGATGGCTTGAGATGAGGAATACGTTTGGATATACATAAATACCCACAGGGATGTATGACGTTATCCTAGCTAGGTCGGGTCGAGCCTGGTTCTGGGTCATACATTGATGGTGCCGTGGTGATATTCTATGGGTAGCCGTGAGATGCCGGGTCTGGGTGGTGCTAAACCTTGCGAGGACCATGGTCAGTGCATTATTGGGCCCTTGTGTGGGTGGTAGCCGTGAGATGTCGGGACTGAGTGGTGGTAAACCTTGCGAAGGCCACGATCAGTGCATCGTTGGGCCCTTGTGTGGGCGGTATGTTACATAGGGGTTGTATGACGGGTTACCCTTGCGAGGAAGGATTATGTTCCTAGCCAGGTCATACATTGATGGTGACTATGTAACATATGACATTTTCATGGCGGAAATGGGGTTGATGATTGGCTGTAGGGTATGGAGGTACTGGGGGGCCACGTCTGTTGGGAACTCCTTCTAACACCCACTGGCTGATCACCGTGGGGGGTGATTCCTGTGCACGATAGAGTGACCCTGACAAGCTATTGCATCATCTGACCACAGGGATGACCCATTTTCAGGATGGTACCACATTGCATGATGAGAATTGAGTCAGGAGTATGCATCATGCTAGATATTATATGGAGACTTATGAAATGGTTACGGATGTTTGTGCATGTTAGTGCTTGATGAATGCTTGGACGTTTGTATTGACATGTTGATGACCGTGTTGCCTCTTGACTGGATTGTGTCCCTTTTCTGTTGTATTTATTGTTGTTATTTAATGTGATGAACTCACCTTTGCTTTGTTGTACCTTGTGGTATGGTACTTATGATGATCGCAAACTGGGTTCGTGTGAGCAGATGGGCAGCAGTAGGTACTTTTGGAAGAGGACCGGGTTGTTTGAAGCTGCCGTGTTTTGCCGAGATGTCTATGGACATGATCTTGGGCAGGAGTTGCACTTTGCTAGATACACCCCTTGTTTTAATGGATGCACTCCTTGTTTTGTTAATTACACCCCTGACTTCTATTTCTCTTTCTATTTGTAAAACACTTGATGTGTATTTTGAGACATAATCTTTTGTACTTGTAATTAAATTATGTCTAGTATGTGCATACATATTTTTGAAATTCCTTATGAGTACCTTTAATTACGTTTACGTTTATTTTCTATGAGGACGGTCGTTATATGCTCGCGAAAAATTTACCATCATTTTCACAAATAACCAAATGGGTGTTCTTTTTATTAAAATGAATTTATGTTACGGTTATAACCTAGTAATACAGTGACGATATAACGGGTCGTTAAAGGTGTGACCTTTCTTCATGCAGTAGTGGCATGATATAGATCTTGAGCATTTTTCAAAATTAGTCATTTTAGTATGCTTTGCCTTTGAAAAATTTTTTTGATTCATCCATTTTGGGAATGCAACTTTGGTGTTTTGCAAATGTTTTGATTGATAGTTGTATCCCAATCCAGATTTATCAGAAGCATACTTTTGCACACTTAGCATTTAGTTTAAACTACATTTTCCTTGATAGAGCTTTTTAAAGAGATCTACCAAGTAGGAGTTTTCTGTTTGTAAAGTCATGCATTTTTCAAGATGACTCTTTTTGAAATCATCAAATTCCTTTTGTAAAACTTTGTGTTCATCTACTTTTATAGAAGAAGAGGCACACACACAACCATTTTCTTGTGTCAAGTTGCAAAGTTTTGCTTGCATTGAAGCTAGCTTATTGGTATGCCATCAAAGGTTACCTTTGATCTTGTTATTGGAAATAATAAGTTTCTTAGCCTCCTCGTGCATTTCATTAAAAGCATTAACTAATTGATCAATTTCAAGATTTACCTCAGATTCTACACTTGACTCTTCTTCATCAATGGTTGATATTAAACAAACATTGGCTTCTTCATTCTAACTTGAAGAGTCAGAGGTTGTGTTGGATTCAGGGGGAACTACTTAAAGAATGCAAAGGAACTTTGATTCAAGCATTGGTTTTGAGCTTTCAACATGCAATGAATGCCTTGAAGATAGTTTAGTGTGAAAAGTGTAAGGGAAAAGCAATTCTAGTGATCCAAGTGCATTGCATTCATTTAATCCATAATTAACTTAATTGGTTTCATAAAAATCACAAGACTTTGGCAATTTAACTAAGTGTTTTAAACTGATTCAAAGTTTTTTGGAAAAATGCATTTTACACTGATGTAATCGATTACCATAAAGTCTGTAATCGATTATTTTGTTCTTACTCAATTCTGGAAAGCTTTCAAGCACAATATAATCGATTACCTATCAGAATAATCGATTATTTGACCTTCGTTTTCATATAAACTGTCTTATTGAAACTTTTTAATCGATTATTAATAGGCAGTAATCGATTACATGGCTATATATGATTTTAAGATTACACTGCCATAATCGATTACCATTTCTCATAATCGATTACATAGCCTTTGAGAAAAGCAAGTTTTACTGGAATAATCGATTACTCAATGTTTTGAGAAAATCATGCTGAACTGGCATAATCGATTACCGTGATTTGTAATCGATTATATAAGCCTTTAGAAAACACATTGTTACTGACATAATCGATTACATCTCGAAATAATCGATTAATTTGCTCGTTGCTCAAACCCAGAAAAGTCATGAACACTTTAATCGATTAAAGTAGTGATTTAATCGATTACATAAGTATTCTGATCGATTATAATGGCGATTTAATCGATTAAAGGTAGTTACGGAAATCTGTTATAAATAGAACCTTGGCTCAGTTGCTTTTCTAACTTTGTGGAATATTACCCATTTGTATTTTCTGAGCTTAAACAGTCTTGTGAGCATTCTTAAGTGTTTTCTAAGGGATACAATTCGTTCTTGCTCTATTGTGCATTGATCATGTGTGTTTGAGTCATTCTTGGAGCTTGAACTCAATTCAAGATTAAGGAAAGCTGTGCTTATTGATTTGTAATCATTCAACCTGAGCTGGTAACTTCATTTTCCATTGCATCATTGGATCATCAGGTTGTTTCTCTCCTTAATCTGGGTGTAATTTTTGTTTTACATTTTTCTTTGTGAATTGGCTATTGTAATTGGGTTCTTGCATGTATCTAGAGTAGGGTTCTCTAGGTGGAAGAACTGAGTAGTGTTCTCAGGTTCTTGTCTCTTAGAATCTAATAGGGTTTTAGATTTCTGCATTTTATCTAGGGTTGATAAAGGGAGACATTGTAATTGATTGTAAGAACAGAAAATTATAATAGTGGAACTCTAACCTAGTGTTGGTTGGAAGAAAACTGGATGTAGCTTCTAGTGTTGAAGTGAACACGTATAAATCTGATTGTGTCTTGCTTCTTTATCCCTCAACTCATTATATTCATTGTGTTCTTGATTAAATTGCTTGACCAATTATATAAGTTTTGATTCATTGAATTCCTTGGGCTGAGCTACTTGATTGAATAAAGTTTCTTGGTTTTGAAAAGTGATAAAGATCCTAGGAACTCTATTTTTGATTGAAGAAATTTTAATTTACCAAGGTCTAACCAATTCACCCCCCCTCTTGGTTAAGTGTGAGATATTCATATCATTTTCAGGTTGTTGATGCATTATCTTCCCAAGCTATGTAGGCTCTTTTGGGTTTCCCTTCTTTCTTTCCTTTTTTTCCCCCTAACTGCTTCTTTAAAAAGATTGGACATTCAGACTTGATGTGGCCTTGCTTTCCATACTTGAAGCAATTGAAGTTGTTGGTGTTATTGCTGTTATCATTTCTTTTGTTTGAATTTAGCGAACCTTCTATTTTTATTTTTTATTTTTTTTGCAGGAACTTGCCAAATCTTTTGACAATCAGATTCAGATTTTCATCATCTTCATCTTCACTTGAATCATCATCTTTCTCAGCTTTTGAAGATGCGGCTTTTAAAGCAGTGCTTTTCTGTTTCTTATCTGCATCTTCTGCATTTGTTAGTTGAGACATTTCTATTCATATTCAAGCAACTTACCAAAAAGTACAGCCATCAACATTTTTGACAAATCTTTGGATTCTTTGATTGCTGTCACTTTTAGTTGTCAAGGTCTTGTCAAGCATTTCAGAATTTTGATGTTGAGTTCCTTTACATCAAATGTTTTACCAAGACTGTAACATCCTCAAAATTATATTATGAGTTATATTTATGATTTAAGTAGGATGATAGTTGGATACAAGAAGAATAGGATAAATTTTATTTGAACATAAGCTGCCCAAAAACTTCCATTTCTGCCACCCGAATTGAGAAATTTATTTCTCTCTCAATTATTATCCAAATTAGGTTTATGATATATGGAATTAAATATCTAGATGTCTACTATAACATATAAAAATTTCAGATAAATCTAGATTGTGTACTACTTGCAGTAACAAGAATAATAATAGATGTCATTGTCCTAAGTTGAATTCACTGACAGCTTTGGAAGTCTAGATTAAAAATGCTATATCTTGAGTTTCACAACTCCAAAAAGTGAATGAGACAAAATTAAAAACAAGATTCTTGAATGGTCTTGTATGGCCATCAACGTGGAAGCCTAGGAACTTAAGAGCAATCAACTAAGCTTGGACCAATCAAATGTTTTCTTCATGAAAGCTCCATTTCCATGTGCTACAAAACAGCCAAGCACAAGGCAAGTCATACGTGAACTTTCTAGGCAACTTGAAAGTGGGGAAAAAAAGCTATATTACACACGGCAGCCAATTAACTTAGGACCAAGAGATAGTTTTCAGCCAAAAGCATTAAACCAATCATATTTGGCTAATTGTAAAGGAATCTTTGCTTTTGCTTAGTCATCATGTACTGAATATATAAAATTAAAATATCTTTAGGTCATAATTACATTATAACCAAACTAGAAATTAATTAAGCTACATCTTAACTAAGTCCTTTAGATCCTAACTAGCTTGATTACTATAAATATCCTATCATACTACAAATTTTTTTACATAAGACTTATACCTCCAAGCTCACTTCCATGGCCACTTGCCTTCCATTTCACATCTTGCTTTCATTTCTCATTTACTAGTAATCATATCCACTCTTAAAGTATTCTACACATTCATTGTCTCATTTTCTTTTATCCAAATCATCCTAAGACTTTCTTCCTTAAAAATCTCAAAGGAGGACAACCACCTATTCAGTCAATTACAAATCCAACTCACTTGAGGTAGGCTAGGCTTCAATCTTTAGTAAGAATTTATTTGGACTAATTTAAATGCTTAAATGTACAGATTTATGGCTATTATTTAGGCTGGAATTTCGTGCCATTTAAAGGTTATTTTATGATGAGAAAATGTTGATTTAAACCATAGGATAGGTGATGATTTATAGGCTGAAATATTAGTGATGTATGAAAGCACATTTGATGATCGTTGGAGGTGATTTTGATGACATTTGGGCTGTTTGTTCATATTTGCATTATTGGACTGCTTTAAATTAAATTCTAGAAGTAGAGGTTGAATGGTATGTAGTTAAATGGATCAAATGCTTGAGTGATTAAATTTTGAGGATGAGGTAGTAAGGTGGTAGGTGAAAGGAGATTAAGGTCTAGACTAAGTTATAATTTTTTCTTAAGAAGGTTTAAAGGAATTAGAAATTATTTAAAAGATATATTGTGGGTTATTAGTTAGATTACTAACATGTTCTTCTGTAGCCTGAGGACAATCAATTGTCATGCCTAAGTTGCTATGGTTTTGCTTGAATAAGGTATGGTAGCCTAACCATACTTTTGGTACGTGTAATGTTATGATGTAAATATATTTCCATAAGGTAGTATGTATTTGCTTATGGATTTTATTATGGATGGATGTTGATGTGATGATAGGTTGATTCATGTTTCGAAGTCCAATACGAGATTTTGTGAAACATAATCTGATACTACATACAGTACGATATGTAGTGACCAGGTGCAAATATATGGCATAAATCATGCATGTTTGCATAAGACGGCCACAACGTCTATATCTAGTACGAGGTGTAGCTACATACAGTACGATATGTAGAGGCAATGTGCACCCTGGGAAAATTCATTTCATGCATTCATATAACTTGCATAATTATTTTATGATTATTTACTAACGTACTAACGTGTTTGGTGGTTTAGTTTTGCCTATTGAAAAATTTTATTTCTCACTAGATTTGTTTCATGTTTAATTTTTAGAGGCCTCAATCATCATATTCCTTGATGCGCTAGTCTGGGATGGTAAATCAATGAGGAGAGGAACTGTTATGTCGTAACCATACACCCAGTTATACGTGCATATATTTATTTTGGCACTTATTTTCCAATTTCTGTACTTAACGGACTGTTTAATCCTAATGACTCATTCCTAGAGTTCGCTCCTGCCTATTTCAAACCCGACCATGGAAACAATTAACTTGGTCAGCGAAGAAGAGGACTTTGGAAAGAACTTCTGAAATGAAGACATGGGTTGTAGGTTTTGTACGTAAATAATAATCCTAACTAGTATGATTGAGGCATTTTCTAGCATCTAAGGTCTATGGTGTATTAAATATAAAGTAACCAAAAGAAATGATCTATATAAAAATGGACTAAGACTACTTAAGTATATATCAGTTTAACAATTTCTATATCTTCTATAATTTATACGTTTTAGAATTTTATACTAGGATCCATTCAAAAAAAAAATAAAAATAAAATATCTAGAATAATTTTAGGTTGTTACAAAGACCAAGTAGATGATTGACGATATGTGTGAATCTGAGAGATGTTTTTTTGTTGTGTTCATCTTGAACATTTGGTACTCATGGATCAAGGCATGTTTTCTTGATCTCCTTACTTCATCAATTCCTTCATGAGTGATCTCCAGCATTTCCCACATCTCTTTTGCACTCTTGCACCTAACTGTTTTGAAAAACTCATCAAAAGACAAAGAAGAGGTTATCATGTTTTTAGCTTTAAAATCATATTGAACTACCATCTTTTCTATATCAATCATTTCATCCCATTCTTTGGGAACCTTTTCATTATCAATAGTTTTGGTAGGTATCAATGAACCTTTTTCAATTGCATTCCATGCACCGGGGTCATTTGATTGAATGAAAATCTGTATTCTATTTTTCCAAAAACTGAAGTGTTCTCCCTCAAACTTTGAAGGACCATTGAGGGAGACACCCTCCTTAAAGGTAATTTGTGTGGTATTCATTTTCTTTTAAATGAAAGTAGTGGTCTTGAGTAACACACAAAAACCTACTCTTGATACCAATTGAAAACAGTATGGGTAGCACACAAACCAAGAGGGGGGGGTAAAATGGTTGTTTTTGGCCAATTAAAATTTCTTTAACAATCAGAGTTGAAAGTGATCATATCACAAAACAAACATAGAACGCTTTTAATCAATCAAACACCAATCTTTATAGAACGCAATTACAACAAGAATGTTTATGTTGATTATGAAAAAGTTATACCAACGAATGACAATTAATAACCAAAAGAAAAGATAAATGAAGAAGTAATCAACACCAAGATTTATATTGGTTCACTTCTCAATCCAAGAGAAGTTACATCCAGTTTCCTAACCAACTAGTTGGTATCTAACTATTTGCAATCTATTTCTTACAAGCTTATACAATCACTCTTAATCAAACCTAGATTAAGAACAAGGCATCTAACTCCCTTAGACCCTCTGTGATAAAGACTTAGAGAAACACCCTTCTCTAATCTTCCCTCTAGAAAAACCTATTCTAGACAAACTTTAAGAAAACTATTGCACTAGTTACAAAACTTAGAATTTCTAAAAATAATTACAACCAAAGTAGTAAGGAGAGAAACAGCCTGATGATCCAATATAGATGAATGTAGATGATTAAGAATCTTGAATCAAGGTTGAATGAAAATCTCAAAAGAATCTCTCTAAAGCCTTTTTCATTTTGCAAATACCCAAAAGGAAATCCTCACAAGGTTTCTTTATGATTGATGAAACTGAGGATTTGTGGGTCAAAACACTGAATAACTCATAGTATCTTTTATCTCTTCAGAAAGTTTTATAATATTCGTTGTATTTAGTTCAAACAAGCAACATTTATTTATAAAGAAAACTGTTTTAACTGTCAGTAATCGATTAAAGTGTTCTTGAGGCTTTCTAGAAAATACTTATGAACAATGTAGTTGATTAAAATGCAATGTAATCAATTATCATATGAAGCTTTAATCAAAATAGTTGCCACATAATCAATTACCACCATGTTGTAATCGATTATCATAAAAAGTCTATTATGTGATTTTGAACTATGTAATCAATTAAAATGTTCTTTGTTTTCAAGTAATAGATTACCACTTGCTTGTAATCGATCAAACCGGTGAGAAAACATTTTTCTCAAAACTTGAAACATGGAACACTTAGCTTTTTATGCACTCATGAAAACCTTGTGTTTCAAAGAAGCTTTTTTATGAAACTTTTGCTTTTGTGAAAACATGAATGCCAAACATGAATAAGATTTATGCAATGGATCATACGAAGCATCAACTTAGACATACACAAATTACAAATGCCATTCAATTGAATTGGCATGTAAAAAGCCTAAACTTAATGTCTCAGCTTCATGGATCCTCTCTAGCTCCCCTTGAGTCTAATAGAGACATGAAGGTGAAGGGTGATTACCTTCTAAACAATGGCAAATGGAAAGCCGAAGTCGAGTACAACAACGATGAAGGATAATGGTGAAGTTGAGAGGCACAACATTGGTGAAAGGAGCCATGAGGCAATGGCAAGTACGACAGAGAGCACGAGAATGACGACGAGGGAGAGAACTTGGTTGAAAGTAAGAAGGGCATGAGTGAGAGGGAAGATGAGCGCTCTCTAAGTCGAAAATTGGAAAGCATTCATTGACAATTTTTCACTAAACGACATTGTATTCATCCTCCACAACGATTTTTTAAATAACTGACTTTGCAGATTGATATTTCACGACGATTTTTTCATAACCAATGTCGCCACATGCCACTTATTTACAAAATTGTTACCACATCTTTTTTTACAATGGTTTTATCGAAACCGACATTGATGGAGCGGTGTGGAATGGGTTTTTTGTAGTAGTGAATATGATAAGAAAATAATAAGTAATTAAATACCTTATTCTGGGGTGTAAAGGGTGAAGGAGAGAAAATATTAGATTTAATAAGTGATGGTCTGAGAAGAGAGAAAGATAAAAGTAAAATGGAGTGAAAATTGAGATAAAAAGAGAAAATAAATTAGTATATGTTTATGAAAATTAATATGATATGTGAGATTTGGTGTAATAATGAAATGGAACAGAAGTGAAAGTACTATAAAGGTATGTGAATATTATTGTTATGAAAAAAGGATTAGACTAAGGATAACAACAAAAATATCCTACTGCAAGTATTTAAAAGGTGGAAAATAATTTGTGAATACCTATTATTTAGATTATACCTAAAGAGAGAGAAAAAAAAGACAAGGGAAGAACAATAATAGAGATAAGAGAGATAATATGATATGACATAAAAAAAGACAGAAAAATAATATGTTTTGATGGAATATTTGATAAATATAATATATTTGTGAGCAAAATATATGATCTTTGTTATTTACTTATTAACTGGATGAAGATGAGCAGTGAGGTAATCAAAATTACTTAAATATTCTTAATAATATATAAAGTAAGTTTCCCAAGATATTAACCTCCAAACTAAGTTTCAAATTTTATGTTTCAGAAAGCAATATATATATATATATATATATATATATATATATATATATATATATATCAAAATTTTATTTTTAATATAAAAATATGTTGCAAAAAGGTTTGACCACCGTGAACTATATAAAAACTGCAACACAGTGAACAAGATAAATATATAACATACTAAAGATTGGTTATTACTGGCAGTAATAGGTAGCAATAATTTTACAATTTTTTTAACTTTGTAAACAAAAAAAAAATCACCAACCCTCTCCCTCCCAAAACCCTAAAACACAAGCACCGTCGCAAGCCCCCAAAACATAGGTCAACTCAATGTTGTGAAACATGGTCCGACTCGGTCAGTCGGACCGGTCCAACCGAGACCCGGTGGCATAATCGGGTCAGTTTGGTCATTGGACCAGCCATGCATATGGCCCGGTTTGGCCTGGGAAAACTCATTTGATTTTCTGCTAACCCGACGATTTGGTCAATTTTGAAAGCAGGGCTGGGTTTTGGCATTAAAAAAAAAAAACTAAACAACTTAGTTTTGTTCCAATTGGATCCTTAATTTTACTTCTCCTTCTCCTTCTCAAGTAGACACCCTTTTTTCTGAACAACTCTTGGAGCTTCACGACGCCTTTCTCACGCAGTCCAGCTATCCAGTGAACTTGAGTGGTGAAGCCCTTCTTCACAGTGCCCTTCTCACACGGTCCACCACTATCTCCATATTGAGCAGTAACCACCATAAACAAAACCAAAACACAAGCTAAGAACACAGTGAACTTGAGTGGTGAAGCCATATCGAACTAATTAAGGTACCCTTCTTGTTGATTGCACTTGAAGATTTTTTATATTTTTTTGGATATAAATAGTGAACAATTGAGGATGGTGCACTACTTCAGCCAGTTGGTTATGAACAAAGGTGGTCTTGGACTTGGCTCTTAATGTTTATTGTTTAAATTGAAAAGTATATAATCGATGAATTATAAAATGAATTAAACCAAGGGTGCTTTGTTTTAATCATTAATTTATGAATTGCTCATCGTGATGATGATTGATTGGTGTGTACATTATAATGTTGCAAGGTAATTTCATCTTCCCTAGCATGTATGGACACATAATATAGATGATGACCCAAATAAAATAATTAACTAGGCACCAGTGCGCCGTTTTCATGAGATTGATACTATGGAAGCCCAATCATAATATAAAAACCTTGTGGTTAGTCTCATTTGTGGTTTGCAAGTGATGTGTTTGATCAAATGCCTAAATGAACTTTGTATTTATTTATGACAAGCTTCATTTTTTTTGTATTTTGTGGTTTGGTATTTGACCAACATGGACAGTCCTTGCTCTGTGAATAATTCTTTACAAGTGTTTTATTAGTTTGATGAGATAAATGATCCTCTGTGAATGATGAAAACACAATGAATATACTGCAAATAAACCAAGAGGGGGGCGAATTGGTTCAAATCTGATATTTAAAATTTTCTAAAACAAATTGCAGAATTAAAATCTTGGATCGTATCACTTGTTCACCTTTTGAAAATCCAGAACTCTTTCTTCAATCAAGATCAATCCTTGATATGCATGTAATGACAGAAATAGTTTCTTTGATGATAATATTTTGATTTTACAAAGATAAGCAATGAAATAAACAGAATTCAAGACAAGAGACAAGACAATTTATACTGGTTCACCTCACAACCTTGGAGGCTACATCCAGTTACTTCTAACCCACACTAGGTTAGAGTTTTCACTATATCAAAGAATCTTTACAAGCAGTTTACAATGATCACCTTTATCCACACTAGACAAAGAAACAGAAATCTAAACCCTATAGACTTCAAATGATCAAGACCCAGAGAACCATACTTTGTTCTTACTTCTAGAGAACCCTACTCTAGAAAACAGCTTTAGAGAATCAAAGATATAAACCAAAAGAATTTTTTAATAACCAAAAAAATTCTAAAGAAAGATTCAAGAGATAAAACCTGTGATCCTTCAAATGAATGAATGAATGATGTTACCAATCAGTCAGGTTGAATGCAATTCAAAGCTCAGAATAAGAACTCTTGAAAACTCTTCTTTTCTTTTAAAAACTCATCTCAAGGACTCAACATTTCTTGATCTCATGAGAGGTTTTTCACTCTTAGAACAAAACAGTATTTTTGCTCTGGAAAAAGCTTTCTATCCTTTTAGAGATTCACACGAATGCTCAAAGTTACTCAGAACAATTTGCTCTAAGTTTATTTATAAAGACTAGTTAAGCAAAGCCTAAAAAAAAACTGATTTAATTGACAGTAATCGATTAAAATGAAAAGTTAATCGATTATTTAATCATATGTAATCGATTAAAATATAACATAATCGATTAATATATTCTTTAGCTTCCTAGAAATGTTTTCATGAACAAGATAATCGATTAAGCCAAAACGTAATCGATTAAAACAGTCTTAGCATATTTGAAACATGAAGAAATAATCGATTACATAAGACTGGTAATCGATTAAACCAGTAAAGCTCAAAACACAACCCGGCTTGTGTAATTGATTACTGAAAATGGTAATCAATTATACCAGAAAAACATCGTGATCAACACGTTGAGATAATCGATTACATATAAGAATAATCAATTATTCCAGTGATGCATGTTTTTTCATATGTTACTATGTAATCGATTACAAGAAGCTGGTAATCGATTAGACTGTTCTTCAAGGCTTTTCCAGAAATAGTATGAATGTATTTAATCGATTAAAATGCTTGTGTAATTGATTAAAATAGTAAGTTTTCATTTTTTTTCAAAGACTTAGCCATAAGAACTTAACTTCTTATGAGATCATTGGATTGCTTTGAGATTTTAATAAAAAACTATGTATGCATGATAATGAGAATGGAAATGCAAATGAAAGACCACAAGGCATATCACTTGATCTCATGAAAGATTTTTCACTCTTAGAACAAATCAATATTTTTGCTCTGGAAAAAGCTTTCTATCTTTTTAGTGATTCACACAAATGCTCAAAGTTACTCAGAACAATTCGCTCTAAGTCTATTTATAAAGACTATTTATTACAATTTGTTTTAGATGAATAATTGATTATACTACTAATGTAATCGTTTACATAATCACAAACTTCATTCTAAAAAGCTTTTCAAGTTCATTTAATCGATTAATCTGTGCCTTAATCGATTATTACAGTGAAATTATCAGTATGAATAATAATTATGCAGAAAATTTCGAATTTGTATAGCTTGAGATGAATGGCCAATAAATGATGCAATTTCATGTAGATAAGCATAGAAATATCAAGCTAACACACACTAGATTCATCGAGTATTCCTAGCATGTTTCTAAGTATGTAGAATCTATCTCTATCCAAAGGTTTAGTGAAAATATCAGCTAATTGATAGTTAGTTTCAACAAACTCAATTTTGATGTTACCCTTTTGGATATGATCTCTGATAAAATGATATCTGATCTCAATATGTTTGGTCCTTGAGTGCATAATAGGATTTTTGGATATGTTGATTGCACTAGTATTATCACACAACAATGGTATCTCCTGTATATCAACACCAAAGTCTTAAAGTTGTTGCTTTAACTAAAGACTTTGAGCACAGTAGCTTCCAGCAGAAATATATTCAACTTCAGTAGTGGATAAGGCAACACATGATTGCTTCTTGCAGTACCAAGAAATCAAAGAGCTTCCTAACAAGTGACATGTTCCACTGGTACTCTTTCTATCCAATTTGCACCCTGCAAAGTCAAAATCAAAATATCGAATCAAGCTGATAGATGTACCTTTTGGATACCAAAGTCCTACTCTTGATGTAGACTTGAGATATTTAAGGATCCTCTTGACTGCAGTTAGATGAGATTCATTGGGATTTGTTTGATATCTAGCACACAAGCAAACACGTCACATAATATCAGGTCTACTAGCAGTTAAGTATAGCAAGGATCCAATCATTCCCCTGTATTTGGACTCATCAACCCTTATTCCTTTGTCATCTGAATCAAGATAGGTAGATGTTGCCATTGGTGTTGCAGCATCCTTGCAATTTTCCATTTCATACTTCTTGATCATCTCTAGACAATACTTGGCTTGACTAAGGAAGGTTCCATTCTTCAATTGCTTGACTTGTAGTCCTAGAAAGAATGTAAGCTCCCCCATCATTGACATCTCAAACTCATTCTGCATTGTTACTGAAAATTCTTTGCACATAGATTGATTAGTTGAACCAAATATAATGTCATCCACATAAATTTGAACCAGCAAAATATCATTTTCTCTTTTCTTGATGAACAAAGTTTTGTCAACTTGTCCTCTTATGAAAGATTGTTCAAGCAAAAATTTGCTTAACCTTTCATACCAAGACCTTGGTGCTATTTTCAAACCATATAAAGCTTTTCTTAATTTGAAAACATGGTTAGGATGTTTAAAATAAATAAATCCAGGGGGTTGGTCTACATATATTTCTTCTTCAATGTAGCCATTTAAAAATGCACTTTTGACATCCATTTGAAACAATTTGAAGTTCATCACACATGCGTATGCAAGTAACAACCTAATGGCTTCTAATCTAGTTACTGGAGCATAAGTTTCACCATAGTCTATGCCTTCCTCTTGGTTGTATCCTTTAGCAACCAATCTAGCCTAGTTCCTTACTGTGATGCCACTTTCATCTAGCTTGTTTCGAAAAACCCATTTTGTGCCAATAGGTTTATGAGTTGATGGTCTAGGGACTAACTCCCAAACTTCATTTCTTTTGAATTGGTTCAACTCATCATGCATAGCCATTAACCAATGTTCATCTAGCAAAGCTTGATCAATACTTTTTGGTTCAATCTGTGAAACAAAAGCCATGGTACAACAAAGATTTCTTAAAGAGGATCTAGTAGAAACTCCCTTGGATACTTCCCCAATTATGTTGTCAAGGGAAAGATCTTTAGTTATCCTCCACTCCTTGTGCTTTTGTAAAGTAGTTGACTGTTCCAGTACATCATTTGGTTCAGCTTTTTCTTTCTCATTCAGATCATTAAGTTGCAGAAATTCTTCCTTTTGTCCTGTATCAACATCACACTCCAAATTCTCTTTGGAAGGGTTAGACTTATCACATATGACATGGACAGATTCCTCAACGCACAATGTTCTTTTATTAAAGATCCTATAAGCTTTACTTTGCAAAGAGTAACCAAGAAAAATTGTTTCATCAGTTTTAGAATCAAATTTTCCAAGAGAATCTTTACCATTATTTAAAACAAAACACTTGCAGCCAAATGCTCTAAAATGATATATGTTTGGTTTCCTTCCTTTGTATAGTTCATAAGGGGTTTTCTTCAAAATAGGCCTTATGAGAATCTTATTCAAAGTATAACAAACCGTACTTACAGTATCAGCCCAAAAGTGCTTAGGCAATTTTGTTTCATTTAGAAGAGTTTTTGCACCTTCCTCAAGTGATCTGTTTTTCCTCTCCACAACACCATTTTGTTGGGGTGTTCTTGGAGTTGAAAAATTGTGATTAATTCCAAATTCTTCACAAAATTTTTCTAAGTATTCATTTTGGAATTCTCCACCATGATCACTTCAAATTGAAACAATATTGCAAGCTTTTTCATTTTGAATTATCTTGGCCAGTTTTCTAAATGCTATGAATGCATCACTTTTGGATCTTATGAATAAAGTCCATGTGTATCTTGAGTAATCATCTACAATGACAAGTCCATAGAAATTACCTCCCAAGCTCATGGTTCTTGAAGGGCCAAATAAATCCATATGAAGCAACTCAAGAGGTATAGAGGTAGAAATAACATTTTTACTTTGAAAAGAATTCTTTGTTTGTTTCCCTCTTTGACAAGCTTCACATATTTTATCCTTCTCAAACTTAAGCTTAGACAAGCCTATGACCAAGTCCTTTTTCACAAGCTTGTTCATATGATGCATATTTATATGACTTGCTCTTCTATGCAATAACCATGTTTCATTAGTTTTACTTACAAGACAGCTAGTGTTATGAATGAATGCATGGTCAATGGATAGAACATAAATGTTATCCTTTCTCTTACCAGCATGGATAACTTCACCACTTTGACTGTCACAAATCAAACAGTAATTGTTGTTGAAATAAACTTTGAAACCTTTGTCACATAGTTGGCTTATGCTTAGGAGATTATGTTTCAAGCCATCAACATACAAAACATTTCTGATCATAGTTTTGAGACTGTCTCCCATGTTCCTTTCTCCAATTATTTTTGCTTTGTTATCATCGCCATAGGTGACAAATCCTCCATCTTTTAGTATGACATTTGTAAGCATGGATATGTCGCCTGTCATGTGCCTAGAGTAGCCACTATCAAGATACCATAGTGATGATCTTGCTCTTAGACACACCTACAAAATTCAAATCAAGTAACAAGGAAAGGTACCTAATTGAGGTTGGGTCCATAGGGGTTAGCAATTTTCCTTTTCTTTTGCACCCATATACATTTTCCATTAGGCACATAATATTTCCTAGCATAGCATTTAAAAGATGCATGTCCTTTCTTCATGCAATAGTTACAAGTTAGAGCTCTTGATGATCTTTCAAAGTAAGCATTTTGATTAAACTTTGATTTATTAAAACTCTTTTGATTCTTCTGTTTTGATGATACAAATTTGGTTTTTCCACTATATTTTGAACCATGTTTGTATCCAAACTAGAAGTATCTCCATCATATTTTTGCACACTTAACATTTCAGCCAAGTTGCACTTTCCTCTATAAAGTCTTCTCAAAAGATCAACCAAATTGTTATTTTCTGAAAGTAATAGCATATACTTTTCTCCTTGGCTTCTTTTGAAAGCATCAAACTCATCTTGTAACAATTTGCATTTTTCTGCCTTAGAAGAGGAAGAAGGACATATACAACCATTTGCCTTGTAACTTGAAAGAAATTTTTCATTCTCTTCTTTCAACTTACAAAGTTCACTTTGCATTTCTGCAAGTTTGGTGATGTGCCATCTTAGATATCCTTTCAAGTTACTATTTGCCTTTGCTAGCCTTTGAGCCTCATCATGCATTTCATGAAAAGCATCAACAATGTTATCATATTTTGAATTTACCTCAGATTCAACACTAGAAAATCCTTCATCATCACTCAAGGTTGAAGTGAAGCATACATTTGCTTCTACTTCATTCTCACTCCTTGATCCATAACTTGTTGATTCATTATCTTCCCATGCAATGTAGGCTTTCTTTGGCTTTCCTTCATTCTTTATCTTTCTCTCACCTTGTTGCTTCTTCAAGAACATTGGACATTTAGATTTGATGTGTCCAGGTTTTCCACATTCAAAACAAGTAAAGTTGGTAGAGGTGTTGTTGTTGCTATTTTTGTCATTTCTCTTGTTGAACTTTGTGAACTTTCTATTTTTTTTCATTCTCATGAATTTACTGAACTTTTTGACAATTAAATTCATGTTGTCATCTTCATCTTCTTCACTTGAGTCTTCTTCTATTTCAACCTTAGATGATGCAACTTTCAAAGCTATGTTTTTGTGCTTCTTTTCTGCATCTTCTGCATTGGTTAGTTGTGACATTTTAAGTTCATACTCAAGAAGCTTACCAAATAGTGCAGCCATGGACATCTTGGACAAATCTTTGGATTCCTTGATTGCCGTAACTTTTGGTTGCCATGGTCTTGTGAGACACTTTAGAATTTTGATGTTCAATTCTTCAGCATCCAAAGTCTTTCCAAGACCAAGGAGATGATTGACAATGTGAGTGAATCTTGTTTGCAGCTGTGATATGTTTTTAGTATTACTCATATTCATGAATCAAGGCATTCTTCCTTGATCTCCTTACTTCATCTGTTCCTTCATGAGTTACCTCCAACATTCCCCACATTTCTTTTGCACTTCTGCATCTCACAGTTCTAAAGAATTCATCAGAAGACAAAGTAGATGTAATCATGTTTCTAGCTTTAAAGTCATATTGTACAATTATTTTTTCAGCTTCTGTCATTTCATCCCATTCTTTGGGAATCAACTTATTATCAAAAGTTTTCATTGGAACCAAAGGACCTTTTTCAATAGCATTCCATGCACCGAGATCATTGGATTGAATAAAGATTTGCATACGATTTTTCCAAAAACTAAAATGCTCACCCTCAAACATTGGTGGATGATTGAGAGAAGCTCCCTCTCTAAAAGTTATTTGAGTAGTATTCATTTTCTTTAAAAAGAAAGTGATCTTGAATAACTTTCAAGAACCAGCTCTTGATACCAATTGAAAACACAATGAATATACTGCAAATAAACCAAGAGGGGGGCGAATTGGTTCAAATCTGATATTTAAAATTTTCTAAAATAAATTGCAGAATTAAAATCTTGGATCGTATCACTTGTTCACCTTTTGAAAATCCAGAACTCTTTCTTCAATCAAGATCAATCCTTGATATGCATGTAATGACAGAAATAGTTTCTTTGATGACAATATTTTGATTTCACAAAGATAATCAATGAAATAAACAGAATTCAAGACAAGAGACAAGGCAATTTATATTGGTTCACCTCACAACCTTGGAGGCTACATCCAGTTACTTCCAACCCACACTAGGTTAGAGTTTTCACTATATCAAAGAATCTTTACAAGCAGTTTACAATGATCACCTTTATCCACACTAGACAAAGAAACATAAATCTAAACCCTATAGACTTCAAATGATCAAGACCCAGAGAACCCTACTTTGTTCTTACTTCTAGAGAACCCTACTCTAGAAAACAGCTTTAAAGAATCAAAGATATAAACCAAAAGAATTTTTTAATAACCAGAAAAATTCTAAAGAAAGATTCAAGAGGTAAAACCTGTGATCCTTCAAATGAATGAATGAATGATGTTACCAATCAGTCAGGTTGAATGCAATTCAAAGGTCAGAATAAGAACTCTTGAAAACTCTTCTTTTCTTTTAAAAACTCATCTCAAGGACTCAACATTTCTTGATCTCATGAGAGGTTTTTCACTCTTAGAACAAAATAGTATTTTTGCTCTGGAAAAAGCTTTCTATCCTTTTAGAGATTCACACGAATGCTCAAAGTTACTCAGAACAATTTGCTCTAAGTTTATTTATAAAGACTAGTTAAGCAAAGGCTAAAAAAAAACTGATTTAATTGACAATAATCGATTAAAATGAAAAGTTAATCGATTATTTAATCATCTGTAATCGATTAAAATATAACATAATCGATTAATATGTTCTTGAGCTTCCTGGAAATGTTTTCATGAACAAGATAATCGATTAAACCGAAACGTAATCGATTAAAATAGTCTTAGTATATTTGAAACATGAAGAAATAATCGATTACATAAGACTGGTAATAGATTAAACCAGTAAAGCTCAAAATACAACCCGGCCTGTGTAATTGATTACTGAAAATGGTGATCGATTATACCAGAAAAACATCATGACTAACACATTGAGATAATCGATTACATATCAGAATAATTGATTATTCCAGTGATGCATGTTTTTTCATATGTTACTATGTAATTAATTACAAGAAGCTGGTAATCGATTAAACTGTTCTTCAAGGCTTTTTCAGATATAGTATGAATGTATTTAATCAATTAAAATGCTTGTGTAATCGATTAAAATATTAAGTTTTCATTTTTTTCAAAGACTTAGCCATGAGAACTTAACTTCTTATGAGATCATTGGATTGCTTTGAGATTTTAATAAAAAACTATGTATGCATGATAATGAGAATGTAAATGCAAATGAAAGACCACAAGGCATAGCACTTGAACTACTTAGACAAATTACAAATGTCTTCAAATGATTGGGCATGTAAAAAGCTAAAACATCAAGCCTTCATCCTTGCTTCAATATTCTTGCAGCTTCTTAAAGTCAACAAATGATAGTGTTTTTTTAGTTGGGTTGGTCTCATTTGTGGTTTGCAAGTGATGTGTTTGATCACATGCCTGAATGAGCTTTGTATTTCATTATGATAAGCTTCATTCTTTTTTTGTATTGGCTCCTTGGATATAAATTGTGGATGTTGTCATGTTGATGCTATTTGTGTTTTCATTTCAAAACTTATTCATGGACTTGTGTAATTGTGTTACTGAATTAGTATTTGTGAACTTGTGTTATCAACTTTAATACTTTAATTGTTATTTTAGGTTTTTGGAGTATGAATGAACTTTTTTTAATCAAATAATGTTAGTTATATTTATATACTTATAATATATATATATATATATATATATATATATATATATAAAATTTTGAATTTTTTAATATATATTGAGTCAAACCGGACCAATTACTGGCCTACCGCTTGGACCACTGACCCACTAACTCGATCTGGTCAATGACTGGGCCGAGTTTGATAATATTGGGCCGACCACCTCTAGAAAGCCAACGCCTTCAACTGTGTTGCAAATTCATAGCGATAATGACACAACAAGATGGATCCAAGGCATCCGGGGATGCTAGATTCATGATGACCTTCATGGTGAGGAGTGAGCCACGACAAGATAGGGTGTCGATGTTGACGCAGAGGGCGATGGCGCATGGAGTGAAGTCCTCTATAGGAGATGTACCAACTTTCAATGCATGTTTTCCCTCCTAAATTCTTCACATTTCTCCTTGTTACAGTTCAATTTTTTTACATATTGCATGCATGCCATATTGGAACACCCAAAGGGATTTGTTCCTACAAAAGAAATTGAGTTTGGACAATTTGAAGTTGTGGTTTTCTTTTGGTTTAGGATCCGATTGAATTAATTAATTTTGCAGTGTGAATAATTTGAGTTGCGAGAAATGTTTTTAATGTTTAATTCTTGTTATTGTGTTGTTGAATAAAATGATTTGTATAGGTTAAGTGATTGAAAACCTCAATTTGTTATTCTGCAAAAGACGATTTTAATTTTTGACTTTTTTCTTAAATTTCTTTCTTAAAAGGGGGTGTTGGCGTTGTTGCAGTGAACGGTGGCGGTATCATGAAGCATTCAATGATTTTAACTCATATTGGAAGAAAAGAAGAAGAGGAAGGGTTGGATCTAAAATCCCATTGGAGAAAAGGGTGGGAATGGGAGGCCGAAAGCGAAGAGAGAATGATCTGGAAAAAAAAAGTCATTAACCTACTATTACATGTTTAAAAAAGTGAGTAACTTGTTACTATAGGTAAAAAGAAGTGACTTATTGGTGTCTCAGTGTTTTCGTAGTTCACAATAACCTGACATGTTGCAAAATTGTGAGTAGCTAGCTAACAAGAATGGTGAATTCTAATATAAAGTCTAAAATTCTCTCCCTCATGGGCGAGGGAGGAAAATTACCCACAATAAGAGGTTGCTTACTTGATAATTTTTTTTAAAAAAAAAATAAATGAAAAGATAAATTAAGAAAATAAAAAAAAACATTTTCCGACAATGCTTTCCCTTTTGTTGCGTCTTCGTCCTCTCCGACCACTCTTCCCAGGTCAAGCCCGTCCGCCTCATTGCACCATTGTCATCACCGACAAGGCCACCTCCGTCGCAGAGCAAGACCATCACTAGAAGGTCCTCTATGAAATCTGAGATCTGCGAAGCACCGTGTGACTCTCCCTCCACCAATTACGTCCTCCTCCACCAAACTACAACTTCTTCACCGACGACTACAACAACAACTTCTTCTGCGACAGCTACTTCTTCTTCACCTCCTTGTTGGCAACAACTCCCACCACCACCACCACCATGCCAACAACCTCCCTACGCTGTTGCCACTCTTCTACTTCTTTCATTTTTTGTCTCCCTGTTCATCGCATTTTTCTGGTTTTTTATGTTCGAGATTTGTTTTTATTTGGATAGTGTGTAATTTGTTCAAAATCTGAAAATTGTTCAAAATTTGAGATTAGGAATGGATTAAGTTTTAGAATTTGGTTTGAAATTTTGGATAATGGTGAGAAAAAGAAGAAAAAAATTAACAAAACAAATGTATTAAAAAAACCTGCTCATCCAGTTCCTTCTCTTAAGTCCTAGCCATTGAACATTTTATTAATATATTCCACGATTATTTTTATTGCTTCATGGGTGTACCTCAAAACAAACAACTTCATATTAGAATTCACCAACAAGTATAGAAATCACAAGTAAAGAAAAAAAGTGTTTTGAGGTAAAACCCATATCAAAATTTATTCATACATATGTGTTCATCATTATTAGGTGACTAGTTATGTCTATATTTTCCTCTCTGCATGTTTTCAATGAATGCAAATATGATTTTCGTCTGCCTAGATTAAAGGGTTAGTTAAAGAAGTTCAAATTTGGTAATCGACAATAGGTCAAGGTAAGGGAAAACATCAATGGGGTATTTTTTTCGTTAATTACTATTTGTGGGTTGATTTTGAATTATTACTAAAAATGGGTAAGCTGTAATATTTATTACGACTTCTAATTTTTTTATATTTTAATAGAAATTATAAAATATTTTACGACTTTAGTAATTTTTTAAAATATTTTTTACAATATTATTGTCATAAGATTTTTTTAGAATTGAAGTCGTAAAATATTTTACGACTTTAGTTTATTTTTAAAAAAAATTTACAACTTAAAAGTCATATGATTTTTTCTATGGCTTCAAAGTCATAAAGTATTTCTTTTACAACTTTAAAGTTGTAAAATTATTTTTTACAACTTCAAAATCGTAAAGTTTTGTTTACGATTCAAAGTAAAGTTTGTTTTTATTTTTTATTTTTTCAAATATTTTTTTAAACAATTGTACATAATTTTTTAATTTTTAATTATTTAATAAATAAATAAAAGAATTTTTATTTTTTTAGTGTTATTTAATATTTTACGACTTACAATTTTGTGATAATAATTCAAAATCGATCCCTAAATGATAATTGATAAAAAATACCCTCATTAGTCGTTTTGCCTCGAGGTATAATAATATTTCTGCAAAAAGTAATGATCTTCGTTAGGTTCTTATCCCAGATTGGTCATTTCATCACTTGATGGGTCTGAAGAACTTTCCTCCGTTAGAGTTGGTTAATGGTTCAGTGAGAAAAGTAAATATGATACAGCTAAATCACTCCGAACCAATCGAGTAGCTGTGTACGTTATCCTCCTTTTCAGTCAACGGCTCTCATTACCTAACTAAGTGATGACATAGTTCAAATTAATTCAAGATTTTGTGTGAAGAGATGCACAAATATTACTCTTCAATGTGGGTCAGTATCTTCATATATAACTTCACAATCTGTAGGAAACGGCCAGCAAACAATGGATAACTAAGGCTAGCTCCGATGGTTTTTGGCCCCAATGTAATTCCTGTGGAAATTAAAAAAAATAAAAATCTCCCATTAAGTGTGCATCATAATTTGTACTTTGAATATATTAATGGCTAATTTAACATCATAACATGTGTTTCGTTAAGGAAAAAAATAGCCTTAACTCAAGAAATTATTGAATGATACAAAATTAATATAATCTCGACCAATCTTTAAATGATAGGCAAATCTTTATTGTTATTTGAATTTGTTTACTACTGATGTGATGTTTTTGATTAAGCTGATAGTAAATATGTAATTATCTTAAATATAATAAGATTTATAATATGATAAAAAAGAAATAAAAAATATTAATAAAATATTTATATATCATTACTAAAAACACTCAAAGTGAGTTTTCTCTAACTCTAGTTATTAGCTGTTCATATCAACTTCCTTCAATTGTTGCATAAACTACTCATGTAAGTCTCATTATAGAATCATTATCTGCTGAAGTCTCATCATTGACAGCAAAATCATTCGTGCTGCTAATTCTTAATTTTTACTGTGAATTGTCACTACTCTTTATTTCAATCTGTAGCTCGTTGCCGCCACACTGTTTGACCACTTTATGAATCACACTAATCTTTCTTCACCCTTTTTCAGGCCCTAAAGTTAAGCTTTCTTTGCTTGCGGGAAATGCGCATGACTGTAAGGCTATTGGTTCTTTCACCGTTCTCTAAGTTGTTCTTCTTTCAAATCAAAGTCAAGTCCATAAAGTTTCGTGTATTCACTTCTGTTTTCCCCCCAACAATTTGGTGTGTTTAAGCACTCAAAATATGAGCATCTTGAAAAGAAAGTTTTGATAAACACCTCGAAAAATTAATGTGTAAAATATTGTAATCAGATGTACAAAGAAATAGCAACATGTTTTGTTTTTTGTTTTTCATAAATTTATAATTATTACTAATAGTTAGGTAGTGAATTTAAATTATTCTTCCATTTAAGATTATATAACTTTTTAAAAAAAATTCAAAATATGTCATTTTCTAAAATCAACGCCACATTAAATAAAAAAAATATTAGAAAATTACTTGATTAGCTAAAAATTAACTGATAAATGTCAAATAACAAAAATATATTTAATATTTCTAATATTTAAATTTTATTTTTAATAATTTATCATGTTAAAATGTAGGATAATAATTTTTTAAATTTTGTATGATAAAAAATGGTAAAATTAAAATTTTCATTTTTTTAAAAAGTAAAATTAAATTAAATAAACTTTATTAGAATTATATTGTTTAAAATCATTTTTTAACATTTATATACTTTAATAATAATATTATTTTAAAACAAAAATATTTTTTTCTTTATAATTTTTCTTAAACATTAATTTTTCATTTGTATAAGAATTTGGATGTATATGTCTCTTATTTGCATGACTAGAAAACATAATACAAGTCATATCTTATTAAGTAAAATGAGAATTTTTAAATTGAATAAAATGATAAAATAAAATTTCAAATAATTAATAAGGATAACAATGAGAAGATAAAAAATTAATAATTTATAAGTTAACTTATTTTTCATAAACTACTTTAATTCACTTCAAATAGCTTATCACAAGCTACTTAAAACAATTTATGAAAAATAAATCAATGAAATTAATTTTTATACCAAATAAGCTAAATTTTAGTAAAAAAAAATAAAAGCTTATAAGTTAGTCAATATTTTTTTGAAAAGAGTGAAAGAAACTTATAAACTCTTCAAAATCCGTATATCTCAAATGTTACATTTACAAAGGAACTTGAATTAAATAATGATCATTGTCACTGTCTTGTAATCTTTCGATACTATAATTTTTGCGTCGTTCTCACAGTTCAAATCATTTAAAGCACTCATATTAGAAAATTATTAGTGTCTGTCATTCACCTATTAATTTCATCTTAACTTTATGATATTTTAACTTTGAACGAATATCTGAAAGTAAAACATTATCTTAAATGCGTGCCGAGTAAGCTAAATATATTATAAAGATGAATAAGTATCATCATTAACCAACACTATTTAAGATATTTTTCAAAATAATAATAAAAAAGTAAACATCTTATGAGGAGAAAAGACTTTGAAAGGAAAACCTAAGTATCGTAGACCTTTCTATAGATGGCTTATATTAGACAACCAAAACATCAACCCTAATCCATGATATTCAAAGTTTGTTTTTGAATATCTATTAGCAATTCAAAACATCATGCATCAAGTCTAAAAGTGTTAAATGTGAGAGGATATATTGGAAAAAACTCAAGTTCTACATCTACTAAGAAAAAGTCAAGATAGAGTATATAAGTGAGAGACAACTCTCACTACAAAAAAATGGTTTTTCCAATAGCAAAAATCCATCGCAAATATCAAAAATCCATTGGTAGCTTTGAAATTTCCAACGGACAAAAATCCATTGGTAAAATGGTCGTAGAAAATTTTAATCGGTGGATTTTATTGTCTATCGGAAATTACTGATGGATAAATGTAAGTTATGTCGGAAATTTTAGTCAGACATTACTGACGGATTCTTTCATCGGAAAAATACGTCGGTAACTTATTTTCAATAGTTTCTTATTTTTATTATTTAACATCGGTTATTTATGAATATAATTTTTTTCATTTATATTATTTAACGCCAATATTGAAATTATCACATACATGTAATTAATGAAATATTCAAATTCATAAATCCAAAATGATATGTAAAACAAATTAACTTAAATTCAAAATAAATCTAAAATAAAAGCACAATGTCTAATATGTCAATAGTAATTTTGTGTTGCTAAGTTAGTAATAAAAATAGTCGTTGCCAGAGTGCCTCTGCTGGTCATCATCTTGTTGTTGCTAGTCATCTGGTCGTTGGTCATTGGATTGTTGTTGCTGGTTATGTGGTTGGTCATTGTCTTGTTGTTGTTGCTAGTCGGGCTACTGCAGGTTAGGTTATTGATGTTGTTGAATAATGTTCCGCAATTCAGGAGATAGAAAATGAAGTACAACTAACTAAAATACATGTATCTCCTCCTTTGATTGACAAATCTCCTCCCTTAGTCGATTAATGTCAACTAAATCAATAGTGTGACTGGAAAATCCTTGCATATATTGCATGAATGTGTCATCTCCACATTTATAACTATGAGCAAGATCTCCAGTACCGTAATGACATCCCTTATGCTTTGGTCTTGCAGCTGCAACCCAACACCAAGTCCTAAGACTTTGTTTTCAGAAAAGTCTAAATGAGTCATTTCTGATTCACCAACACTTGATGCAACATCAGACCTAGCTTGAGATAGTCTATCCTCAAAATTTTCTTGTCATTCATCGACAAATTGATTAGTATCCTTTCGCGAATGAGTTTGCCAAAAAACCTCATCAACGTATGCATATCGACCAATCTCCTCAAACTATTTACAAACATTATAAAATAAATTAAACATAACTAAAGAATGAAACAAGTACAAAAAGTGACAGTATTATAATTTTAAGATGATCTTACCAAGCGAATGGTGTGATCCTGCAAGCTAATAGAATCACTTGTGAGCTTACACCTACCCTTTTCAGATGCTCACTTTTTTTTGGCATGTTGACACGTGGAACGATACTCAAGTGCATTCCAATGTGATAACATATCATTCCAGACATGATCTTCAATTCAACATGGCCTTTTATTTTCATGTCGGGCATCCCTAAACATCTCAGAAAGTCTATGAGAGGCTTTCGAGTTAATTTTTTTTTAATTTCATCTTCTTCCTTCAATTCTCATATCAATTTTCTCTAAAGTATTACAAAGTTATGAAATTACACACAATTAGCAAAATACCATTTTTACGAAATTAAATGAAATAAAATAAAATCAACATTAATTGGAACTGATTTTACAACATAAATACAAGATATTAAATATAGGGCACAAATGAATGCAATATTTTTTATTCCCATAACAAAAGCATTACTCAATTTAGAAATTTAAAAAAATCCTAAATCATGAGCTATCCATTTCAGGCATTGAAGTAATTCATTAAAAGCTGAATAAGTTACCTTAAAACGCTGGAAAAAGAGTTCTTGATGATCTATTGGAATTGCTCCTCATGTTGGCCATGGGTTAACAAATTATTGCCTAATGGACAATGTGACAGCCTTTGCCGCAACCTTAGATGGATGAAACCTTAATAGAAAAAATAATGTATGAAAATAAAAAGATAAAATGATGTATGATATATAATGATAATTATGTAAATTTTTAATACTTATGCTCCATTGATCAGTGTAATTATAGGACAATCATTGAGGATGGGGTCTTCCATGGCCAAATTTGGAACGTCTTCATCAATAGGCATGTTCCCTACTGCTGTGGATGTGGATGGTGTGAATGTAGACACTTGGGATAGTCCAGTTGCATTAATTGGAGATGGACATGGTATACCTTTAGTCGAAGGTGGAGATGGTGTAGTGTAGGTACAACATTTGAAGATCTAATTGGCATAGATACAGTAGAAGAGGATGAGGTAGATGATGGCAGACTAACTCTAAATGGTAGTAATCTAACCACATATCATTTTTTCTTCCCACTTGTCTGTTTTCCACTATTGTCATGTGAAGAGGGTCGGGGAGGATCAATACCACCTAATGACATATCTATATATATACAAAAATAATTTTACAAATAATGAATCAAATAGTATGTGATCAATCAAAATTAGATAAGTAACAATTGCCTTTTACACAAAAAGTAAAATACACTAATAAAGTGTTCTTCAATTACAACAAAATAAAGATTATACTAATATGGAAGATAAATCGTTAACATGTGCATTTTCCTCCCTTTCATCTCTAATCTAACAAACATAGGTTCAATATTAGCTTTTTCATCCATAGAGTCTTCTAAATCTAAAGAGTCTTCAACACAAAGACCATCTATAAAGTCTTCTAAATCTAAATAGTCTTCAACTCTCTCCACATCTAAAGAGTCTTCAACTATCTCAGCATCCATAGAGTCTTCTAAATCTAAAGAGTCTTCAACTATGTCACCATTCATAGAGTTTTCAACTATCTTTGAATCTAAAGGGTCTTCGACCCTTTCTACATCCGTAGAGTCTTCAACAGTCTCTAAATCTAAACAGTCTTCAATTCTCTTAGTATCCATACAGTCTTCAATTATCTTTTGTTTCTAGAAAGGATCATTATAAATTTTTATATAACACAAATTCAACAAATTAACCAGCAAATAATATAAATAAGCATTAACATTTAAGAAAACAAATTGTTAATTAAATATGAAATATTAGAGGTAAACTGCATAGATTGAATTTGTAAGGTATGGATTGATCATCACAATCATTACAAAACATTTACACATGGATATCATCAGCAAATATTTTACCTACCTATATAATTATTTAAAGTGGTTAATCTTTACATGCCAAAAACTAAAATATAGAGCCGTATGATAGAAGTAAAGACTATGCAGAATAAGGTCAAAATCATGTCTAATCCTCTTCGGAATTGTAAACTTCAAAGTCATCTTTTAATTCCCGTTCATTATCATTTTCAATAGGAATTGATTCTCTATTCATATTATTTGACTGTCCTTCATCTATGAAGAGATTAGCCGAGTCCACTTCTTCAACAACACCTCTTAAATCTTGCAATCCTGAAATACTTTCAACTTCAATGACTTCATTGACATGTGACATTTCCCTTGCTTGGTAGGGCACATCATTTGCTACATTATTGGGCTCTATGTAACCCTTGGGCTTCATTTTAATTGCAACACACCAACCACGCTTGTCCCTTCTTATTGTTGGATACGACACAAAATACACTTGTCTTACATAATGTGCACTAATGAATGGGTCAAAAAATTATATCTTTTATCCATTTGAATTTCCAAAGTGTCATATTTTAGATCCACTTTTGTTCCTCTACTCTTTGGATCAAACCAGTCACAATAGAGTACAACTACTCACTTAACATAGCTTGTACTGTTATACTTTAGCTTACATATATGTTTAATGATCCCATAAAAATCATTTGTTCCTCCTTCTATGAGCCCCTTTATGTGAAGCCCACTATTTATCATTTTCTTTCCCTTAGTCCATGCTTGAGCATGAAATTGGTACCCATTGACAAAGAATGCATGCCATTCTTTAACGTAACTCATAGGACCATATGATAAATCCTTTAAGTGTGGGTTTTTCACATTTATAGGCTCATTTAGAACCTACAAATATAACAAGCATGAAAATTTATATTTTATATAACATACATACTTGATCCTGGAACCAAGTAAGAAAATCTGCATAAACATTACGAGTAGAGACATTTGGTTTAGTTATTTGTTAGGATTGCAAGAATGAACTGTCCAAATATAATGTATTCGTGATCAATATTTGGAGTATAATGCAATTGACAACAACAATTATTAAAACCAAAGGTCATAAGCTCTCCAACTTACTCAAGGTATGACTTAACTTTGACACAATTGATCAACACATGAACATAGACTGAGTCTTTCTCCTGATCAGTTAACCAGTGAATAAAATCCTCCCCAGAAGGACGACCTTGCTAGTCAAATACTGATAACATTGGTGGACATCTTTCAGTTTCAATTGCAATTTGATTCCTAATATTGCACGGCGACAACATTAAGTTGTTGAAATAATGGGAACAAAAATGAGTTGTCTCACAATGTAGGTAAGACGCACAAATGGGTCATTCAACCTTGGCCTTATTTTTCATTGCTCGTTTAGAATCGCCCATGAATCAACAAATTTGCATAACAAAGTGATGATTGATGAGCATTACACAAATGAATTTTAAATAAAATATAACGATGATTTAATTACCTTCATATGCTAGATGAATAGGAAGATGTTCCATTGAATCGAAAAAATCTGGGGGGGGGATATTCTCTCCAACATGCACAAAATGAATGAAATATTTTGTTCCATTCTACTCAGGTCATCCTCCATCAAAGTTGTAGAATACAAATCTTTGAAAAAAAATTACTTATTTCAGGAATAAGTGGATTCAAAACATGTGGTGGCAATGAGCTAAAAGCAATAGGAAGTAAACACTCCATGAATACATGACAATCATGACTTTTCATCCCATGCATGGTTCTCTTATCAGCATTGGCACATCTCACCAAATACGAACAATAACCATCTAGCATTCTTAGTTCTTTTATCCATTGACATACTAACTTTGTTTGGTTTGCAATTAAAGTGTAATTTGCTTTTGGCTTCAAAACCTTACCATTGGTCCCCAACTTCAGCTCCAAGTCTCTCTGCCTACAATACAAAGCTAAGTCCATCCTAGCCTTCTCATTGTCTTTTGTCTTACAACTGACATTAATGATAGTGTTGAATATGTTGTCAAAGAAATTTTTCTTTATGTTCATAACATCAAGATTGTGTCACAACAAATTATATTTCCAATACAGAAGATCCCAAAAGATACTTCTTTTTGTACAATGATACCACTCCCTATACTTGTCTAATGTTGGTGAAGGCACACCAGTTTCTGTGACTTTTGCCAAACTTGTCTAGGTGTCAACATTAGCGGTGGCTCATCCATTTTTACTTCCCCTTTCTTGAAGGCATTTTTGTTCCTCCTAAATGCATGATAACTTGGTAAGAACATACGATGACAATCAAACCAAGAAGTTTTTCCCCCATTTGTCAATTGGAAGGCCTTTGTGTCCTCTATGCAATACGAACATGCCAATCTACCATGTGTCCCCCAACCAGACAACATGCTATAAGCAGGAAAATCATTAATAGTCTACATCAAGGCTACCCTAATCAAGAAATTTTGCTTTCCTGAAATAACATAAGTTAGAACGCCATTTCATAACTTGTTCATCAATCAAAGGTTGTAAATAAACATCAATACCAACTGTTTGATTAAATGGGCCTAATACAACACAACTCAAAAACATATAAGGTTTAGTCATACATAATTCTAGAGGAAGATTGTAGGGGGTAATAATAATTGACCAACAAGAATAAGGTGAAGATGATGCTTGAATGTGTGGGTTAAATCCATTTGTGAATAAACCAAGTCGCACATTTGGGGATCAATAGAAAAGTTTGGATGTACCTAATCAAAGTGCTTCCAAGCTTCACCATCAGAGGGATCATAACAAGCCCGAACTTGTTATATTCTCATGGTGCCATGTCATTTGGCCTGCAGTTTGCATTCATGCAAAATGTTTTTGCAACCTTGGTATTATAGGCAAATAGAACATCACCTTAACTGGAACTACTTTTTTATTAATTGTTCCAACAGTATTGGCACGATACCTAGGCTTGTTACAAAATTTGCATTCAGTTAATACTTCATCATTGTTATAATACAACATCCAGCCATCCACACAATAATCAATCCTCTTAGCCTCTAATCCCAACTTCGATACTAACCTCTTGGCATCATAATTTTTTTTTGGCAAACACTCTTTTATAGGTGTGACATTCAAAAACATTTTTGAAATAAACTCTAAGCACTGGTCAGGAACATTCCAATTGGACTTGTAAGCTAAAAGCCTTGCAGATATTGATAATTTTGAGTCTGATATTCGTACAATGGGTTATTCATGTCCACCAATAAATTGTAAAATCTTTGCGTATCTTCATTTAGAGGTTCTTCCATAGTATTTGAGTTTGGAGCTTCAAATGTCTCAAGTTGTCTGAGAGCATCACATACCATCTCTTGCATTAAAATAAATTGTTCAACTTGAGCCACATCTGTTGTGCTATTTGATGCATCCATGTAACTATTTTCATCATTTAAATCAACATGTGACATCTCTTCACCATGATCAGTCCAAGAATTAATCACAATTAAACTAGGAATGCTTCAAATCAATCAAACCACTCAACCTAAAAACAATTGCTTCAAAACAGAACTTGTTGAGTAATGAAAATAATACCAAGAATTAATTATCAAGATAACAAAAAAAGTTTAAGGAATAGAAAATCAACACAAGAATTTATACTGGTTCACTTCTCAAGAAAAACTACATCCAATTCTTCTAATCAACACAAGATTAGAGTTCCACTATTATAAAATTTCAGTTCTTACAAGCTTTACAACAACCACTCTTTATTCACCCTAGATAAAGAACAGAAATCTAAAACACTATTAGACTCCTAATGATCAAGACATAGAGAACCCTTCTCTACTCTTCCTTCTAGAGAAACCCACTCTAAAAAAAGCTTAAAGAACCCTTTACAATAGTTTCAAACTACCAAGAATACAAAAATGAAATTACAACAAGAGATAATGGAGAGAGACAACCTGATGATCCAATGAATATGAATGAATATGGTTTACTAATCAGAGTTGAAATGCAGAAATCAATTTCATAACTTTCTCTCCAAAACTTCTTTGAAAATCTTGCCCAAGAAATCTTTCAATACACCATGAAGATCAAAAAGTGGGGCAAGAGCTTTGTTAACTTAGAAAATCCTTTCTAACTTAGAGAAGAATTGTATATGCTCAGAAAATATCGAAGTTTGTAAGTTGTAAGATCAGACAAGCCTTCAATCTATTTGTAACCAATGATTATAATAGAATGTAATCGATTAAAGCGCCAAGTAATCGATTAAATTATCTTATGTAATCGATTAAATTGCCAAATAATCTATTAAAATGTTCTTAGCATAACCCGAAAACTGCAACGAGTACATTAATCGATTAATTCGAGTTGTAATCGATTAAAGCAGTCAGGTTCAGTTTTGAAAACAAGCTTGTGTAATCGATTACGGATTGTGGTAATCAATTAAAGTAGTCATGCATATTTAATAATGAACTTAAGTAATCGATTACAATATCATGGTAATCGATTAAGACAGTGAGACATGATCTTCATTTTGTGCTATGTAATTGATTACGAGAAGCCTGTAATCGATTAATATGTTCTTCATGGCTTTTTCAGATTTAAAACAGAGCCTGTAATCGATTAAAACATTGTGTAATCGATTAAAGTAGTGAGATTTTGTTTTTCCAAAAACTTAACCGTGAGAAATTAGTTTCTTTTAAAAACATGAATAGCTTTAATGCTTTACTGAAATCATGTATGCATGTTAATGATCATGTTCATGCAATGCAAAGATCATACTTTTTTCCTCTCATACACTTAACCAAATTATAATTTCCTTGTCATGTGAAAAGCTAAAATCTTTCTTCTAAAGCACAAGCTTCTTCTTTAGCTTCATCTTCTTTCTGCTCCCCCTATATCCAACAACAAAATCACACTTGTGAACCTGATGGTAAAACACAAATATAGAAGTTTAAAAATGGTTAACAATTTTTCATATAGATAATTATCAAATAATAAATATAATTAAAAATAATTATTCATATACATCAATATAATGAACTAATTAAACATGATTAAGATACCAATTATGTCAACAATTTAAAAATTAATTGACATAATCAAAATTATATAACATGTAAAAAAAGTAGACACCAATTAACAAATATTACTTAATTAAGCTAAACACCTATGAATTAACATTGCATATACAAAGGTTAATTAGTTTGAAATCAACCGGTGGGTGAGTGGTACAACCGGTGGGCCAGTAATTGGCCCAAGCTAGGCAAATGGAAATCAACCAAGTTCATACAAAATACTCAACAAGGTTAATCAAATATAAGGATGACATGTCACATGTTGATATATAAAACATCACCAAGAAAAAACAACTTTCACTATTCTTAGACAGGGAATTTGTAAACACCAGAACCTAACTCAGTTAAACCATTAATTAAAACTACAATATCTAACAAAATAATTCCCAATCACCAGCTACTAACAACTTTCACTATTATTAGAGAGGGAATTAAGGCAACATAAAGAACCTCAGTCTAAACCATTAATGAAATTGAACTAAATTGATTAAAACTACAATATCTAACAAATACACAAAATAATCCCAATCCGTTAGACTCAACATTTTGTTTTTTTTCAATTTCGATAAGTAAACAAAAGCATACAACAAAAACATATCACTCAAAACAAACTACAATTTTATATTTAAGAAAAAAACTACATTTAAAAAAAGAAGCTAAATCACTAAAATTATGTACAAGATCTGAGACTATAAACAACAATATCCAACATCAGATTCAACCAATTAATTAGCAAAAAAAACACTAATAACCTATTCCTATCCAAGGCCCATCCAAGCACAAAACATGCCAAACAGGGGATGCATCAATGCTACACTTCTTATTTGCTTGTCTTTTTTCTCATATTACACACATTGTTTGTACCTCTATTTAATCTATTTTTTATGACCGAGTGGCTAAATTAATGTCAACATTCTTCGGAAAAGAACAAATTGATGTAGCCTGCATCCTTGGGGTAAAAATAGATATTCAATGTATGTAGTATGATAAAATGATAAAGAAAACACTAATGTTTTGGAGCACTGATCAGGCTAAAAACAAAGTTGATCAAGTGAAGCATTAATGCAATATATTAGACTATTATTAGTAATGTAGGTATAATGTAGTTAAAAAAAAAAACCAATAAAATATTTGTCAAAGAAGTGCCACATCAAGCTGAATAGAAACCCAAGATAGCTGAGCTATACAAAGTTAAATATATATTATTAATTCAAATAGGAAAATTTCATGGGCAAATAATATAAGAAAAAAATATTTATGCTTTTTTTGTCAGTTCAAGTGACCCCCCTTTCAAGTGGCCATTGTTTTCTTCTTTTAATGACTTCCATTATTTCAAGTATGTGGCCATACAATTCTTGTTAATATTTCTTTGTCGATACATTGGTTCTCGCTATCTATTTTTTAGCAAATAACATTGTCCATAAGTTTTAGTGAATATATGATTCTATTTAACCTACTACACTAATTTTGGATTAGTTAAATCCATGACTGGACACCTAGACCTGTAGACCAATGTCTCAAATTTCACAATTAGTGTGATTTCCTTTGATGTATTTTGGATTTTGAGCACATGGTGCTCATCCACTCTATTGTATCTATTCTAGTACTTAATTAAAGCCCTATTTTTTGTATCTTAATTTAACAAATGATTACAACATCTTTCCATTGAAAACTTGATTTTATTTTTCTCCTGCAGGTAGAGATCAAGGAAACTTTAGTGCTCCCAAATTGTGAAAGCATATGCATTCCACAGATGCTTTATTAAAATGATGATTGGTTCCTAGGGATGTCGCTCTGTTCATATGGATCCACCGAGAATCGGGGAATGAGATTTCAACCTCAGTTGATACCTATAATCAAACTTGTGGTGATTGAAAGCTAGTGCAAGGACCTTAAGTGGTGATGGTCCAAAACTTAAACAACATAATCCACCAAAGTGTACCAAATATAGTTAGGAACCAGTTAGGAAATAAGATTTTGTGGCACTTCTACCATTTTCCTCTAGTTTAGTAACATCAAGGAGCAGCAAAAAGTTTAGAAGAGCTGGCAAGACCTCTATTAGAGAATGAAAAAACACAAGAAACTAGATATTTGCAAGAAGTTAGAACTACTTCATTGCATAATGACAATAGTAATTGTAACTCCCTGAAATTTCGATGAATTGAAAATAGATGTTTGATGTGATTGTTGTGTTATTTGATTGTTTGATAAGTTTGGATTAGTTGAATGATTGTTGTGTAAATTATCCTTGTGTTATTGCTTGGTGTAGATGTCAAGTTATGTGGACTTTGTTTGAGCTGCGTTGAATTGTGTGATTCTGAGTTTGACCCGAAAACCTATTTTAGTAAAATCACTATTCTAGATTGGTTAACCGTTGGATTGCCTTCAAATTTAAAGATGGATTCCTAACTCACATATGAAATTTTGTACCGTTGGGATTGACCACATAACATCTGAATCATGAGAAATTAATTTTTCACTGAAGCAGAAATTCTGGAATTGGGTCAGCTCGCCCAGGCGAATTTTGCAGGCATTTTTGCTCGCTTGGGCCATTCAAGGTGGTGTTAAATACGTATTTCAGCGTCCAAATCATGAAAATGGTGATTTTCTTCCTCCCAACAGCCAACCCACCTCCCCCCATCATCCTCCACCACCCACAGCCACCGAAGACCACCACAAGGCACCGCCGCTTGCTGTTGGACCACCGCACGAAGAAGAGCACTTTAATCAGAGTAGAATCTTCAAAACTCAACTCGAGGATCTGGTAGAGAATGGAACCTCCAATCCTCCTTTCTTGGTTTCCTTGAGGTAATCTTGGTTTCCTTTATCTTCTTCTAGCTAGTTTAAGCCTCTCTTGATATCTCTTGTGATTCAAGTACCGTTATTGGCTGTTTCTATACTTCCTTTGAAAACCCTTTGAAAATGAGATGTTGTAAAAGTCTGCTTTTTATGAAACTGATGTCATTTATGTGATCCTTGTTGAACCCTGGTCACATTGGTGTTATCGGAATTTCAAAATGATGTCTTTTGATGTGGACTCCCAAAACACCATTTTAGCCTCTTTTTAAATTTGAGTGGGTATTTGACCCCGAATGCTAACGTTAGCCTTGTTTTTAAAATCTATACTAAATTATCTTCAATTTGGTATATAGAGCTCTGTGTTTAGGCCAAAGCACGTGAACTTGAGAGATCCCAAAACAACGTTTCAAGGAGCTAATAGAGAGATATAGATAGGTAAAGGGAGTTTATTATTTTGGCGATAGTTTAGATACCATAGTTGGGGGCCAGGGAGTCCAACTATGAAGATAACTGCCTGTCCCTACTGTGTGCTGGTTTTCAAGAAAAACTACGTTTTTAACTAATGGGATGCGATGTATTTATTATTGATGTGTGTTTGTTCCTGTGTGTGCTCGTTTTCAAGAAAAAAACTGTGTTTTTAACTAATGGGATGCGATGAATTGGTTTGCTGATGGATAAAATTGTGAATGATATTGTTGTTGTAATGATTAGATTTTTGAGAAAAGTCTTAATTACAGAGGAGACTCTGCCCAAAATTTTATAATATGTTTTCCTATTTAATTATTTATTAAATTTTTAAGTGGGTATAAGAGTGTGTTTTTTCATATTGTAGTCCTCCTCTTTAATTTAGAATTTTCTAAAATACCAATATTGTGGTAATATGGATTATGAATGAAATGAGATGATGTTTATGAGGTTGGTGATGTTGAAATGAGTTGAGTTTAATATCTATGATGATGGTATTGAAATGTGTGATGTGGATACACTTGAATACCATGGGGGGTGCCTGATTGGATAACCGTACGAGGGTGGGTTTACGAATTTTAAGCATCCTAGAGAGAAATGGATTGTTTAAAATTCCGGTCCCTAGCTATCCATAGTCAGTGCATTGATGGTGCTTATGGTTATATATTGTGTATGTCCATGTGGGGTACATTGACCGGTTGGATAACCTTGCGAGGGTGGGTTTACGAATTTTAAGCATCCTAAGAGAGAATGAGATTGTTTAAAATTTCGGTCCCTATCTATCCATGGTCAGTGTATCGGTGAAGTTGTGTATGTACATAGGGGTGCATGACTAGATAACCTTGCGAGGGTGGGTTTACGAATTTTAAGCATCCCAAGAAAGAAAGGATTGTTAAAATTCTGGTCCCTATCTATCCATGGTCATTGCATTGATGGTGCCCATGTTCACACTTCATATTTTATGGATGGAAATAGAATGGAGGCAGTAAGTACGGGAGTACTAGGGGGCATCACTCTGTTTGGAACTCCCTTGTGACTCAGGGCTGATCACCATGGGGGTGGAGCGACCAGTGTACGACTGGGTGACCTCGATGGGCTACTGCATCACTTTCCTGAGATAGGCTATTTCCATGAGAATGATACCATATTGCATGCTAAGTGATGAGTCAGATGCATACATCATTATGAATATGATTGTTTGAGTTGTGGAATGCATTGGATCACTGTTTTTGTTGAATGTGTAATGGAATGAGGGGTTTGTGGTAATAATTGTGGTGATTTGTGTTGTTTTTCTTCCAACTGTTGTTATCTGATGCTTGTTAGTTTTATATAATAAACTCACCCTTGCGTTTGTTGTACCGTGTGGTTGGTACCTGTGATGATCGCGAACCTTCATTCGTGTGAGCAGATGAGCAGCCTTAGGTGACTCTGGAGGGAGATTCTTTTTTGTTGGAGCCGCCAAGCCGACGTGATGATGTTGGGTTTCTTTTTGGGAAAGAGTTGTGTTTTGTTAATCAACTATTTCTTAGTTAGTTCTTTGACTTTTTGTTAGATATGTAATTTCAGTTGTATTACATGTAAAAATTAAAGGAAGTTTTAACATGTGGATGACATGTACCGATTTAATATATATGTACATATGTGTTTAATTATGTAAATGTAATACGTGTATGATAATTGTATTATCGCGAAAAATTTACCATCATTTTCATAATCAATTTAATGAAGTTTTCATTAAAAGTTAAATCTTGTGCGGTAAGAGTTGATGATACAGTAGCGACGAGGCGGGTCGTTATAGTAATGAAGCTAGTGAAGAGAGGATGAGGGATATTTCTGTGAGTGAATCACCTCCCAGAAACGTGGTGATGGATAAACAATATAGTTCAATTGAACAACATGATTGAAGGCCAAGGAAAATTGGAAGAAGGGAAAGAATTGTTGATTTTTTGAAAAGGGTGAGCGAGAAATTTGAAGAAAAGACAATGTATCTTGGCTGTTATAAGTGCCATTTAGGACATAATACATTTTATTTTATCATCTTTTTGTTCCTGGATATCTATATCTATTTCATGTAAATGAGATTTTTTTTCCTGTTTGAGCCCCTAAAAGAAAGAAAAAAGTTAAGAATAGTGAAGTCACATCTTGTCATGGAGTGCACTTGCAAAATAAGTATGACATTAATAACAATCTCTAAAGATTGTGAAGAATGCTACTTGTGTTCATATCTCCAAGAGCAACTACGCACTTGTGATAAGTAGTGGGGTTCACTCATTAAACTGATGAGTACCCTATGTGTTATTAGTACAAGCTCATCATTTTGATTCTTGAAAAGTTACTAAGAATTGTAGAAAATGGTGCATAATAAGGAAGTGCCTTCGATAACAACTTTAAACTACTTGACTAGTGTACCACTGTACCAGCTCCCTTGTCTTCTTGCTGCAATCATAAGCAAGGAAGACAATGAAGAAATTGACTAAGAGATATTTTGCAGTAATCACACATTTCTCAAATGTCAGCCATGAAGAAATTGACTAAGAAATATTGTTTGTTGTATGTCATTCACATGAGCTAAATAAATGTCATAAGCAATTTGAACTTTTGGATAAAAGGTGATTTCTATAGATTCAAAAATTATATGTGATAATAATAAAAGTAACAAAAGTGTGACTCAAGTATATCATACCATTTTCCATTAAACAGAATGCACAGTTTAGCATTCATGTATAGTGTGACATCAATATAGACATAAAGGATAGTAAGCATAGAGAAATCATAATATACTTACCCTTTCTAGGTAGGCAAAAAAGCTGAATACTTGTGCTCTATACCATCGACCACAACACAAATGATTTCTTTCCAACCACAAGCTTTGAAGATATGGAAGCCCTACAACTAAGTCTATCACATTATATTGGAAATAATATTGTAGGAAACATCAACTCATTCAACCGACTTCAAATTCTCAATCCCACGCAAAGTAGTTAGAGCATTGTTCCTCAAAACTATTTTAATAATATGACAACAAGCAAATTAAGACATGTAGTTGACAAAATTAATGAAATCATTTAGATATTCATTGTAATCTAAATGTATGAGAGCACAAAAGGAACATGCTTAAAATAAATATATCACAACAGTTAATTATGGGAATTTTGGCATAAACTATTTCTATGGATATACTTGGCAACTGTGTGGCTTGTAAGTATCTTACATTATATGTTTTTGCATGGTGTGATCAACATGAAAATGACACATACAACATACATGACCTAGTGTTTAACCAATTTTGTTCTTCCCAACATAATGTGAACTTAGAAACTTATCTTATACCTATAGTTACAAAGTTTATTTATCTTCACTTCTGCAATATTTAGATTCCTCCCCTGCAATGAATCTCCCAATCTATAAACCTGGATACTGGGAGTAAAATTTAATGGAAAAAAAGTTACCAGGTTAGTTTCACTCAAAGAAGAATGTAGCCAATACTAAATTGTTTGAATACTATTGTGCTAGGAACATCCAGACTACCCCTCAAATACTCTAAATAGAAATGTGTCAAAGCCCACTAGAACAATTGTTGTTCCTATCCAAAGACAACCACAAAATTAGTAGAATAGTAATAATCAAAGGATGAATAGTCCATCCAAGCAATGGTCTTAGGTTGGCTTATCCCACACCATTCTCGTTTCCACTAAAATTGTTACTACATTGCTCATCACAGGATCATCTACAACTTAAGACTGCATTTTCAATCACACGGTAATTACATGAAGTCAGCTTGAATTTTGAAAATAAACCAAATCAACTCCATTTGGGTTCCCATCACTTGAAAGTCACTAGTGCTCTATTTGAGACAAAGACATTCTTCACACCCAACCTAATAGCTTAAGCTTTGGGAGTGTTTCATCTTACTAACTTACAGAAAATAAAGCCATATACAAGGTGATTGATATTGTCAATCAAGGAAGCTGGAGGAATAATGTTATCACAGCCGAGAAAGGAAGAATAAAATGATTTATATTGATATTCACAATCTCGAAAACACTTGTTAGTAATAATAATACAACAAGTAAAAGGAAAAACAAGGTTTGTAAGAAAACCATGTTGTGTTATTGGTCGTAAACACTTGTTAGTAATAACAATATAACACCTTTTGTATGAGATTCTTCCCCCCACAGTGTGTTACTGCCACTCATTTGGGGCATTGAGGGTGAGAATACTACAAGTCAGCCTCAAGTGGTTTTATTAAACTATATTATATTAAACAACATAATGTTTTGTAAATTTTGGATGAGATCCTGTCATTCATATATTGATAGTTGAATGGGAATTTTTCTCCTTCAATTTTACCTATTTCCTCTAATATACTACCAGTTTCTATCAAAGAAAGAGGAAAAAAATAAAAAAGTTCTCTCGAACATCAAGAAGCCAGAAAATCAGTCAAGAATAAAATAAAACAATGAATAATTTTTAAATCATACATGAAAGTGAAACCTCTACTGAGCTATAGACAAATATCAAGTGCATTGCAGGTTGGACGATTAATGAGCATTAAATGGCCAATGATTGAAGAACAAAGGAATGTAATTTATGATGTGTTGATGTTGTGCCATGCGTCAAACTTGTGTTTATATTGGAGGTAAATGTGTATAAGTTAGGTGTTAATGCATCATCCCTTTGATTGATTTGAGCGTAATGAATTATAGAACCCTAAAACATAGCTAGTCTAAAACTCATACAGGTACTAGATGCATGGGGCGAGTCCTCTTCCAACGGTAATACTTTTAAAGATTGGCACAATACATTTAAAACATCTAAGCCAGTTATTCACTAATGAAGCATTATGTGTTGTCAGCTAACATAGAATACATTGAACTACATAATTCATTCTTAAAAGTTCTCCAAAAGCAAAAATCAAAATCCAGTAAAATAAAAATTGTGCCATCACGTACAATACTTAATATCATGTTCTGTAGCCATGTATGTTACTGTGTTTTATCAAAATTTTGAAGGTCTACTTAACAAATAGACAAATAAAAATCATAGAATAACTACTTATCAATCCTAATAACCAGAAATAATTATGAGATGGTTATGTGGTTTACACCATATTATATGCAAAAAACATGACACAAGAGTGGATGATAAAGCTTATCTCATTGGTAAAAAAATGGCAAAATTAGTAAACCAATAAAAATTGCAATCATGAACGAAAGAAACTGAACACTGGCCCAAAAAAATAGAATTGAATCTATCTAGACTAGCAAAAAACACAAACAAACCTCTTAATTTCAATCCTATTATGAACCACAGTACTAACTTAAGGTTCCATCCTAAAAATACATGTCCCTCCAAATATGATTGGTACAAAAAAAAAAACACTTTTTCCCCGTTTCATATTCTTCAGTTTCAGAAAGTAACAAAATTTAAGTGAAGTTAGAAGGAAATTTTGACAATTACACAATTATGTAAAAAAAAAGTACTTATTTTCAACAAACACACAAAAAAAGACCTTTTGAGTTTTCTCAAATAGTCCAAAAAAATCAAATAGTGTTGTACCAATATACAGTATATGAAGAAATTAAAAAAAAACACAGAAGGAACATCAATTAAAAATGTATCATGAAACAATTAGTACCTAATGACAACACTAAGATTCAGGTAATTTTCAGCATTATAGTTTTGTGATACCAACAAGAGCACAAAATGCTACCAAAAGCATATGTGTTGAGAACTTTTGCTGATGAATAACATGTAATAAATTATAAATGATTCAGTGTTGAATCCACTTAATTCATGTCAATACACTTGCTGCTATAGCATTTGCATGCTGCAACATTTATATGTGGAAAATTTTATTTTTCACTTACTTGTGAATGGTTAAACCATTAATATATTAATGAATTTATCTTCATACGTTGTGTAAATTGCATACGTTGCGAGTTGTAACAAATAGATAATGATTAAAAAGTTTCTTTTTCTTTGTCTCCTTACTGCATTCATAATCATAATCAAGTTTTCCTGTAGAACTTTCATGCATTTTAGGCCTACTCTGCTTTTAATTCCTAACATTCACAAATAAAGATCACATCCCATATGCCACAATGATTGTAATACACAAAAATAATCAGCCGACTTTTATTAGTCACATTTTAAACAAATTCATCAAACTAGTTAATGATCAACTAATACAAGGAGAAAGTATGAGTCCCTTTCATTCACATACTAAAAAACAAAGACAATAAAACTAATGAAACATCAAGTGGATATCATACTTCAATAGGCATTCATGAAAAAGAAAAAGAAAACTTTGCACATTAAACTGATCAAAAGGAAATGTGTCAAAATTTATAGATCGTCTCACATTTTATTGAACATAACACTACAGTCACCAAATTAATTTGCACTAAAAGAGTAGTGTAAGTTACAAATCTACACAATAATAGAAAACAAAAACACTACTTTCGATATTGATGAATTTGGACATGAAGGAGTACAACCACAAAACTAAAATGCCCAGAAAATTTTCAATAGATGTTAATGTGTTATCGATATTGAATTCTAGAACCAAAACACAATTCATTCATAAATTTTCTTTTGTATTTTGCAAATTTCCAAAATGACAAACCAAAAACAGCACAAAGAAGGGGCTACCCAAATAACTTTTTATAAACCAATAGTCCTAGACTAAAAAAATAGAAACTTCCAAAACCAAAAAAGTAAACCCAAAAGAAAAAAGAATCAAAAGAATGCAAATCATACCCTTACAACATATGGGTCTCGAACATGCACGAAGAGAGACTAGGGAGCTGGGGAGCCTTCAACTCTTTATTTCAACGCTAACCCTTCACAGAGAAAGACTGGGGAGCTTTGCGGCCTACCTCTCGTATGACCGGATGGCACGAACATGAGCGACAAAGGCCTTCGAACCTCGTGCGAGGGTAGCATGACGGTGGTCAAGCTCGTGCGACAGTAGTGTCATAGAGGGTGCGAAGGCTTTGGAATATCACAAAAAAGCGATTAAGTCTCCTCGTTAGGGTTGGGCCTTTTAATTTTCGGTACAATTATAATTTCCGAAAAAAAACATAATTTGAGGGAAACATCCGTCAAAAACATTTAAATTTCTAACAGAATTAAACCAATGGGTAAAATCCGTCAGAAATTTAAATTTTTCCCATCGAATACAATCCGTTGGTATATTCCGTCAGTAAGGCAGACATTTTCCACAAAATATATTCTGTGGGAAATATTTTGTCAGAAATATCCATTTTTCTAGCAGTGCCTCACCCCTTTAACTAATTTTTAGTGTTGAATTAGACGCAAAGTCACATTCTAAGAATCTAATACATACCATGATATTGTCTATTTAGAGTATATATTTAACACAAAAAAAATAGGCCAATAGGGTGTATGTTAACTTTTATTTCAGGAGTTTTTTGGATTTGATAAAGATCAGGTTTTAGACTTGGTTTCAAGCTAATAAAGATAGTATTTAATATTCTTCCTGTGATTAGTGTAATAATTCTATAACTTGTTTCTTTATATCCATTAAATATGCCCTTGTGAGATCTTCCATTGAGATACTCCTTGTACTCTATTTTTTTTTTAATAATGTTTTACTTTTAAAAAAATGAAAGCAAAGCTAGACCATTATATACTATTAGTTGTCTCACATTAACAGAGGTCCTTGGTAATTCTTAAATGATGATAGACCTGTTTGCTGTTGGGTGACAAAGAAACGTGCACAGATATAATGATAGCTTATCTAAGAATTCCCCATATACACCCATGATTAATTCTCTTTATGGTAAGAGCAGAAAATTATAGAGATATTGCAATCCTCCAATTCTTCTTGTGATTACTGTAATTATTCTATAATTTTGTTTCTTTATATCCCTTAAATATGCCCTTGTGAGATCTTCTATTGAGATACTCCTTGTACTCTTTTTTTTAATAAAGTTTTTACTTTAAAAAAAAATGAAAGCAAAGCTAGACCATTATATACTATTAGTTGTCTCACATTAACAGAGGTCCTTGCAATTCTTAAATGATGAGAGACCTGTTTGCTGTTGGGTGACAAAGAAACGTGCACAGATATAATGATAGCTTATCTAAGAATTCCCCATATACACCCATGATTAATTCTCTTTATGGTAAGAGCAAAAAGTTATAGAGATATTGCAATGCTCTAATCAGCCACGCACCACCCTTTCAATCAGCAAAACGGAATTTGCTCTACTAGAATATCCACAAAAGCATCAAACTTCCATAGCACCACAAGTTTCACCCCTGGACGTGGATGACTTTTGGCATCTTCCATGAAACCAGTGCCATCATATAAAATTGCTATATGTGAAGACCTGAAGGGTATATAAAAAGGCTAAGGCTAGTTATAACTGTGTGTGTATATATATATACTGTATACTCGGAGATAAAATTTTATAGTTCATAATAATTTTATCTATCTTGAATAAAATTAATAACAATCACTAAAATAACTATATATATATATATACACACGTTATACTCGGAAGTAAAATTTTACCATCTATAATATTTTTTTCAAACTCAGAATAAAAAACCTATAACATATATATCAAGGATAGATAATTTTTTTCTTGGTTTTGAGAAGTCTCTGGATTCATCATATTCTCTATTTATTTAGTACAGAAACTAGCTAGACATAAACTCTTGAAAAATGATTAGACAGTTTCAGAGACACTAGACTGATCATATATGTACATTTTCTTATCTTGCCTAAACAAGCAGACAAGGCTAACCTTGTCGTTTTCAATTCCTCCGTTTCTCACCAAAACATGGTGGTGCTGCATGTTGTCCTTCGAGAATATTTTCCCATCGCACCTAGCTCGTAAACTAGTCTAAAGATACTGAGCCCCACAAAAATCTCTTTCTTCTTTTTTCATTTTGTTAATTAGACAGTGAAGGGGAAGATACTTAGCCCCAACAACAGTTCCCCCACACCTCACACAGCCCATTTTGATCTTTTGTGCGTACATGATTGGACTGAAAATTGGGTTCTTGTTGCTATCGCACTATTTGTCTATCAGATGCGTCATGAATATGAGAGCACAGATCTTTGGCCCTTCCTCTCCTTTTTCTTCTTTGCCCGCCACTTACCGTTCATCTTTAATTAGCTTTAGCCCTAAGGTAGTAGTACAACTGAAAATGGTCCACATATATCAATGAATTTTTTCTTCAAAGGAAAATGTGTGATAAGACGAAATATGATCTTCTCTTGATACGCTGTGTTTGGTGTACGAGAAAATAAAATAATGTTTTCTTCCAAATGTTTAGTACTATATTAATTAATAGTGTTTTTTGTTGTTATATAAATATTAATAGTGTTTTTAGTTACTAGCTAATTATTTTTGACGCCTTTCAGATTATAGGCTAGGAGATACGTTGGTGCACAGAAGAAAAAAAATCATAAATGAAATGATAATATATATATATATATATATATATATAATTAGATGGTTGTTTATACTTCACAGGTTGTTTTTTTTTTCTTTTTTTTTTGTGGGTGAACTCCACAGGTTGGGATAGAATTGGAATGATGCTTTTCAAGTATATTTCACGGTTTGGTATAGAAGAGGAATGATTCTTTTCAAGTCATTCTTTTTGTGTACGGTAAAAGTAATTTCTGACTGACTTTCGTAATGAATAATGGATATTAATTAATTTCATCATTATTTTTAATAATTTATTTCATTATTTATACATGATGAAATAATGTAAAATTGAATAAAAATTTACCTAGTTGATAGATATTTTTTTCTTAGAAAGCAATATTTTCTAACATATATCTTATATATTTTGCATGGATACATTCTTAATTAGAAGTAATCCGAATGTTTTTTCTTACGTGATAAAAAAGATTCTCTATATGTGAGGTAAAACAAAAGTGTATGCAAATTTCATTAAAACGGCCTATAAAAAAAATTGATTAATATATACGGGTGTTAAAACAATAACAAATAATAATAAACAACCGTTCTATAAAAGTTAATAAGGGTATGCTATAAACACTAAAACTAATTAATTTCATTCAATATATGTGAAATGATGTTTGAAATTGAAATGTATGTGGTACTTGTTTTGATCACATGTTAACAAGGAATCTAATTAATAATTAGGAATTGTTCAAAGCGCAGCCCTCCGTTTAATGTTTAGGTAAAAAAACCAATAAATTGTACAGCAATCAGGTTAAAATTTGATTGTTGTTGAAGTGTGTGTATATGCTGAAATAATATGTCTTGGTTAGAAAAAAAAAAAAAAGTAGCCAGAGACTGCATAACAAGCAACAGAACCAAATAGAGGACTATATGTACTCCCATTTCATGTATTCTGATAACAAGTGTTATTGTGATCAAGTAAAAGAACTACAGAAGGCAAACCTCCCATCCAGTCTACAATTTTATTATCTCGATCCATAGATATGCACTAGCTTGCTGAAACCAAGCGTGTAACGAATTAATTAGGAGTGATCAGTGAATATTATAATTAACTTAAAAATCTAATGTTTTGGGGTAGAATAAGTGAACTCTCTTTATATATATATATATATATATATATATATAGAGCAGTCTAGTGTACAAGGCCCTTACCTAGTAGCATCTAGGAAGAATATATTCGTATCCAGAATTTGGACCCATGATGACTAGGAAGAAACCTTATACGAAGCCAGAACTCTATATGATGTAGTACTAATTTCATTTGATGAATATATAAAATTTAAAACAATATATAATTTACTTTTTCTTGAAAAAATTCGTGTACTGAAGGTAAAGTTTGGTTCAAATATCAAACTCTTAATTTAAAAGAAAAAGATGTTAATGTTAAACAAAAACTCATTCAAACTTCTAATTAATTATTTTGTGAGCAGCCAATCTTGTCTAAATGGAGCAATTAATCGTTGTGACGACCAATGGGACTATAACATCTAACTGTCTATCGAATTAATTAGTGGCCAGCAAGATCTACTGTATGCAGACACACAAGAGTAGAATAATGAAGAAGTGAATGGAATAAATTAATAAAATAAACAGAAAGCGATGAAAAATAATGCATTTTAGAAAAGATAATTTACATGCATGAAATGCCACCATTAAATTGCTGAATTTTGTCGCCATGTCAAGGTTTCTCGCGCTGTCCTTCATCTTCATTGTGACTTTCTAAGCCCTTTATATGTAGTCATCAGTCGCTAATCCAAATTGCATTTTAGGACAGACAAAATGAATTAATGATAGTGAAATAGATTGTTTAACCTCTTGATTTACAACAAACCAGTCTAAGTTCGAATCTAACATGTTTGTTTGGTACAATCAATTGGACTTCTATACTAATCAGGAGAAGAAAATGTACTATTCATCTCATTAGAAAACTAAGACAGAGACTTAAATTTTAATCAAATTCAATGAACTATTTACATCAAAGAGACATTCATAAAAATAGTTCCATTACACATAACATGAAATACCATAAGACTACACGCCAGAAAATGAGCCCAATTTGTTTAGGTATTTTACTTGTGAAAAGGCCTTGGTGCAATAGGTAGTGGTTGAGAAATAAATTTGAAGGAAAATCTCAATTGAAGCCTATAGTCATGCATTTAGACCATATAACCAATATAAGATGCGCTTACCTTTAGTTTAATAGAAAGCGAGCAACATCTATGTTAACATTAGATACCAACATGTACTCTTCTTTTGGGACAAGTTAGTTATGTTTTGCTGGGATTATATCCATCATCACCACCCAAGAGAAAGACAATAATTTCGAAGAAGCGGGAGGACTCTTCCAAAATGTTAGAACATATTTGCAAATTTGTTCAGAATATGACTGATTTAAGTGTGTATTTGATTTTACATTGGGTTCTTCAAATACAATGAAATATTAGTTAACGTCATTTTATGTAAATATTTACATATTTAATTTCAAGTTGAGGAATTAATTATGCATTCAAAATTATTGAATTTAATTTGACTTGAGACAAAATGAAAATGAGACTAAAAGAGATACTCTAATCTCTTTATTTACAACGATCGAGATGAATAATTCAATTCTAACATGTTTATTTGACACAAACAATTGGACTTGTACACCAATCTCAAGAAGAAAATTAACCACTCGCATTAGTAGAAAACTAAGATCGAGACTTAATTTTAATCAAAATTAACAAACCAATTACATCATGAGATTCATTCTTAAAAATAATTCCATATTACGCATAACCAGAGAGACCATCAGCTCCATGCCAGAAAATGAGCCCAATTTGTATAGGGTTTTTGTAATTTACTTGTGAAAAGGCCTTTGTGCTTGCTATAGGTAGTGGGTTGAGAAATTTGAAGGAAATCTCAATTGAAGCCAAGCCATATGCATATACACACATTGCTGATATTTTAGCAACATGTACTCTTCCTTTAGAACAATTGTTAATTATGTTTTGCTGGGATTCTATCCATCATCACCACCCAATAGAAAGCCAATACTTTCGAAGGAGAAGGACTCTTCTCCAAATTGTTAAAATATTTGCAAATTTGTTATGATATGATTAATCTTGATTTCAAAGAATCACGTTAATGTAATTTTATGTCTTTTTTATTAGCAAAAATAATTATATTGATCATAAAAATGATATCAGAAGTACCAATAAAAATAGGTTTAATAATTAATTTTGTTCCAAAATTATATTAAAATGTTTAATTTAGTTTTCTAATTATTTTAAGGATCAATTTAATTCTCAAATTATTTTAAAATAAATCAAATTAATCTTTCCATCAATTAACTAATAATGGTGTTAAGTTGTTGTCCACCTGGGATATGACATGGCACAAAACATTGTCTTCTTCATCCTGTGTGAATCCTCATCTTCTTCCCTCTTTCATTCCCAAATTTTAAGGTTTGCTCTACATAATTGGTGGTTGCAATGTCGCACTTTGAATCCTCTGCTGGTGCGAATTCATCCACACTCCAATCGTTTTCCAACGTTGATTCTCGTGGTTCTTCGGGCATGGTCAATCCCACATCACACTAACTTGCAACTGTCCTGACATCACGATTGTGCGAACTGCAACCACAGAAGATTACTATAGGAGGATATTTTGGGAATGTCCCAAGTACAAGGTGAGAATCACTTTTCTATCTTAGATTCTTGCACATGTATTTGTTCATCAATATTTTCCCTGTGGCCTTGCACATTTCTATTGTTTACATGCTGAGTTCCTACGCTTAGCTTTCTTTTCTTAATTGTTTTTGTTTGGTCTTAATTATAGCGGCTGAATTGTTCAATTTTCACAAAACTACATGCTGAATTGCTAGGCTTAGCCATGTTTTAACTATTGTTTTATGTTGGTGATTGAAAACAACGTTGGGTTGACAGTGGATGCAACTACTTCCGATGGCTACCAAATGAAGTAGTTGATGACAAAAACCTGGTTATTGTTAGACAAAGAAAGAAGATTGTGCTTGAGATATTCATTGAAGAACAAAGACAAATGGCCGAAGTTTGTGATTGTAATTTGTTGTTTGTTGTTAATGTTGAATGTTATAGTGATGACCATGTGGTGGAGCACAGGAAGTAAAGACAGGAGAAACGTGTATCTTAGGTAGATTGGAATTATAATGTTTTGTTGTAGTTGAAGTTGGTGTAATGAATCAGGTTGTAGCAATGAATTCTTACTTCCATGAATTAAGACTTTTATCTCAATGATGATGCATTTTTGGTCCTCAGACTTCGATTGTTTTCATTGAATTGTAACTTCTATGGTTTTCATTGAATTGTGACTTCTATGGTTTTCATTGAACTGAGACTTCTATCTCAATGATGATGACTTCAAAATGTATTGTTGTAACATTATAATAAGTTATTATTTGTCTCTACACAATTACCATGCTGCATAATTCACAATAACCATAAAATTTGTAAAAACAATAACTATAATGCTGCCAAATATATAGCTGAAAGCATAATTCAAATTTATATATCCCAAATGTCACTACACAATTACCATAATGCTGCAAAATACAATTTCGAAATACAAAGCATCCATATTTTCAAAATACATTCCAAATATATTCCCAAAAAAAAAGTGACTTTAACTCAAATAAAGCTAAAAGCAACTAGGTGCTCTTTTAACTGGCAGTAATGGTCTTCCTTCATCAAGACATCACAATCAAAAAACAAAACAAAAGAGATAATTCAAAGTCCCAACATCTTCATAGCTTCCATGGTGTTCTTTTAACTGGCAACTTTTGCATATTTAAGGAGGTTTTCTTGGGGGCAAGCCTTGTGTTGACAGGTTGGCTTGTAAGAGACTGGCTTCCAACAGGTTGACTTGCAGCAGTAGGTTGGGATGATGAGTTGGTTACGATGGTGTAGGGGTTTGTGTTGCAACAGTTGGTTGGGATGTCCCTAGGGTTTGTGTTGCAACAGTTGGTTAGGATAAGCCCTGGGTTTGTGTTGTAGCAGTTTCATCTTTGAATGTTGTTCGGTTGTGGCCAAATTGGTGGCACCTACTACATTTCTTTTGAACATTTGTCCTTCTCACGTTGTACCATCCCTGGTTGTTTCACCGGGCTCCAAAATCCTTTTTTCTTTGGTCTTCCAGGCATCGTTTTCACATGTAGTGGGAGTACATCATGACACCAAGTTCTTTTCCAGACTTTTTCCCCATTAGCTGGATGAATTATGGGTGCGTAAACAACTTCATATGCCTCTTTCCTAAAACATGTAGGAATATAATCCGTTGGATCCTTGTGCAAGAGCTTCATGCAAGCAATTGCATGACTGCATGGAATTTTTGTCAAAAGCCATTTTCTGCAGCTGCATTCTTTGTTTTTTAGATCTACTGCAAATTTGTCACCAAAGCGCGCAATTGACATGTCTAACTTAAAAAATTTATTCTCCAGCATAAATATAAAATTAAAGACAACAAATCACTGTATTAGTATAACAACAAAACAATTAGCAGTTGATGTGTATTAAATATTACCGTGACAACCACATATTAGCGAAACCATTTTCTTTTTGTAGCCTTTTTCTTATCTTTGGCATAATGCTTCCCCCCTCAAGTGTTGCCATCTTGTCTCTATTCCTAGTCCACCTATCCATTAAGTAGAGTCTAATGTCTTCCAGCATATACACAACTGACCTGGTTCGTGAATCAACAAGAACTCTATTGAATGCTTCACTTAGATTGTTCAGTTGTATATCACAATTTGAATCAGGTTTGAACCATGACTTGCTCCAAAACGTAATAAAATTATTTGTTGTTAATGCAAATTCACTTGGAATAAATTAATGGCTTGCACAAGTAAATAAAGTTGTACCTTGGTGGAACTTCGAATAAATACTTGAAAGCATCCAAATTGACTGCCTTAATTTCTTTCATGATTTTCTCCCATGCTTAGGGATATGTTTTACTCTGGCTGCCTTCCACATAAGATCCTTTAATTTTTCCCAGGGAATTGTTTCTTAAAATTGTTATACATGTGATGCACACAGAATCTATGTTCTGCTTAAGGCAACAACTCTTTCAATGTTTTAACAATACCTTTACATTAAATACAAACAAAAAAACATTAGTCAATCATACAGTATAATTGAAATGTCAAACAGATCAACAAATTTAATGATAATTGCCTTCTGTCTATCCAAAATAAATGTGCACATATTACATGTTTGGTCTTCCTTCTTTCTTTGTTTATTCTCTTTATCACCAGCAGTAAAGTCAGTTTCGACATCCACACTGCCCACGAAGTCATCAAAATTAGTTATTTTCTTATCTTCAACAGCAGACACAAACACATCAACCAAGTCCCCTAAATAAATTTATTCTATCAAACAAGTCAACCACATAAACTTCTTCTGCAACACATTTCCCCTTACCCTTGTCCTTAACCCTGCACCAATCCAGCTCTTCAATTGATATTGAAACAACTGGGCTAGTTTGGCTAACTGAAAGAGGGATAATAGTTGACCCAACACTGTGTGCATCTAAAGTAATTAAATACATATAGTCAGCAACATGATGTGAGGTAATGTGGATAGTTTATGAGATTTCAATTGATTAATGAAAAAAGTGGCTACCTAACCCATTATGTAACATCCCTGATTTTTGACTTCTCAGCAACTTTCACATTACAACACTTCATGCGGTGACACTTCACTCAATATCCTTGTTGGTCAGAACCTTCCGTAGATAACCCTTTTTGAGACCTCGAAAATCAGCTCTGCTTGCTTCCAGTATCAATGATTGACTCCACAAACAAACAGAAGACTTTTTAACGTGTTTTGTCCTTACTCACATATTTTTTAGGAAACTTCCCAGAAGGTCACCCATCCCATAACTATGTCAAACCAAGCACACTTAATTATGAAATTCTTAAGTGGTGGACTACTAAAAAGTATATGCATCTTGTTGGTATAGGTAGTACCAATTAATCATTTGAATCATCAGCAATTGCACAGTCTCATACCTATACCGACATTGTATACAACGTGATTGATAACTATCTGGTTAGGGGGAGTGGGTTCTCTCTTTTTCTTTTGTTGTATGAGTGGTAATGAGTCACATTTGGGTGAATTTGATTGTTATATGTTTTGATATCTTTTCATTTTGATGTTCTTGAAATTGAATTTGATAATTGATGTTGGACACACGAGCTGAGTTTTGAGGTCTCAAAAAGGGTTACCTACGAAGGGTTCTGGTCGATGGAGGGTTCTGGCCAACAAGAATGTTGAGTAAAGTGCAATCGTGTGAAGTGTCATAGTGTAAGAGCCACCAAGAAGTTGAAAATCAGGGATGTTACAATTGGTATTAGAGTAAACCTCTCTCCCAGTACAGTTTGGTTCGAGGACAAACCAGGCGAAAGCTGATGGGCATGTAACAACTCGATCAAATCATACCAGAATAAGAAGGATCTAGAGGTTGTGTAGGTATAGGACAGTACAACTGAGGATGACTTAAAGAAATTCATTGGTACTACCTATACCAACAAGGTGCATCTATTTTCAGTAGCCCATCACTTAAGAACTTCATAGTTAAGTGTGTTTGGATTGGAGTAGTTATGGGATGAGTAACCTTCTGGGAAGTTTCTAATAAAATGTGAGTTAGGAAAAAACTTGTTGAAAGTCTTGTGTTGATTTGTGGAATTAGTTGTTGATCCTGGAAGCAGCCATACCTGATTTTCAAGGTCTTAAAAAGGGCTACCTACGAAGGGTTCTAACCAACAAGGATGTTGAATGAATTGTCATTGTGTGAAGTGTCTGACCAACAAGGATGTTGATTGAAGTGCCACTGCATGAAGTGTCGTAGTGTGAGAGCCTCTTAGAAGTCAAAAACCAGGGATGTTACAAAACAAACCAACACGAGACTTTTTTGTGTACTTTGTCCTCACTCAAATATTTTCTGGGAAACTTTAAAAAGGTCACATATCCCATAACTATTCCAAGCCAAGCATGCTTAACTATGGAGTTCTTAAGTAATAGGCTACTGAAAAGTAGATGCAGCTTATTGGTATAGGTAGTACCAATTAATTCCTTTAAGTCATCCTTAGCAGGACAGTCCCATACCTATACAGTCTTGAACCACACCGCGTGAAGTATCATAATGTGAAAGTAGCCAAGAAGTCAACAACTAGGGATGTTACAAATGATATCAAAACAGACCTCTCTCCCATTACGGTGTGGTTCGAGAATGAACTAAGCGAAAGCTAGTGGGCATGTAACACCCTGATCGAATCATACCAGAATGAGAGGGATCCAGAGATTGTACAGGTATGAAACTATGCAGTTGGGGATGACTTAAAGGAATTAATTGGTACTACCTATACCAACAAGATGCATCTACTTTTCGATAGTTCATCACTTAAGAACTTCATAATTAAGCATGCTTGGTTTGGAGTAGTTATGAGATAGGTGACCTTGTGGGAATTTTCCTGAAAAATGTTTGAGTAAGAACAAAACACGCTGAAAAGTCTTTGTTGGTTTGTGGGGTTAGTCATTGATCCTGGAAGTAGACAAAACTGATTTTTTGAGGTCTCAAAAAGGGTTACCTATGAAGGGTTCTGATCGGTGGAGGGTTCTAATCAACAAGGATGTTGAGTGAAATGTCACTGCGTAAAGTATCATAGTGTGAGATCTGTCGAGAAGTTGAAAATCAGGGATGTTACACATTAACTTCAACAGACCCAATACATTTACTTGCTTCATCCTATGCTATTGGTCCATTGACTTGAATTAGGGGAGCTTGAAGAGGATCAAGATGCTGAGGCTCTTAGTCTTGGATAAGTTTCAGCTTTTACATGTCATTCAATTGAAGGCATATGTAATCCTTAGATGTATACGAGTTTCATCCTATGATCCATTGCATTGCATAAACATCATTCATTGGCTTACATTCATGGTTTTCATAAAAGTATATCTTTTGTGAACAAGCTTAAAGTTTTCATGTTTGCATAAGAAGCCAAGTACTCATGGTTTAAGTTTTGGAAAAAACCAAATTTTGCACTACCTTAATCGATTACCAGAATATGGTAATCTATAACTTGAGCCATGAAGAACGAATTAATCGATACAGTGGAATGATAATCAATTACACTATACAAACACAAAATAAGTCTTCATGTGTTAATCAGTTACCATTGATCAGTAATTGATTACTTAACATGTTTTTGAAAGCAAGACTACTTGTGTTAATCAATTACATGGCGGTTTAATAGATTACTTTGCTCATGTATCTTTTCCAGAAAGAACAAGAACACTTTAATTGATTAAATATGGTATTAATTGATTACACAAGTGAAATTAATCGATACATGGACGATTTAAGCGATTACATTCAGTTACAATAGTTTTTTATAAAAAGTTGTTGGGTCTTTTAATGGAAAAATCATTAGACTACGAAATTATCATAATTTTCAAAAGCCTTCTAAAGTGAGAAGAGATACTCTGAGTCACAAAGCTCTTGTCCCACAAATTCTAAATCTTCATGCTGCATTGAAAGATTTCTTCTTGGTAATCATATGCATTCATATACATTGGATCATTAGGTTGTCTCTCTCCATTAAACTTTGTTTGTAATTCATTTTAGAATTTCAGATTGCTTGTTGTTATTGCAAAAGATTTCTTAAAGCTTGTCTAGAGTAGGGTTCTCTAGAGGGAAGAGTAGAAAAGAGTTTTGAAAACACAATGAACACACTTCAAATAAACCAAGAGGAGGGTGAATTGGTTTATAACAGTAATTTAAAACTTTCATTAAAATATTTTGCGAAATTAAAAATTTGGATCGTATCACTCAACATCTTTTGCAAAATCAGACTTTTTCTTTCAATCAAGATCCACCTTGTCATGCATGTAATGACAGAATACTTTCTTTGCTAATAATATTTTGATTACCCAAATACAAGCAATGGAAGATACACAGAATTAGAACAAAAGACTCGACAATTTATACTAGTTCACCTCACTAACATGGAGGCTACATTCAGTGTCTTCCATCCAACACTAGGTTAAAGTTTTCACTAAATCAAAATATTCTTTACAAGCAATTTACAAGTGATTATCTTTATCAACCCTAGATAAAGACTCTGAATTCTAAAATACTATTAGAAAACAAATCACAAAGATCCTGAGAACCCTACTCTAGAAAGCTTGAAAGAATCACTTTGATATATCACAGCAGAATTTTAATACACAGAAAATTCTAAAGAAAGATTCAAGAGAGACACAACTTGTAATCCTTCAATGTATGAATGAATGAATGAAGTTACCAATCAATCCAGGTTGTATGAAAGTCAATGCTCAGAATCAAAACTCTTGAAAAACTCTTTTTCTTTAACACATCATCTCTAAAAATCAGAAATCTTGAACTCACACAAGATGTGTTTCTCACTCAGTAAATCAGTATCTTGGACTCTTAGAAAGATTAGATATCTTTGGGTAAGTCACACATGCATTGAGTAATTCGTTCAATGTCTATTTATAAAGAGCACACCCATAAAGCTTTAAAGAAAAAACTGATTTAACTGAATATAATCGATTAAAACGATAGTGTAATCGATTAAAATATCAGATAATCAATTGCATAACATGGTAATCGATTAAAGCAGTGATGCATGATTTTCATATTGTACTATGTAATGGATTACAAGAAGCCTGTAATCAATTAATATGTTCTTCATGGCTTTTCCAGATTTAGAACAAAGCCTTTAATCGATTAAAATCATTGTGTAATTGATTAAAACAGTAAGTTTTCATTTTTCCAAAAACATAACCATGAGAACCTAGCTTCTTTTAAAATCATTGAATAGCTTTAATATTTTAATGATAAACATGTATCTATGTTAATGAGAATGCAAATGCAATGCAAGGATCACAAGGCAATGTACTTGAACCACTTAGACAAATTACAAATGCCTTCAAATTGATTGGGCATGTAAAAAGCTAAAACACCAAGCCAATTACTTCATCCTTACTTTAATCTTCTTGCAGCCCCTCCTATATCCAACAGGTTTCTCTATGTCTTGATCACTAGGAGTCTAAAGCGTATTAGATTTCTGATCTTAATCTAGGGTTGATTAAGGGTGATTGTTGTAAGCTTGTAAGAACGAAATTTTGTGAATAGTGGAACTCTAACTAAGGTTGGTTAGAAGAAACTGGATATAGCTTCTCTTGTTGAGAAGTGAACCAGTATAGTTCTTGTGTTGAATACTTTCTCTTTATCTCTTTTTGCTGTCATTGATTGTCATTCATTTGGTTAATCTTTTTAAGATCAACAGAAATATATTTTCTGCTATTGCTTTCTTTAAAGGGTGGTACTTGATTGACTGAAAGATTTCAAAGGGTGTCCATGTGATATGATCCTTAATTCTCTGATTGTTTTAAAGATTTTAAAAGGCCAAGTTTAAACCAATTCCCTCCCCATCTTGGTTATTGTGTGTGTACATACTGTTTTTCAATTGGTATTAGAGCAAGTTCTTGAGTTTTATTCAAGATCACTATCTTTTTAAAGAAAATGAATACCGCACAAATTACCTTCAAGGAGGGTGCCTCCCTCAATCGTCCTCTGATGTTTGAAGGAGAGCATTTCAGTTTTTGAAAAAATAGAATGTAGATATTCATTCAATAAAATGACCCTGGTTCTGGGAATGCAATAGAAAAAGGTCATTTGATTCCTATAAATTTTTTTGATAATGAAATGATTATCAAGGAATGGGATGAGATGACAGATGCATAAAAGAGAGTTGTTCAATATGATTTTAAAGCTAAGAACATGATTACTTCTGCACTTTCATCTGATGAATTCTTTAGGACTGTTAAGTGTAAAAGCGCAAAGGAGATGTGTGAGATGTTGGAAATCACTCATGAAGGGACAGATGAAGTCAAAAGATCAAGGAAGCATGCCTTGATTCATGAGTATGAAATATTCAAGATGAACACCACAAAAAACATATCTCAGCTCCAAACAAGATTCACTCACATTGTAAATCATCTTCTTGGTCTTGGAAGATATTTGATGCTGAAGAGTTAAACATCAAAATCTTGAAGTGTCTAACAAGACCTGAAAATGATATGAATACTTCACACTTAACCAAGAGGGGGGGTGAATTGGTTAGACCTTGGTAAATCAAAATTCTTTAATTCAAATCAGAGTTTCTAAAAGGATCTTTATCACATTTCAAAACCAAGAAACTTTATTCAATCAATCAACTCAGCCCCTTAGGATTCAATGGATCAAAACTGATTTTTCAATACAAGCAAATGAATCAAGAAACAATCAATATGAGAAGAATAGATTCAGAAACAACACACAAGCAATTTATACTGGTTCACTTCAAACATTATAAAGCTACATCCAGTTTCTTCCACTCAACACTAGAGTGAAGTTCCACTATTTAATATCTGTTCTTACAAGAAATCACAAAGTCTCCCTTTATCAACCCTAGATAAAGCACAGAAATCTAAAACCCTATTAGATTACAAGAGACAAGAACCTGAGAACACTACTCAGTTCTTCCACCTAGAGAACCCCCTTCTCTAGTTGCAAGCAAGAACTCAATGACAATAGCAAAATACAAAACAATTTACAAAACGAAATTCACATTCAGATTAAGGAGGGAGACAACCTGATGATCCAAGGTATGAAATGCAAATGAGTTTACCAGAACAGGTTGAATATTTAAAACACAAGAAATACAGCTTTCCTTAATCTTGAAATGGTTGTATGCTTCAAGAATGACTTATTTTCACATGATCAATGCAACATGAAGCATGACTGAATCAAACTCTCAGAAAAGATGTTTGTGAAAACTCAGAAGACTGTTTTTGCTCAGAAATTTTGAATGGGTATATTCCACACAAGTTCCAAAAGCAGCTGAGCATGGGTTCTATTTATAACAGATTTTTTAACCGCAAGTAATTGATTAAAACGCACTAATAATCAATTAAAATGATTGTGTAATCGATTACATTTATATTATAATCAATTAAAATGTTCATAACTTTTCTGGGTTTGAATCATGAGCAATATAATCGATTATCTCGATCTGTAATCGATTATTCCAGTCTTAGCATATTTTTCTCAAAGCTTATTTAATCGATTACAGTTCTTGGTAATCGATTAAACCAGTTCTAGCATGTTTTCAAAAAGCTTAGATAATCGACTACGAGCCCTGGTAATCGATTAAGCCAGTGCAGCATAGTTTTTCAAAACAGAAGTATAATCGATTACGAACACATGTAATCGATTAAGGCAGTGCAATGTTTAAAACATATATAAGCATGTAATCGATTACGGCTTTAAAAGAATCGATTAAACTAGTTCAACTATGCAGTTCATTTGAAACAGAAGTCAAATAATCGATTAAAACGATGTGGTAATCGATTAAAGTGTCCCTATAATGTTTTCCAGTTTCAACGAAGAACAAAATAATCGATTATGTGCTTACTGTAATCGATTATTACAGTGAAAATCACTTTTACTTAAAAACATTGAATTGTTTAAAGTTCTTGGTTGATTTGATAATACTTATTGATTTTAGTTGACTTAATTAGTTGATTATGCAATGAATGAATGATATGCACTTGGATCACCATGATTGCTTTTCTCTTACACAGTTTTAATACACAATTTGTCTTCAAGTTGTCCCTTGCATGTTGAAAGCTAAAAACCAATTTCTCCTTAAGCAGCTCCCCCTAAATCCAACAAAACCATGGCAACCAAAGGTGAAAGCAATCAAAGAATCAAAAGATCTTTCCAAGATGTCCATGGCTGCACTATTTGGTAAGCTTCTTGAGTATGAATTAGAAATGTCTCAACTAACACATGCAGAAGATGCAGACAATAAACAAAAAAGTATAGCCTTGAATGTTGCATCCTCTAATGTGGAAAAAGAAGAAGACTCAAGTGAAGATAAAGTTGATGAACACATGAACCTAATAGTTAAAAGATTCAACAAGTTCATGAAGAAGAACAAGAATAGGAAGTTCTCAAAGTTCAACAAAAAAATGACAGCAACAACAACACCAACTTCACCTACTTTAAATGTGGTAAGCAAGGCCACATTAAATCTGAATGTCCTATATTCTTGAAGAAGCAATTAGGTGAAAAGAAGGAAAATAAATAAGGAAAGCCAAAGAAAACCTACATAGCATGGGAAGACAATGTTGATGAAGATGAAGAATTCTCAAGTGCTGAATCAGAGTTAAATCCTGAATTTGATCAAATTGTTGATGCTTTCCATGATATGCATGAAGAGGCTCAAAAACTTGCAAAATCCAACAATATGCTAGAATGTAACCTTAGATGGCATGTCACCAAACTTGCAGCAATGCAAGCTGAACTTTGTAACTTGAAAGAAGAAAATGAAAAACTTGTTTCAAGCTACAAAACTAATGGGTGTGTATGTGCCTCTTCTTCATCAAATGTAGATAAATGCAAAGCTTCACAAAAAGAGTTTGATGATTTCAAAAGGAGTCAATCTAAAAAAATATATGTTATTGCTTTTAGAAAATTCTTACTTGGTGGATCTTTTGAAAAAACTTTATAGAGGAAAATGCACTTTGGATTAAATGCTAAGTGTACAAAAGTTTGTTGGAGATACATCTGGATTGGGTTACAAACATAGAGCAAAACCTTTTGGAAAGACCAATTTTGTACCTTCAAAACAGATTAATGAAATAGGCTTTTAAAAAATAAAGCATAACCAAATGACTCATTTTGGAAAAGCATCAAAATTTGTAACTTGCAATTACTACATGAAGAAAGGTCACACATCTCATAGGTGTTATGCTAGAAGGTTCTATGTGCCTAATGGAGATTGCATTTGAGTTCCAAAGAAAAAGAGAAAATGGCTAACCCTTATGGACCCAACCTTAATTGGGTACCTTTCTTTGCCACTTAATTTGATTAATGCATATGGGTCTTAGAGCAAAATCATCATTATGGTACTTAGACAGTGGATGCTTTAGACACATGACGGGTGACAAGTCCATGCTTACATATTTGACTCTAAAAGATGGAGGATTTGTCACTTGTGGCGACAACAAGAAAGGAAAAATAATTGGAGAATGAAATATAGGAGACAACTTTAAAACCAAGATCAGAAATGTTCTCTATGTTGAAAGTTTGAAGCACAATCTCCTAAGCATAAGCCAACTATGTGATAAAGTATTCAAGGTTTCCTTTAATGACAATTGTTGTTTGATATGTGATGGTCAATCTGGTGAGGTTATCCACGTAGGTAAAAGAAAGGGTAACATATACTTACTCTCTATAGAACATGCATTCATTCACAACACTAATTGCCTAGTATGTAAAGTTGATGAATCTTAGCTATGCCATAGGAGAGCTAGTCACATTAACATGCATCACATGAACAAGCTTATTAGAAAAGACTCAGTCATTGGCTTACCTAAACTTAAGTTTGAAAAGGGAAAACTATGTGATGTTTGTCAAAAGGGGAAACAAACCAAGATTTCCTTTCAAAATAAGAACTTTGTTTCCACCTCAAGACCCCTTGAATTGCTTCACATGGATTTGTTTGGTCCTTCTAGAACTATGAGCTTGTAATAGTTGATGACTATGCAAGATACACATGGACTTTGTTTGTAAGATCCAAGAGTGATGCTTTCATTGCATTCAGAAAATTAGTCAAATTTATTCAAAATGAAAATGATGCAAAATTATATCAATAAGAAGTGATTGTGGTGGTGAATTTCAAAATGAATATTTTGAAAACTTTTATGAAGAAAATAGAATCAACCACAATTTTTCAACTCCAAGAACACCTCAGCAAAATGGTGTTGTGGAGAGGAAAAATTGATCCCTTGAATAAGGAGCTAGAACTCTTCTTAATGAGACAAATTTGCCTAAATATTTTTGGGCTAATATTGTGAGTACAATTTGCTACACTTTGAATAGATTACTCATAAGGCCTATTTTAAAGAAAACTCCTTATGAACTATATAAAGATAGAAAACCAAACATCTCTCACCTAAGAGCATTTGGCTGCAAATGTTTTGTTTTAAATAATGGAAAGGAGTCACTTGGAAAGTTTGATGCAAAGGATGATGAAGCCATCTTTCTTGGACATTCATTACAAAAGTAAAGCATATATAGAGTCTTCAATAAAAGAACTTTATGCATGGAATAATCAGTTCATGTTATTTGTGATGAATCTAACTCCTTTAAAGAGGAAAGGAAGTGTGAAAATGATGTAGGTCCTATAGATGAGTATATACAAATCAATGGATCAAATGAATAGGAAAATGAGGAACCAAATGTAGAAATGGAACAATCAACACCTATCCAAAAGCCTAAGGATTGGAGAACTACAAGAGATCCCTCCCTTGACAACATAATTGGTGAAGTTATTAAGGGAGTATCTACTAGATCTTCACTAAGAAATCTCTACTGTGATATGTTTCACAAAATGAACCTAAAAGCATTGGCCAAGCTTTACTTGATGAACATTGGACCCTTGTCGTGCATAATGAAATTAATCAGTTCTAGAGAAATGAAGTTTGGGAACTAGTTATAGACCTTCTTCTCACAAGCCTATTGGCACCATGTGGACTTTTAGGAACAATCTTGATAGTGGCATCGTAGATAGAAACAAAGCTAGATTGGTTGCAAAAGGTTACAAGAGGAAGGTATAGACTATGAAGAGACCTATGCTCCAATAGCAAGGTTAGAGTCAATTAGGTTACTGCTTGTATAGGCATGTTTAATGGATTTTAAGCTATTTCAAATGGATGTAAAGAGTGCTTTTCTAAATGGATATATTGAGGAGGAAATCTATGTTGATCAACCTCCTAGTTTTGTTGATTTCAAATATCCAGACCATGTTTTTAAACTAAAGAAAGTTCTTTATGGTTTAAAGCAAGCTCCTAGGTCCTGGTATGAAAGATTGAGCAACTTCTTGCTTAGCCAATCCTTCATAAGAGAACAAGTGGACAAAACCTTGTTCATCAAGAAACATGGCAATGACATCTTATTGGTTCAAATATATGTTGATGATATAATATTTGGTTCAACTAATCATTCCTTGTGCAAAGAATTTTCCATCTCAATGCAGAATGAGTTTGAAATGTCTATGATGGGAGAGTTAACATTCTTTCTTGGACTTCAAGTGAAGCAAATGAAGAATGTGACATTTCTAAGCCAAACTAAATACTTCCATGAAGTGATAAAGAAATTTGACATGGAGAAAAGCAAAAATGTTGCTACTCCTATGACAACCTCAACTTACCTTAATTCAGATGAAAAAGGCAAGAAGGTTGATGAGTCAAAATATAGAGGGATGATTTGATCACTATTGTACTTGACTGCAAGTAGACCAAATATAATGCTGAGTGTGTGTTTGTGTGCAACATATCAAGCTAATCCTAAAGAATCACACCTCACTGCAGTCAAGAGAATCATCAAATACCTCAAATCAACTCCAAGAGTTTGTCCTTAGTATCCCAAAGGTGCATCACTAAATTAATTGGCTACTCAGATTCTGATTTTACAAAATGCAAACTTGATAGGAAAAGCATCAGTGGAACATGCCACTTATTGGGAAGCTTACTAATCTCATGGCATTATAAGAAGCAATCATGTGTTGCTCTTTCAACAGCAGAAGCTGAATACATAGCAGCTGGAAGTTGTTGTGCACAAATTTTGTGGCTTAAGCAACAACTCTAAGATTTTGGTGTGGACTTGAAAGAAATTCCCCTACTGTGTGGCAACACAAGTGCAATAAATATATCAAAGAATCCAGTCATGCACTCAAGGACTAAACACATAGAAATCAGACATCACATCCTCAGGGATCACATCCAAAAGGGTAATCTCAAAATTAAGTTTATTGATATTAACAATCAATTAACTGATATTTTTACCAAACCCCTTTCTTGAGATAGATTCTATGATCTTAGGAATTCTTGATGAATCTAATATATGATAGCATGCCTATGATTAGGGATGGCAAAATAGGTCTGGCCAGCCGGGCCAGCTCATTTAACCCACCAAAAAGGATGAGTCGAGTTGAAAATGTCAACCCACTATATGAAACGGGCTGGGCCAACCCGGCGGGCCAAGAGAGAGATATTATTTTCATTTTTTGTGATTTTGTGTCCAACACGGCAGTTCCTTCCACGGCTTCCAAGATCTTCCATCACTTGAATCACTTCAGTTCCTTCCACTGCATGACATTATTTTACTTTTTGGGCAAAATAATGATTTAAAATTCCCATATATTTACAATCAACAAAATAACCATTTAAATAATCACAAGTAAATCCATGTAGGAAAAATTCATTAACCAATTGAACAGACATTGAAGGACCAAATTGGTTCGTTTAAAAATAATTTGGGGACTAGATTGAACCTTGAAAAAACTTGAGGACCAAATTGAATAGTTTAATATAATTTGATGACCAAATTGGTAATTAAGCCATTAATGTATGAAAAAATGCTAGAAATATTGAGTTACCAAAAGGAAGAACATCACCAACACTAGTTCCCATTCCCCACATATCTTAAATCCCTGGCTAATAAAAAATAATTAAAATCCAATTACAGTTGCTTCAATCATCGCTAGCAAAACTTATCCCCTTCAAGAAGATGCTACTAAGTTTCTTTAATGCACATCCTAAAGACAAGAACCAAGCAAACCAAGTAACCAATAAGCCATCAAGTAGTAGTTTCCATCCAAATGCTACAACTTTTGACGACTTTTGATGGCACTACTAATTTCGTGATGTGATAGAATCTTATAAGCATCCTTGATAATGGATTCCTTCAAGCTATTTGACTTCCACTCCCACTTATCAACCTCATTATGGCGAATTGATAATAGCTCCAATTCCTCCCTAAACACATCTACCAAGTCTCTTTCCCATTCAAACCATTGTCGATGTCATTGACTCCATCGAAACTCACAACACCCAGCACCATCAATCCAAGATCCCATATTCTAAATAACTGAATTCTTTTGCTCAGAATTAGAGAAGAGTCTTAGATATTTTACCACCAAAGCTCCATTTCCTGTAATGTTTTGGTGCCAAAAATCCACTTTTTCTTTGTCCCTATTTTCCATTGAAAATATTTTTTCAAACCACTCCTCTTTGCCCCAACAACCACATATACTCTTAATGTCCCTCCATCAACATGACTCTCCCTTAACTACCACCTCACTCTCCCTACTCCATATGCCACCCCATACTTGGACATAATGACCCTTCCCCACAAAGATTCCTCATTAAAAAATAACCTTCATCTCTATTTATCCTAGAGGGCTTTGTTAAACTTTTGAATATCTCTAATCTTGAACCCTCCCTCTTCTTTAGGTAAACACATTTTATCCCATCGAAACCAACCAATCCTCCCATGTTCCTCATTTTTCCCTTCAAGAACTCTCTTTGAATCCTCACAACTCTTGTCATCACTTTCAAAGGCATTTTGAAAAAGGATAAGAAAAAAAAAAGTATTGGCAATAGGATGGAGTTGATGAGACAAATTCTCCCACTAAAGGATAAATTCCTATGTTATCACACATTGAGTTTTGTTGACATCTCTGGTTGTTAATTTGTCTTAAGTCTGAACATGATGGGCAGAAAAAGCCCATGAAGCATGTGAATCCAAGTGCAATTGACAGGTTGGTTGGGTTGAAACCTGTGCCTAGTGCCTACTCTACTTGCTGATTAAACAAAATGATACTTTCTTGACAAAAAAAAAAAGGTGTATGCATAATGTTTTTGGAAATGTATTATGTGTAATGCATTACTATGAATTACATAGCTAGTGAATTAAATTTGATTTTTTTTTTACAATTTAAAACCGATAACCTTATACCAAATTTTATATATATATTTTAATATTTTATTAAAAGATCATTTTATCTCCAATCATTACCATTGGATATTTTGATTTTTAAATAATAGCTAAGACTTTCCTTTTTTTAATTTGATTTTTCTTTATCTTTCTCTCTTTTTCAATTTATCCTTCGAACCCTAACCCTTCACCTTCTTAGTACTATTGACCTCCCCCAACCTCCAAATCTCTAATGGCCACCCTCTTTCCTTGCACTTATATTTTTATTTTAACCATCGTTAGATTCACATTTAAACAACATTTTTGCTAAAAAATATTAAAGAACAAGTCTCCAGTCAAGGCCTAGAATAAATTCACATCTAACCCACCTAAGTTATTTGTGGCACCTAATCCCTTGGACATCTCTTTATACACCTTAATTAATTAATCTTCAAAACTAATTACATTGGCTACAACAACTCCAATCGCCACAAAATATTGGCACCCAGTTTCACATAATCAAACAATCCATCAATCATCACATAGCTACCACAATCAATAATTGATTTAAAAATCAAAATATCCAATGGTGAAGATTAAGGATGAAGTGATCCTTAAATAAAATATTAAATTAAAAACTAATATTAAAATAAAATATAAAATTTGCTATAAGGTTTTCATGTGTTGAATTGAAAAAAAAAATCAAATTTACACTATTACAAAATTGGTATTTAATATCATCTTTTTTGGACATTCAACATCGGTTTTGAACCGATGTTGAAATGACCATCGCTAAAAGTAGGTCATTTTTAACATCGATTATAAAAACTGGTGTTGAAATCTACTATACAATATTGGTTGTCCTCAAAATTGATGTAATATAGTGGCAAATAGACAAAAAAGAAGTAAAAACAACATCAATTTTAGAAAAACCGATGTTATACAGCATATGCTGACATCAATTTTGATAGAAATGATGTTGTTATTATAATTTTTAATATTTATTTATATATATAACACTTTTGAGTTCTAAATTCATAATCAATCTACAAATACATTATTTAGATTACTACACAACTTCATTTTTTAAGAACATTCTACTAAATTAAATAAAGTTGCATATCAATATGAAGAAGTTCAATATTTAATGACTATTAATCATAAATAACTAAAATTGTTAATGACCATCTTGGATCTTTTTCCCTGTTCATCACACGCAGCCCTCCCCCAATTTGATGCCTCTTTCACAACGGAGAACACCGAATCCATCTCATCTCCCATAAACTTTGCAACACCATCTCTGGAACTGCTACCAGCATCTTACTAGACCACGGTTGGCGATTGTCCTAAACTTCAACAATCTACATTTCTATTTTTCACACAATTGTCATCATTGACAATCCCCTCACTCATCACATCAAGCACCGTGATGATATCTCATTGCAATGCCTTACTCGTTCTATGTTAAACCTTCCAAATCACGATTGGCTTCAAGAAAAACAAAAGAATTACCGTAAGCAATTGGATACAATATTACTTTCCTATTATAATTGTCATCTTAGGTTTATTTGCACAAATAAAAAAAACTCATTTAATAGATAAAAGAGAATAAAAATTTATTAAATTAACTTTAATCCTAATTTCTGCTGATAAATACTCTTAGTTTCTATTGCCAATCATCATTTGTTGCACTCCTAATGTTTTACGTGAAATATACCTCCTTCATCCTTAATTATAGGATCCCTTTCAGAAATTTGTTTGATCATTTTCATAAAATTATATTCTAATTTTTAGATGTATTAATTATTTTTTTCCTACGTTTCCTTATTTAATTATTCTCTTTTTAAACATTAATGAGAAATAATTAAGTGGATAAAAAGATAAAAGAAAAATATTTTGGAATGGTAATATAATTAATTGATACATTTAATGTGATTAACTAATTTATTAAAGGATATGAATTAGTTGAAAGATTCTTATAATTAAGCACAGAAAGAAGTAAATGGAATACTGGAATGGAGTGTGGGATTCGGAATACTGGAATAAGCATTCAATAGTAGTGGAGTGGTTTGAAAGGAAATTAACTACAGAATATGATGCAAGACAACAGTAATGTTGAAAATAAATATATTAAGAGTACTTATAACTGAAAAAAAATGAAAAATAAATTGATAAAAAATTAATTAATATTTTGTTAAAAAATTAAAATGATAATTATTTTGTAAAAAAAAAGTTTCTCTTGTGCGATAATTATAATGAGAATAGGAAATAAAAAATTTCGTGAAGCTTGAGGACAGGAGGAGCAATTCCTTAAAACAATAATTGTTCACGTAACTCTTGAACCCATATTGGAAACCATTGCAAAGTTAGTTGAATTGAATTAATTAATTAATCCTTATTCACTTAATTAATCTTGTAATTGTTCACCAAGTATCCAATTGAGACATAAGTCATTTGAGTCATGTAATTTCCTAGATGAATTTGTTGCAGTACTTAAACCTTTTAAGTCACGTACTTGAATAGAATTAAGCAAAGGCCATAAATTCTCCAATTCCAGCTCAAGTACTGGTCACCAATTGAATTGAGGACTATTGAGATGAAACATAAGATGCAGTTGGCAAGATAAGATGAGACGAGAGTTGCATCAATTTTGGGGCTTTAGTTTTAGGTCACGTGAGTTTTTATTATTATTTTAATAATTTTTTGCTAAAAAATTTAAGACCATTATATTATCTTAATTCAATAGCTAAAATTTGGGTCTCTCTCTCTCTCTCTCTCTCACACACACACACACACATATATATATATATATATATATATATATATATATATATATATATATTTCTTTTTTTTTAGGAATGATCAAATTACATTAACTTTGACAAGTAGTATATTATTTTATAACTTTCAACTAAGTAATATTTTATTAAAAATCACCGTTGGATTGTGTCCTACTCGAACTCAATGATTTTTAACTTGGTCTCGACTCTTCGTCACTTGGACTCGGAAGGGTATCAACCAAGTCTCTAACTTAAGAAGAGTCTAGCAAGGTTATAAATAAAGAAAGAGGAAAATCATATCTATCAGTTAAAAGGTAATAAATAATTTCTAAATCTAGGATATATATGTCATCATTATCATTCATGGAAAGATAATATATAATATCTTTATTTTATCTTTATCATCAAGAGAAATTAAGATATGTATATCTAATTCTTCCTCTATAAAAGAAGGAGGATCAAAGCCCAGGTACTAATTTTCATTCTAACTCATACACTTATCTACCTATTCACCTCTATGTTGCTAACATGAGCGATGGAGTGTCTTTGCAAGCACCCCCTGCCATTGTTCGTGGAGGAATTCACGAAGGATCACCACCATTAGAAGGTTATGCCTAACCTAATAAGAACATTTGACGCCCATCGTGGGGTTAGGGAAAACTTCTCCTTCAACCATCATCAATGGCATCAAATGGCAATAGAACACCAACAATCCAGTAAGAAAAACAACCATAGTGGCAGGCGTCCGCCATATGTGGAATGCTTGTCATAGGGACCATCGAAAATAGGAGTCCTATAACAAGGGTGGACCTCCTGCACTGGGTGCTTGACGTTCATACTTTGATTGTCACCCTGCAAAGGGAGATGGATACACTCAAACAAAAGAACATCCAAGAGATGGAAAACCTGCAAAAAGAAAAAGTTGACCTAATGAAACGATATCAAAAGCTTCAACATGATCATCATACGCACTCAGTCTTCGCAACTGCCATGCATCATAATCAAGATGAAATCGATGGCGCCGACAGAACATGGAGAGAAGGAACACTATTGATTACATAATTGGTCTGGAAAACAGTAAACATAGGGAACCGAATGCACCCGGATGGAAGACGTTGAACATAGACCATTACAATGGGCTAACAGACCCAGATGAGCATGTAGTCGCATTTGTAATGCAAATGAATTAATTCACCAATAAATATGCTCTTTTGTGTCAAGTGTTCCCTACCACATTGAAAGGTGCAACACTTCATTGGTACACTCGTTACCGAAAAACTCAATAGACTCTTTTGCGATGCTCATTGAGAAATTCGGAGCACAATATACAACAAGTAGACCACGCGACCTTATTGCAGTAGCTCTAGCCAACATTCAGTAGGAAGAAAAAAAATCTCTTCATAGCTTCATGGGAACATTCTCCTCAATCTCGATTCGGATTAGAAGCCTAAGCCCGGACATAGACTTGACATCAATGATAATGGGCTTAAAGTAAGGACCTTTCTCAGTCAGCCATTGCAAAAAAACCACCTGCAACAATAGACAAATTAAGGAAGAGGGCTGCCTGTTGATTTTAAGGGAAGCTGCAAGAAGATTGAAGCAAGGTTGAAGGCTTGATGATGTTTTAGCTTTTTACATACCCAATCACTTGAAGGCATTTGTAATTTGTCTAAGTGGTTCAAGTAAATTGCCTTGTGATCTTTCATTAGCATGTGCATTCTCATGATTATGCATACATGGTTTTCAGTCTCAAAGAAATCAAATGGTTTTATAAGAAATTAAGTTCTCAATGGCTAAGTTTTTTAAAAAGCAAAACTTACTGTTTTAATCGATTACACAAGCAGTTTAATCGATTAAAGACATTCATACTTTTCTGGAAAAGCCTTGAAGAACAGTTTAATCGATTACAGGCTTCTTGTAATCGATTACACAGTGTTTTATGAAAAACCATGCATCACTGGAATAATCGATTACCTCATTCTGTAATCGATTATCTCAATTCATTTGTTTTGATGTTGTTTTGGTTTAATCGATTACAGTACTATTTAACCGATTATTTTTTTCATGAAACCATTTCCAGAAAGCTGATGAACATATTAATCAATTATTTAGTTACTTTAATCGATTACATATGGAAATTTAATCGATTACACCAGCGGATTAACCGATTATTGTCAGTTAATTCTGTTTTATATAAATAAATCTTTGTGAGTCTTTTCTCTATAATACATATTGAACAAATTGTTCTATACAGATGAGTGATTTACCCAAAAGACAAAAAGCTTTCTAGGAGTTTCAGAAACTGATTTCAAAGTGAAAAACATTTCTTGTAAGGATCAAGAATTCTGATTTTTTGTGAATATGTGTTAAAGAAAAGAAGGTTTTCAAGATAGTGATTCTGAGCTATTGTTTTTTTACAACCTGGAGAGTGTGGTAATCTCAATTCATTTCATTCATTCATACATGAAAGATTACAAGTTGTGTTTATCTTGAACCTATCTTTTTAGATGTTTTAACATTTTTTCTGTTGTATTGTGATATATCAATTTGTTTCTTTTCAAGCATACTAGGGTAGGGTTCTCTAGGTTTGAGGTTCTGAGTAGGGTTCTCAGGATCTTGGTGATTTGTATTCTAATAGGGTTTTAGAATTCAGTATCTTTGTCTAGTGTTAATAAAGAGGGTCACTAGTAATTTGCTTGTAAAAGATTCTTTAATATAGTAATTACTCTAACCTAGTGTGGGTTTGAAGCAACTGGATGTAGCCTCCAAGGTTGAGAGGTAAACCAGTATAATTGCATTGTCTCTTGTTTAAAATTCTGAATGTTTCATTATATGTCTTTGTGAAATCAAGCATTATTATCAAAGAAACATTTTATATCATTGCATTCATGACAAAGGTTGATCTTGGGTGAAGAAAGATTTCTGCATTTGAAAAAGGGTGAACTAGTGATACGATCCAAAGTTTTAATTCCGTAATTTGTTTCAGAAAGTTTTAAATATCCAGTTTAAACCAATTCACCCCCCCCCCTCTTGGTTTATTTGCAGTATATTCATTATATTTTCACTGCCAACTTCAAACGGATGGAAGAGATGGCCGCGTTCAGTGAGCAAATGCGTAAAGAGTCCTTAAAAATGCAATCGGAAAGGAAGGAAAAAATAGAGAATGGAGGAGATCGGGGAAAATCCAAAAGCGATAGGCCACCACCTTTGTCTAGATAAATAATTACACTCCGTTAATGGAGAGCCGGAGCCAAGTGCTAGAAGAAGCTTGCAGCAAGAGTTGATCAACTTGATGGCCAAAAACTGACCTTCCCTAGGAGCACACAAATCTAAATATTGTCACTATCACTGAAGAATGAAACACACTGAAGGATAAAATAGAGAGACTCATCCAAAAGGGAGATCTTCAGAAGTTTTTCAAAGACAAAGACCGTTCACGTAACCATGAGCAGGAGAGAGAAAAAAGCCAAGAGCACAGTAAGCTGAGAGAAACAATTGAAGCATGTGAAGGGAACACATTTGAAACTTGACACTAAGGTGTAATTAACACAATAGCTGGAGGTTTCTTAGGAGGTAGAAGTTCGAACGTGACACGTAAGCGGTATATGTGTAACCTCAAAACAATCAACTCAATAGAAGTAGAAAAGAAGCCCATCAGAAGCATGCCACCCATCACCTTTACAGACAAAGACTTTGAAGATATTGATCAGTATCATAATGACCCCATGGTTGTCAAAATAGAAGTAACCAACTTTCTGGTATGTAATTCTTACTCGATAATGAAAGATTGGCAAATGTCCTCTACTGGTCGACATTCCAACAATTAGGCATACCAGAAAGCCAAATAGAGCCATTCTCGGAACAACTTATCGGTTTCGCAGGAGGAACATAAAAAATTATAGGATATGTCCACTTGCTGACTAGTTTTGGGGATAACAAAGGATCAAAATCCATCATGATCAAAGTATCTTATAGTTAATGCACGCAAATCATATAATGCACTCATAGGGGGTCCTTCTCTCAATGAACTAGGAGCTATCATCTCAACACCTCATCTTACAATGAAGTTCCTAAGTGAGAATGGAAGGATCATTGTTGTCCAAGCCAACCAGATAATGGCATGAGAGTGTTGTGCCGCAAGCCTTGGAGTCGATAAAGAGAAGAAGGGAACCGAGCCTAAGGCACAACTGGTGGCATGCACTTCCCTCAACAATCTGAGGAATACCGAACTAGACCCAAGAGAAGAAGAAGGAAGAACAAAGCCAACAAAAGAGGGCAAGTCTTTTCAACTCAGAAGATAAACATCCTAGTGCACCAAAATCGAGTGTCAGATGACCTCGGGTGTAGAAAAAGTTGTTACCTGAGTATTAGAAGCAAATGCAGACTTATTTGCATGGTCCGCATCAGACATGCCCGAAATCGACCCCAAATTCCACTACCACAAACTAGCAATCTATCTGAAAGCTAGACCTATCTCCCAAAGGATAAGGAAACTAGGACCCGAAAGAGGAAAAGTCATGGATAAGGAAGCAAGAAAACTACTAAGCACAAGGTTCATTAGAGAAGTACAATATACCACATGGCTCACCAATGTAGTAATGGTAAAGAAGGCTAATGGAAAGTGGAAAATGTGCACTAACTACACAAATTTAAACAAGGCGTGCCCCAAAGATTCGTACCCTTTCTCGAGCATTGATCACCTGGTTGACGAAGCGTCCAGATTCCCCATCTTAAGTTTATTGGATGCATATTCTAAATACAACCAGATCCCCCTATTCAAGAAAGACGACGAGAAAACTGTGTTCATGACTGACACAGCAAACTACTATTATTTAGTTATGTCGTTCAGGCTCAAGAATGTCGGAGCTACTTACAAAAGGCTAATGGATAAGATATTTAGCAATCAATTCGGGAAGAACTTGGAGGTTTATGTGGATGACTGAAAACAATATGAACACACAATAACCAAGATGGGGGTTGAATTGGTTGATACTTGACCTTTTAAAAACTTTAGAAAACAAAGTTATAGGATCTTTATCACAATTAAACCAAGCATGCTTCAATCAATCAAACCACTCAGCCTAAAGCAATTACAAAAACTTCACTTGTTAAGTAATAAAGAATCCACCAAGAATCACAAATTAAGATAGCAAGAAGAGATTAAAGAAAGTAATTAACATAATGACTTATATTGGTTCACCTCTCAACAAGAGAAGCTACATTTAGTTCTTCTAATTAAAAATTGATTAGAGTTCCACTATTCACAAAATTCAGTTCTTACAAGCTTTAAAACAATCACCCTTTATCAAACCTAGATAAAGAACAAAATTCTAAAACCCTATTAGACTTCTAGTGATCAAGACATAGAGAACCCTTCTCTACTCTTCCCTCTAGAGAAACCCACTCTAGAAAAAGCTTCAAGAACCCTTTGTAATAGTTACAAACAACCAAAAATCCAAAAATGAATTTACAAGCAAAGTTAATGGAGAGAGAAAACCTGAAGATCCAATGAATATGAATGAATATGGTTTACCAATCAGAGTTGAAATGAAAAACAATTTCAAAACTTCCTCTCCAAAAGCTTCTTTGCAATCTTGCCCAAGAAATCTTTCAATACACCATAAAGATTTGAATATGTAGGACAAGAACTTTAGAGCTCAAAATATTCTTTCTCACTTTCAGAAGGCTAATGAAAACTTTGAAAATTTCGAATTATGTCTTGTGTTTATTTCAGAAAACCCTTCAGCTATTTATAAAAATAATTATAACTGAATGTAATTGATTAAAACATCAAGGAAAACGATTAAAACATTCAATGTAATCGATTGAAAATAAATTTAATCAATTAAAATTTTCTTCAGTCTTCTGGAAAGGATATATGAACAAAGTAATTGATTATTTCGACCTGTAATCGATTACTACAGGAATTTTCTATTTCATAAATGTACTAAGTAATTGATTACGGATAAGTGGTAATCGATTATCACAATCAAGTCATGTTCTGTGTTTATACTGAGTAATCGATTACATATAAGTGGTAATCGATTATCACAATCATGTCATGTGTTGTGTTTGAACTAAGTAATCGATTACATATACGTGGTAATCAATTATCACATTGAAAAGTCATTTTTCCAAAAACTTGAAATCATGAAACCTTGACTTTGATATAATCATGAAATTGTACACCTTTTTCATAAACCATTTGCTTTTGTAAAATCATGAATCCAAATTAATGAAAGTTTATGCAATGCAGTATGCAAAGGATCATAGGATGATTATCTCCTACATTAAGCAATTACAAATGCCTTCAATTGAATGGCATGTACAAAGCTAAAACACTCATCCATCTTCAGCATATATCTTGATCCATCTTCATGCTCCCCCTGTATCTAACAGAACACCTGTGAAGTAATGGACAAGCTAAAGCAGTTAATAAAGTCATACTCGAAGAATTGAAGAAGCGAGTAAGAAGGGCTAAAGGTAACTAGGTCAAAGAACTATCTACCATCTTATGGGCATACCAATGCTCCCCATAGTCAACAACAGGAGAAACCCATTTTCGCCTAGCATACGGATCAAATGCAATGATACCGATAGAAGTGGGTGAACCACCCCTCCGTAAGGTGCACCTCATAGAAGAAGAAAGCAATAAAGTGTTAAAAGAAGCTTTAGATCGGGTTAAAGAGACCATCAAAGAAGTCCATATAAGAGCCGAGTTATAAAAGAGAAGGGAAAAAAAGAGATACAACAACAAAGTCAAATCGAGAAGCTTTCTTAAGGGTAATTTAGTGCTAAGGAAATGTGGAGAAGTCCGAAAAGATCCCAAAGAAGGAAAACTAGCAACGAACTGGGAAGGACCATTCAGGGTTACCAAAGGAGTTTGAAATGGGACATGCCGACTACAATACTTATCCGACAAAGAAATTCCAAGAACTTGGAATAGTATTCATCTTAATTTTTAATATAGCTAAGTCTATAAAGGGTGATGTACTCTTTTTCCTACTCTAATATTATTTCCCATAGGGTTTTTTGTTAAAGAGGTTTTAATGAGGCACACTTATTCTCCACGATTTATAAAATTATTCTTTCAAATCATAAATTATTGGCTTTATATATCTAAGTAGAATTTAGATTCCTCTAACTAAAGACCAAAATTTGAAGCATAAGACCAAATGTTTGGCTTGTTATCAATAGACCAACTATCTCAATCGGCTAAACACAGACCAAAAATAACTTAGAAATTTGACTAAGCGAAGCCAAAAACTTAAGTTACTCAACTAAATATAGATAAGGATAACTTAATTCAATTGGCTAAGACTAGACCAAAACAAATTAAGTTACTTGACTAAAAAGACCAATGTGAAACTAAGTTATCCAACTTAAAAGGTAAAGCATTCATGTGAAAACAATCAGAAATTCCAAACAATCAAAAGACGAAATCTAAACATAAAAAGCATTGTTTATTCTAAAAATAAAGGAACCCTATTCAATGAGTCGGGTCCTATGCCTTTACAAAACGAAGCAAAAAATAAACTAAGATAAATTAGGCACCTCCTACAAAGGCACATCAACTTCATCAACATTAAAAAGGCAAAGGTTGGCGTCTTTTAAAAATCCTTAACTCAACAGAGAGCATTATTGAATCTGGCCTTGTAAGTCTTCAAAAGCTAGGTTTCGACTTCACCAATACCGGTCTTCAATTTTTATTCTATCTTCTCAGTAATAGCCTTAGAATGAAAAAGCTCTTTGTTAAGACGCTCGACCTCTTTTTGAAGAGCCTTAGTCGTGTCCTCAGTAGCAGTAAGTCTAATCTTTAATGCCTTTTTTTGGGACTCAGACTCTTTTAACATAGTCTCAGCATGAGCAAGAGACTCACGAGATTCCTCAACTGACATCAGCAAGGTCTCGTTGTCACGGGCAACCTCCATAAAGCCAATTCAGCCTTGGCACAATTGACTTGCACCTTTTGGGACTCGACTTTGGCCCTCTCAAACTTGTCACCCTAGAACTCGGTGATGCCACAGGACCTTGCAGCAAAGTGAACAATTGAATCCATCGAGGCACGAGGACCAACCTTCCTTAGCATATCCCTATCCGATTGGCTAAGCATGGAGGCTTGAATGAGAGCCTTGGGGTTGAATGAGGGCTCTCCATAACGGAAAGAATGACCACCAGCACCAACTCTAGCCTTTGTCTTTTTAAGGGGTCCCTACCAAAAGCTCATGCTCTTCTCAAATGACAACGCCAACAGTAATGGGAAGAGGAGGAGACACCCAATCATCTTGGGGAATGTCCTTTTGTTTCCTCTTATCCTTTTTAGTAAAGACCTTCTCAACCTTCTCTTCTTGAGCTTTCTTGGTTGAGCGGTAATCAAACTTGCCCATTATCACTGGAGAAGAAAGTAGCATTGATTAGCAAAATATAAAAAGACATGTTATGATAAAAAGCCAAATGAAAACTCACATTCCAAGTCCACATCCGGAGTCTTGGAAAATAGGAGGTCCACCAAGGTTTTGCAATAAAGGACTGAAGGGAGCTTATAGAGAATAACCATGTTTTCCTGATCCAAGTCAAACATGTAATCAACAGGCCTTTTTATGAACTTCGTAGGGGACGAAGTCCAGTAGAAAGCAAACTTGGGAACCCCCTACAGAGTAAAGTAAATAGGCAAGGTTCAAGAGCAAGACGTAGTCAAAAAAATGACACTTAAAGTTTTTATAAGAGGTGGTATAGGGTCCAATGACCACCTTACCAAAAATGCTAGTAAGGGAGATCAAGCCACCCTTCTTATGCTCCTTCCCAGTATAATGATGAAGGAATTTAGGAGTAGATGGAATAATAGAAAACACATCACATAACACCTTAAAGGCATACATGGCCACCCAGGCATTCAGATGCAACTAGGTAGGAGTGACGTTTAATTCTCTTAACACATCAACCTTAAACTTGTCAAAAGGGACAATGTGATGATGTATGGAGAAAAAACATGAATACATATACATAAATGAGTCTCACACGGAAAAACACACATAAATACACACTCATTTTCCCAACAAGACTCGACAAACATGACATCTAAGTGATCGACACAAAATTTGACCAACTCAAGGAACTCGACAACAAACTCATAAGATAGAAAACTAGTCATGTAGAATCCTACTTCACCATTTACCTAGAAGTAGCCCGAGAGAGTAATGGGAGGAAACCACTTAGCCGAAACATGTTTTCGAAGGGGAGGAGGAGGTGACACAAAGGGCCGACGAGGAAGCACTTGAATAGTCGTCGCCTCCAAATCCAAATCTATAACATTTGAAGGAGGATTTGGCCGAGGGGATTCAGCATCATTCTCCATAAGGGTCAAACGCACACTGGAATAAGGATGGGGCCTTATTCCAGCAATGGCGCCACCCAAAGGGACGACGACACTAGCGATAGGAGGGATCACAACACCGCCAACGATGACGTCACTGTCACGAATGTCAAAAAATTTGTTGCTAGCAATTCCAGAACCATCATGAAGGTGGGCAGTATTATCATTAGAACTCTCCCTTATAGGATGAACATCCGACGACAATATTTTTTCGTCACTAGAGCCAACATAACCCTCCTTATAAAATAACATAATAGAGGGTTAACGACAGCATACCTAGGAGAAGAAATAGATGAAAATGACACTGAAGAAAAGAGTGTTGATCAGAGCAAAGCAATCGAACAAAAGGAAGAAGATAACCAGAAATAGAAATAGTAAAAATAAGGAGTCTTCACCCTTTTAAAGTATTCTATAAGCTTCTGGTAGACAAGGAGACACACCTGTCTAGACAAATAGATCTCTTCCCCAAATCCTTAATCAACGATTGGGAAGAGATGTGACCCTTGGTTGTCCTATCCAATGTTTTGAAATTCAAGAGGCTTTATCATTACACCTTTTCTGAAAACGAATGAAAATATTAAATGTGTTTAAAACGGCTATAACACTTGACATAATGACATTTCGAGTACTTCAGTAGTCGGACTCAACACCACATATCCACAATAAAAGATTTAAAGCTCTTCCAGCATGTTTTAGAGCTTGGGGGGCTTATGTCCTACTCGAACTAAGTGAGTTCTAACTTGGTCTCGACCCTTCGTCACTTAGACTCAAAAGGGTATTGTATCTGAAATCCAACCAAGTCTCTAACTTAAGAAGAGGCTAGCAAGGTTATAAGTAAGGAAAGAGGGAAACCATGTCTATCAATTAAAAGATAACAGATAATTTCTAAATCTAGGATATGTATGTCATTGTTATCAGTCATGGAAAGATAAGATACAATATCTTTATCTTTATCATGAAGGGAAATTAAGATATGTATATCTAATTTTTTTTCTCTATAAAAAGAAGAGGATCAAAGCCCAAGTACTCATTCTCATTCTAACTCATACACTTATCTACCTGTTCACCTCTATGCTACTAACTTGAGCGTTGAAGTGTCTTTGAAGCTACCCATCCCCCCACTACTGTTCACGAAGGATCACATATGTAAAATTTCATATTAATAAAAAATTATTTGCTACCTCTTTTATATAGATTAAAATCGATGTAATATAAATGTTTCAAAATATGCTAAAATATGGATCATTTGATTACCTTCTTGTTGTTGTTCAATTTTGACAAAATTTGACTCAAACAATCTTGATAATGTGTGGATATAATTCAATGATTAGATCAATAAAAATCATATTCTATATCAAGTTAAAAAAATGGTGTTAATAGTTCTCAAATTTACACTAATGTAATTTGATATCTTCTCTCTCTATATATGTGTGTGGGTAAATAAAAATAAACTTCACTTAAAATTATTAGAGTCATCAAATTGAAATTTTAATTTTATAACAACTGTTTATTTGATTCAATTATGTAAACCTCACAATAACTGTCAAATCGAAACTTTAACTTCACATTAACCGTCAGATCAAATTTTGGAAGATTATGAATCTTTAAAACAATGAGTTACTATGATGATGATAATGATGATGATGATTATGATGATGATGATGATGATTATTATTATTATATATCAAATAAAAATAGAAAAATCAATTAAATAAGACATAATATAGTATTCATTTTAAAATAATTTTTTAAAAATAATTTTACTTTTAAAAATAATAATTTAATATATGTATATTAATAATTTATGCACATAATTAAAATATTTAATACCTATATATTTATGTAAATTACAATAACATACATTTAATTTTTAATTTATTAAACATAAAATTACTATATATATATATATATATATATATATATATATATATATAAGAGTAAACATTTAGGAGGATTGTCAATTTTATAACAATGATTTACTACTATCTATATATTTATATAAACATTATTATTATTATTATTATTATTATTATTATTATTATTATTATTATATAAAAATATAAAATAGAAATAAAAAAATCAATTAAATAAGAGATAATGTAGCATTATTTATAAAATTATTTAAAAAAATTATGTTTAAAACAATTATTTAATATATGTATATTAATATTGTATGCACTTATTTAAAATATTTATATCTATATATCAAATGTAAATCACAATCATATATATTTAAATTTAAAAAATTTAAAATACTATGATTTAATGAAAATAATCGTAAACATCTTATTAGATATTGAATAAATTGTATTCATATGTATTTAATTTGATTAATTTTAAAGGTGATAATTTATATTATCTCTATTTCAAAATAAATGTTGTATTTGAGAAAAATTGTGTACGGAAATAGTGTTGTATTTGGCTTTTTAATATAATATTAATTGTTATTTTCCACCAATATCCCTAATAAATTTTATTTTAATTTTTTAATCTAATATTAATATTACTTTCTTCCATCTATTTAATAAAGTTAGTTTTGTAAAACTACCACTTTCTTTAGTCTATTTATTAGTTTTTCTTGATATTTGTAAAACAATTTAGAATGACACTTATTTTGAAACGTAGCTAGTACTAACTACTCAACATCAAAATAAAAACATATATTTTTTTTGTAAAAATTAAAAAGCAGTGGTCTATTAAAGCTTTTTTTGTTTTTTTTTTCTTTCCAATGAATCAAACACTGTTACATAATCATTTGTTATCAGCACCGAATTAAATGCTAAGAGTATTATCAAATTATTTCACCAATTAGTTTGTTTTATTGATTTTTTAGGCAAAGAATAATTCACTCAATATTTAAATCAATTAATAACATATATACTTGATTTAATTTTTGTAATTTTATTGAAAACATGAATTGACTTCATTATTATCATAATTAAAACTATTATTCTCTCTTATATACTCTATATTCTTTCATAAAGTTTAGTGATTAATTAATATGTGTATTTTTCATTTCTTTTAATCTTTTTTACTGTTGTATAGATAAGAAATGAAGGATGATCATGCTAAGAAATTTCAAAACATATGCATCAAACAATTGTAATAGACATGCAACACACAAATTAAAATGGAGTTGAACGAAATTTGTTCATGTCACTATTGCAAATATACAAAACTTTAATCACTCACTCTTCATATCTTCTTCTCTTTGCTTCATGCTAATTAGTTATTGAGTAATAATATCTATATGACAATCGATTCATAATATTCTTGAGTATATCTAATTTAAACGCAAATAATCAAAGGTCAAGATAATTAAGTTAACATAATAATAAAAAAGATATCAAAACTTATGCTATAGTTATTTTAATATTATTTAGTTTTTGGTTAACTATCCCTATTCTTTTTCATATAAGACTTCTTTTATTTTGTTATTGAAAAAATTATCTTAATATTATTTTATTCAATAAAAATTATGCACTTTTCTTTTTGCATACTTCCTCGTATTGAGAGATTTGAAGTTTTACTTCATTAATATTCTCTTTTTAAGGATCAATCAACATGTACATTCTTCTATTCTATTCGTTGTCTCTCTATTTGCTCATTATTATTATTTTGCTTAATTAATATTTATATCTGATTTTGCTAATGTAGTTCGAGCTAATGAAGATGTTACTCAACAAGTCTTACTTAATTTATTCACAATATTGACACTTTATACATATAAGATATAAAAATTTATCATCAAATGAATTTGGCGAAGCGTGTGTGACATGAGGATTGAGAACCACTACATAATAACTTATTTCTTTTTATTATTATTATATGTTCTCTCCACATATGTAACTTTATGTCTTTTTTTCTTTTCATTTCTTATTTTACTATTATGTTTGTTTATGTTTTGATAATTATCGTTCAACTATTTCATAAACGTTTATATTTTTTTTCTTGTATGCTAAATTATAAATAAATAATGTATACATTTTTATTCTTTCTCATTTTTAGTAACAAAAATCTATAATTAATTTGATTTTTACTTTATATCTTCAACTTATAATATTTTTTTCCATGACATGAACACTCATTATTATAGATGATATTTAGAGTAGTAGTTGGTTCTCTTAAGTGTGTTTCAAAATTATTTTCTCCATGTATAAATATATCACTTTAAAAAATAACAATTAAATTGATACAAAAATCTCACTGTCATTTTTAAGGAAAAAATATATTAAATAGTACATAATTTACAACACTAATTAAATTTAATATATAAGTGATATGTGAATAGGAAAATAATAAAATAAATATTACTCTATATATTTAAGATACGTAATGAATATTTATTATTATTTAATATCTAAATTTATATAAAAAGTCATAATTTTTTATAATTGATCATTATGAAAAATATTTACTGTTATTATTATTCAAAAAAATTGTTCTAATATGTGTCCAGTATTCAATAAACAAAAAGTTACAATTATTAAATAACAGTGTCTTTCCAAAGTCATTAAAAGTGACAGAAAAAGTAGCATATAAAAAGTAAAATGTAATGATATAAAAACAATTAGGCTTATACAGATAACTCATACTTCTTATACAGATAAATAAATATATAAATAATTAAATTAAAACATATAAATTCTCAAATATATATAAATTCGTATAGTTGATTAATCTTAAAAAGTAACAAGTGATGAAATTAAAATCAAAGAGCAAGTAGTACTAGTAATAGTAAAAACTAATATCACATAAATCAAATTAATATCTTCAAAATGATTAAATATCAATACAAAATCATTTTTTATTTTTACAATAAATTTATTTTAAAAATATTATTTATAAACACAAAAAATTTAAGTGCATATAAACATATCATTTACAATAACAAATATGAATACTCAGATTTAAATAATGATCAATATATATTTATTATATTTTTTAATTTATACATTTCATATAAATATTAAGTCATTATTATTACTTGGAGAAAGAATAATTTAAATAGGCTTAATATTTTTTAAAACAATATCTCTTCAATTAAAAATATAATTATATTTAATATCTTTAAAAATTTAATTTTAGTTATATGCATATATATATATATATATATATATATATATATATATATATATATATATATATATATACTAAATATATATGAGGAGGAATCAAATTACACATATGTAACTTGAACAACTATTACATCATTGTATAACTTTTAATTGAATAATATTTTCTTAAACTCATCCTTGGATTGAAAAATCTTGTCACATAAACTATATATATGCAAAATTTAATGTTAATCCAAAATCATTTACTAACCGTTCATATAGATTAAAATCGACGTAATATAAACATTTCAAAATATACTAAAATATAAATCATTTGATTATCTTTTTGTTGTTGTTTAAAATCAAAATTTGACACAAATGATCTTAGTATTATGTAGATATAATTCAATCGTTGGATCAATAAAAATTACATTGTATATCAAGTTATAAAAATGATATAATAGTTGTCAATGTTATACCAATATAATTTGACATGATTTAATCAAACACATGCATCACAAGGTTTAAAATCTAATATAAAAGTACACTTCACTTTAACAAATGTTGACCATTGATTGAAAATTGAATTTTATTATAGGTGTTAGGTCTTTTTGTATGTTTTTGACAATTGTGTTTGATGAAAAGTTAAGTAGCTCACACTTGCTATTAAATATACAATTTTGATGGTTAAAAATCAAAATTAAATATTTTATTTTAAATAATAAAAGGGTATTTATTATAAATTTTTAATAATTAAATATTAATTTTGATAATTTTAATATTAACTAGCAAAACTAAATATTATATTTCTACCTATGCATTTTTTAAATTATTTATTTCAAAATATATTTCAAGAAAAATGATAACATTAAAGTTCTATTTACAAATATGTATTTAAATTCAAAATAATTTCTAATATGTAATAACTAAAAATATAAATTAATAAATAAATTATTATGTATATATATATATATATATTAATATAATTTATTTTTAATTAAGTCATGAAAAAATATTTTAGGAATAAAAATAATTAAAAGTAACCATTTAGAAATAATAACATGAGCACTTGATTGATAACAATTAGAAGTAATTATACTCAAAACCCACCCTTTCAACAACAACAATAACAACAACTACAACAACAACAACTTAGCCCACCACGCCAGTCCTACTACAGGAATACATACACAATTCCCTTATCAAGTCGCAGTTACCTATTTATCTACTACCAATGAATTATCTACAAGGATTGTTATGCCGATGTAACAACTCCTGCAATCAAGGACTCGAAGCTTCCTTCCAACGTTATAAATATCAAATTCTATCTTTCCCTTTCAATTCATTCTCAACTCACTCACGTACTTACTTGAGCATCTTAGTTTTTTCCCTCTCGTGTTCTCCTATCAGATGATACCTACAATCCACATGTAAATCATGGAGCCCATCCAGGTTAAGTCTACCATGACGTCAGTCAACTCTAGATTTTGGTAAATATAATAGTAAATTTCAATAGGCTTAAATATAATTATGGTCCCTTATTTTTTTCAATCCACAATTTTGGTCCTCCTATTTTAAAAAATTTGTGATTTTTGTCCTTCTATTTTAAAATAGAGACATTTAGTCCTTATATTTTAGAAATTTTGTAATTTTGATCAAAGTCAAAATTAAATATTAAACTAAAATTGTGGAATTTGTAAAATATGGATATCAAAATTGAGGATTTTCTAACATATAAGGACTGAATGTTTCTATTTTGAAATAAGAGAATCAAAATTGTAAAAATTTTAAAATAAGATAACTAATGTCTCAATTTTAAAATAGAAAGATTAAAATTACATATTGAATAAAATAGAGAGATCAAAATTACATTTAAATCATTTTAATAAAACAACAAACACTTTTATTTTATTTGCCAAAAATATACCTAAAAAATAGACTCCCTACAATTCTCTCCCTGCCACGAACATTCTCCAATCTTCACTACTATGGAAGAAGACTGGGCTTTCTCTACGGATGTTGTCACCATCACAAGGCCAAATGCTTCAATTGTGTGTTTTTGACTAATTATTTCATATACTAGGGATATCATTGTTCATGAATCATGGGTGCAATTAACTGACAAAATTATATGATTTTAGGGTTCAATCTTGGAAAGGAAAGAGACTCTATTTGTGCCAAATTACTTTGCAACTACACTGTACAAATCGACTGTCAGATTCTTAATTCTTACGTGGGTATATTTTTGGACATGTTTGAGTATAAACTTCTTTATAAACACTTCTAGAAGAAAAAAGTAAGAAGAAAAAAAATGAAATGAATTTTTCATTAACTAATTTGTAGATGTCATCTCATCTTTTAGAGAAGTTATATTGATGAGCCTTTAAAAATTAACTAATTGATAACTTATTTTTACTTATGAAAAAATTTATCTCATTTTTTTTCTTCTTATTTTCTTCTTTTAGAAATGCTTCTAGAAAAGTTTACTCAAACATTCCCAAATTGTCTGTTACTTCCATCTTTTAAAGCAATTTTTAAACATTGTTTTATTCAGCATCACTACAACTTGCTGCAAATGTTTCTAGGCCAAAACAGAAACAAAACTAACCATGGACAGTAAACACTGTAATATCCCAATGATGATGACAATATCTTTGTCGCAGAAGCGTGTTGAGCGGCACGGCCTAGTTTTTTCAATAAGAGGGAGTGTATCGATAAAAGGGAGTGGATTGTTGAGGTATTTTTTTTGGGAAAATAATTAAAAAAAAGTGATTTAGTCAAGATGGAAGTGGAAATAGTAATTCCCAAAAAATAAAATTTACAATTCGAAAAGCCCCACGGGTCAAAACTGCAACTTTCCCTCGGCGCCCAGGGATGTTTTGAGGGGCGATGATACTGGGCCCATGAGCGGGACGGGGGCAAAAATTAAAAAGAAGTTAATGTGAGGAGACAAAAAAATTTAACTTCTTTGATAATAACTTAATCTTATTTATTTTTTTAAAAGTCTCTTTTAATTACTAATTTCAACTTATTCAAGTATTAAAGCTAACAAAAATTTAATATTCTTCAAAAATTAAACGTCAATTCGTATGTAATATTTTGTATTTATATGTATATATTGTTTAGGAGAGAAATATTTTATATGTAATAAAATATATCATTTTTAATGAAATACATGTCAATTTTTTTATGTGGAACATATGTTTATATTTTACAATAGATTTAAATATATATTTTATCTTTAAATTTGGCTCATTGTTCTTTTTGGACCCTAAATTTAAATTTGATATTTTTAGTCACTCAATTTTAAAAGAAAAATGTTCTTTTGGTTTTTCCTTATTGATTTTTGGCGTTTGGATATATAATCTGACAATATTTTACCATAAGATATAAAAAAAATCATTTTTTTTAAATTAAGAAGCTAAAAAAATATAATTTAAGAAATAAAAATAACATTAAGACCAAAAATATATTTAATCCTTTATAATATTTATATATAAAGAGTCTCTTATTATTATTTTGTCCTGGCCTATGAAATGTGAGGATCGATCCTATTTATCCTTGAATATATTGGATAAACTACAAAGAGAACATACCCACGAATATTATTTTCAAGATCATGCACGTAACTTGGTATTAGTAATATTCTCTCCAAAGGCAACCTCTTCGGTGAATCTATGTCTTTTTTTGGGATTGTTTTGTACTTGTAGATAGCTCTTTCTGTCTCTAAATCAAAGGTTGGAACTTGTGAAAGCCTAATGAGAGAGAGAAAGATATAGATCTTGGTGACAATGATACTTTCCCTCATATCACATACCATTGAAATCGAACACACTTAGATTCTACATGAACTATACATTTTAATATACTTGTCTAGTCGCTTTTATGGCCATTACGCATGAAGCATGACACTACACGGCATCCACTCACGCATGGCACTATTTTATTAGTAATTGTTCTTACTTTTTTTTTTATTTATCCTCACGCCACTCCCAAATTTTCCTTCATCCCTCTTATTGTTTCTCCTCTACACTCTTTTATCATAATCTTCCTTTCTCTTCCCCTTGAGGTTGGATATCTTCCAACTGTGCACCATACTAAATACATTCATATTCACTCTCTTTCTATACATATATCTACATGTTTTCATTTGTACACTTTTTTCTCTTTCCACATTACAAGAAGCGTAAGTAACAGTTGATTTCCATAGTAACAGAACAACATCAACAACGAACTGCCTCCGACAATACAACTCATTTTTGTACATGATGTACCACAACATCTCCTTCCTTCCCTCCTCATTGTACTTCTCCATATAACATCCTTACGCAAGTAAAAATATTTTAAACAATTTGTTAATATGATAAAGTTTGTTATTTCTGTTCATGCCAAGATATTAAAAAAAAAAAAGAGAAGAAAATGTTATGCAATGAAGATTATGCGACATATCTTCTAAATGAGTATGCAAATTTTACAAAAGGTAAAAAAATGTTACACATTTATTTGTTTTAACATCTATTTCTATAAAGAATGATATCAATTCTTCTATTTGCATAAATGAAATCAAACTTGTGAAGGTGTGGGATATGGGAACTGGGTATAGACTTAGTAAGCAATTTTTTGTATAATAATAATTCTGATAAAAGAGTCTTAGTTATGTTTTCAATTGGTAGTAGTCATTCATCATATGTTCCTTACTTTTAATGTTTAATGTGATTAAGGGTGACTCAAGAAGTGGTAAATGAAACTGAAATAATTTGGGTCATGAGAGACATCCAGTTAAGGAAAATGAAAAATAGAAACGTGGGAAATTTGGTGGATGGTTAGTTTGATCAATTGAAAGTTTGTCCCATTTATTCTGAATATCTCATTGCATCTTCTAATCTTGTGTACTTCATGATGATCTTATTGTATTCTTATTAAGCGGAAAAATATCATTTATTAGTTATGTGTATAATCTTAGCTTATTTTTATTTAACCATGTATCCTTATTGTTGGACTCGAAGTTTTGATGCTGACAATGAGTCAAATATTATATTAAGGGCTTTGGTCAAAATAGAGGATCGGCCCAATTTGACTAATCACAATAAACATTAAATAGAGAAAGTGTGATCTAAACATGCACCAAGTGTGATGTATGTTTGTCACTACCGCATGACTTCTTCCTTCTAAAGTACGAGAGAAATACTCAAGTTCCAAAATAAGATTTAAAATGAGCAACTGTTGATGGACAGAAAAGGAAGACCATAAGATGTTATTTAGAAAGTTTGTAAGAGTAAGTTCTATTTGATTTTCTTAACTTAGATTGTCACTTGAACTCTTGAAATAAAATTGGATAAGAGACAAATAAAATGGATATGATATCTGCTAATAAAGTTCATTTTATTGATAAATGTCTTATCCGTTTAAGTTAATAAGAAAAATATGTTTTTCCAATTAAAAAAAATTTGCATATTTAATTTTATAATAAAGTTTGATATCTGCTGATAAAGTTCATTCTGTTGATAAATTTCTTATCCGTTTAAGTTGATAAGAAAAAATCTGCTTTTCTAATTAAACAAAATTTGCATATTTAATTTTATAGATAAAGTCTGTTTTTGTTTTGATAAATAAGCTTATCTAATTAAATCTGAACAGAATTTTGTTGTTATCAAGACTAACAGATCACAGGTTTATATTGTGTCTTCTGCTTAGACTTAGAAGCTTTAAGGTAACTTTGAATCATTTGATAAAAGTATGGTCTAGAGTTAAATCAAGAATTGAGTGTAAAAGTCTGGTTTAGAGTTAAATCAGCAATTGAGTAATAAACTTTGTGGAGGAACAAGGTTTGGGAAATAGTCATACAAATATAAAGTTAGGTTTGAGATTGACTTGTATAAGGGTAGAATAGATTATGCACTTGTACTGGATATTGACTCTTTAAATAGAGAAGTGTTCTTTATTCAATTGAATTGAGTGATCTAGTTGGAGTTGTGATTGTTTTCTCCTATTGAGCCTAGGAGTTTTTATTCCGTTAAAATTCTATGTATTTTGTCTCCTTTACAACCTGATTATCTGTTTTATATTTTTGGGATCTTATCAGAATTAAATTATTAAATTTTATAAACTCAATTCAACCTCCCCTTCTTGAGTTCATCTAAGACCAACAATTGGTATCAGAGCCTTGTTCTCTGTTTGTTGCAGGTAATACTGAAGAGTAGATCCAACATGAATGAACTCGAGACTCTCAAGTCAGGCTATGCTGTACAAAGACCACCATTATTTGAAGGGAAGTTCTATCCCTACTGGAAGAACAGAATGGAGACCTACATTCAAGCTGAAAATTTTCAAGTCTAGAATATCATAGAGAATGGAGATTATGAAATCACCAAAAAGAATGGCAAAGGTGTGGATATCCCAAAGCCAAAACAAGAGTACATCGGTGAGGACTAGAAAAAGATGGAACTAAATGCTCAAGCTAGCAGGATTATTCACTGTAGCATAGGACCAATGGAATTTAACAGAATCATGTGTTGCATATCTGCCAAAAGCATGTGGGATCTCTTAGAGGTAACTCATGAGGGCACCAATGAGGTAAAACAATCCAAGATTGACCTTCTTATGCATCAATATGAATTGTTTCTAATGAAACCAAAAGAACCAATTTTTTATATGATTACCCGCTTCACTAACATTGTAAATGAGTTGAAAGCATTAGGCAGAGAGATTTCACAAGAAGTGCAAGTAAGAAAAATATTGAGAAGTCTTCTGAGAGAGGAATGGATGCCAAAGGTCACGGCTTTGCAAGAAACCAAAGACTTCAAGAAGTTCAATTTGGAATAGCTGAGTGGATCCTTAATGACCTTTGAGTTCCAACTGGAGGCTCATAAAAGGGAAAATCCAGTAGGAAGAGACAAAGGAACTGCTCTAAAAGTTGAATTTGAAGAAGAGCAAGGCCACACTGATGATGATGAAGACCTTGCCTTACTAGTTAAGAAATTCAGAAAGGGATACAGAATTTCCAGAAACTCTAACAAGAAATTCAATCAAGTAAAATCTAAACATAGCTCTTCTAAGAGTAATGATGGATGTTTCAAATGTGGAAAGCAAGACCATAGGGTCAGAGATTGCCCAGAATGGGAGCTAGAGCACAAAAAGGAGAAAAGGATGAGAAAGGAGAAAAAGTTTGGCAGAAAAGAGCTTAAGAAGGCTATGATGGTAGCCTGGTCAGATTCTGGCTTAGAAAAATGAGACACAGATGTTGAAGAAGAAGAAGAAGCTCATTTATGTCTTATGGCTAGAATAAATGATAACCCTGATGCTGAAACTACTGAGGTAAACTCTCAAACTGAAACAACAACATTACATGAACAAACTAAAGAAGAGCTAATTAGAAACATAAAATCTCTCATCAAGCAGTTCATATGTCTGCATGAAGAAATTTTTTTAGCACTAGATGAATGTGATGCATTGAGAGAAAAGAGCGAGCATTTGCTTGATAGTTATGGAAGTCTAAGATTAGAACTCAAGACCATAACCAAAATAAATAATGACTTGGTTAGAAACATTCAGGATTTAGAAGTAGAAAATGAAGATATTCATAGGTGCATGTCTTTCTTAAGATCTGAAAAGAAAAAATTAAAGGAGCTGGCTGAAAGGAGTCCTAAGGTAGAACTACTAGAAGAAAAAATAAGGAACTTGAATAAGGAGAATGATATCCTTAGAAGCAAACTAGCTGACCTACATAGCAGTTCAAACAAAAAGCAAGTTAGACCTTGGGAAGATACTTGGATTAATAAGGCACACACTCATATGAAACATGTGAATAAAGATCCTATTAGAAATCAAATCATAAAGATCCTGAGAACCCTACTCAGATCTTTCACCTAAAGAACCCTACTCTAGAAAGCTTGAAAGAATCAAATTGATGTATCACAATACAACAAAATATTAGAAAATCTAAAAAGAAATATTCAAGATAAACACAACCTGTGATCCTTCATGTATGAATGAATGAAATGAATTGAGATTACCACACAATCCAGGTTGTCAGAAATCTAATGCTCAGAATCACTATCTTGAAAAACTTCCTTTCTTTAACACATCTTCACAAAAACTCAAAAATCTTGATCTTTACAAGATGTGTTTTTCACTCATAAATCAGTCTCTTGAACTCTTAGAAAGCTTTGTGTCTTTTGGGTAAGTCTCTCATGTACATTGAATGATTTGTTCAATCTCTATTTATAAAAAACAGACTCACCAAGTTTTATATAAAATTAATTTAACTGATAATAATTGATTAATCCACTGATGTAATCGATTATTTTGCCATATGTAATAGATTAAATCAACTAAATAATCGATTAAATTGTTCCTCATTTTTCTGGAAAATGTTTATGAGCAGAATAATTGATTAATACGCAATGTAATCGATTAAAGCAGTCTATATGTATGTGAAACAATGCATAATAATCGATTACATAATACTGGTAATCGATTAAACCAATAAAGCTCAAAATATGAAAATAGCATGTGTAATCGATTACAAAGAGTGGTAATCGATTATACTAGTAATGCATGATTTTCTTATTGCACTATGTAATCGATTACAAGAAGCCTGTAATCAATTAATCTGTTCTTCAAGGTTTTTCCAAGTTTAGAACAAAGACATTTAATCGATTAAAACACCGTGTAATCGATTAAAGCAGTAAGTTTTAATTTTTCCAAAAACTTAGCCATGAGAACTTGAATTCTTGTAAAATCATTTGATCAACTTTAGTTCGTAAATTAAAAACATGTATGCATGAGGATGAGAATGCAAATGCAATGAAAGATCACAAGGTAATGCACTTAAGCCACTTAGACAAATTACAAATGCCTTCAAACTTGATTGGGCATGTAAAAAGCAAAAACTCCAAGTCATCCTTGCTTCAATCTTCTTGCAGCTTCCTTTAAATCCAACAATGCAAGCTTTGGAGTGATCAAGAAGTTGCATTCACAAGGACTAGTTTCTGGTCTGCCCACTCTCAAATTTTAGGACATCAAGCTTTGTGATGCTTGCACTCAAGGAAAGCAGGTCAGATCCTCTTTTAAATCCAGAAACCAGGTAAGTAACTCTAAACCCCTAGAACTGCTACATATGGATTTATATGGACCAATGAATATTATGAGTAGATCAGGAAAGAGGTATGTGTTTGTTATAGTAGACGATTACTCAAGATATACCCGGACTTTCTTTTAACTACAAAGGATGAGACTTTTGATGAATTTTCTACCTTTATACTTAAAATTCAAAACTCTAATGAACACAGAGTAATCTCTATTAGATCTAATAATGGTGGTGAATTCACTAATAGTAGGTTTTTGAACTTTTACAAAGAAAAAGGAATTGATCATGAATTTTCATCACCAAGGACTCCGCAACAGAATGGAGTAGTGGAGAGAAAGAACAGGACCTTGGAGGACATAACCAGAACCATGTTGATTGCAAGTGGTCTACCTAGAAACTTTTTGGCAGAAGCCTTAAACACATCTTGCTACATCTTAAATAGGGCCATGATTAGATTCATGATAAAGAAGACCCCTTATGAACTGTTCAAAGGAAGAAAGCCCACCATAGTGCATCTAAGGACTTTTGGATGCAAGTGCTTTGTCCACAATAATGGGAAAGGCAACTTGGGAAATTTTGATGCAATGAGTGATGAAGGAGTGTTCTTGGGTTACTCCTCCTAGAGTCAAGCATACAGAGTCTATAACAAAAGGACTATGTGTGTGGAAGAAAGCATACATGTTGTCTTTGATGAAACTGACCTTGTTGATAAAATTGTGCAGGAAAGTGAAGACTTTGAGCTTGGAATAGCTAAAAGACAAGAGCTGGATCCAAGCAATCATAAGGAAATAGATAAAGTTTAAAGTAAAGAAAAGGAGGAAGACTCAAGTCCTAGTAAAAATTCAAGCATACCAGAACCAGACATAGAAGACAGACATAATGCAGGTTGAGATAACAAGTCAAAGGAAGATTATGCAAAAGATAGTGCTGAAAACATAGAAAAGATTGAAGTCAGGAAGTGGAAGCACCAAAGCTCTCATCCCATTGATTCTATAATGAGTAACTATAATAAGGGAGTACAAACTAGAGCTTAAATGAAAAAAATTTGTGCTTTTCATGCTTACATTTCTCTTATTGAACCTACTGACATTGTTTCGGCCTTGAAGGATCTAGATTGGGTAAATGCTATGCAGGATGAATTACATCAGTTTGAAAGGAACAAAGTGTGGCATCTGGAACCCAAGCCTAAGGATAGAAAAATAATAGGACTTAAATGGGTCTTTAGGAATAAACTGGATAAAAATGGTCAAATCACCAAGAACAAGGCAAGGCTTGTGGCAAAAGGATATAGTCAGCAAGAGGGAATTGATTACAGAGAAACATTTGTTCCAGTAGCAAGGATGGAAGCTATCAGAATCTTGATCGCATATGCTGCTTACATGGGATTCAAGCTCCATCAAATGGATTTTAAAACATCCTTCCTAAATGGGATGCTGGAAGAAGAAGTCTTTGTAGAACAGCCCCCTGGATTCGAAAGCTCATTAGTTGGAGACATGGTATACAAACTAGATAAAGCCTTGTATGGGTCAAAGCAAGCACCAAGGGCTTGGTAAGAGATATTGTCTAAGTTTTTACTTGATAATGGATGTCAAAGAGGTAAGATAGATAAAACAATTTTCTTAAAATCCAAAGGTAAGGATCTATTAATTGTGCAAATATATGTTGACGATATTATTTTTGGATCCACTAATGAATTTTTGTGCAAGTGGTTTGTTGAAATCATGAGTAAAGAATTTGAGATGAGTCTTATGGGTGAGTTGAACTTCTTTTTGGGGCCGCAAGTATCCCAAACTGAATTTGGGATAATGATACATCAACAGAAGTATCTCAAAGAACTTCTTAAGAAATTTCGAATGGAATCTGCCAAGTCTCATCATACACCTATGGCCACTGGTGACAGAGTAAGTGAAGACCTCTCAGTGATGCTGACTTTGCAGGTGATCTAATGGGAAGAAAAAGCACTTCAGGCATGGCCCAGTTTCTTGGACCTTGCTTGATATCTTGGGGTTCCAAGAAGCAGCACTCAATAGCATTCTCCACCGCTGAGGCTGAATATGTTGCAGCTGCTCTTTACTGTGCTCAAAGTTTATGGGTTAAACAATAGTTACTAGACTTTGGCATAGACACAAGATGCATTCCAATCTTTTGTGACAACACAAGTTCCATCAGTATCTCAAAAGATCCAGTGCCACATTCCAAGACTAAACACATTCATATAAGACATCACTTCCTTTGAGATTGTGCATAAACAAATCAAATTCAGTTGAAATTCTGTCAAACTCTACAGTAGATTGCAGACATCTTCACTAAGCCACTGAGCAGGGACAAGTTTGAAAAACTGAGACTGGAACTTGGCTTAATTTATATGCATCCATGAGTTCTCAGGTTTACTAATTAACTAACTTCTCTTCATCTCCTATTTTCATTCATTCACCTTTTCCTATTTTTTTTCACTTCCATTTTCATCTCCTATATTTTTTTAAGCACAATTGTCCTTGAGATGGTTCCAAATTTGGTGAGGATTTAACATTTTACAAGAGAGGTGGAGAATCTAGAACTTGTCCCATTGAAGTTTGAGGCTCTAAATGTAACAGCCCGTATGCATCCGATTGTTAACATTGCATTATGGTCTTTAAGTGCAGTGATAAATATAACAAAAGTAATTAAGGAAGCGACAAATACAATGACGTCATCATACGTCCACAATAGGATAAAAAGTTTTGCATTATGTATGGTAATAAGTCATGAGTTTACAACTTATAAGACCCCGGGTATGACACCCTTCAGGGCCGGATTAAAAGCATGCGTAAATACATAACCAAAATTACAGAGCCACATGCTACAAAATAGACTAAGGTTCACTAAGAACCCATCCCAGCTCGGCCCCTCATCCGGAATCCCTCGGACTGCCTCGCTACCCGGGCCTCTTGCCCCGGGATCCGCCGTCCTCCCAGTACTCGTCACCTGCAATAACATATAATTCCCCAACCGGGGTGAGATAATAATCTCAGTAAACTCCGAGTTCTGGAGGCTTCTCATTTCCTGGGTTAACTTCCACAACACAAAGCATCAAAACGACATTACACAAGCTAGCCGTCCCGGCTTATGAAAGAACACATCACATGTATATAATCACACTGATATAACAAGAGAGATCATCCAACTCAATGGGCACATTCCCTTGTATATCCTTTCCTGAGGAAGATCATCCAACTTAATGGGCACATTCCCTCCGGGTTCCGCGCGGACGTCTATGGATCAAAGTCCATATTTGTCCATTCTAATGGAAAGAGAATCTCACATCACAACAGAGTATCACAGTGCAAATCATATACATGTTCTCAATCAGAAAGAAGTAACACCCAATTTCAATACATGCATCATGACATATACTAACCATCACTCCCTCGGAGTATGGTGGAACGTGGTCCAGAGAGGGACTCTAAAGAACAGGGAGCTTACCTGTCCGGCGTTCCTCACTGGTTCGTCCAACCTCGTGATTTCGAACACCTCGATCTTCAACATCGCGCCCTACATACATGCATGCAAGAAATCAATAATGGCTTTCACCTGTTGCATGTAGAGAAACTCGATACATTTCCAGGTTACCAACATTAGTCACCCACAGGCGACATGCAGAACCCCAAAAGGGTTCATCACAACTAACCCAAAATCGATAACAGTTATATCCTAAGGGTGGATCGGCGCTTCTTACCTCTAAGATTATTAACGAGGCTAGAGAACCCTTCTCAAGCTCTAACATCCTAAAAATCACCTTCTCTTCCCTAAACCAGAAGCTTTCTTTGTTCGTCAATGGCGAAAACAGAGAAGGAAGAGAGAGAAGGAACACCTTTTTGGTGAAGGGACAGATGAAGAAAATGAGTCATGCACGAAATAACCTACACACTCGCTATATAAATACTCTGAGAGTTAACGCACGTCGCATGCGTCACTAAGTCAACACGTGTTACTCTAGTGACCTAACAGTTAGTGCGGATCACGTGCATAAGTTAAGCTTGTGAAATCACCAACTACCAGGTTGGCGAGTCAAGCGCATATGACTTCCCATAGGTAAGTGTAGCCCAGATAACCTTGTCCGAGTTCCCACCCTGGCCATCACTACCTAACCTCATTCGGGTTCTTGCCTTGGTACTTCACGAGTCCGAGGTTCCGTCCTCCCCTATCTCGTCCAACCCAAACCGCGATTACTTACCCGGTACTCGTAGGGAAAGGATACATGAGCTCGTCCGAGTATCGCTACTTGGTAGCTCGAAGGAAAAGAAGACACAGCCATCCGGGATCGCTACCCAGTCACTCTTTCCTTCCTAGTTCGAGTTCCTTTCTTTTCAGCGCTTTTTCCCTAGATACATACACGATAACCTGGTCACACTCTAACCCAATTTCCTTGTAAATACTAACACACTTAGTACGAACCCGGCTTCAAAAGGTTCTATTTACACCCCTCCTTTATCTGAGTTCCAAAATGCACCCCCCTTGTATGACACCCTGGTCACATGAATCCGGATAGTCACAGGGTCATTACCATAATTATTATTACTACTACGTAATTACAACATTAAAACGTTAAAGTGCCACGTGGACACCCGAGACCTTACACTAAATAAGAGAAGACAACTCCATGAAACTAACAAGGATGAAATAGGCCATGTTTCTCTTAGCCAGAGCCTTCTATAGCCCACATGGTACTTTTATATCCCTAGTCACCCATATTGAGCCTAAAACTACTAAAATAGTTGCCCTACCAAGTCAAAGGCTCTAGGAATATCAAAAGAAAATATCCTGAACATTATATCAAAAGAAAATATCCTGAACATTACCCCATAATCAACCCAAAAGTTCTGCACAAGACAACAATTGGTATCAAATGAAAAGACAACAAGCGTACACTTCTGACAAAAGGCCAATAGTAAATTAAAAAAATTATTATTATAGAAAGGCAACACACTAAAGCTTGATCAAGAGTCTTGTGCATCTAAACAAGGGGAACACAAAGTCAGTGGGGACAAAAAGTCAATACTCCTAGTTCAATAGCAACTGAGAAGTACATTTTTTCTAATACACTTTTTAACATTACTATATCTTCACATCCCTAAACATTGCAAGCTTACAAAAGTCCTATAGACTTGATTGGATCATAAAGTTAGATTCCTTAAATGAGTGGAGAACAGTCAAGAAGTACAAGTCTATGGAACCTCCAAGAGAGAAACAAACACTGAGTGATGTGCATATAGGAGTGATTTGAATGGTTACTATGTTGTTGGATATTGTTCTAAGTCTCTCATATTTCAGGTTTCCTTTCCTCCACTTCTCCTTATCTTTTTCTCATCCTCTCTTTTTGATGCTGCCAAGGGGGGAAGTGTGTTGTAGACATGTCATTATTGCATGCCTTCTTCCATCTAATTTCTTATGCTACTTTCTTTTCTTCTAGTTTTTAATAAGCTCTAGAACTCATACTAATGCTATTTTTTACTAAGCACATAACAAGTCAAAGGATTGATAAACTCTAATTGTGCAATAATATTTAGGAAGATGTCCCAAGCTAAGCTCTGATTTTGACATGTTTATAAACTGAATTGTAAGTTATCTGTCAATTTTTAACGCCTACAAGAATACATGTCTAAAGAGATTGTCATCATCAAAAAGGGAGAATTTTTTGGACTCGAAGTTTTGATGCTGACAATGAGCCAAATATAATATTAAGGGCTTTGTTCAAAATAGAGGATCGACCCAATTTGACTAACCACAAGGAACAGTAAATAGAGAAAGTGTGATGTAGACATGCACTAAGTGTGATGTATGCTTGTCACTACTGCTTGACTTCTTCCTTCTACAGCATGAGAAGAACACTCAAGTTTCAAAAGAAGATTTAAAATGAGCAACTATTGATGAGCAGAAAAGGAAGACCATAAGCTGTCATTTAGAAAGTTTGTAAGAGTAAGTTCTCTTTGATTTTCTTGACTTAAATTGTCACTTGAACTCTTGAAATAAAATTGGATAAGGGACAAATAAAATGGATATGATATTTGCTGATAAAGTTCATTATGTTGATAAATGTCTTATCAGTTTAAGTTAATAAGAAAAATATATTTTTTCAAATTAAACAAAATTTGCATATTTAATTTTATAGATATAGTCTGATATATGCTGATAAAGTTCATTATGTTGATATATTTCTTATTAGTTTAAGTTCATAAGAAAAAATGTTTTTCTAATTAAATAAAATTTGCATATTTAATTTTATATATAAAGTATGTTTTTTATTTATAAATAAGCTTATCTAATTAAATCTAAACAGAATTTTGTTGTCATCAAAACTAACAGAAACAAAGATTTGAAAATAAAAAAAATGTGTTTATCTATATATGTATATAAATAAAGTATCATGGGGTCTGAAATAAGGTGCGAATTCTCCTTGAGTTATATTGACAATATAAGTTATAGATATCTTTTGAGAATTTGCTCACAAGTTTATATTGTGATTTCTGCTTAGACTTACAAGCTTTAAGGTAACTTTGAATCATTTGATAAAAGTCTAGTTTAAAATTAAATCAGCAATTGAGTGTAAAAGTCTGGTTTAGAGTTAAATCAACAATTGAGTAAGAAACTTTGTGGAGGAACATGGTTTGGGAAATAGTCATACAAATCTAGAGTTAGATTTGGGATTGACTTGTATAAGGATATAATAGGTTCTGTATTTGTACTTAATATTGACTCTTTAAATAGAGAAGTGTTTTTTATTCAGTTGGATTGAGTGATCCAGTTGGAGTAGTGGTTGTTTTCTCCAATTGAGCCTAGGAGCTTTTATTCCGTTAAAATTCATTGTGTTTTGTTTTCTTTATAACCTGATTATTTTTTATATTTTTGGATCTTATCAAAATTAAATTGCTAAATTTTATAAACCCAATTCAACGCCCCCTTCTTGAGTTCATCTGAGACAACACTTATATTATCAAAACTACAATTAAACAATGTTGGATGTCGATAAAGAATATAAACAACAATAAATTTTAAAAAACTAGAAGAAAAAAAATGTTTGAAACACAACATAATTTTAAACCAATTTTTAAGAATGTATTTTTTATTTTTATTTGAAAAGCAAAAATTTTGATTTTAATTTGTAACAAAGATTTCAAATTGTTAATTTAGATTTTATTATTTATCTTATTGACAATTAACAACATTTAAAATTATTAGTATTAAATCTTATTCAATTTTGTAAAAATTTGATTGCAAGAGGAATTTGGATTTTGATATTATTTTATGTTGTATTATTCTAACAGCTCCTTGGACTAGTAAAATGTAAAAGTGAAGATCAAATACTGTTTCAAATGGAAAATTTGCTTTATTTATTGGTATAAATTAAACTTAGTGAAATAGAAATGTAGACATACAGTCCTCAAAACACTTGTGTTTATGTCAGTAAAATCTAAAAAGAATAAAAACAAAAATATTGAGATTGTTTCTTTATTACACTTTCTATAAAGGATGCAAAATCAATCAATATAAAAAGACACTTTCTACATCATTTTCCACATAGATATAAAAAATAACTTTTATATATTAATTGTGCAGTAAATTGATATAATTTTTTATAATAATTATTTTTTATCGATAAATATTAATTTTTTTTTATTAATACGGAAGAATTAAATTCACTACCTTTTTATAACAGTTATGATAAAAATCAATGTAGAAAGACCATTTTCTAAGCAACAATATAACTACATTGCATCCCTACATATACAATATTCTAATTTAGTTACACTAAAAAGCGCATTACTAAAGAGACATCAAATTTCTGTATTAGTTATACTAATTAAGAACTATTGTAAAAAATGATTTTTTAAACTGGTTCTTACTACAACAAATCTAGAAAAATACAGCAAGAAACTAGAATATCAATTGTTGCTGATCAGAAAGGATAGAATAAATAGTAAAAATAGTTTTGAAATATGCTAAATTACATATTTAATCATTTATCTTAATTTTTATTCAATTTGATTAAAAATTCAATTTTTTTTATTTATACTTTTAACATAAAGGATGATTAAAAATCACCACAACATAATATTTATTGGCTTGGACATGTTGGCAGTTCAAAATTATTACTATAATATTTAAAAATTTAAACCCCCTTTGTGAATAATAATTCTCTTTTTGTCCTTGATTTCTCTCATTTTGTTAAATGAATCATAAAAATTGATTGAGGGATTTTGTTAACCCAGGTGTTTACATGAATATTGTCCAAAATCAAATGATTCAATTGAAAAAACATCCATGAGAATCAAAAATTTTCATATCACAAGTTTTACAAAATTCATTTGTTTTGATATATGCTTTGGAAGCATATTTCTACAATTGATTGAGAGATTCAAATAGGCTCTCCTATACAAGCAACATATTCAAAAATTGTTTCATTCAATTCAATAATGAAAGAGAACAAATTGGGTCAAGTTTTTGAGTTAGCAAAACTTTTGTTTTTTGCAACTTGGGTTGTTCACTTTGAACTGAATTGAACTGTCGTGAACTATTTTGAAACACAAATGTGGTTTGCATGCTTGAACTAAATTGAACTACAAAATAGTTTGGGTGAACCAAACAACTATTATTTTGGTGTATTTGAACCGAAATACTCCAAATTGCATTGAACTTCTCTGAACTGCATCGAATTGTTTTTAAGGGCAGTTTGTTCTGAAAAAGTATTTTTTATTTTTACTTTAATTACCAAATACCACATTGTTTTGCTTCACTTTTAAATTTTATTTTTTCTAGTCCCTTAATTTTGAAACATGTTCTTTTTAGTTCCTTATGCGGCAAAAGAAACCACAAATTGTGTATCCAAAGTGCTAAAAAACACTCAATAGGGACTAGAAAAAATCTTTTTTTGAAAATTGGAGATAAAAAATGAAAATTTAAATTTATGGAATAAAAAACAATAATGACATATTTGATGGACAAAAAGTATATTTAAATCGTTATAATTTTTTAGTGTTATAATGTATTAAAATCATATATTTATATACTTTTTAAAATATTAAGCATGTTGACATATATAAAAAGTTAAGTCTATAAATTTATTAAAGGATAATTATGTTCTATTAAGAAGTCTTATTAATTACAATTTTTTAAAATAGGTTAACCTCAAGGTTAAGTTAGATCTAAAAATAAGCTCAAATCATATAAAAATATATATTAGACTCTTATAAAAGTTTAGCTTAATTACCTATATTTGTTCTCATCTCATGCCTTAATTAAGTAATATTGATTTTAATTTCACAGTTTATCATTTGTTTTTTAGATAGAAATTTTTCCTGTTGGACTATAATTAGTTGGTTAGTCAATTTAAGGATACGTAAAAACTTATATATATATATATATATATATATATATATATATATATATATATAGGTCTGTAGTGGATAAGGGACCAAGATAGACTTTCAATAAAGTCAAGCTAGGTCTAAAAAATAACTCTATGGCAGGTAATAAGTTATATCGATTTTTGCTTTGAATTATTTAAATAGGTGAAAGTTATCTAGACATTTTTATTTAATTTAGTCTATTTCCACCCTTATAAAGTTATGTTGAAATAAGTTCTATGAATATGGATTTTTCAAGGTTGCAAAACACTTAAGATGCATGTATTCTTATTCTTGGTTGTTAATTATATCATCAAAATCTGCGTGAAATTAATAAGCAAATTAGAAGTTATTGCTGTTTTTTAGTAAACAACGGTGTATTTTTCTTAGTGATACAATTTTTTTGATATTCCTTGGGTATTTTTATAGATACAATTGTAAAACTAATTAAGCCTCTTTACAGTCCAAAATAGTAAAATGACATATGGTCATTATTGTGGGACCACTGTATACGTGGATATCCTCTACATTAGCACTGTGATATTAAATAATGCTTATTCATTCTCAAAGTGTCAACCTGGACACACTTGTCCGGGTTCCTTGTCAACCCTACTATAGGAGTGCGAACACGGACTGTTAGAGGAAAAATAATATCTATAAAATTAACAGCTATTATCTATTCTTATCTTATCTACAGATTACTTACAAACAGAGGTCCAAAACCCATACTTCACACTATAAATATAATCCTACAGGTTCTCACTCTAAACACACCTTAACACAGTAGTTGAGCACATTACTCAAGTTACTCATTCTCTACATCTCATACTGAGTTCTCACACTTAGTTATTCTCTTATAAATTGATGTACTTACTTGAGCATTAAAGTGTTTTTCATTTGTTTTGCAGGTTTCTCCTCTAAGCAAAGCCTACACATCATCTGACGTGCAGAATTTGGAGTCCACATTGGTCACGCCTACCTCACACGTGGAATTTACAGATTTTGATAGGAACACCATCAAACTCGAGAACTAGTTTCTTTCTTTCTTTCTTCAAAGCTACTCGAAAACTAGTTAAACTATTAAAATTCTTCCTAAAGACAACTCTAGAATTTACATTTATAATATTTTACACATATAATTTGTCAAGAGTTATAATTTATAATAATATATGATTAGATAATAGTTTAAAGTTTTCTCTTAAATGATGGATCAAAATCAATAATAAACATAGTTAAAAAAACTTCAATTATTTAATATTGATAGAAATATTTTAACAATGATCGATGAGATGCCTAAATTAAGATGCAAAAACATAAAAAGTGGAGAATTGGATTCCAAACCACTTGCATCAATATTTTAACGAAGGACGTTCCATTTTACAAGTTGATCCTTATCTTTTTAGAAGACATGTATTGTGAATAGTGATTATAGACCAAGAATATATAAGGTCAAAGATGCTAAAAGCAGTCTTCATATAATTTTAACACATGCAACTCATTTGATACCGGTATAACGTAACCTTTTTTAGTATAAGGAAAAACATCCATAATAAGTCTTACAAAAAGGAGAGGAAAAGAAAATAAGAGAATAAAACAGAGGTAAAACACATTGTAGGAAATCAATTTGGTACACTTACAATATGCTCACAACTTAAAACCAATTAAACTTATTTGAGGGACACGACATAAAACCTTTTTCAGATTAACATTTCCTTTGTAAACAGTATATCCACATATTATATAATTATCACAGCTCACTAATAATAATAATAATAGGATGCCTTATACTAATCATATGGTGTACCGATAAGATTTACTAATTTTTTTTACCAATGCATGGAATAATGTGTTAATGCATTATACTATTAATATGTAAACTTGCAATATGTTTATATTCAATAATTATATTATTAATGTAAACTATCACCAATTTTATCGATAATAGTTAGAAAATCTAACCAATTACTTTTAATGAGATTTTTCATCTAGATCATGATGGTGCAATATGTTTATATTAATTAATAGTTTATTTTTTGTTAAATAAATATTATACCAATAAATTTAATGTATATTTGTTAGTAAATAAATTTTTATAATATGAACAAACTTAATAAAGGCAATTAGATTAATTCAATATTTCTTTAAAATAGCCACAGTTTGCTTTCTCTCTTTATCTTTTGTCAAATACAACTCTATTCACATACTTGCATTCTATAACTATGTTCTCCTAATTTATAATAGTAATGACCAAAACTAAAAACATATTATATAGAAGTAGAGGGAGAGAGATGCTTTAGGCACTTAGGCAAAGTAAAAGCAAAAAAGAAATGCTTACACACTAACATATTGTGCTGCCACCAACCAGCAGCACTTTATTGGCAAAAGAACATATATAATTAATTTCAATAAATATGTTGTACAACCAATAGAATAATAGAAAGAAAAAAGAGTGAATTTTGTGATATAAAGATTGATATGACATTGAGAAATAAAAAGAAAAAAGTAGTGTTTGACTTAAAAATATACTTTAAAAATGTGTTGTATAATATATATGATAACTAAATGGTATTCTAATAGTTTAATTGTGCCTTTGATTCCTTTAATTTATATTATATTACATTATATTATAACTTGTTTCTTATAAATAAAATTAGAAGAGTATATGATTTTGATTCTTCAAATTTTTTTAACTAATTAAATTCTTCTATTTTTAAAAAAGGTAAACTTGATTCTTCAGCTAATTTTTTTTACAATTTTCTTCTATATAAACTATAAACCTTTAAATTCTCATTTTACTCAAAATCTTCACAAATTGAATCAAATATAATGTTTTAAACATTTTTTCTTCTAAAAACTCACTATCCAAAACATCAAATTTTACTTAAAATGAAAAAAAAAAAAAATTTCTTGTTCAAACCATAATCTCACATTCTATAAAATCTTTTAAATTTATCAAATTTTCACTAAATTTTTAACTTCTAAAATTTTAAAATGACTCGATATTTAAAATTCATCATAAACTAAATTATTAGAATAAAATGACACAATTTTAGAAATTTAGATAAAAATAATAAGAAAACCAAATTTACTTAATTTTAAAAAATAATTAAATAAAAAATTTTAAAAACTAAAATCACGTACAATATAATTCAAACTTGAGAATTATATATTGAGATATCAAATTACTTCAAGAATAATTTTTTTAGAGTTACTCATTATTCTCACATTCATTTTTTTGAAATCTAATGATTACAATAAGTCAATAATTTTATTTGTTAAATTTCAAAAAAATAAATGATAAAAATAAAAAATAACTCTAAAAAAATTATTTATAAGTAAGTTGATTCCTTGTCTCATATATATATATATATATATATATATGGGAATTACTAACTCACCTTTTTTTTTATAGTATAAGTGAATTAGTAACAACAGCATAAATTATGGAAAAAAATCAAGAAGTACCTTTGTAATAGTTAGTTTAATGTAAGAATACCATGATTATTTACTATTTAATTCAAATAAATAATTTCTCTCTCTTTTATTATTTCTCACCGGCATTAAATATAAGAATTCTCTTTCCTCTCTCTTTTCATCATCATTAATTTTCTTAAAATCTCTCTTCTCTCACCTTTCACTATAATATAAATGTATTATAAAAATAATTGTATATTTTAATTTATAATTTTATTTTTAATTTCACGTGCATTTTAAATACTTGTCTAAAAATAATCTTACATTAGATAATTTTAGTGAACTTGTTTTATTAAAAATTTATCAAATGTAAATTTTTAACGAAAAACAATAATTTGTGTTTAATATAAAATGTTATTATATTATGTTGATTGAATATGTTTCAAAAAATATTATGTTTATATATTATGCTTATTATATTACGAGACTCGTAAGCTCAAATGTATGCACACCCTAAGCTAAAATGAAAAAATTGAACGTAAGTTTTTTTTAATACCAAACATAAGCTTTAACCCTTTAATATAATATGCATAAAATAAATTTGTTTCCCTAAGGTTACTTTTTAGAGAAATATTTAATATATATTTATTTTATAATATACTATTATGGTAGACGAAGAAAAGAGAAGGAGAAAAGAATTCTGAATAATACTTAGTGTGTGTCAATAAAATAAAAACAAAGAGTTTAAATAAAACAAAGCTAACATAATACTAACATAATTAGTTAAAGAATATCTATAACACATTACAAATTCTAATACTCAAGATGGACAGTGAATGTCTTTAACTCCCATCTTGGAAAGGAATTCTCCAAGTAAAGTGGATGACAGAGGCTTTGTAAAGACATATGCAAGTTGAAGATTGGAGCTAATTGGCATGAGTCAAAATTTTCCAACAGAGACTTAACCCCGAATGAAATGACAATCAATCTCAATATGTTTAATATGTTAATGAAAAGTAGGGTTACCAGCAATGTGAACAACTGTCTGATTATCACGGAACAATAGAGTTGGTTCAGCAGAGTTGATCCGAAATCAGACATTAATGGAGACAGCCATGACAGTTTTGTTGTAGTAGAGGCCATTGCCCTGTATTCAGCCTCAGCAGAAGATCTAGAGATGGTGGTTTGCTTCTTTGCTTTCCAAGAGACTAACGAATCTCCAATGAACACACAGAAGTCAGTTACAGATTTCCTAGTATCTGGGCATGCTCCCTAGTCAGAATATGAGAATGCTTGCAATTGAAGAGATGAATTAGAACTAAAAAATAAACCCTGTCCTGACTTACTTTTAAGTATCTAAGCAAGTGATGTACAACATCCAGATGAGAACTATGTGGATTTGCAACAAATTGGCTAAGTTTCTGAACAACATAAATGATATCAGGCCTAGATAAAGTTAAGTAAAGAATTCTACCAATTAGTCTTCTATAAGCAGATTGATCAGTTATGACTTCACCATCATTTGCACTAAGCTGAAGTCTTGGATCCAAAGGTGAAGGAGCAAACTTGCAAGCTAGGAAGCCTATGTCTTCAAGAAGCTGCAGGGTGTAATGTCTTTGAGATAAGACAATTCCTTGTTTGGCATTAGCAATCTCCAAACCTAGAAAGTACTTGAGTATTCCTAAGTCACAAAGCTTAAACTGAGTGTGTAAGAACTCTTTAACAAAGTTAATATCAGATAAAGATGGACCAGCAAAAATAATATCATCAACATAAATTAAAACCGCAGTAAATTAAGGTTTAACACCTTTGGTAAATAAAGAGTGGTCATTTTTTAATCGAATAAACCCATTACTAGCTAAAGTTTGAGAGAGTTTATTGTTCCATTGTCTAGAAGCCTGTTTAAGACCATAAAGTGTTTTGTTCAACTTACAAACCATTTTTGGAGCTGTGGCAATTGACTCCCCCTTAAGAGTCCCAAGAGGAAGGTCCACATAGACTTCCTCCACCAAATCACCATTCAAAAAAGCATTATGAACATCAAGTTGATGCATTTGCCATTTTTTAGAAGTAGTAATAGCAATTAATGTTTTAATAGTATCCATTTTAGCAACAGGGGAAAAAATGTCCTTAAAGTTAATACCTTCTTGTTGTGCATAACTTTTAGCCACAATTCTTGCTTTATGTCTATCAACAATGCCATCATGATTAAATTTGTTTTTATACAGCCACCTACAACCAATTGAGTGAGCATAAGAAGAAGAGTAACAACTGACCATGTGTTGTTGCCTTCAAGAGCTTGAATTTCAGCTTGCATTGCATCGCACCAATGAGGGTATTTGACTGCTTGATGGTAATATTGTGGCTCATAATGAGATGAGACATTAAGAATGAAAGTTTTGTTACTAGAAGATAGTTTTTCATAACTGACAACAGAAGACAACAGAAAATTGGTAGATGTATATAAATCACAGCCAGTTAACATATTAATTAAAATGATAATTTTGAAAATATGAAGGAGTTTTAGAATTTCTAACTGATCTCCTAGCTGTAGTGTTTATAGGTTGAATAGGAGAAATGTTGCTTAAACTAACAGACTCAGTATTGTCTTGCAAATCAGTGTTACTTAGAGGAACAAGTTTAGTATTAACCAGCAAATCAATGTTATTTCTCAAATGAGCTTGATTAACAAAAACATGGTTATGTTCACCAAGGAAAGATTTTGGTAGCACTAAATTTGGAAAAGAATCAAATCTGTCATGCACATTATTCTTATTCTGAAAAGGGAAAATGGATTCATGAAAATAGCATCTCTAGAATAAAAAATTTGACCAATCATAATGTCAAGTAGTTTATATGCTTTTCTACCAAGAGGATAACCCAGGAAAACACAAGCTTTGGCTCTTGGATCAAATTTATGTCTATTAATAGTTAAAGTAGAGGCAAAAACAAGACAACCAAATACTTTCATGTATGAGAAATCAAAAGATTGATTGTACAATAATTCAAAAGGGGACTTATTTGCTAAGAGAGGAGAAGTAGTCCTGTTGATAAGAAAAGTGACAGTGGCAACACATTCTGTCCAATAACAGAGGGGAACATAAGACTGAAAATATAGTGCCCTAGCAACATTTAATAGGTGCTGATGTTTCCTTTCATCAACTGAATTCGGTTAAAGTCTCTCAACACATGAATATTAGTGAATAACCTCATTCTCCGAAATTTTTTTACTAAAGGTCAACTCTTTAGCATTGTCAGACCTGAACTATTTAATTTTCTTGCCAAAATAAGTTTGAACCATGGTGAAAAAATGAGGAATAACATGTAAGACATCACACTTACTTTTTAACAAATAAATCCAGGTAAACTTAGAGCAATCATCAACAATAGTGACAAAATATTTATGTCCAGAATATGAAGGTGTACTGAATGGACCCCAAATGTCAGTGTACTAAATCAAAGGTAGATTGAGAGAAATTATTGTTAGAAATGAAAAGAAATTTTCTTTGTTTAGCTAAAGGACAAACAAGACAAGTATGCATATTATTCACATTTAAGTCACCAGAACAGAGTTTGTGTTTCATAGCTATAAGGCATTTATTTGAAGGGTGCCCTAATCTATTATGCCAGATATCAACAGTAACAGAATTCACAAAAGAATTTTTGATAGATTGAACAGGAGCAACAACTTCTAGAAGATATAGTCCATCCACAATATCACCCCTACCAATCGTCTTCTTGTTCAGGGTTTCCTGAATTAAGAAATTAGTGTCAAATAATTGAAAATTAACAGGTATATTAGAAGTAACTGCACTGGCAGATAAAAGATTGAAACAAAATTGAGGTACATATAAAACATGTCTTAAAATCAATTGAGGATTTACCACAACATCACCAATATGAGAAACAACGAAAGAAGCATTATTAGGTAAAATCACAGAGTGACCATGTATATGTCTTAGTGAGGTAAATAATTTCAAATGAATGCAAGTATGTTTAGATGCATCAGTATCTATCATCCAAGAATTAGGATTAGACAATATAGAGACAGATAAGCAAATACCTATCATGTGATCAAGCATGGCAACAGAGCGGGGCAGGGGCGAGTATTGCATTCCCCATCCCCGCCCTCGACTCTAAAACCGAGCCCGACCTGGCCCCTGATCCCCATTGGGGTTAAAAATATATACACATCCTCATCCCCGTTCTCATTGGGGGTCGGGTTTCCCTGCCCTGCCCCGCCTCCACTAATTGATTAAAATAAAAAAAATAGAAAAATAGTATAACTTTTGTTATTAAAAAAAGGGCCGAAAAGGCTAATTACGTAACAAAAAAAAATCCACATTCAAAATATGGGAATGAGATAATAATTTAAAATTTACAAAACCAGATCAATCAATTCAATTAAAGCCATAAAATCTAGGTATTGCATAAAATAAAGACATGCATATTTAGTTTCTCCCAAAAATACAGTATCATTTAAATATATTGTCATAAAATTTAGTAGCACATCCTTCAAATTACATAACAAAAAAAGAAACAACTTAAATTGTCCAGCAAATAAATGGTGATCATTCCTCCAAATTAGTGACACAAGCACCCACCATTTCACCTTTATAAAAGAAGAAGAACAATTAGAACAAAAGGTTATATTATATAATATCAAAAACTGAAATTCAAAACATTTTTTGCCTTCATCTTTTGAAACCATTTCATTCATTAAAGTAGCACAATCAGTAACAATTTTATAGCTCGTAGAACCTATAAAAATAGGTTACAAGTATTAGTTTGTTGAATAAACACAAATATCAATTTAACAACTTATATGAATAAAATATATCAGTATTTTCAGCACTCCACAACTAACTTCTAGCACACATTAAAGCCTCTAAAGTAGTCCATTGAAGTTGACTACGATGTGGGCTTAATATTTGACCACCGATGCTAAATGCGGATTCTGAAGCTATGGTAGATACCAGAATAACTAATATATCCTTAGCAATTGCTTGAAGTGTTGAATACTTGACACCATTAATTTTTCACCACATTAAAATATCAAAGTCAACAACTCTTGGTAAAACATCTTCTTCTAAATAGTGGTCCAACTCTAATTTAACTTAAGAACTTCTAGCCCTTTTTTTAGTTATAATAAATCAATCATACTCAGATAATGCATCACCAACAACTTCACTACCAGTAACATCTCCAACATTACTACCAAAGAAGTCTTTGTTCATTGTCATTTAGTAATCAGAAACTAAGTCATAACATAATTATTGAATGCACCTTACTTGATTAAAAGAGTCATGTTCATACAATTTTTCATAATAATACTCAAGCAACTCCATCTTGTACCTAGGATCTAAAACAATGGCAACTCTCATCACATTATGAATCACACCCCAGTATTTATCAAATTTTATCATCATATTTTGTGCCATTTGTTGAATCATTGGGTTATGAGAAGTAATACATTGTTTAATTGCTAACTTAATCTTACATATATTTGGAAAATACAAATTAGCAGTTGGATGTTTAGTAGAAGAAAATAGTTCAATGATAGTATTGAACAGCTTCAATCTCCCACGCACATCCTTTGCAAACTGTCTTGTAAAGCACTTGGCATACAAGTATATTGACACTCTCATTGCTTTAATCGAAAAAATACATCCTCATATCCTATGGCAATTTCAAGCATTTTGTAAGTTGAGTTCCACCTAGTTGGACAATCTAAGGCCAAATTCTTAGTGTAAGGGATTCTCAACTGTTTAGTTGTTTCCTCAAATTTTTCCTTCCTCTTAGGTGTTATTGTCCAATATGTCACACTATCCTGAATCTATTCTACACCTTCTTTCACCACCTCCAACCCATCTTTACTATCAAATTAAGGATGTGTGCACAACAACGCATGTGATGTAAAGACCCATCCCTAAGCAAACTACCTAAGTGCAATTTATCCTTAATTTTATCAATCATAGCATCATTTGTGGTACAATTATCTAGAGTGATAGTGGACAACTTTGTGCCAATATTCCAATCCATCAAACAGTCAGTCAATACATTGCAAAGTCTATCATTTGTATGAGGAGCAAGAACATAAATGAACCTAACATAAATAGAGAGATATAATATAAAAATAGCAAAAAAAAGATATATAATATAATCATATTCAATCATTTTATAAAATAAAACGGTCTAACAATATACAAGTTTGAATCATTTTATTACCTAAAAATCTGACTTTGTAAGTTCCAACACCCATCAATGTAATGAGTTGTGATAGCCATATACCCCTTCTTATGATTGGTTGAAGTCCACATGTCTGATGTGATAGCCACTCTTCCATCAAGACTATCCAACAACTTCAAAGATGTTGCCCGTTCATTCTCATAGATTTTCATTATTTCCTTCTTAATTATGTTTCTAGTAGGAACTTGAAAAACAGGTTGGAGGGCAGCAGATTATTTCCTAAAGCCAATGTGATCCACAATTGATAGTGGATACTCATGCATAATAATTGTTTTTGCTAGCTCTCCCCTTGCACATTCTGCATCATAAATTCTCGCACCCAACTCTTGCTTTCCATGCACGACCTTAGGTGCAAGAAAAGTTTGGGACATCAGGAATGTTATGAAACTGAAATTGTTGTCAAGTTTAGCCTTTGAAAATCTTTGAATATGTATTAATTTGTTATGGCAAGTACGCTTCTAAATACAACTTTAGTTTGATGATTTTTGGTACTTATTTTTCAGAGGAGCTAAACCAAACTAGTTGGCTTTCTCTGCTGCTCTTGGTGTTACGTTTGATGTATACATTGGGACTATTTCCTATATGTGGTATGTTGTAATTAACCCACTTGGATTTATATTGTCATTTATGTTGGATTTGTTTATTATACTTGCCACTGAACACTCAAAATCATGCTTGTAACTAATATCTTATTGCTTGCACGATTGGTGATTGAATAGGATAGCAACTTTATAGATTTAAATGATTTTCCTACTTATTTAAAATGTTACATTTCTCCCTGTTAAAAATGAAGAATTGAAGGATCTATGATAAATTTGGGGATGGAGGGACGGGGGAATAAATATAGAATGTTTCCATGTAGTATGTAGAATGTCTATTGCTGACAAGAAAAATGGCTTCAGATTTGTGATTAGGCTCATTGTTTTCTAACTCAGTAGGCATCTTAGAGGGGTGATGATATTCAATATGTTACTAATGTGCAATCAACCCTATAATGTTATTTATAGAACAAACTAAAGATAAACTTCATGCTGAATTAACTTTTGAATTAGTGAAAAATGAAAGGAGAAATGACCAACTTAGTTAGGGGCATGAAATATTTGAGTTTTGGTGCTGGATATCAGCATATTTTCAATTGATAGATGGAGACTACATATTCTTAATTGCAACCTTTTTTTTTCATAATACCTTTTCTTAAGAAGTACATTCAGGATTCTGATTAAGGAAAAAGAAAGAATTACTTTTTTATATCATGTCAAGCAATATATATTGTCCCAGTGTATTAACCAAACTAAGATTAAGATAATTTGATCAAATATAAAAGCTTAATAAACATTGATACTGACACTGCATACACAACAAATTTGTATCCACTACATTGAAAAGAATGTGCATAATTAATCTAGATATTTTGTTGTTGCATAAAATACTGATTTTCTTTGTGAGAATATTTTAAAGTGGTTTCCAACATAAAAGGTAAGTAGTTGTTCAACCAAGTTAATGACTGATAGGATTTCAGTTGGCTCTCTATTATCATTCATCTCTTTGCCTTGAGGTTTGAACAATCAAAGCAATGAAAGCATGGAAAATGTGTTGGAACATGTGTTGGTTTATTCTTGATTTCTCATATAGGCCAGGAGTTAGGTGTTCACTGCTAAAAGACAAAATCTATGAAGAACTATGTAGATATAACCGTCATCAGATGTCGAGTGTAAAAATATAGACCCTTTCCATAATTTTCTCTTCTCTTTGATAAAAAATAAATACCTTATTTTAAAAATACTAATAGGTAGTCACTTTCTTTAACGAAATCTAGATTTGCACCTTGCTTACGAAGTCACTTTCTCAGAACAAAAAATAAATACCTTATTTGAGAAATGCTAGAAGGTAGTCACTTTCTCTTATGAATATGCAAAATCTGAATTATTTAAAATAGGTGCAGAAGAACCAGCATGACATGAAAATGCAAAGAATGTGTGGTTGTTTTATCCCATGACCTCAGAATAAAGTTTCTCATTTAAACCATTGGTGGCCCTTCTCACTTCTCTTAAATGAGATATGTCCTTGTTTTAAACAGATTACAATCTATTTATGTAGTCTGTGATTGACTATTTTTATTTTAATATTTTTCTATTCTTCTTAGTTTATTTGACTTCTTTTGGACTTTTATTTTCTCACTCTAACTCAGCATTTGTCTTAGGCAAACAAGTGGACTTAATTGATAATTGTTGCTTATTTTCAAATTTTTTGCTTACTTGACCTATCTTCCTTGTGTAAGATTTGAGAAGTCTACAAAACTCCAAATAACGCATATGAGTAGTCCCTGGAAAGATAAGGAAAGTATCTACAATTTTGTCAAAAATAAGCTAAGGTCAATTCTATCATTTTGAGGGTAATTTTAGCCTTGAAAGTCAGAACCTCTGCACTTGAGTTTTGGACTGCGAATTGGTGTAATTAGTAATTAGTTAGATTAGCTAAGGTCAATTATTTAGTTAGAGTACACACTTCATTTTTAGCACAAACAAAATTTGTAGTTTCTTTTAGAAGTTTTCAGAATTAAAATATTTTCTCTCTTTTTCTCTCAACTGATGTTCTTCATTGTTCTTCAGTTTTCTTCTTTATGTTCATTTCTGTTCTTCCATTTTCTTGCACTAATCTCATGGCTGTTCCACTGATGATGATCATGGAAGGCTAAACAAATAATAAATCCAAGGATCCAGTCCAAACAATGAGAATTTGAGTTTTGGTTTGGTATTTCAATTTATGAGTCAATTGAGTTAATGCTATTTATTTTAATGACTATATTAGAGTTGTGTCTGAGACTTAACACAATTGAAATTCAAAACCTAAGTGGGAAATAAAATCTGGGAATGGTCATTAATTATGCTAAAGATTCTGTTTCTTTAGAGTTAAAGACTTTATTTCCAATTGAATGATAAGAGGATGTTTAGTATACCTTTTGAATTTATCATTGATTCATATAGAACCAAATCAATCTGGGAATTATTGTGAAGGATTCATTTGGATATTAATTGTCAAATGCTTGATTCAAGTTATACATGATGATTCTATATGATGTAATCTCTGTTGTTAATCTGAAATAAAGAAATGTTTGAGATATGATTGCAAACAATCTGGGAATTCATTGCATATAGTTATGAATGTTTTCTGAGTTTCAGGGTAAGCAAGTAGAGAAGGAAAAGAGGAAGGGTTCTGCATCTGGCAGCAAGAGAGCAAGAACCACTGACTTCAATGAAATCAGATTCAAAACAATCGAATGTCAGCAAAGGTACGAGAACTAGTATGCTCCAAAGAGGGTCATCCCAGAGAATTTCTTCCTGACGATTCACCAATTTTGGAGGTAATAAATAGGAGGGAGTGGCAGACTTTGGTTAGTTTTCCTGAACCAAGTTCCAGTGCCATTTTAAAAGAGTTCTTGGCTAACGTTAACAGAGAAAATGTAGACAAAGACAGAGTTAGTTGGGTTCGAGGAGTAGAGGTTCCATTTAATCATAACACTATTGAGGAATTTTTAGCCACTGCATATTATCCATTTCAAGCTTGTGCCTTCAGGAACAATTTTTATAAGATGCAGCCTGTCAGCAGCAAAAATATCTTTAGAGATGACATGCCTCAAATTGCAGATGAGATAAGAAGAGGCATTACAGGGCTGTATACTGCATGGAAGACCAAGTCTAGAATGGACTATGTACCTGAGAAGTTAAGGAAGCAAGACTTGACTGGAGAGGCAGAATTTTGACACCAGTTCAACAATCACACCATTATTCCATCAACTAATCTCACTGATGTGAATGTTGAGAGGGCAATCCTTCTACATGTGCTGCTAGGCGATGACAACTTGGATATCGCCAGTATCCTGTCTGATAGGATATTGCACATGACACATGATGGTAGCAGTAAGTCTCTCCTTGCTCATTCTTCACTGATTTCTCATCTTTGTATGAAAGCAGGTTTAGAAATTCCTGAGGAGGAACCCATGGATGTTAAAACTGCATCCTTCATGACACACAAGACATATCTGGCTGCAGTAGAGACTCAGTGGCAGGAGCAGTTGATTAGAGCCTCAAAATTATCACCTGAGGAGATTGCTGAGAGGAGTCCTCATGCGGACATTCCTCAACCTGAAGTTAGAGCAGTGCCACCACCACGAGCATCTTCTTCTACTGCTACTAGAAGACCACGTCATGAACTGATCTATGAGGATTCTCAAAGCTACCAGCAGATTCAGTCTGACTTGAGATCTCAAAACAGACTGTTGGAGCATCAAAACAAGATGATGGAAGACCTGTTCAGACACTTCTCCATTGAGTTCACCCCTTACCAGCCGCATGATTCAGCAACGCCAAGAGTTTCTCCTGAACCTTCATAGTCATCAGCTGCTGCTGATGATACTATGGAGGATTAGGAGTAACATTACAGTTTAAAGGACAATCATTTTATTTGCTTTATGTTTAATGGTTCTGTACTTTAATTTCATTTTGTTTGGCACAATTTAGTTTGCTTTTAAATATTTTTAAGTTGGACATGGTTGAATTTGTTTATATTGGTTTTAACTAAATAATTATGTTGGATGAATGTTATGCATAAAGATGATTTTTTTTCTTTTGCAGAAATGTGTCTTCCATTGGATAGAAAAGTGATTGCTGGGGACAGCAATGTCTAAAATCTAGGAATAGGGAACGCATTCTGCATTATTTTAAAAAATCATAGTTGATATCTGACAGAATTTAGAGAATAATATGGTATTTAGATTCTTAGATTACACAGAATTAATTAGAAAATTAAAAAGAAAAGAAATTTGGATGAGATGATGTTAGAGATTAAGTTTAGAAATTCGTTTGATAATAAGTTAGGAATTCTCTTTAGAAGTAGATGAATAAAATTGTTGAGAGCTTTGAATAATTTTCTGATTATTGGATTGCTAATATAGTGATAAGTGAAATTAATGATGATTGTTTTGGAATGATATATGAGAAAGGTAGAGTATAGACTTGCATATTACTTGATTAGAATTATTATAGTTTGTGTAATTGAAGTACATTGTGAAAAGAATAGATGCTTGATAGGAAATCAAATGAACTTAGCTTGATACCATAGCTTGTGAGGATTGAGCCTATAGAGCATATTTTTTTTCAGAGTGACCCCATTGTGAATAATACTCTAGAACTTGACTTGTTTCTCTACAATAATTGCAGGGTTGATATGATAAAGGCATTTTATTCTTTAAGCTAGAGCCAAATGACCTTACCTTAATAATATGTTAAACCTCTTTGAGCTTATGCCTTTTCTATTCATTCACCTGAAACTGAAAACTTATCCTTTACCACCTTGAGTGAGATTGGAAGAAGGAGAGTTAGAATCAAGTCTACTAGATATGAAAAATATAGAAAGATGAATGTCCATAGAAAAGGGAAAGAAGAAAGATGTTACTCAAGAAGACAATTCTTGTTTAAGGTTGAAGTGTCAACAGAAAAGATCTGGAAAAATCAATTCTAGTGAAAAGTCCAATTGGGAAGTAACAAGTCTGAAATACCAGCTGGTGGATCTAAATATACCTTTTCATTCTTTTTGTCACAATTTGTTGAAAAAGGAAAAATAAGAGAAAATAGAAGATAGAAGAAATAAAGAAAAAGGAAAGATCACATGAATGAAGATAGACAAAAGAATAAGAGTGATGGATTAGCTAAGTAGACTTGAATACTTTTGACAAAATCCAATCTCAATGATTAGCTACTATCCAAATTATTCCTACCGGAAGCCAGGCCAAGTTACAACCTTGAAAAGACCTTTTGATTAACTCTGCATTTATTCACATTTCTTATTTTCAGGAATTTGAGAATATAGTCAAGCCTATGGTAGTATTACAGCTTTGGAGGAATTGAGGGATTATAATTACCCAAAACACTTGAGTGATGAGTGATTTATATCTCTAGTGAGGGGTAATCAAGTTAAGATTCAATGATTGATGGACTTGAAGAGTATTCTTGACATTTTCATATGAAATTCAATTGCATTTAACAAAATAGTTATGAGATTGTGTATGTGATGATATGCTTGACTGTTGAATATGATTTCCACTACAATTAAGTTTTATTTTATTGCTAGGGACAGCAATATCTAAATCTGGGAATTATTTGATATGCTGCTAGCATATATAGTTTTTAGGTTAGTTTTATTAGGAAAATAGGAATAATATAGGGAATAAATGTTAGAATAAGTGAAAAAGTCATTAGTTTTATGTTTATCAGTGATTCTATGCTATTTTGATGTTTAGGGTCAAGAAAAGCAAGAAAAGAAGCAAAAGAAAGAGCCAACTGAAGCTGAGACCTCACGCTAACTGTGCCATGGCCACGCTAATCGCGCCAGAAGCACTAGAGGTTCACGCCAGTCGCGCCAAGCTCACGCCAGTTGATATGCATATAGCATATAAGGTTTCCTAAGCTTTTTGAAGCAGGAATTGAGCATTAAGCATGGATAATTGCCCTCTTGTGTTATGATTTGAGCTAATGTGATAAATTGCCAGGAAATCCATCAAAGATGCCAAGATTAAGCAAAAATCATAAGAAAAGAACCAAGCTTGGAAGAATACTCTGGCGCCATCAGCGCCAGAATGGCGCCATAAGCGCCAAAGACACTGGAAGTCAGCGTCACCCGCATCAAAGTCATGCTGAGGGCACCATCAACTCTGGAACCTGGCGCCATTAGCGCCAGGATGGTGCCAAGAGTGCCATTACCACTGGCATCTGGCGCCAAGAGCGCCAAGTTGGCGCCATCAGAGCCATTCGTTCTGCAAGTTCGCGCCATCAGCGCCAAGTTCGCGCCATCAGCGCCACAGGTCGACAGCAGCTCTGTAATTAAAGCTGTCAAGGGCAAAACAGGGACTTCACAAGCTGGGTTATAAATACTTCATCCTCAGCATTGAATGCACGTATTCTTGGAGGGAAACACACAAAATAGGGTCATAGAAGGCTTGGGTGCCTTAGCTAGGGTTAAAGGGAGTTGGAGGCTCAAGTGGAGGTTCTTCTCCATCTTCTTCTCCTTGCATTTCAGCTGGGTATGCCATTTTGTGTAATACAGCCAACCACAATGAGGTTTGGCTGATTTTATATTGTAGTTAGGGCCAAGCACTGAATGTAATCTCCTTTGGATTGTATTGGATGCTATCATTCATTTATATCAAGTTATTTCACTTTACTTTGATTACATGCATGTTTCTATCTTGCTGGAACTGATCACTCTAGTTGGGTATTGAAAGCTAGAGTTTACAATAGGAATGTTGGGATTCTACGCTTGGACTGGGGTAAAGTGACAAGCTTTACATTGACTAGGGATAGAAATGTATGCTTGCAACCATTTATTGCATCAATTAATGCTTAACCTAACAGCTACCACTAAGGGATTAGGGTAATTAATTGGGTTAAAGGGTTAAGATCACTGCGGGAGTAGGGCTTAGCTATTATTGTATGAAGATGCATGTTTGAGTGACTTGAGATAGATGAATATAGTAGACAATACATGTAAGAAGGTGGGAAGCATTTAGTGTGGGTTGCCCTAGCTACATTACTTTGTATATCGTTATAACCCTATTTACTTGTTGATAATAGTTAATGCTTATAATTAGGTTTAATTTCATTGCTACACACACACAACAACAATTTCTTAAATTTATTTGTTCTCCAATCTATTGATATTAATTATAATTTAATCGGTCAAACAATCCTCGTGGGAACGATATCTTTCTTATCATTATATTACTTGAAACGAACGGTATACTTGCCAAGTTCGCAACAAGTTTTTGGCGCCGTTGCCGGGGATTGTTTTAACCAATTTTATTATAATTTTTTATCTTTAAGGTTGGATTTATTTTGTTACTGACCTGCTTCCAGAGTTTATGCGAGGTACCGCTGACCTCGTGAATCTACAGTTTGATCCTGAGATCGAAAGGACTATTAGGAAGAATCGGAAGTTAGCGAGACAAAGGAAGGAAGCAGAAGTATCTAGTTCTAGACCACAACAAGAAGAAGAATCAGAAGAAGAACTAGATATGGTTGGGAGGAATGGAGAGCAGCCAAGACCTGAGCATGAACTCATGGAGGACATCCTTGCTCCTTTGTTCGTTCGGTCTGCATCTAGCATAGTCAGACCACCTATTCAAGCAAACAACTTCGACATCCACCCTTCTTTAATAAGCTTGGTGGAACAGAGTCAATTCGGTGGGGAGGATGATGAGGATCCTCATGACTTTACTGATAGATTTATGATGATTTGCGATGCCATCCGCCATCATGGAGTGTCAGATGATGCTATTAGATTGCGGCTCTTTCCTTTTGCCTTGAAAGGGAAAGCTCTCAAGTGGTTGGGCCGCCAAGCTTCAAACAGTATAACCACTTGGGACGAGCTGATGGCAAAGTTCTTTGCTCAATATTTCTCCATGGAAAAATACAACCGCTTGGTGAATGAGATCACCAATTTCACTCAGCTCCAAGGAGAAACATTATGTGCGGCATGGAATAGATTTCAGGAGCTTATCCGACGATGTCCTCAATATGACATGCCAGTAGGGAAGAAGGTGCGCATCTTCTTCAATGGGTTGTCACCTGAATCCAAGCTGGTAGTAAATGGAGCAGCCGGAGGATCCATAAGATCAAAGACTGCAGCCCAAACTCATGATTTGATCGACTCTTTGGCCCGTACTGAAAATGAGAGTGTTGTAACTCAGCCTAAGAGGGAGGTCATTCATTTGGGCAGCAATGATGCAATGTTGGTAGAGCAGAAGCTGTTATCACAGCAGCTAGCTATCCTCAATGCTAAAATTGACAAGCTTGAGATCTCAAAAGCTCAAGCTTCTTCAATTAAGGCAGGCGTAGTTGCATGTGAATATTGCCAAGGGGACCATGAGTCCAATGTTTGTCCAACCTTGGTGGGGGCTGATCCAATTCAGGTGAATGGAGTATGGTACGATCAGAGACCTCCACAAGGTTATCAACGGAATTACAATCAAGCTTCAGGGAGTGGTAGTTATCCAAGAAGACCACAAGGAGGTGGGTTGGATTACAAGTCTAACCACTATTTGCAACCACCTCTCATCCCTCCCAAAGAGCCATCTGAGTTAGAGAAGGCTATGTTGCAGCTGGCCAAAACCACCAACGATCACATCCAGAACACTGATGCCTTTATGAATGAGACTAGGTCTCAACTGAAGAATCAAGGAGCATCCATCAGGAATCTGGAGACTCAAATTGGCCAGATTTCTAAGCAACTATCCGAGAGACCACCTGGTCAATTCCCTAATGATACTGTAGTAAATCCTAGGGAACATGCTAAGGCCATCACCACTAGAAGTGGACTTGTTCTTGCTCCTAAAGAGAAGGATAAAGTGGTGCCAAGAGAGGAGGAAAAGGAGATCCCTGCAGCTGCTGCAGAGTTTAAAGAAGATGAACCATCTAGTAGCTCAAGGGAGAAAGAGAAAGGGAAAGAGAAGGAAAAAGTCTCTCCTGAACCTAAGCAACCTCTGGATTTTTCCAGATTTAAGAAACCCCCTTACCCCTTAAAGATGAAGCAGAAGGCTCAACAACAACAGTTTGCTAAGTTCTTAGAGATGTTCAAAAAGTTGCAGGTGAATATCCCATTTGCTGAAACCTTGGCAAATATGCCCAACTATGCAAAGTTCATGAAAGAAATTCTGTCAAAGAAGCATAAGCTACAGGAATGTGACACCGTAGTTCTTACAGAGGAATGTAGTGCCATCATACAGAGGAAGATGCCTCCCAAGCTCAGAGATCCTAGAAGCTTTAACATTCCAATTGCCATTGGGAATGTCAATGTAGGGAGAGCTCTTTGTGATCTTGGTGCTAGCATTAACTTAATGCCGTTGACAGTATGCAAATCCTTGGGCATTTCTGAGCTCAAACCCACCATGGTATCCCTTCAGTTAGCAGATAGATCGTTGAGAAAGCCAAGTGGAGTTTTGGAAGATGTACTTGTCAAGGTTGACAAGTTTATTTTTCTAGCTGACTTCATAGTGCTGGACATGGCTGAAGAGAGTGAGATACCTCTCTTACTGGGAAGACCATTCTTAGCCACAGCCCGTGCCTTAATTGATGTGGAGAAGGGAAAGCTAAAGCTACGGATGGATGATGAATCTGTGGTTTTTAATGTGTTTGATGTCATGAAGAATCCTTTTGACCGGAATGATTATTTTTGTATCGATGTATTGGATGAATGTATCCAAGCTGAAGAAGTTTTGGTCAAAGGGATCGAAGAAGAAGACTTAGAACCACAAGATTCTGTCACATCTCAAGAGGTAGTAGTGCAAGTTATGGAGGTTTTGGAGAAGAAGGCAACTGATATTGATGTTGGGGCACCAAAACTGGAATTAAAAGAGTTGCCAGCAGCCCTCAAATATGTGTTTTTGGGGGAGGATGATACCTATCCAGTAATAATCAACAAAAGTCTGACCATGGAAGAAGAAGAAAAGCTTTTGGATGTGCTGAAAGATCATAAGACAGCTATTGGTTGGTCCATTTCTGACCTAAAAGGGATCAACCCTTCCTTTTGCACTCACAAGATATTGATGGAAGACAATGTTAAGCCTGGGAGACAGCCACAAAAGAGGTTAAATCCTATCATGAAGGAGGTGGTCAGAAAAGAAGTTGTGAAGCTTCTTGATGTGGGTATGATCTATCTGATTTCGGATTCCGCATGGGTAAGCCCGGTGCAAACTGTACCTAAGAAAGGAGGAGTGACAGTTGTCCAGAATGACAACAATGATCTCATCCCTACTAGGACCATCACAGGGTGGCGAATGTGTGTAGACTACCGGCGGTTGAATGATGCTACCAGAAAGGACCACTTCCCACTTCCGTTCATCGACCAGATGTTAGAAAGGTTGCCTGGCCATGACTACTACTGTTTCTTGGATGGATATTCCGGCTACAACCAGATTCCTATGGCACCTGAGGGCCAAGAGAAGACGGCGTTCACTTGCCCCTTTGGAGTCTTCGCATACAGGCGGATGCCCTTGGCCTTTGCAATGCCCCTGCGACTTTCCAAAGGTGTATGCTCTCCATTTTCTCCGATATGGTAGAAAAATTTCTAGAGGTGTTCATGGATGACTTTTCTGTATTTGGGTCTAGCTTTGATGCATGTTTGTTTAATTTATCCAAAGTCTTAAAAAGGTGTCAAGAGACCAATCTTGTTCTTAATTGGGAAAAGTACCATTTTATGGTACGTGATGGCATCGTCTTAGGCCATAAAATCTCCTCCAAGGGGATTGAGGTTGACGAGGCTAAGCTTTTATTGATTGAAAAATTGCCTCCACCCGCTAATGTTAATGGTGTTCGTAGTTTTCTAGGCCATGCGGGGTTTTATAGGCGATTTATTCGAGATTTTTCCAAATAAGCTAAGCCTCTTAGCCAATTGTTGGTCAAGGACTCTGAATTTAACTTTGATGATAATTGTTTGCATGCTTTTAATGTTTTAAAAGAAAAACTTACCACCGCACCTGTCTTAACTACACCTGATTGGAGCTTACCATTTGAGTTAATGTGTGATGCTAGTGCTTATGCTATAGGGGCTGTGTTGGGTCAACGTAAGGAGAAACTTTTGCATGTGATTTATTATGCTAGCAAAATCCTAAATGAGGCACAAGTAAATTATGCTACAATTGAAAAAGAAATGTTAGCATTAGTCTATCCATTAGATAAGTTTAGACCTTATTTGATTGGCTCCAAAGTTATTGTGTTTACTGACCATGCTACCCTAAAGTATTTGCTAACTAAGCAGGATGCCAAGCCTCGCTTGTTGAGGTGGATGCTCTTATTTCAGGAATTTGATTTAGAGATAAGGGACAAGGCTGGGGTGGAGAACAAAGTAGCAGACCATTTGTCAAGGATTCAAGCTGCAAATCTGCAAGATGGGCCAGAGTTGGCAATCAATGAGTCATTTCTAGATGAACAGATGATGGCTGTCACCACTGCTCCTTGGTTTGCTGTTATAGCCAATTATAAAGCTGTGGGAGCAGTTCTCGATGACTTTACATGGCAGCAACAGAAGAAATTCTTGTATGATGCCCGAAGATACCAATGGGACAACCCCTTTCTGTACTTCCAATGTGCTGATGGCATTATCAGGAGATGTGTAGCTGAGTTTGATGTTCCGAAAATCCTCTGGCACTGCCATTCCTCAAGTTATGGAGGACATTTTGGAGGCAACCGAACTGCTCACAAGGTGCTGCAAAGTGGATATTATTGGCCTACCCTATTTAAGGATGCTAAGGCATTTGTGGAGAATTGTGATAGGTGCCAAAGAACGGGGAATATATCCCGTAGAGATGAAATACCACTCAACAGCATCTTGCAGGTTGAATTGTTCGATGTTTGGGGGATGGACTTCATGGGACCCTTTCCCAAGTCTTTCTCTAATCAATATATCTTGGTAGCAGTCGATTATGTCTCGAAATGGGTAGAAGCAGTGGCATTGCCCACGAATGATGCTAGAGTTGTTGCAAACTTCCTGAGAAAGAACATCTTCACTCGCTTTGGGGTTCCTAGGGCCATAATCAGTGATGGTGGCACACATTTCTGCAACAAGCACATTGAAGGTTTGCTCACCAAGTATGGGGTAACTCACAAGGTGGCCACGCCCTATCACCCATAAACCAGC
>CM023952.1:14052299-14108300 GCA_013407115.1 Glycine latifolia | reverse complement strand
GAACATCTTCACTCGCTTTGGGGTTCCTAGGGCCATAATCAGTGATGGTGGCACACATTTCTGCAACAAGCACATTGAAGGTTTGCTCACCAAGTATGGGGTAACTCACAAGGTGGCCACGCCCTATCACCCACAAACCAGCGGTCAAGTAGAAGTTTCTAACAGAGAATTGAAGAGGATACTTGAAAAGACCGTTGGAAGTTCTAGGAATGACTGGTCCAAGAAATTGGATGATGCATTGTGGGCCTACCGGACAGCTTTTAAAACACCTATCGGTATGTCACCATATCAGTTGGTGTATGGGAAATCATGTCACCTTCCGGTAGAATTGGAGCATAAAGCTATGTGGGCCACCAAATTCCTCAACTTTGAGCTATCAAAGGCCACAGAGAAGCGCTTGTTGCAGCTGAATGAATTGGATGAATTCAGACTTGCTGCCTATGAGAATGCTAGGCTTTACAAGGAGAAAACCAAGAGATGGCATGACAAGCATATCCATTCCAAGGAGTTTACACCCGGACAACAGGTATTATTGTACAACTCGCGCTTGCGGTTGTTTCCAGGTAAACTCAAATCTAGATGGTCTGGACCCTTCGTGGTTATGAAGGTTTTTCCTTATGGAACTATAGAAATCTCCCCTCTTGACACCAACAGATCATTTAAAGTCAATGGATGGCGGCTGAAGCCATATTTTGGTGGTCAATTTGATAGGGATGTTGTGGCAATCCCTTTGAGCTCCCCTAATCCTTAAGGGATTAATCGTCAGGCTCCCGGCTCGCGACGTTAAACAAGCGCTTGTTGAGAGGCAACTCAATTATGTGTTGATTGATATGTTTGAATTTATTTCTTAAGTTAGAGTAGATTATTAGCTTTGCGTTCCTTGTTGTAGTTCCCATTTACTTAAGACAATTCGTTCCTTGTGTATTTATTGTGATTTTGTGTATGATTTTCATCAATGCATAGTATTTTAGTTTCTATTCTGCATTAATTTAGTGCTTTTAGTGCTTTTAGATCCTTCAAGAGCCAATTCCTGCTGATTTTGGATATGCTGAGGGTATGGCGCCATTGGCGTGGCTCTGGCGCCATCAGCGCCAATCTTTCTGGAATCTCGCGCCATCAGCGCGAGAATGGCGCCATCAGCGCTATAGTTTCTGGAATGCCACGCTATCCGCGCCAACGTGGCGCCAACGACACTGGATGGGTTGCAATTTAAAGCATGGCGCCATCCGCGTGGGAGTGGCGCCATCAGCGCCACCTGCACTGGAATGTCGCGCCTTTGGCGCAAGAATGGCACCATCAGCGCCATGGTTTCTGGGGTTCCACGCTGATGGCGCGGATGTGGCGCGACCGCGTGACACTTACAACACTGTTTTATTCTTTCTTAAAATTTGAATTCTCCCTCATTCCCCATACTCCCTCCTTCCCAAGCACTTCGATTCTCTGCAACTCTCCTCCTTTCCCACGACCTTCGTCCCCATAACCTTCCTAATCCTCATTCCCTCATTCTCTTCTTCCATTCCAAGGTTGTGCGTGTTGTTCTGCGGGGTTCCTTCTGCGTTTTCTCCCAGCTTCGTGCATTCATATCATTTCTGCAATGGCTCGAGACAATGTATGTGTTTAATTTCAAGTCTGTATTGGAATGATTGAGACCAAGTCCTTGTAGGCTTAGGGTTAGGGCAAAAAGGGTTTTTAAATATCACATTGAAATTGTATTCTTGGGGATGGATGAGTCTGTAGGGTACTCCCTTTTGGTCATCAATTGGCACAACAATGGCCCTGAGCAAACTCATTTGCTGCTAAACATGTTTTAATAAGTGTCCACTCGATTTGGTTCACCGTCTTGACTGCATGTTAGGAATCAAGGTTGTTGTTGCATTTCTTTGCTGTGACTGTGAATTTGGCATGCTGTGCTTATATAGAAGAACATAATTTTGTGAATCTTTGGTGTGAAACTGTGTCTGTGATGCACTCTATGAGTATTATACACTGTCAAGCGTTTTTCCTAAATTGTTGTGTGTTTGAATTTCCTCAGATTAAGCATAACCACTCCACAATTCCTTTAGTGAACACTAATCTGGGACTGGTGTTCAAGTATGGTTCTGCATTTTACCATGCCTCTTTTAACTGAACCCTATTTGATCACATTGCATTCTGGATCATTAGCTTGTTGTGAAAGTGATCATGAACAAAATACTTCTGTTGAAAACAAGTCTAGGGTCCTGAGCATTTGATGGTGAAGTATGACTTGCAAACGTAGCTGGTTTTCTGTGTCCTTACAATTGAATGAATGTTGAATTCAACAACGATAATTGTAAATATCATTTTGGATATTTGGGGATCAACATATATGTGAAATGTTTTCTGTTGGTGTTTCTGTAAAGTTGGGCTTGTATATCAATATTTGCCTCAAACTATGAATCTGTTTTGCTAGCTTTAACACTGGTGTGAGTATTAATGAATTTGAGTTTAGGATATTTTGGTTAACGATGTGATTGATTAATGTGGGTCTGTGCACTTGCTTGTCTAATATTAGTTGTTTGTACCCATATCTTGAACTTAAATTCTTGTTCTTCAGTCAATTTGGTTCCTCGCTGTGGGTTCATATTTGATATCAATTATTGTCCATCACATAGTTTCAAATAAATCTGGGAATACCCATTACCCCACGCTTAAGCCATAATCTGTTTTGTGAATTGTGAACCCATTTTGTATTGGACTGTGGTTTTTGAATTTCAGGGTAAACAAGTTGATAACGGCAAGCGGAAAGCTACCACGGAGACCAGCAGCAAGAGGCCTCGCACCTCGAACTTCGATGAGGGCCGCTTCTAGTCGAAGGTTCATCAGGACCGCTTCGACAAGTGGTTTTCCCCGAAGAAGATTATCCCGGAGAGGCAAATTGACTGGGAGGGCTTATCTGAAGACTCCCTGATCCGGGAGGTGATTGAGCGCCGCCAGTGGCAGACACTGGTTAGCTTTGCTGAGCCCAGTTCCAGCTCCATCCTGAAGGAGTTTTGCGCGAATGTGGATATGCCTTCTGTGGCACTGCATCGGCGCAGCTGGGTCAGGGGCGTGGTCGTTCCTTTCAACCACGAGTTTATTGAGAGTTTCTTGCAAACATCTTTTGACAGTCTCCGTCGCTGTGGGTTTGTGAAACACTACAACAAGATGCAGCCCTACCCGTGCACTGGCCGCGCTACATACCGAGACAACATGCCTCAGCTGGCAGCCGAGCTCCACCGTGGCATCACTGAGGGCTTTTCTACATGGAAGATGAAGACGGGTATGGACTATGTGCCTGAGAAGCTTCGCCGCCAAGAGCTCAACGCGGAATCCGACTTCTGGCATCTGTTCATTAACTCCACCATTCTCCCGTCTTCCAATTTGACGAATGTGAATGTGGAGCAGGTTTGCTTACTGTATATGCTGCAGAGAGATATCAACCTTGATATCTCTTATGCTCTATCCGACCGCATCCTGCACATGATTCAGGATGGCAGCCCCCGCTCCCTCCTCGGCCACTCCTCGCTCATAGCCCACTTGTGCATGCACGCAGGGTTGGAGATCCCTGATGACGAGCCCAGAGATGTGAGGTTAGGGACTGTGCTGACTCAGAAGCTATATCAGGACTCAGTGAGACGTGCTCTTCAGGAGCAACTCATTCGCGCTTCTGACCTTACACCCGAGGAGATGGCTGTCCGAAGCCCACGGTATGGACCTCGCGAGGGTCTGGAGGATCCCATGCCTAAGGTTTCCATCTTCCCTCAGCAGCCAGCACCACTACCACCAGCATCATCACCGCCACCACAGCATACCCCTGCTGCATCCAGTCAGACCTCTCACCGTGAGTCCATCCCTGGGGACTCAGCTACATTACAGAGGATGCAGCAACAGTTAGATCAACTAACCACCATCACCATGAGGACGCAGCAGCAGATGGAGCATCAGACCATGACCACCCAGAGGATGCAAGCACAGTTGGACGACCAGACCAGGATGATCACAGCACTGTGCCAGCATTTCTCCGTGGACCCTACCAGCTCTCCACCACAGCCTCCTCCACTAGCTTTTGCATTACCATCGCCATCAGCAGCAGCCACCGACACCATGGATGAGGATCAGCCTCACTGACCTTCCTCGCCATCTCTCTTTCCTTACTTGATGATTTACTTTGATGTCTTTTCCCTTTATGCACTTTACATTCCGTTACTTTAGACATTTGCACATTGTGTGGCACCGTTAGTGCGTGCCTGAACACATTACATTTCTGCCATGGTTTAGTACTTAGTTATGCATAAGTATGTTTCCTCTAATAACGTGTTGTTTGATGTGTTTTATGCGTGTCATTTGTTGGGGACAACAATTGTTTAAATCTGGGAATAGGGGCATGTTAATCGAGGAAACACGCGTTAGTCTTACGATTCTTTTTGTTAAATCATGCGTCTTTTTGGTGAAATTTGAACAGTATGGCAGATACCTTTTGGGTCAGATTCTTTTTGTGAAAAAATTTCTTTTTGTGAAGCTATACATATAGTAACTACAATTGGTTTTGCGTCTAATTCTAACCTAACCATAGGTGTACATATTAGACACTTTTGCTAAAAGTATGCTTGTCCCGGATTTAGATTTGCTTGATCAGTCACTTGTGAATCAGATTTTGGAAAGCATTGGTGACATGAATAATGACATGATGTTGTATGGAACATGAACTGAGTGTGAATGCTTGTATGACTGAATTTAAGTCAAAATGGAATGCATTGTTTGATTTGACATCACCATAAGTCTAGCTTGTACCACAGCCTGTGAGGTTTGGACTTAAATAGTTAATTTCTTCTAGAGCGACCTCACAGCAATAGGACTCTAGAACTTGCTCTATTTCTCTTTGATGCATGCATGATTGATGTGATAAAGGCATTTTGTTCTAATAAGCTTGGGCCAAATAGTCTTCCTTGGAATTATTTTTTCCTTTGCTAACCCTTTGAGCTTGAAACCTTTTTGTTCAATGACCTAATAAAATATCTCAAACCACATGCATTACTTTACCTTAATTGAGATTGAATTGCTAAGTGGTCTGTGGTTTTGAAAGAAAAAGAAGATAAAAATCAAGGTATATCCTAAAAAGAGAAAAAGGGTTGAAAAACAAAGTATGACATTCAATAGAAGCCAATTAATGAATGAAAAAGAAAGCAACGTGAGAGAAAAGGAAGAAAAGAAATTATGCAAGTTTAGAGAAAAGGAAGTAATAGATTAAAAAGGAAACTTGAATATAGGGCTGAATGTATTTCAATAGTTTAGCAAGTTCAATCTCAATGCTTAATTTAGCCACTTTCCAAATATTCCTAACCTTAAGCCAGGCCACATTACAACCTTGTTAAGACCTTTTGATCAATTATGCATGTGTTGTGTTTCTTATTTTTAGAAACTTGAGAATAAGATCAAGCTTACGGTAGTACTAGGGCTGTGATGGATAGAGTGAATACCCAAACACTAGAGTGTTGAGTGAATTATGGCATCTGTGAGGGTATTCAAGTTAGACTATTATGTGTGATAAATTTGAAAAGCTTTGTATGAAGTTTTGAATTGGTTTAGTTATTTGTAGCATTTTAAGCTCAGGGGTTGTTTTATTCAATGTTGTTCTAGAGAATTGATCCATGCTTCCTATTTAAACTTTGTTTATTGCTGAGGACAGCAATATCTAAATCTGGAATTGTTTGATATGCGTCTAGCATATAAGGTTTCCTAAGCTTTTTGAAGCAGGAATTGAGCATTAAGCATGGATAATTGCCCTCTTGTGTTATGATTTGAGCTAATGTGATAAATTGCCAGGAAATCCATCAAAGATGCCAAGATTAATCAAAACTCAGAAGAAAAGAACCAAGCTTGGAAGAATACTCTGGCGCCATCAGCGCCAGAATGGCGCCATCAGCGCCAAAGACACTGGAAGTCAGCGCCACCCGCGTCAAAGTCACACTGAGGGTGCCATCAACTCTGGAACCTGGCGCCATTAGCGCCAGGATGGTGCCAAGAGCGCCATTACCACTGGCATCTGGTGCCAAGAGCGCCAAGTTGGCGCCATCAACACCATTCATTCTGCAAGTTCGCGCCATCAGCGCCACAGGTCGACAGTAACTCTGTAATTAAAGCTGTCAAAGGCAAAACAGGGACTTCACAAGCTGGGTTATAAATACTTCATCCTCAGCATTGAATGCACGAATTCTTGGAGGGAAACACACAAAATAGGGTCTTAGAAGGCTTGGGTGCCTTAGCTAGGGTTAAAGGGAGTTGGAGGCTCAAGTGGAGGTTCTTCTCCATCTTCTTCTCCTTGCATTTCAGCTGGGTATGCCATTTTGTGTAATACAGCCAACCACAATGAGGTTTGGCTGATTTTATATTGTAGTTAGGGCCAAGCACTGAATGTAATCTCCTTTGGATTGTATTGGATGCTATCCTTCATTTATATCAAGTTATTTCACTTTACTTTGATTACATGCATGTTTCTATCTTGCTGGAACTGATCACTCTAGTTGGGTATTGAAAGCTAGAGTTTACAATAGGAATGTTGGGATTCTACACTTGGACTGGGGTAGAGTGACAAGCTTTACATTGACTAGGGATAGAAGTGTATGCTTGCAACCATTTATTGCATCAATTAATGCTTAACGTAACAGCTACCACTAAGGGATTAGGGTGATTAATTGGGTTAAAGGGTTAAGATCACTACGGGAGTAGGGCTTAGCTATTATTGTATGAAGATGCATGTTTGAGTGACTTGAGATAGATGAATATAGTAGACAATACATGTAAGAAGGTGGGAAGCATTTAGTGTGGGTTGCCCTAGCTACATTACTTCGTATATCGTTATAACCCTATTTACTTGTTGATAATAGTTAATGCTTATAATTAGGTTTAATTTCATTGCTACACACACACAACAACAATTTCTTAAATTTATTTGTTCTCCAATCTATTGATATTAATTATAATTTAATCGGTCAAACAATCCTCGTGGGAACGATATCTTTCTTATCATTATATTACTTGAAACGAACAGTATACTTGCCGGGTTCGCAACACCAGTCGCGCCAGATACACTGGAGTCTCGCGCCAAAACTCGCGCCAGTCGCGCGGACGAGTACGGGATTTCTGAATTAGCTTAAAGATAACATAAGATTGATGGGCTTCTAGGGTTTTAGGACTTAGATATAAATATAACATTAGTAGGACACAGGAGGGCATCAAGAGACACTGAAAAATAGAGCGAAGAAGGCAAGATCAAGGAAAAAGATTCAAGTTTCAGAAGAAGCAAGAAGAACAAGAAAGAGGCAAGGTTGAGGGGTTTGTGACTCTGCATACCTTAGCTTCTTCCTTTTCTCCTTTCTTCATATTGTATTAGGCCAGACATCATTATGTTTGGCTAACTCCTTTGCAATTATGGTTTAGCCAAAAACTAATTTGAACTCTGTGTTTCTTGAATTGAGTTTAATAAAGTTTCTTATAATTTTTTTACTCTACTTTATTCTTCTATTATTATATCTAATTAGACTTGATCAATCTATTAGGTTACTTAGGGCTATAATTCACAATAGGAATATTGGGGTTTTAGTTTCTGAACGCAGTAGAGTGACAGTTGCGATATTACCTAGGGATAGGGATAAAGGACTACAGATTCTTGTTATGCTAGCTTCATGCTTAATCTAAAGGTAATTACTAAGGAATTAGGATTCTTAACTTAGGTTAAAGGGTTAAATGACAGAGGAATCAGGGTTTAACTATATTAGAAAAGCATAAATCTGAATAATTATATTAAATAGAGTTAAATTATCAATTCAAGTACATAGAGTGAACTACGGTGATTGTGCTTTACCATAATTATTCTTAAGTCTTGATCAACATTTAAATTACATTGTTTTTAATATTCTCTTATTTACAATAATTAAATTCAAACCACAATCCAATTGTTTCAACAATTTCATTCCTTCTCCAATATTAAGAATCATAAATTACAATTGACATTAGTGCCTCAATCCTCGTGGAGACGATACTTTCTTATCACTTTATTACTTGGAACGATCGGTGCACTTGCCGTGTCGCAACAGGTATCCTTGATGAGTCTAACATTTACTAGCATGCTTGCTATGTGTTAATCTATGTGAAATAGAATCTTACTTGATTGATCATCACTTTTGCTTGGAAAATTCGAAATTGTGCTGCATAAATACTGTTCATTCTGATATTTCCACTGTAATAATCAATTAAGGCACAGATTAATCGATTAAATGGACTTTAAAAGTTGTTGGGAATGAAATTTGTGCTTCTATAATCGATTACATAACAAAGATAATCGATTATTCTTCATAGAAAATATTTCCAGCAAATGAAATTCACTGGAATAATCGATTAAGCTATCGAATTAATCAATTAAATTGATTTGAAAACTTTGAAACTTGAAATTCTTATTGTGATAATCGATTACATAAGTGGATTAATCGATTACACTTCATCTTCTTTAACTGAATTGTACTGAAATAATCGATTACGCTTTGAAATAATCGATTACATAAGCTTAAAATGCTTTTATAAAATCCAAACTCACTGGAATAATCGATTACAGTGAATGGTAATCGATTAAAATTGTATGCAATATGTCTGAAAGCTTGAAGTTTCACTGTAATAATTGATTACACTTCGAGATAATCGATTACTATCTTTACTAAAACTGATTTTGCTTACGAATTAATCAATTACATAAGCATATAATCGATTATTCATGGAGTTACTGCAGAATTTGTAGATTTTTTCTTGGAATTTGTAACTGGCAACTACCACCTAATTCAAAATTTGAATCTTCTATGCTTTAAATTGAGTGGGTTAATTCGAAGTAACTGTTTCTCTTTTCAAATTTGAACTTTGGAGCCTAAAATCTTCTATAAATACAGTCTACGTTAAAGGAAGCAATCACACCATTCTCATCTTCTGTCTTAAGCACTACTGTGTTTTTCTTTCCTCTGAGTTTAGAAACTCTGCTTTAGTAGCCTTTCCTCACATTAGCCATGTCTTCCCCTAAGAGAACCAAAACCTCCAAGAGAAAGGCTGAATCTTCAAACCCAGCAGTAAATAGGTTAGACCACTGGTTTTCAAATGAGAGAGACAAAATGACATACCTCCAGTTCAATGCCACCAAACTAATGTGTCCTCCCAAACACCTTGACTGGTTTATAAGAGAAGGTTTTCAATTCCCTGCTTTCATTGAAGCCCAAGGTTTGAAGAAATTTATGGAGATGAATGGTACCTTTTACCCTAAACTAGTGAAGGTGTTTTACACCTGCTCTAAGTTTTCTATGGATGGGACAATCTTGTCTCAAGTCAATGGAGTGGCCATGGAAATCACTCCAGAAGTATGGGAAGCAATGGCTGGAATTTCCTTTAATGGTGAAAGGAAATTTGAAGAAGAGGCTGGTGGGTACAATAGGATAGACATATATAGGGGATGCTTCTTGATCCTCAAATGAGGTTGAAGCTTAGGCTGAGTACTGGACCCATGACACATGAAGATAGACTTCTTCATTACATCATCACATATATCCTGACCCTTAGAGCCACCAATCATGCCCAAGCCACTGATAATGACATACAGCTTGTGTATGCCATGAAAAATGGAATTCAAATGAATTGGATTCTCATAATTCTGGAGATAATGCTTAACTCCAAAAGATTAATGAACTATCCCTTTCCATATGTTATTCTTGTGTCCAGGTTCATTGATTACTTCCATATAGATGTCTCTAATGAGGTTGTTGACAACACTAATGCCAACAACAGCCTCATCAAAGAGAAACATCTTACCAAGCTGGGGATGGTTAAGACTCCTTTTGGATGGCAAATGGCTGGACAACAACTCCCTGCTGCTGAACATGAAGAGGAAGCTGATGAAAAAGCTGAAGATGAAGGCCCTGCTGAACCATCTTACAGTCCATTAGAATCTCTTATGATTCAAAAGATGGATGCCTTATTGTCACTGCATCATGAGCATAGGGCTGAGACTAATTCATCTTTGGAGGAGATGAAATCTAGGCTGGCTGGAAAACATAGAAGTTAGGCTTGTCCTTGATGACTTTGACAAACTAGATTAGGTTTCTTGTACCTCATGTTGTTGCTTTCCTCTGTTTTTTGTTCTTTTTTTTCTTCTGCTTAATGTACTACATTTCCCCTTTCAATCAATGAAACTTGCATTTTCCCTTCTCATTGGTTGCTGTGCTATTTTGTTTTTGTCTTTGATAAGCCAAATAGGGGGAGAAAAATTGATTGATAACTAACAAAAGTGAAACTCTATTTTTCTCTCTGTTGTGCTCTGTTTTTCTGCTGTTTTTTGCAAATTAATGATTCACGAAATTATCTAAGTCAAAAGGAGCAAACAAAGTCAGGGGGAGCTAATCTAATGAAAGTAAATGATTAATGTTTATGTAAGCATATCTCTTAACACTTGTTCTTGGCAAAGAGGCTGATTTGTTTTCAGGTTAACAAAGTTCAAAGACTTTCATCTTGCTCATTCCTCAAAGTAATTCCAAACTTAAACATATGGTCAATGTTTATTTGGCATGTTCAAAGCCAAAAAGGGGGAGATTGTTGGAAATAGGGGGAGCAACTTGAAGTTTGAAGCTTAGGACTTGGAAAAATGTTTTGATCTTTTCACATGCTTTGAAGAATGTAGTTCAAATTGAAGTGTATGAAGAGGCCAATCTGTTGATCCTTGCATTGCATGCACTTAATCATTTACATGCTTAAATGTCTTCATCAAAAAATTAAAGCAATTTTTTTAAAAAAAGGACTAAATAGGCAATGTTTTTGGAAAAATGTGTTTTTACTGCTTTAATCGATTAGCCATTGATTTAATCGATTACACAACATCTCGGTGCCAGGTTACGCCGAGTTCATATACAACTTGTCACTGACAGCCGAGTTCATATACAAATTGCCGGGTTACGCCGGGTTCATATACAAACTTGTGTTACGTTATAAGGTTGAAAGGTGATGGCCGAGCTCATGTACCACTTGTCGGGTTCCAAGATTTAGCATTACTACAGTCAATCCGGGATGGGTTCCAAAACTATCCGAGCTTCAGGGTTCCTGATTCGTGTAGACGCGCTGATATTAATGATGGTAATGGTAGGGATGTCGGGTTCCAAAACTCATTCGGGTTCTTGATTTGCTTGTATTGATGGTAGTAAAAGGGAGGTCGAATTCGTATTAAAAGGCCGGAGTCCTCGAGTTCGTATACCACTGGCCGAGTTCCACAATAATCGATTACCAGTTCTTGTAATCGATTACACAAGGCTTTTTAGAAAAACATGGTTTACTGGTTTAATCAATTAGCATGATTTGCAATCCATTACACGAGCTGCTTCTGTAACAATTCTTCACTGCTTTAATCGATTACAGCTCGGTTTAATCGATTATTTTGATCGTTGTTCAAACCCAGAAATCAGCATGAACACTTTAATCGATTAAGTGACAATTTAATTGATTACACAAGGCTTTTTAATTGATTATTTAACGCGTTTAATCGATTACAGTTAGTTACAAAAAGCTGTTATAAATAGGAGTGAGGCTTGGCTTGAGATTTAACTTGAATACTTCGAATTTTCTAAATACACACAAATCTTCATGGGCAAGAGTTTCCAAAGAAGAATAGGAGAGCATGTTCTGAAATTCATTTTGTTCATTCAACTCTGATTGATAAACCACATGCATTCATATTCATTGGATCATCAGGTTGTTTCTCTCCATTCTCTTTGGTTGTAAATTTGTTTCTGCAATTTTTGTTATTTGGTGATATTGTAAATTGTTCTTTGAAGCTTGTACTAGAGTAGTGTTCTCTAGGGAAGAACATAGTAGTGTTCTCTGGTTCTTGCTCACTAGAAGTCTAATAGGGTTTTATATTTCTTTTCTTTATCTAGACTTGATAAAGAGTGTTTGTAATAAAGCTTGTAAGAACTGAAATTTATAATAGTGGAACTCTAATCTAGTGTTGATTAGAAGAAACTAGATGTAGCTTCTCTTGAGAAGTGAACCAGTATAAATTCTAGTGTTAATTCTCTCTCTCAATCTCTATTAGTCATCTTGTTCATTTGTTCTTGGTATTTTTATCATTACTCAACAAGTTCCATTTTGAGCTATTGATTTCTTGAGTTGAGTAATTTGATTGATCAAAAGCATTCTTGGTTTAAAAGTGATTAAGATCCTTACTCTGATTTTATAAAAATTTTAAAAGACCAAGTATTAACCAATTCACCCCCCTCTTGGTTATTGTGGGTATTCCTATTGTTTTCAATGGATTCATTTCCTAATTTTGAATTTTAATCACAGATTGTTTGGATGATATTTCAATTAGGTTTATGGTTTCAATTAATTTAGGAGTTCATTTGATTTAATTGCTTCAAACGAAATTGAATGAACTTTCATAACAAGATCATTACCTGAAACTATGATAATTCAAATTTCTTGGTTTGGTGAATTGAATTAATATTCTTTAATCTTTTTTACAATACCTCTTATCAATTCTATCAATTTCTACATTTTTTTCAATTGTAGTTTGTCTTTTCGCAATTTTTATTCATTGCCTACAAACTGTTCGACAAAAATCTCCCTGTTGTTTATTAGTGAATTGAAGTTGGAATCAAATTGATCGTATCTTTGAGTCAACCTAAGTTAATCTTGTGCTACAAAATTAGCGTAGTTTATTTGTTTTGAAGCAATGCGACAATAGTTATTAGTATGTCCCAATTATTTAATATAACTAGGCCTGGCATTACTGCAAAAATGTCATATCAATAGGAAATGAAACCTGTAGGCTACGCGTGTGGCCTGGAAAACAACTTCTTCAAACTCCCCTGCTCCAAGCTCTATTGCCTGTGCTAGAGGTAAGAAAGCATACTCCTAGGAAATAAGATAATAATAACATACACTGAATAAGGAAGTTGACAAAGATATAGCTTCAACAATGACCAACATAATTTTAATTATCAATTTCTAAAAAATCTTGATATTTACAAACCATTCAACTTCTTATCCTGATATCCTTCCTTTATTGTTGAGTTGCACACAAGCAGAAATTACAAAATAATTTAGTACAAGCATAAAGAGGTGACCTACTCAATTTGAAAAGAAACACCAGAGCATCTTTATTATACTGAAATTTGTAAGCATATACTTTTTTTTTATATATATTAATGCTTTAATTTGGTTTGTGTAGGTCAAAGTGGACAACAAAAAAATGTTTACGAAGGAACTGTTTACACATAGGAAGTCATCTACAACTCATCATATTGTATTCTTTGTGGGTATAGGAATGTAAATTAACATCTTGGTAGTTTCTGATATAATAACTGCGGTTTTTTTTACCTGCATTGTTTAGGAAAAATTCTTGTGAATGTATGTGTACTGAAATTTGACTAAGCTTATGACAAGTAAAGGAATGAGGCGCAACTTGTTTTAAATGATATCCAGACTAAAATACAAACAAGAAATAAATAAATCAAATAATTTAAGAAAACAAGATAGCAATAGAAACATCACGCAAGCTTTACATAGTTCACCCTGAAGTTAGGAAAAGATGATTAAAGATTCTTACAAAGTTATGGTCTCAGACTATGAGAGAACGCGGTAAGGTGGGTGCTCTACGATGGAAGAGGTCAAAGAGAGAGTGAAGTGGGTGCTCTATGAGGGAAGACTAAAGTGGGTGCGCCAGTGAGGTGGTGACGGAAGGGAGGAAAGCCACGCACGGCACCGCAGTCTTTGCTTTCTGGTAGTGGGACTTTAGGTTTTAGGTTTTGAATTAGGTTATATATATAATTATTTATTTTTTTTAAGGTTATTTATTACGGGGCGAGTTAGGGGGTGGGTGCGAGACGGATATCAGTAATCCCATACCCTGCCCCCACTTTTAATTAATGGGGAAAACCCAACCCCGAACCCGGTCAACGCAATTTTTCCCCATCAAAGTCAGGGTGGGTTCGATTCGGTTCCCACAGGATCAGATTCCGCTGTCATGCCTACATGTGATGGGTACCAATAGGGTTATTTGGCTCAGCAACAAAAACATTATTTGCCATATGATTCGAGAACATTGAAATACGTTGGTTGCATTGCTCTTGAGTAAAATTATTCAAGAATGAAGAATTAAAGATAACAGGTTTTTTAGATGGTTGGTTGGTCATAGAAGGCCTAGGTCTAGGTTTAAATCCCGGAGGATAGTCATGGAGTTTGAAGCACTTCTCTACTATGTGACCATAAAACTTGCAGTGAGTGCAGTAAGGTCTATTTTGACGATTATCATTGAATGTGCCATGCGAACCAAACACTTGCTTGGCAACACAAATCACAGCGGTAGAAAGGTCAGACCTTGATCCAATGTCCCTTTGACTTTCTTCTTGATCAATTAAAGAGAATACTTGTGTGATCGGAGGAAAAGGAACAGTTACTGAAAGCTAACCACGTACCTAAGAAAAGGTTTCCTCAAGACCCATCAAGAAGGTCATGGAGTACTCGGCTTCGAAGTAGGCTTTCAACTTACTAACCTCTTCACATGCACACCCATTACACGAGCAATAAGGGTGAAAGTTTACAAGTTCTTCCCACAAAGATTTGATTTTTGTATAGTAGACACCAGCCGAATCATTACCTTGTTTTAGATTGACCATATTCCTTCAGAGTTTGTAAACCCTAGGAGCATGTTGGACTTTACTCCTTCAATGCTGGCCTAAGCCCATTTGAGGGATTTAATATCCCAGACCTAATTACCATTATAAATACATTAGTTGAGGGTGCAATTAGGTTAGACTCAAATTTGAGAATTGAGAGAGCATGAGATACTCCGCCGTTATTTGACATTTGAGTGCATGAAAGATTCTGCACATTTGAGCAAGCCTGCATAGTGATCAGAGTGAAACACTTTGAGAGTTGATTATCACCATTGTTGGAGAGGTTGAGTGCACCACCAACTTGGTGTGTTTGATTCATTGTAACCATTCTTAGTTATAGTGGATATTTGATCTAGACCAGTGTCCCGTGAGTTTTTCCTTTCTGGATTCAGGGAAGGTTTTCTCACGTAAAATATATTGATTGTCTCTCTCGCTCCCTTTTTTTTATTACGTTTCTACATTTGATTTGAGGGTTGACGATAACCCACCTTTGAGTTTATTTGAGGGTAAGACTGTTGAATCACTTTTACCTAACAGTGGTATCAGAGCATGGTTCAACGGGTTTTGAACGAGACGAGATGGAGACCAGCGGTATCACCCATGACAGAGATATGTTCAGGTTGACCGCAGACAACTTTGCATAATTGAGACCAATTATGGAGGATCACCTCTACTACAAAGATCTATTTGAGCCCATTTCCTTTGCTGTGAAATCGACTGACAAAAGCGACAAGGAATGTGAGATCCTGAGTCGAAAGGCAGTTGCCACAATCAGGAAATATATTGATAAAAGCCTCTTTGAGCACGTGTCTGAGTTCACAAATGCGTACGAATTGTGGAACAAGCTAGAGTTCATGATTCAGAAGAAGACTCCCAGGAACAAAGCACACCTGGTTCGCCAACTTGTAAAGATAGAATACAAGGACAGGATGAGCATGATTGAACACCTCAGCACCTACAAAGTGATTGTGAATCAGTTGACCAAAGCCGAGATGAAGATTGATGATGAGTTGCAGGCTTTGCTGTTAGTGAGTTTGTTGCCAAAAAGCTGGGATACTCTGGTAATGACATTGAGTAACTCGGCTCCTGATGGAAAATTGAATATGGATGTTGTGACGGACAGCCTCCTGAATGAAGAAGCCAGGAAAAGAGAACGAGGTGTAACCAGCACGTCTGAGGCTAACGTTGCTAAGAATAGAAGAAATTCTGATTCCCGGGGTTGTAGCAAGAGCCGAGATCGAGGTGGACGAGATAGGTCCAGAGGCTGGTCAAGGCCAAAGTATGACTTGAAGTGTTTCTACTGTGGGAAGGTAGGACAAAAGAGACCGGATTGTCGAGCTCTGCAAAATGATGAACAAAACGATTGTGTGAAACCGGATCAGATTGTTCCCAGGAAGAGAAATGATAGGAGCACCACGGCTGTGGCTGCTAACCCGAATGTCAAGATATTCCTTCTCAGTGAGGAAATGTTGAACATAGCCCATGATGATTGGACATGGATTGTTGATTCCGGTACCTCATTCCATGTCGTCGCACATGAGGGATTCTTCTCTGCTTACAGGAAGGGAGATTATGGTGTCGTGAAGATGGGAAATCAAGTGACCAGCAGGATTGTTGGTGTTGGTGATGTAACCCTAACCACAGATACAGGGTGCCGAGTTACACTGAAAGATGTAAGGCATGTACCTGACATGCGTTTGAATTTGATCTTGGTTGGAAAGATAGATGATGTCGGGTTAGTGAACTACTTTGGAGAAAGTAGATGGAAGCTGACCAAGGGAAGCTTGGTCGTGGCCCGAGGAAAGAAGGACGGCTCCTTGTATGTGATGCAAGGATGGATAAATGGTGGAGAAACCAATGCTATCCTAGATGGACAGAGCCTGGAGCTATGGCACAAGCGCCTCGACCATATAAGCGAGAAAGGACTCCAGATTTTCGAGAAGAAAGAACTATTGACTGGGTTGAAGGACCAATTGTTGGAAAGTTGCACACATTGCCTAGCTGGAGAGCAGCACCGGGTTTCGTTTGTGAGACCGGATCAACCCAGGCGACGAAGACAGATCCTAGACCTCGTCCATACTGACGTTTGCTCCATGTCAGAGAGATCGCTTGGAGGAGCTCAGTACTTTGTTTCTTTCATTGATGATCATTCCCGCAAGGTGTGGGTTTATTTGATGAAGACTAAAGACCAGGTACTCCAATGTTTTAAAGAATTCCATGCTATGGTGGAAAGGGAGACTGGCAAGAAGTTGAAAATGGCTCAATCAGATAATGGTTTGTGAGTACCAAGGTCCCTTTGAAGCTTACTGTAGAGGAGCCGGGATCCGACTTGAGAAGACACCTCCCAAGACTCAGCAGTTGAATGAACTTGCTGAGAGGAGGAACCGGACTATTGAAGAGAAGGTTCGGAGTATGTTATCCAATGCCAGGTTGTCGAAAGCATACTGGGGAGAGGCAGTCATGACAGCTGTTGATTTGATTAACCTATCACCATCAAGACCACTGGAAGGAGACATTCCTGAAGAAGTCTGGATAGGTCGGAAAGCGACCTATGACCACCTGAAGGTGTTTGGATGCTGAGCTTTTGTGCATGTCCCTAAAGATGAGAGGGCAAAACTCGATGCAAAGACTAAGGAATGTATTTACCTCGGTTTGCCAAAAACCGAGTTCGGGTTCAGACTTTGGGATCCGATTAACAAGATAGTGAGAAGCCGAGATGTAGTATTTCATGAAGACGAGACAATTCATGACATCTCGAAGCCCAAAGTCTGAGTTTCTGTTGAAGCAGGGGGAGAGCCCAATGAGAGAAATGTTGACCAGCAACAACTTGATTTAGAGGACCGAGATACTAAGGTTTGAGTTGATGTAGAGAACCATGATGCACCAGGTTCTCAAGCGGCTGGAGAAGAACAGCCGAGATACCCCACTAGAGACAAAAGACCTTCTATAAGGTACTCTTCTGATGAATACACCATCATTACTGAAGATGGTGAGCCTCAGAGTTATGATGAGGCCGTGACGAGCTCAGACAAAGAAGAATGGTTGAAGGCAATGCAGGACGAGATGAATTCCTTGCATGAGAACCAGACTTATGAGTTGACTGAGTTGCCTAAAGGAAGACGAGCTCTGAAGAACAAGTGGGTGTACAAGATCAAACCTAAAGAGAATGGGCAGAAGCTGAGATACAAAGCCCGGATTGTGGTGAAAGGATGCAATCAGAAGAAAGGTGTTGATTTTGAAGAGATCTTCTCTCCTGTTGTGAAGATTACCTCGGTTCGGACCGTGTTAGCCATGGCGGCTTCGATGGACCTCGAGGTAGAACAGATGGACGTGAAGACCGCATTCCTTCACGATGAGTTGGAGGAGGAGATATATATGGAGCAACCAGAAGGGTTCCAAGCTCCGAGATGCGACGGCATGGTATGCCAGCTGAAGAAGAGTCTTTATGGCTTGAAACAAGCACCTCGGCAGTGGTACAAGAAATTTGAATCATTCATGAACGAGCACAAGTTTGTGAAGACTGAAGCCGACCACTGTGTATTTGTGAAGAGGTATGAGACTAGTGATTCCCTGACTCTGCTACTTTATGTTGATGATATGTTGATTGCAAGGCAAGACAAGTTGAAGATCTCCGCCCTGAAGAAGGCATTGAGTTCGGCCTTTGCGATGAAGGACCTCGGCCCTGCAAAGCAGATTCTTGGAATCAAGATCATCCGGGATAGAAAGAAGAAGCTATTGTGGCTAAGTCAAGAGAAATATGTTGAGAAGATTCTGAAGAGATTCAACATGGACAAGGCCAAAATAGTCAGCACCCCTTTGGTCAGGCACTTGAAGCTGAATAAGAAGCAGTGTTCGAGATCTGATGAAGATAGAGAAGAGATGTTGAAGATCTCATATCAATCCGCAGTCGGTAGTTTGATGTATGCAATGACTTGCACTTGACCCGACTTGGCATTTGCAGTTGGAATGGTGAGCCGGTTTCTTTCGGACCCCGGTAGAAAGCACTGGGAAGCAGTGAAGTGGATCTTCAGGTACTTGAGAGGAACGACCGAGTTATGCCTCCGATTTGGAGATGGTGAAGCCGTGCTGCAAGGCTACTCGAATGTTGATTTAGGAGGAGATTCCGACTCGAGAAAGTTGACGACCGGATATCTGATGAGATTTGCTGGAGGAGCAATCTCTTGGCAATCAAGACTGCAGAAGTGTGAGGCACTTTCGACAATCGAGGCCGAGTTCATTGTCGTGACTGAGGCAAGCAAGGAGATGCTGTGGATGAAGAAGTTCCTCATGGAACTCGACCATGAACAGGACAAGTATGAGCTACAATGTGACAACCAGAGCGCCATTCATCTGGCGAAGAACTCGACTTACCACTCCCGCTCCAAGCATATTGATGTGAGATATCATTGGATCTATGGTGTGGTGGAAGATGGAGAGCTCGGACTTGCCAAAGTGCACACAGACCAGAATTGGTCGGATATGATGACCAAGTCAGTATCAGCAATAAAGTTTGAAGATTGCTGTGAAGGTGCCGGTTGGTGAACCCGTCTCATTGAAGAGGCCGGGATGATGACACTTGTCACAAATTGACAGGTTGTATTAAACCCGGGCGATAGAGAAGCCAGGTTGTTTTTGAAGAGTTGAAGATACTGGGCCGAGTTGAACCTGTTGCATTGAAGAAGCCGGGTTGTATTTGATTTATCGCATTGAAGTTGTAGGGGGAGAATTGTTGGACTTTACTCCTTTAATGTTGGCCCAAGCCCATTTGAGGGGTTTAATATCCCAGACCTAATTACCATTATAAATACATTAGTTGAGGGTGTAATTAGGTTAGACTCAGATTTGAAAATTGAGAGAGCGTGAGATACTCCGTCGTTATTTGACATTTGAGTGCGTGAAAGATTCCGCACATTTGAGCAAGCCTGTGTGCCTGCATATTTGAGTGATCAGAGTGAAACACTTTGAGAGTTGATTATCACCATTGTTGGAGAGGTTGAGTGTACCACCAACTTGGTGTGTTTGATTCATTGTAATCATTCTCAGTTATAGTGGATATTTGATATGGACCAGTGTCCCGTGAGTTTTTCCTTTCTGGATTCAGGGAAGGTTTTCTCACGTAAAACATATTGATTGTCTCTCTCGCTCCCTTTGTTTTAATTACGTTTCCGCATTTGATTTGAGGGTTGACGATAACCCACCTTTGAGTTTATTTGAGGGTAAGACTGTTGAGCCACTTTTACCCAACAAACCATTATGCTTTAGGAACCTTTTCTGCAGACCACTCCACATCTCAGCCGCATAGTGGTCATTGATGATGCTAGTTGCAATCTCCTTTGAGACAGAGTTTAAAATCCAAGAAATGACAAAGTTATTACAACGAACCCAAAAAGCCAGCAGAATGATGTAGAAAGTAAGAATTGAGAGAATCGTCACTTGAAAAACCCATATGGGTGTTATTGGCAAGAATAGCCATGAAGAATCAGAGGACTAAGTGCAGAAGTATTAGGATTTCTCTTATGATACCATATTACGGTAGACAGAGAAAAGAGAAAGGAGAAATGAAATTCTGAATAATACTCAGTGTGTGTCAATAAAATGAAAACAAAGAGTTTAAATAAAACAAAACTAACAAAATACTAACAGAATTAGTTAAAAAATATCTATAACAAATTATAAATTCTAATATATACATATTTTTATAATACATTTATAGAGGTGAGAAAAGAGAAGATTTAAGATGAAAGGAGAGACTATTCTTACATTTTGTTATTATAAATTATTATGATATCCTTAAATTAAATCATATTATTGCCAAAAAAAAAAGCTTATTGATTTTTTTGTCCATAATTTATATATAATATTATTACTAATACACTCATACTATAAATATAAATATATATATATATATATATATATATATATATATATATATAAATAAAAGATATGTTAACATATTCTCACCTCATTTTTTAATTGTGTAGTATGTTACCTATTTACACTAAAATTATTAGACAAAATAATCATAGTTTGCTTTAGTGTAATTAATGGATCTTAGGGATATTGTAGTGATTTAAGCTTTAATTTAATAAAAAATTAAAAAATTAAATTCTATCTACTTTGTTAATATATTTTATGTTTTTATTAAAATAAAGCTTAAAATTACTACAATATCTCTAAGATACATTAATTACAATAAAGCACATGCGACTTTTTTGTCTAATAATTTTGGTGTTAGTTGCTAATATTATTCTGACTAAAAGTAAGATGAGAATATATTAACAATATATATATATATATATATATATATATATATATATATATAGTTGGCATATTCGAGGTATCTTCTAATTCTACCTATGGACTTATGATCAGTGGCATAAAGACTTTGGTGTTGAAAAAATACTTAAAAACTCCCATAGTTATAGTATTATACTCCAAACGGTAGTAGTATCACATCAGCTATGTAAGCAAATTTCTTGCTTCTCCTTATATAGATCGAACCCATGCTTAAGATATCCAGTAATGATACAAGCATACTTTTTTCGTCCATACATTTTCACATAGTTTGTTAAGTAATTCATTATACTTCATATACGTCACGGAATAATACGACGTATTAAATCTGTTCAATTCTTTTTTTTTACAACCTATCGTGTTCAGTTCTAAGCAATAGTAGAAGCTTGTAAATTATAACTGACTTTATTTTTACAGGTTCCCATGACTACTTTTATTCATTATATTTCCAAATAGTAAGTATATATATTTGGTGCATGTATCATATGTGTATTTTTAAATTTATGGATAATTTAAACAAAAAAGTATTTAAGAAAAGTATTTTAAATTATTAAAGCTGCATAAATAATTTATGGATAATTGATAATGCAAAATAGTTTTATTCTATTATTATTCAATCACAAATAATCATATATTATATTTATTTTTATAATAATTATTTTAAAGTTATACCAATAATATTTTTTATTAATTAATAATATAAATTTTTTTATACTAATAGTGCATTAAATTTTAAAATAAATACCTACTATGATGAGAATTTATTTAGTTTGTATAAAATGTTAAGTTCAAACTTTGTTTTTTTAAAAAAGAAGGTTCGAACTTTGTTTTTTTTGTTAATAAATAAATAAATGAAATAAATATTTACACATAAGAATATTAGATACCGTTTTAAAATTGATTAGGTGCAATATAAAAATATACTAGTTTCTTTAAATATATTAATACTAAATAGTAAAAATTACCAAAATTAAATTTATTTTTAAAAAGTCAAGCTTTTCAAATTTGACATGATAACGCACATTAAATGGTACCCATTAGGAGATAAATGAGTATACAAGGAATTAATGATAATATCTAAGGGTGTTTATGGTACGGGTTACCCACGAATTCGAATTGACCTAAATCGATTTGAACATTTTGAATTGAGTTATTTATGTATTTGGGTCAAAACCGATCCAAATAGTTGAACCGAACTTATCAAAACTATTAATGTATGAGTTGAGTCACGAGTTTAGATCTATAAATCCAATCAAAACCAAACTAAATTGATCAAATCTTTTAGACTTGTTTGATATGACTTTAAATATAGCTAATATTGGGACTCCAAGTGTTGGAACTACAAATGTTTATAATATTAATGGATTATATTTTGTTAATCTGTTTTCACAAATTTAGTTGTAACAAATCTGGTTGCACCAAAGCTTATTACAAGAAATTAGTTTGTAGGAAATAGTTGTGATTCAGACTATTATAATAAATCTTGTTGAAGAATATTTTGTTTTAATTTGTATTAGTCTATTTTAGAATATTATGTTCATGGTATTAAATGAATCAATTTTACTACTTTCAAACATTTTATAATATTGAGTTAGGATAAATAGTTATTTTCATTCCTAAATGTGTATAACACTGACAAATTCATCCCCTGAAGTAAAAAAATGCAACAAATTCATTCATCTGTTACTGTTAATAAAATAGCCTATGTGGAAAAAACAGATTGAAATGTCACAAAAATGAATGTCAATATGGCTACTGAATAGATTTGATCAAAATGTTAGTAAGTTTCCATTACACTAAAATGTCAGTAAGTTTCCATTTGACTAATTTGTTAGACCCCAAATTTCATTTCATTCAAGGATAAAAATATAATTTAATCTTCATCTTTCTCTTTTTTTTGTTCTAACTTGTAAAATATAATTTAATTCTTCCATTGGACCAACACACTTGATTTTGTTTTAACCTGTAATTCAATACTAACACCCTTGATTTTGTTTTAACCTGTAATTAAGAAAGTTTCTTTTAAAAAATGGTTTTACCAGCTCAAAGGACAACAACCAATTAAGCGCATATCTAACATTGTCAAATGCCAACTTCTCTTTCAAACAGGACTGGATCTAACACATAAGGATTTTCAAAACCCACTAAACAAAAGGGACAAAAAATCAAATCAACGTTGATAATAATAATTCTAACACGGAGAAAGAATAGAATAGAACAGATCACATCCTCATTCGAAATTAGACTTCAAAAATCAATGTCGGCTCGACAACCTTAAATGTTGTTTCAACTTTTGCAGACATTTTTAATGGTATTGGGGAGTTTGGTAATACGAAAACAAGTAAAAGATGTGTTTTTGGTCAAAACACCATATTGATGACAACTTTTACAGCGTGATAAAGAACTCGAGAAAAGGATATGCAGAGAGAAAAAAAATAGGGATGAATGTCTTATGATACTATTATGTTTCAATAATGTGTCAATGATCGTTGTAGCAAATTTGCAATGCATGTAAATGAATATATTAAAATTTGAATTTTCATCTCTTGGAACGAATTTGTCCACGCTCTACACATTCAGAGACGAAAATGACTATTTATCCTAAATTGCATTTTACCTTTAAATGAAACAGAATTTGGGATCTGACAAATTAGTTCAATGGAAACTTAGTGGCATTTTGGTCAAATGAAAATTCACTAACATTTTGATCAAGTCTATTATACCACCATGTTGACAATCATTTTTGTGACATTTTCATCCCTCTGTGTTACGCACGTTCTTTCATTAATGATAACAGACAAAAGTTAACGGATGAATGAATTTGTCACACTTTTTTTCACTTTTGAGGACTAAAATTTGAATTTCCATCTAGGACGAATTTGTCAGGTCTCTACACATTCAGAGACGAAAATGACTATTTACCCTATTATGTTAATTGTATTATATATTTGGATGAATCATGATATAAAATAATAATCCTAAGAGAAAAAAATATTAAATTTAAATGGATAACTCGTTGGTCCGAATCGAACAAAATCGTTTATGAATGAGTTAGATTAAGTTGGATTTAAAAAAATTTCTTAAAATTAAACTGAACCAATTAAATTTGATTGAGTTGGATCATAAATTTGACTAATATCGAACCAAACCGACCCACGAACACCTTTAATAATATCGCCCACTCAAAGTATAAACCTTCCCCGTTTACCAACTTCAATTTAATTTTTCGCCTGCCTCTAATTAATTAAAATTATACTCACCGATTTCTACATGTTAAATTACTGAATTATTGAGATTACAACCATTGTTTGTTGGCTTAAATAAGTTCATGCGTCTATTACTAAAAAAGTGCATATGTATAAAGAAATAACAAAGTAATCATACTCCAATAACGTCATTGATAAAATATAAATATGCCCAGTACATAAAAAAGCAGCACCAGTATTCTAATTTGGCCTTTGGGTTTTTTCTTTTTCTTTTTCGAAATGCATTTATTTATTTATTTTCAGTGTTTTCTTGTGTCAGATCAATGTTTAACGATCACCTTTTAACACGTGTCAAGGGTGCAGTTTATTGTACTGACAGCGCGAGTGAATCTTTACGGAAAAAGAATCCAAAACGAATGGGAAAAATAAGAAAATACGCTTCCAAAGTTCAATCAGCCAACCACACACATATCAATCAAGCACTGTATATATTTACATAAATATATATCAAATTTCAAAGTGAACATCATTCAATTTAAGTAGCAGGAAAGGAGAGATTGAAAAAGAGAAAATAGAATATTTTGGATTATTTAACATTTCTAATTAATATATATAAATAAAAGTGAGTTAAAAATAGATGAAATATTTTAATTAAAATAATTAGGTAATAATAAAATAAAATTTAAAATTATAAAATTATAAAATTTCAATTTTACATCAACCCAACCTTGAAAAAAATTTGCTTAACAATTTTTTAAAAAATTAAAAGACAATATAATCAATTATGCTAATTATGTGTTACAGTTGGGTTTTTTTCTATAAATTGAAAGACCATAATCAATTATGTTCTCACCAATTACCACAATCAATTATGTAGTTAACAATTAAAAAAAAACTTTTTAGCATTATAGGGAGAAGACATACATGATTTTTATGTTAAAAAAAAGGACAATATTGAAATGTCCATTTTACACTATTTTACAACTGCTTTCACCTCATTTTTTAGGTGAATGTTTTTTGTGTTGGTTGATCATTATTTTATGCACTTTAAAATCTAATTTCAGACATTTCAAACAACACAGTTGCATGCATCAAAGAGTTTCAACTTTTGCATGGTAATTCAACTCAAGTATTCTTTTATGAGTATTTAAAGATTGTTTAACTCTATAGAAGGTTGAAACTATACAAAAATTTCTCACAATTAACTAAATTGTTCTTACAACACATTCTAAAAGTATCATTCCATTGTTTGCATCTCTAATTAGGTCTTTTTGGTTAATTTTTAATATCGACAATTAGACGAGATGACTCAATTGAAAATAATAAAAGTTTAGAGACCCAATTAAAAGAGACAAAAAAAATTCATGGACCTAATTAAAAATTTGGTAAAAATATAGGACACAAAAATAATTAAACCTTTATTATATATATAATATTATAATAACTATTATATATAATATATAATATAATATACACATAACTAATACCTATCATGGGTAAATAGTCATTTTCGTCTTTAAATGTGTAATGCGTTGACAAATTTGTTCCTGAAAAATGGAAATTCAAATTTTTGTCCTGAAAGTGAAAAAAAAGTGACAAATTCATCCTTCCGTAACTGTTAATTAAAAAAGCCTACGTGACACATTCAAGGACGAATTTGTCAGTGCTCTACATATTCAGGGACAAATTTGTCAGCTTTCTACCCAAAATATAATTTAATCTTCATATTTTTTCTTTTTTAATCATTGCAAACATAAAATTATGATAAAAACTTAAAAATTAGGAAAACAAACAGTAATAAACATAATATGAATTAATAAACATAATTTATATGTTGCTATAAAATTTCTATTGTAACAACATTAGGTAATAACAAAATCAAGTTGAGTCTCATTTTTTTTTGTAATAATTACCTTAATGGATGTGTATTTTTATTTGAGTCTCATATTTTGAGTAATGTACTATTAGAAATTTCAAAGTAAAAGTATGATACTCAAACAAATTAAAATGCATAGTCATTAAATTAATTCTTAAAAAAAAATGAGACACAACATGATTTTATCATTACCTAATGTTGTTACAATAGAAATTTCAAAGCAACAAACAAATTGTGTTTATTATTCAATATTATGCTTATTATTATGTTTGTTTTAACTTATGCTTGTTTTCCTTAGTTTTAGGTGTTTAGTATAATTTTATGTTTGCAATGATTAAAAAAGGGAGAATATGAAAATTAAATTATATTTTGGGTAAAAAGTTGACAAATTTGTCTCGAAATGTGTAGAGCGCTGACAAATTCGTTCCTGAATGTGTCATGTAGGCTCTTTCAATTAACGATAACAGAGGAAAGTTAACGAATAGATGAATTTATCGCACTTTTTTCACTTTCAGGGACAAAAATTTGAATTTTTATCATTTAAGAATGAATTTATCAGCGTTCTACACATTTAGAGATGAAAATGATTATTTACCCAACTATTATTTATACATAATTTAAATATATATGAGTAAGAGAAAGAGAGGGAACTTATCATATCATTTTGATCCTGCTTCCCCTTTAGGATAAGGATAAAAAATACAAGATGACATAAAATAATGTTATCATATTTTATTGACACAACAAATAATCAATTATAATATGATAGGGTAATTATCGTATTTTATTCCATTACATCTTTGACTAGCAAATGGACCCTTATATATTGATCAAACGATTTTTAGCAATTTTTTTTTCAGAAAACACATGTACACTATTCAATCATCTTTCTAATGTGTTATTCGTTATTTTAATGTCAACATTTCAGAACTGATGAAATTGCACAATTGTCATGCCTAGGGATCCAATCAACACAACTATAACACCTAACAATAAAGTCACACAATTACAATACTGGAGGAACCAAAGGGCAATTAAGCCTAAAAATTATTTTAAATAACTTTCAAAATTTATAATTATAATTATCTTTTTGAAAAAAGTTTTATGCTTGTAATTAATTTTTTTTAATTTATATAATATTTTTAAATACATGAGTTTTTTTTTTGTTATAGTTCTTAACATTACCTACTCCAATATTATAAATTAGTATTTTAATTTGTGCACTATATATGGTATTTTTTTTATATAATTAAAATTTATGTCTTTCTATATATGAATTTGGAAAACTACTTTTTTCAAAAGAATTATGATTAGTTACAAATGATCTTGTATCACAATATAATGGTTTTTTTTATATACAAATCTAAAATATATTTTATATGTTCAAAAATATTTATTTATTAAATTTATTAATTATTATACAATTATATATTCAAATATATTTATTTATTATAATTTTTGTCATATAAAATAAATATTTGGGAATATATAAATTATATTATAATTAAAATTTGTAATAAATAATTATTTTAAATGCATAATAAATATTAGATGTATAATAAATAATCTAATTTTTTTTATAAAATTATTTTAACTATTATCAATTTCTTTTGAAAAACTAATGAAGTTTATTTATAAAGATAAAATGTGTAGATTAAAAGAGAGAAATAGTTAAGAAGATCTAAATATTCACATTTCATATAAAGATAAACAAAGAGTAATTGAATGAGAAATTCTCAAAATTTTCAACATTATCTCTTCTCTTTTTGAACATGTATTTCACACATATTTTAATAAGCTTAAATATGAATTTAATTTATGTAAGTTTGTGTTTTTAATTTTGATACCTGTAATTTGTTTTTAGTCATTACAAGTTCGTGCTTTTCTAATTTTCATCCCTGCAAATGAGGGTCGGTCCTGAGATTTCATGAGCCTATAGCGAAAATTTAATTTGAGTCCTTTTATATTTAAGCATTCGAAAATATAAATATATATTTTATAAAAAAATACATATATAGTTTCATTAAAAATTACATATTTTCTTACATTAAACGAATAACATAACTTTAATAAATCTCAAAATCATATATTACAATTTTTTATTCAATTTATTTTTATGTTATCATTTATTATTTAATTTATTTTTAAAATAATTGCATAACATAAATATTTATACATAAGATAAACATGACAATGTGATGAGTCATTTATCAATTTAACTTTTTTTGTTCTCATCCTTGAATAAGTCAGTATATATTCACATTTAAAATGGTATTTTTTAAATCTATCTCTATCCTAGCTAAGTTATACAGATTTTGGTAAAGATATGAGAAACCTATCATATTCTTTATAACTTTAGTTTACTTATATATTTATAATTTAATTTTATATTTTGCCTATCAAAGAAAATGTTTCAGGTTGGTCGTTATTGACAATCATCAATAAAATATTATTTCATTTATAATTTGAATTTTTGTTTGTTTCTTATGTTGTTAAAAAAGACATATTTTAAGTGTATTATTATAGATTAATTACATGTTTATATGTCACAATGAGCTAAATATTCATTCATTATGACTTATGAAGTTAATATATAAAAAAAGAAACTAACAACCAACATAATACTTTTTAATTACATTTTACATCTTAATTTGAATAAAAAAGACTTAAAATAAAACAACAATTTTAATTTAGTTATAAAAATAAACTAAATAATATAAAAAATTATTATATAACTATAGGTCCCTTTTAATTGTGAGTCTTGTGCCATCACACTTCTAAACAAGATTTATGATCGATCTTTTTGTAAATATTATTTATTGTTAGTTCTTATAAATTTATGTTTTTTCAATTTCAATCGCTTTTAAGATTTCATTTTTTTTCTTTTTTAATGGTTGTAAATTTATGTTTTAAAAGACTAAAATTAGAAAACATAAACTTTCAAGAAAATAAAAAAACCATAAAATTTACGGGGACCAAAATTTAAAAAAAAAAGATTTATTAAGATTAAATTCATATTTTTTACCAATGACTAAATTCATATTTGAGTCATGTTTAATATTTTAAATTATCATTTTTTTTATCTTTATGTATGTACTTAAATTTTCTTGACTATTTATCTTTTTGAATTTATCATTTTAAATTTAGTTTAAATTGAATTTCATCAGTTCTTGTTAAAAATTGTCAATAGTCAAAAGATATTTAAAAATGTTTATTTATTATAAATATTGATATATTTAAAATATTTATTTATTATAAACTTTAATTATATAAAGTATATATTTATTATGTAGAATGAATGTACTACTAATCTACCACTCTCTCATAAATGTTTAAACAAATTATCCTTTTTTTTCTTTCCATAATCGTAATGCTAACGTACCATAACATTAAATGAATGTAATTAATCTCTACCATAAAAACATTAATGGAATTAATTAAATGCTTATAAAAATTAATTACTTAATTAATTAAATTAAATTAAAAGAAGAGAGAGAGAACTCACCTGGTAATCCTTTTTTTCTCTATGAATTCAAGGTCCTCTCCACCTCAACCATGTCTCTCTCTCTCTCTCTCTGAGTGTGTGTGGCATTAGTAGAAGTTCTACACTTTTCTCTGTACTTTTTCCGTGCAGAGATCATAGGAGGAACACTATTAGCTTTGATCCTACGAGATCTTGTCCGTCACCAGATTTTCCTGTGTGTCTCTTTGCCCTTTGTTATCGTAATTCTCCTGTTATTTTTTTTATTTGTTATCTTGAGACCACCCCATTGCAACACACTCATAAAGTACATTTTTCAGTGTCAGATTATTGTTATCCACTTTTCACAGTCACAGAGTGAGAAACAAAGTCCGTGAAATTGTGTGTTGTGTTGTGTTGTGTGTGATATATATATATATATATATCGAAGAGAGGATGGCTACACGGAACCTTGAGAAGATGGCTTCAATTGATGCTCAGTTGAGGTTGCTGGCACCAAGTAAGGTTTCTGATGATGACAAACTTGTTGAATATGATGCTTTGTTGCTGGACCGGTTCCTTGACATTCTTCAGGATTTGCATGGCGATGATATTAGAGAAACTGTGAGTGTCATGCCTCCAGTCCCACCACACTACTCTTTTCATGTTTTTTTATTTTTATTTTATTTTATTTTATTTTTTATGTTTAGGTTTGTGGGGTTATGGAAAGATTATATTTTTTGCTTAGTAGTGAGATGATTTCTGATGCCCCGCTTGAATTTTGATGGAATGGTATATGTAAAGGTGGTGGCTTTGGCTTAACTTTGATGGATTTCTGAAACCCCGCTTTGGAATCTGTGAAATGGTAACGTTTTTGGTAATGTAACATTGTCATTTGGTGGAAAAAGGGTAAAAATTGTCTGGGGCTACGGATGCACTCTGGAATCGGTGTTTTGGATTGTGTTTTATGGGTTTATGGGTCCTGAATTTTTTGTTCTGTTTTCTTGTCATTTTGATCATTCAAATTTCGAGTTAAAAGTTCAATGTTTGGTGAAATAATGATTCATGATTTAGTAGATCAGATCAATCCTCCATCTTTATTGCACAATGGATTGCGTGGCTTATTAGTTTCGGTAATTTGATGTTGACTAGGTTCAAGACTGTTATGAGCTGTCTGCTGAGTATGAAGGGCAGAATAACCCTCAGAAGTTGGAGGAACTTGGGAACATGCTAACTGGTCTTGATGCTGGGGATTCTATTGTGATTTCCAAGTCGTTTGCTCATATGCTTAATTTGGCCAATTTGGCAGAAGAAGTTCAGATTGCCTACCGTAGAAGGATTAAGTTATTGAAGAAGGGTGATTTTGCTGATGAGAATTCTGCTATCACTGAGTCAGATATTGAAGAGACTTTCAAGAGGCTTGTGAATCAACTAAAGAAGACTCCTCAAGAAATATTTGATGCTTTGAAGAGCCAAACTATAGATTTGGTCCTAACTGCTCATCCTACTCAGTCTGTTCGTAGATCTTTGCTGCAAAAGCATGGCAGGTTTGTCCATCACTTATCTCAATTTCGATTGTGGTAATGTGGCCAGAGGAGTAATGCTAGTCCATTTGTTAAGCATTTATCACTTAGCTGTGCTGAAAGTCAATCACATGTAATGAAAGTGGGTTATCCTTTGACTAGAACTATTTTGAGGACATGGTGGGGGGCAACCCTCCTCACATCAAAAAAGTCGGTTTTTTAAGGTTGAGTTAGGTCCAAACCCCAACTTTGATATTTATTAGTGAAACGTATTGGTACTGCTGATGTCCAAGGCTGAAATTGGCTTATACTTTAAGTACTTTGCATTTTGAGGACATGATTCTTGATAGCAAGTGGGAGGGGCTCAGAACTATCTTTTAGGGTTCACAAAGGACAAGGACAATAGTTACTCCCTATCAAATTACTTTGAAATTAAAAATAACAAATATCTTGAGTATTTGGACAATAACGATAGTAACAAGGCCCTAAATATCTTGGAGGATTTTTGGATCCTTCAAGAGAATATCTAGGGCCTTGGGATGACCATTATTGTCTAGGGCTTCAAGGTATTTGTTGTCTCATTTCAAAGTATAATTTGATAGTGTAATTGTCCTTATCCTTTGTGAACTTGAAAGATAGTTCTCAACACATTCCACTTGTCCTCGAGCATCATGTCCTCAAAATACAAAGTCAAGGTATAACCCACTTTCAGGTCCAAGTGTGAGCGCTACCAATATGAATCGTTAATATATACCAAAGTCCAAACCCACATTCTAACTCAATCCTACAAAACCGATTTAGTTGATGTAAGGGTTGACCTCCTCTTATATACTCTATTCATGCTCAACACTATTGGGCTTGGTGCATGGATAATATGGTTGGTGGCCCATTAATAGATCTAAGATAAGCCTGATACCATTTTAGATTTTGAGTTAGGGCCTAACTAAACCCTACTAAACTGGGTTTTAAAATGAGGGTTGCTCCCCATTTATATACTCTATCTTGATACTATCTCTAGCATATGTAGGACTATTATTTTTTTCCAATATGACACAACAGGAAAATCCTATATTTCAGGCATTTTGACTGTTTGTATACTATGGTGACTTTAATCTTTCTGTTGATAATAATTGTTTTCTTAGGGGTTATAAGGTTCGCTTGGTGGTGAAGAGAGAATAGAAGGGGGGAGAGGTCGTGGCTTCGAATCCCCCCACTAACAAAAAACTAACAATTAACAACTAATATTTGTTGATAACAAAATAATTGTTTTTATTTATTTATTTATTTCAGGATAAGGAATTGTTTGACACAGTTGTATGCTAAAGACATAACACCAGACGATAAACAGGAACTTGATGAGGCTTTACAAAGAGAGGTAACTAACTGCTGATTGTTCTTGATTCCATATACTTGTATGATGCCATTAATGATAACCATATGGTTCTTAGAGTTTTATGCAACTTTGCATATATGGTTATTATATGTAAACAACATAACTGAGGTTGATATTTTGATGGTGTTTAGACATGATAACCTAATGATTTATTAAGTGGTGACATTATTTTATTTTGTTCAGCTAAAACAATCCGAGTTATCTGTGTTGTATGTCTATTTGTGTGGGTAGCATTTCAGAAATGCAATGATATTATGCTCTTCTTGCATGTAGGCATAATGGTTGGGATTTATGTGTGTTTAATAACCAAAGTTAAAACCTTTTGGCATCTCATGTTTGAGTTCAGAATTGGCAGAAACTTTTATATAATTCATAGTTATGTTTGATCTAATCTAGCTTCAAGCTGTGCAACATCAGATCAGAGTATAAAAGACTTAATTTTATTATGCTTAGTCAAAATTACTTAAATATTTTTCATTCTATTTTAGCCTTTAATTCTGTATAAGTTTCTAGTTAGCTGAAAAGCTCTACTTTTATGGATTTGGCTGTTCTGTTTGAATTTCCTCACATTTTCCATTACTATTAGATTGAATTCTATTGCCAGTCTTCTTTAAGAAGAATGGTTTTTGTTGTGGCTTCAAATTAGTGGTTAAAATTGTATTTGACTATATGCCAATCTTCATGGTATGGCTAAGGCCTAAAGATGTTTCTCTCATGCAGATTCAAGCTGCATTTCGTACAGATGAAATTCGAAGGACCCCTCCTACACCACAAGATGAGATGAGAGCAGGAATGAGCTACTTTCATGAGACAATCTGGAAAGGTGTACCAAAATTTTTGCGCCGGGTTGACACTGCTCTGAAGAACATTGGCATAAATGAACGTGTTCCACATAATGCCCCTGTTATTCAATTCTCTTCTTGGATGGGAGGAGATCGTGATGGTATCTTTCTTTCCTAAGCAGTTAATGAGTGGAAATGTTTCTCTTTAAGCAGTTTTATTTGTCAAATTTGTGATTTTATTTTTGCCAAAGTATGCATGTGGTATAGATTCAAAATATCTGCACCTCATATTTTCCTTATTCAGTTCTCTGTCTACGTTAATCTCTCATCTTCAGTGTCAAACAGTTCCATAGAGATTTAGCTTGTATTGTGTTGATCAACATCTTACTATTTGTCTAATGTGTGTTGCAGGTAATCCCAGGGTAACTCCAGAAGTTACAAGGGATGTGTGTTTGCTGGCTAGAATGATGGCTGCTAATTTGTACTTCTCTCAGATTGAGGATCTCATGTTTGAGGTATCAAATATGCTGGTCATTACAGATCATTTATTTTATTCTAGCATCAAGGTTACTGTTTTAACTTCTTGCTTCTTGTTTGCTCCTGGCAGTTGTCTATGTGGCGCTGCAATGATGAGCTACGTGTTCGTTCTGATGAGCTCCTTAGCTCCTCAAAGAGAGATGCAAAACATTATATTGGTATGTACTATGTAACAATGATATTATGTTGATCTGAATTATACTTTATAAAATCTTATATTCTTTATTGGAATCTACAATATTGATTAGAAATAATTTCATTTTCATTACTCAACTAAAGTTGGTGTCTCAGACTTATTGATTCATTTAGACTTGAACCTTTTGATAAGTAAATTGTAATGTAATTGTAATAAATTCTTTATTTGCTCAAGAGTTTTGGAAACAGATACCTCCCAATGAGCCATATCGTGTTATTCTCGGTGATGTAAGGGACAAATTATATAATACACGTGAACATGCTCGGCAGTTGTTAGCCAATGGAAGCTCTGAAATCCCTGAGGAAACTACCTTCACAAATGTTGAACAGGTATTATACTAAAATATCCTGATAAACTTTTGTAAGATACAGATAATTTAACCTTTTCACCTATAGCGCTAGTGTCTTGAAGTGACTCATTATTGCCTCTGTCTTTGTCTTTAGATTATGTTCTATTTTTTAACACACTGAATTTCTAGCCCATTTTCTCAAGCCATACAGATATGTAGATTTCATTTTTTGATGTTAATGTTAGTAGCAGTGCTCAATTTCCCATCCTTCAAAATTATTTCACTTCTTGATTATGGGAATACTGGCACATATTAGGTTTGGTTACTTTTAGTTTCACTAGTTTGGGCAATCCTTCTAAAGATATGAAGAGGATAATTTTCAAAGTTCAAACTACTTGGAGAATTGTGTATTGCTAATAATCGTAATAAATATCTGCTCTAGTTGACAACAATTCTAAACTCTATAATTAATTTCTTACCAATTTTATTCAAACGGAATTAAATCCACAATTCTGAAAAGGAAATACCTTATGCATGGCATGACTATGAGAGTATATGTTTTCAAGAATAACCATGATATAGTAATTATGTTAAAACTCTATAACCTCCAATTTTTTCTTGTAGTTCCTGGAGCCTCTTGAATTGTGTTATAGGTCACTGTGTGCATGTGGTGACCAACCAATAGCTGATGGAAGCCTTCTTGATTTCTTGCGCCAAGTTTCCACATTTGGGCTTTCACTTGTAAGACTTGATATCCGTCAAGAATCAGATCGCCACACTGATGTTATGAATGCTATTACAAACCACTTGGAGATTGGATCTTATCGAGAGTGGTCTGAGGAACGCAGGCAGGAATGGCTGCTATCTGAGCTCAGTGGAAAGCGCCCTCTCTTTGGCCCTGATCTTCCTAAAACAGAAGAAATTGCTGATGTATTGGAAACCTTCCATGTCATTGCGGAACTTCCTTCAGACAGCTTTGGTGCCTATATCATCTCAATGGCAACAGCTCCATCTGATGTGCTTGCTGTAGAACTTTTACAACGTGAATGTCATGTGAAGCAGCCATTAAGGGTTGTTCCATTGTTTGAAAAACTTGCTGATCTTGAGGCTGCTCCTGCTGCAGTAGCCCGCCTATTCTCTATAGATTGGTACAGAGACCGTATCAATGGGAAACAAGAAGTTATGATAGGGTACTCAGACTCCGGAAAAGATGCCGGTCGTCTCTCTGCAGCATGGGCACTATACAAGGCTCAAGAAGAGCTCATAAAGGTTGCAAAGGAGTTTGGTGTTAAGCTCACAATGTTCCATGGCAGAGGAGGGACTGTGGGAAGAGGAGGAGGTCCCACTCATCTTGCTATATTGTCTCAGCCACCAGATACTATTCATGGCTCACTTCGGGTAACAGTGCAAGGTGAAGTTATTGAACAGTCATTTGGAGAGGAGCATTTGTGCTTCAGAACACTTCAGCGCTTCACTGCTGCTACACTTGAGCATGGAATGCACCCTCCTGTGGCACCAAAACCAGAATGGCGTGCCCTCATGGATGAGATGGCTGTCGTTGCTACAGAGGAGTATCGCTCCATTGTTTTCCAGGAACCCCATTTCGTTGAGTACTTTCGATGTGTAAGTATTGTTGAATACTTCAGTATAAAAAGATGTCCTTGAAAATCTAGCAGTTTAAGTGGCATGTTTACAAAAATGATAATTTAGTTAGCATGATCAACCAAAACTGCAATTGTTTCAAATCAAGACGAAAATCCTTTAACATTATTGATGTTAAAATAATTCGTTAACAATGTTTATGGTGCTGATTAGCATTTTTTTTTCCTTCCCCAATTCTGTGAATATATTATTCTCAGTTGCAAAAATTCTGATTCAACTGGAATACAATTATATATCCGATGATTTAAGAAATATATCTCTTTCCTTTGGAGTCACAACTATTCATCTTGCAATTTCTTTCCTTATTTTCTTTACTTACTTTAATGCTGAATATTGCAAACTGCAGGCAACACCTGAGCTGGAGTATGGAAGAATGAACATTGGCAGTCGTCCATCAAAACGAAAGCCAAGTGGAGGAATTGAATCACTCCGTGCAATCCCTTGGATCTTTGCTTGGACTCAGACAAGGTTTCATCTGCCTGTATGGCTTGGCTTTGGGGCAGCATTTAGGCATGTTATTAAGAAGGATCCAAAGAATCTCCAAATGCTTCAAGATATGTATAATCAGTGGCCTTTCTTCAGGGTCAGCCTTGACTTAGTTGAGATGGTGTTTGCCAAGGGAGACCCTGGGATTGCAGCCCTTTATGACAAACTCCTAGTGTCAGAGGAACTGTGGGCATTTGGTGAGCGATTAAGGTCTATGTTTGAAGAAACCAAGATCCTTCTCCTCCAGGTATTCTATTATTACTGCTATAGGCTCCATTTCTATATGTTGATTCAGCATTTGGTGACTGTCATGCCATCATGGTACCATGACAAACTGACTATTAAAAGCTCAACATGAAACAGTTATAGTTTCTCTTCTTTTCTCTAGTTGTATCATATGCATTTTTGTTTTATGTTCTGGCTTAGTCCTAGCAAAAAGTGGAAGAGAAAATGACAATATTTTTCATAGCACATTAATGACCAACTTTGTTTCTTCTTGTTTGTAGGTTGCTGGACACAAAGATATCCTTGAAGGAGACCCCTACTTGAAGCAAAGACTTCGACTTCGCGATTCATACATCACGACCCTAAATGTCCTGCAAGCCTACACATTGAAGCGAATTCGTGATCCTGACTACCATGTGAAGCTGAGGCCACATTTGTCCAAAGACTACATGGAATCGAGCAAGCCAGCAGCTGAGCTTGTGAAACTCAACCCTACAAGTGATTATGCTCCTGGTCTGGAGGATACCCTTATTTTGACAATGAAGGGTATTGCTGCTGGCATGCAAAACACTGGTTAAGCTGCATGCCTGTGTTGCCTTCCTATACAAGTAACGTGACTTTGAATACACATTTTAACCTATGTTGTCTGCTACAGACGTGGACAAGCATTAAATAACAATTACACTATCTATTATCATGTAATAAAAACGGATTTGGGCTTATGCCAGCCAGGATTTTAACTGGATTCTCTTCTGTTTGATGTTATGTGTTTCTTATATTATTCTCATAGGGATTAGTGTGTCTTCAAATTCTAAAATTGATGGGGGCAAAACCCATTTTGCTCGATGCTCTCAAATTCTGTTACATAGGGAACAACATATCGGAATTTCACCAACATGCAGCAGGTGACAAGTCAGCCTTGAAGGGGGTGTGTGTGTGTCAGTGTTTTTCCAATGCTTGAAACAGTGCTGTCTTTTGTTCCCCTCTCAACGATCAAATTTTAATTTAGCTCACATTTTTTTAATCATCCAAAAAAGAAAAGTTAGAAAGGAAAAAGACTTAATAAATGAATTTTCTTATATTTGGTATACTTATTAAGAGAACAAAACGTCAAGTGAGGTTAAGTATGTCTGGAAAAAAGTTACCTCTTTCTCCTATTAGTTCCTAGGAAAGTGTAAACTTAGTTTGAAGTCTTGAAACGGTAATCCAAATACATCATAAAAATAGTTTCATTGAAAAGGTGGATCAAAATACAATAATAGAAAAGACTATTCCATTCTATTCCCTTACACTATATCCATTTAACTATAAATTAATCTTAAACCATTTTCCTAGGATGGAGATAAGCTATAGCATTAGCTTCATACTTGTGTTTCCTGCAATCGGGCTTTTATCTCATGCTGCTCTGGGTAATCATCTCAAACATGGCGATAGCAAATGCTGCTCTTTCCAGAACTAAAGGCTTCAAAATCCTACAAACTAAGGGTCCATAAGTTATAACTGATGTATTCTTTCATTTGTTTTATTTTTTTATTTTGATGCGTATGTGTCAAAAATTTGTCAACTGAATAAGCTGTTGGATTATTATTGGTACAGGATATGGTGAAGACATTAAACTTGCGTAAAAATCTGGATAGAGCTGCTGATACGGAGGAAGGCGTTGAACGTCGAAGGCCTACCGCCTCTGCTCGTAGACGACGAGCAACTGGTCCTGTTGTTGAGGAACCAGTTGTTGAGGACATGCAGGTCCAGGTAGACACTACACATGTCAGAGATGACATAGGTGGTCAGTGTGAAGGATTTCCAGGTGGTCCGGAAGACCCTTCCATTTTGAAAGGCTATGGTAACCACATTGCCCTTAGAGTCTGGGCCGGAGAGGTAATTTGACGCCAAAGTATATCATATAATGATGGTTTAAATTGAAAAGTTGATGTCCTCTGACAACCATTTATTTGCAGGATCGTCCTGAGCTAAAATTGGCCTCTCACGGACGCAAGGTTGTGAAATTTGGACCCCCGCACCTGAGATTGAAGGACTGGTCGGTTGTACTGGGTTAAGCCCACTGATATCATCCTCGGTCGAGACTGGAGACCGGGGATTGATATCCGCCTTTGTGGAGAGGTGGCACCCAGAGACCAGTAGCTTTCACCTGCCCATCGGAGAAGTGACCCTGACACTAGATGATGTTGCTTCTCTGTTGCATTGCCTGTGATGGGAGCATTCCAGACCTACGATGCAGTTGACGTGGGGGAGGCCATCACATTATTGGTGGAATTGCTTGAGGTGACAGTGGCGACGCGCATGCTAAGACCGAACAATGCCATGGGGCATATGTTCGACTGTCGTGGCTTCGAGACCTGTATGCTGAGAAGATTCATGCCAGACAATGGGTTGTAGCGGCCATAGCATATTTGCTCCACCTCGTGGGTTGCACACTCTTCGCGAACAAGAGTGCCACACACATCAGTGTGGTGTTCTTGAACGCTTTTCGTGACTTAGATCAATCAGCCGGGTATTGCTGGGGTGCAGCGGCTTTGGTCCACATGTACGAGAACTTAAACTACGGTTGTCAGCATCACGGGAAGCACCTTGCTGGATATCTGTCATTACTACAGGTAATAACAATACATGATCTAAGTTCAATAATGTTGTTGACTATTTCATTAACCTTTGATATATGAGTACATCACCATTCCATATTAATTACTTTTTCTTTGATTCCGCAGTGCTGGATCTATGAACACTTTTCGACCATTGGAAGTGTCACTGTTGATCCTAAGTACGATGAGAGGTTGCCCGTGCTTGCCGGTGGAAAGCCTCTAAGGCTTTACCCGTTGCAACCTATCGACGCCGGTTAGATAGGTTGACCATGGACGACGTCTGCTGGATGCCATACGGGGACCATCGTTCTCACAGGGAGTTCGACACTATTTCATTATTTTTAGGGCACTTGAGATGGGGACCATACATCATCAGATATATGCCGGAGAGGGTCATGCGGCAATTTGGATTTGTTCAGCAAATTCCTGAGTTCCAGGAGTGTGACACTCCTTCCCATGAGGAGGTTGACAACCTATGGACCCACTTCGTCGAGCATCTTGTCCCTATCGGAGAGTTGGTCAGTTATCCCAGTCAGTGCATTCATGGCTATATGGAATGGTTTTATCGTATATCCCATCCATTTGCCCGTCCGCCAGAGGCTGGTGAACCTAGTCGACATCCGATGCGAGTCACTAGTACCATCCATGACCCCCCTGCTGTTCAGGACGGTGGAAACGCAGGCGACGTAGGTCCAGTTGCTTCAGCTTCTGAAGTGACTTAGATGCCCCAGCATGAAGCGGTAAAAATAAATAATCAACATTGGTTTGACATATATACCTACAAATTGACACTTATGATTCATTAATGTTCTTGTTTCAGGGTATGTGCAGCAGGATAGCGGACGACGGATTACAGCACATGCTCGACATGCGGTTGGTTACTCCTGGGATAGATGCCTACACTGAGACACAACGCCTGTTAGGATTAGCACGGAGTGTAACCCAGCATGGAAATGTATATAGCAGGTCTAGTCGCCCTAGGGGTTCCTAGAGGAGACGAGTTGATAGTTCACAGTGATTTGCGGTGTTATCAAATATTGTATATGGAGACAAATGTATTTAACAGTTTCATAATTACGTTGTTATCCGAATTATGATATTCATGTTAATTACTTTTTGTGAACATTTCATGTTATATGTCATTTATATTAAGCTGTTTTTTCAATTATTGCAGAGTAATATAATAACATTGGTTATATATGGAGACAAATCGTGGATTACAACACATTACAATATCTTAACAAGAAAAAGATTCACAACTGTTCATTGACATTTTATAAGATTCAGGTTAAGTCTACATGGGATGTGGTACAATTAAAGTATTCACTGTACAGTCTCATTCGATCAACATATGGAGTCTGCCAGTGAATTGCTTCCTTTGAACAATGACGAGACCACAACAACGTTGTAGATGGGAGGGGACAGTTATCTGTCAGCTCGTCCTAATTTAAGGCAAATGTCAGAAATACAGTAACACACAAAATGGGAGTTGAATAAAATAATTTGAGCAATTTTGTATAAGTTATACCTTAACAAAATGATTACCAAAGACATGGCTAATACATATAATGCGATGCACAGATGGATCTTGAGGTGGTTGGTTTTGAAGAGGGAAAAATGTCATACTTTGCTGTAGAGAAAGGGAAACAAGAATGATATTATACCTAGATGCAATGACATGTCCCATGTTGGTGATATCCATCCACTTATCCATAGTAACCTACAAAAAAAATTAACTATTAATAACATATTTTGAAGATTAAAAGCTTCTAAAGTTTAATATGGATGCACAGATGGATGATAATTTCGTACCTTTGAAAAACCGTCAACAAAAAGTGAACGCCTTAACTGTTCAAACCTCTAAATGCCACCAAACAAGGGTATATATTGATCAGACCATTCTGCAAGTTCTTTAAGCAAATGATTACGTACCAACGCCCAACAATCCTCCCCATAACCTAATGCATCAGCAATGACACGATATCCATAATTCCCGTCAGCCTTAACATCAGTTATGTCCACAATGAATCTGTGCATAAAAGGATGAAATTGATGGATCATCGGAATGTCCCTGTTCTTATAAGTCTGTTCATTCGACGAACCAGACCTTTTATGTGTGGAACAACTATTTTGCACCGACTGTAATTCATCCACATACTCAAAGTATGACGGATCCCGTTTTGTGGATCTTTCATGTTTTATGTGCTTATTTTTTGGGGCACCTTTTGTTTTGACCTTTTCAGGTGGGGGCTGTTGATAGAATGCCTTTAGTTAAATATTTTTATATCATTCTTAGCCTATTTGACTTCTCTTGGACCTTTATTTTCCTATTCTAATTCAGTTTTTGTCTTAGGCTAGTAAGTGGGCTTAATTGCTATTTGTTGCGCATTTTCGGATTTTTGCTCACTTTACATATCTGGCTTGTTCAGGACCTGCAGAGCTCTACAGAACTCTGAATGGAGCGTTCTAGGAGTCCCTGGAAAGATAACAAAAAGATCTACAAGTTTGCCAGAGATAGCCCGAGGCCAATTCTGTCATTTGGAGGGTCATTTTAAGCTTCGAAATCGGAACCTCTGCACTTGTAATTTTGGGCTGCGAATTTGATTTTATGATTGTAAATAGCAAATAATTAGAATTGATGGGTTTTGTTCATGGCCCATTCTTATCTTCAGACTTAGTCACTATATATTAGTAACTTTAGTGAAACTTGGACAACACTTTACATTTTGCACAAACAAGTTTATTATTTCTTTTCTTTAGTTTTTAGAATCAAAAGCTTGTTCTTCATTTTCTCTCATTTGTTCTTCATTGTTCTTCATCTTCTTCATTTTCATTTTGCTATTCTTCCATTTTTCTGCACTTATTTCATGGGGCTTTCCTTGGTGATCATCATGGAAGGCTAAATAATCACTCAATCCAAGGATCCAATCCAAGCAAGAGGAGAATTTGAGTTCTGGTTTAGTATTTCGAATTCTGTGTGAATGTGCACTTTCTTCTTCAATTGCTATTCTGTTTTCATGATTATGAATGCGTTTAGAATTGAAAGCGGATTAGGTTATGGATTCATTGCCTAATTTCGAATATAAATCACAGATTAATTGGATGATATTTCAATTAGGGTTTGTGGTTTCAATTAATTTAGTGGTTAATTCGATTGAACTGCTTCTATTGAGATTGAATGAATGTTCATGATAGAATCAACTTATGAGAATGATGATGATTCGAATAGCTTGGGTTGGTGAATTGGATTGATGCTTTCTAATCTGTTTTACTTTACTCCTTGATAATCTTGTTAATTTCTGCATTATTCTTTAATTTTAGTTTGTGTTCTTGCATGTTTTACTTTGCGCCTACCAACTGTTTGACAAAATTCCCCCTTATTATTACCAATGATTTGAAGCTAGAACAATATTGATCGTGTCTCTGAGTCGACCTAGGTTAACCCTGTGCTGCAGAATTAGCTTAGTTAAATTGTTTTGAAGCCACACGACAAACGTATATCAGCTGCATAGAAGTTGAATCAGGAAATGCAAGTTCTTTAAGTTTAGTCTTAAGTGTGACTTTACTGCACATGTCTAGCTTCTCAAACTTGCTCGAGATACCCTCTATCTCATCAACAATGTTAATATCCCCATCATCTACACCTTCATGTGAGAAATTGAGTCTTCGCCAAAACAAATGAACACTTGAAAGAGGTATGCTGCCAAGAACAACCTTATCCAGCTCACATGCACAAGGAGACCAAGAGTAGTATGCACCACACATCCACAACGAGAGGGGTTTTTGCCCGTATAATGAACTCGTTGATACTCAGCTGCAATCTGGTTTAATGCATACCTGGACACCATGCATATCAATCTTTTGTACAATGTTACTTTAAAAACATGACCCACCACATGAGTGCTTCTTTCCAATGATGCCTTAATGTCAGCATGTTGCAAGGCCATCATGTTATTCATCGCGTCCCAGACACTACATAAATCTCCAACGCTATTCTGAAGTAGCCTCTTTAGAGTCCAATGAGCAGACTCAACCCTGCGTTTAACAAACACACATTAATACTAGTAAATTCTCCAATTCAATTACACGACAAAGTAATGACATTAAAAACTTGGACTACCTGTTAGTGGTGGTGTTCCCCAAATGCATCACTTTATTTGTCCATGCGGTTACAAATCTTTCTTTGTGAGGATGCAACCATGTGTCTTTCACATAATCAACAAACGTCGGCCATGGTGAACAAGCAATCTCAAACTTGGTAAGGCAATCAGCATATTGCTTCTCAGTACCACAATCAATAAGACTCCCCCATGCTCCCATGACGTGGTCCGAAGCGTTCTTTTGTCTAATAAAAGTTTTACATTTTGCCTTAACATTCTTGTCAATGTGAAACCGACACAATATATTCGTTGCCTCAGGGAATACTGTTTTGACGGCGTTCATTAATGCTGAATCTCTATCAGTAACAATGACAGCTGGGAAAAATTCACGTTTCAGGAATATCCCTCTGAACCGTTCAAGGGCCCACACAAGATTGTTAACACGCTCCGCCTCTAAATAGGCAAATGCAGCAAGAAATGTCATGCCAGTGGGTGTTACACCAACAATGTCCAGTAAAGGAAGTCTGTACCTGTTTGTTTTGTAAGTACTGTCTATGCAGAACACTATATGATATGCATTGCAGAAATTGACTACATCCGGATGTGCCCAAAATAGGTCACGTACAACATTATCTTCCTTCAATCTATGCCAATGAATATAGCAGTCGCGTTGAAGAAGCTTCATTAATTGTTGCATTTCAGTATTATTGCCTCTAATACGCGTCCGGTATGCATATCTTGCACTGTAAAGTTGCTTTAAACTTGTATAACTGTTGGCATTATGATCTTTCAAAGTTAACATAATATTTTTTGGTTTGACCATGGACTTTGTCATATCAGCAACAACGATCTTCTCCTCCTCAGTTAGTCGACCAGCATATGGGTGACCATACAATGAGGTAGCCAAAGCATGATTATGACTGCCACATATTACTTTTACAATCCACCCTTGACCTCCTGGGACTGGTTTGGCTCTTAGCTTAAAAGGACATTCACATTTCCTCGTGCTAGTAGTTGACGGTACCAATCCTTTTCTCCATGATCTATACTTTCTGCTTCTTTCACAACCAATTAAAACATATGACGTTGTTCCCAACTTGCCATTTGCCATGCCACTCCGCATTATCACAGCTACAAAACAATTCTCATACGCAACTGTGCGAGCCCATTTCAATACGTCCTCACGGGAATCAAACACCTACCAAAAAGGAGAATTCATTTTTAATCAACTAAATTGATTCTTTTAACAACTTAAACTAATGTCAAATTCAGATCCATACCTGAGATGTACTGAAAGCTGCAGAACAATCAACTAAAACATTATCATTTTCTGGGGCATCATTTTCTTCTTCAATGTCTTCATTCATAATATTATCATCAGACATAACACTCTTATACATCCAGTCTTCGTAGTTCATCTTCACAAATCAAAAAAGTTTCTTACATAGACAACCAACAATTACGCAAACTCATAATTTTCAACAACAATGAAGTCATAAAATATTACAAATTACACACAAGCATATCATGTTAATTATCTAACTTATCCATACTCATTCATCCTCAAAATTTAAAAGACGTAACCTAAACCCTAAACAAATTACTTTTTACACTTAATAATAATTTATTATGATAATTTTTAAAATTATTTTCTTTGAAATTTGGTAAAAAAAATCATACGGATTATACAATTTGTATGGTTCATACGGATTATGTAATCTGTATGGTTCATATGGATTTCAATTATACAGATTACATAATTCGTAAAAAGCATACGAATTACATAATCCGTTTGTTCCATTAAACAACTTTACGGATTGTATAATCCGTATCATCTATACGGATCAATCAATCCGTGCACAATAAAAAAAAAGCTACAGTACACACTTACCTCGACGCCACCACGACAGCAACCAGCAACCACCACCACCAGGAACGCTCCGGTGACGCAGGTAACTAAGCCAATGCACTGTCACCACCACTACAACGAATGCAACTACAATGCGGATCATCCAAATGACGAACACAACAAACGAAATCGGAATAGCACAACAGGAGCACGAGGGATATTTTTATCCTTAATATTTTACAGCAAGGGCATTTTTGCCATTAAAACAAAATATATAGTGCATGTTGAAATCTATATAGTGCAGGAAGAAAAATCCAAGTTAGAGGATTTGCTGCTCCAATCTACTTGGCTTTCCTTCCAAGAGGGACTCCAATTCCTTCTTCTGGCCCTTCACTGCCCATCAATGGACGTGGGGCTGTTCCTTAATGCAAACCAGGCAGAGATGTTTCAAGCAAAATGCCTAGTAGAAAGTAGGGTAGATATTTTCCAAAGAGCTAGCCACCTTCTAAACTTTTTCTTGGGGGTGGAGAGTGAACATGGAAGGCATGAAAGTGAGTCTTGAATCTTCTTGGCATTATGCTTATGCGTGTGTACTTTTGTTCACGTGCTTTCATTTTATAATGAAATAAAGGTGTTGTAGTTAAGCTATGTATTTGGTTTTTCGTGTCAGAAATTTGTTAGAATTATTTGCATCCTATAATAGTTGGGATTCATTGCAAGATGCAAGATAAAAGGCTAAGGAGGGTACCCAGTACTTGTAAAAAAAAAATCTGCATTTTTTGTTAATCGATCAGATTGAACTTTAGCTTATGAAATTCTAAGTTCATGTGATTGGGTGTTAAATCAAAATTAAAAAGGGACTCACTCTTGTTTGAAATATTTTTAAATTCATTCTAGGAGCTCTGAAATGCATTCTATCATATTGAGGTAAAAGACAAAAAGATTTATTTTAAATTTGATAGAGGGTTATCTATCTATCTATCTATCTATCTATCTATCTATCTATCTATCTATCTATATATATATATATATATATATATATATATATATATATATATATATATATATATATATATATATATATATATATATATATATATATATATATATATATATATACACCCTTACTAGAGCCAGATCTAGGCATGAAGCCCAAAAGGACAAAGATAAGGAAATCAATGTCCTTGACCAAGCTGGGTCAGCAAACGGTAACTCTAACTCTGATAGATCTGTCCAAATCAATCCCATTAGGAACCAGCCCAATTGGAGACAACCCTCTAAGCTGTACCCCTAGTCCTCGCTTCCACCCCATATGGTATCAGAGCTTGATGGGGAAGTAGGAATATATGGCTTGATCTAAGTTGTCTTTTACTTCTTTGAACTATTATCCAGACAGAATGTTTTATTTTCTTTAAATGCTTTTGTACATGATATAAATGCTTTTATGTCTTAACTGGTAAGCATGATACTCAGAGAATGTTCCGATCTGCTGTTGCTGGGGTAGTAAGTCCTGCTGAGATTAGGGCAGTAAATCCTACAAATTATTGGAACGACAGATCCGAACCTTTTGTCTGAAATTCGTTGGCTTTAGTTAAGAAATAAAAGATAAAAAAAAAGTCTGGAATATAGCTCAGTAGGTAAAATTTAACTTGGATCTATCTTTATGTTTTTATAGAACCAAAGGATGGCGATGATATCAGGGGACTATTTTATGATATTTTCTTCTATGACTTCTCTTTTCCGCTCTTTCTCCTCTCGCCTCTCTTTTAAATCCTCACAACCTTCCTCCTCCTCTTTTGACCCTTCTCAAGCCGATAACGCTTTAACTAGCTCAAACCGTAATATTTTCAAAGAAAAAGTTTCTTTTGAAGATATTAATCAGGATCTGGATGACTAGAAGATACCCAGAATTCCAGATAATGAGCTTTACAAACTAGAAGGCCGATATTTCTGAAAATTTGATTTTATTATTCGGACTGTTGAAATCAATATCCGCCTTAAAACTGATTTTGATGAAATAAAACTGCTTTCAAACAATTATTTAAAACAACATAAACAAAATTATCATTTTTTGCATATTGGATGTGTCCAAGTTGCTGCTAAACCTTTAGGGATCGAAAGATTAAACACCTCAATTCTTTTGTGTTTAAGAGACTCCCGTCACAACCAGGTTACTGACTCCATCTTAGGCACCGTAGAAACTAGCCTTAGTAATGGACCCATCTATTTCAACTGTTATCCTGATAGGATTGTCAGCCTTAAGGATGCCAACATCTTAGATGTTTTGACCTTAGACGTCCAGCTTCATGGCCTTGATATGAAGGTTGGATCTATCCCGGTCAATATCATCTACCGAGTTCAATACAAGGTAATGAACTCATGTGTATCCAGAGTCCTCAAACCTAGAAAGACTGGAGAAACTACCTTGTTCCTTATCGATACCACCAAGGCAAAGGTAGTCATCCCTAAGGTCATCAAGTGGGAAGACATCAATTTCCCTCAGACTTGGGCCTTAGATAAGGTTGCTCCAGCTAAACCCCAAACCACACCTAGTTTTGAGTCTGTTAAGCAGTATGACTCTGGGAAGGTAGAGATCACCTTCAATAGGTCCAACTCCTTCAACACTGCTAGGTCTTCCTTCACTAGAGATTCTAGATCTGAAATGTTTGGGTCTGTTTTCTCTAGGAAATCCTTTTCTGCTGCTCCTAGTGGAGGCAGTAGCAGGATCAAGCTCCAGGGTGTAGAAACCTCGTCCTCTATTCCTCAACCTGTTTATCAGCAGGAGAATCCTGAGGAAGAGTCTAGATCTATCCCTTCTCCAACCTTTTCATCTATGCAAGATTATGAAGTTATCCATCATTAATAAGACCTGCATAGATTATGAAGCCCTTAAGCTAGATTTCGACTCTGAGGAAATGACTCCTCAAAGAGAGTGGTTTCTTAGGCATTATAGGGATGATAGTAGAACCCAGATTAGGAAAGAATATTATTCCTTCCTCAACCTAGTCCAAACCCAGATTTACTTCTTTGATTGATTTAAGTCTTATGCAACTTATCATAAGATTGATTATCCCTTCTTAGAACCAAACACCATTAGTGTCATTACCAGATATGACCTTAAGGATGGTCAGGTTGTTAGATCTGAATTCCCTCCGTCAACCAAGTTTATCCTTCCTAATATCAGGAATGAAAAACATGACCCTATCTATACCTCGCCTTTTAAGTCTAAAGATGAGACCGAAACCATATCAGCCAAAGATATCAGGAATCTTATGGAACAATCCAACTATACCAACAAGTACCTCCAGACTATTGGGGGAAAATTAGGTGAAAGGCCCAGTATTAGCCTAGAAGCCGGCCCATCCTCCTCTAAGACCATCCAAACCCCAATCTTTAAACCTTTTAGGATGACTGATAAGCTTAGGAAAGAGTTTGCCAAACTCAGAGCTTTCAACCAGCCTCCTAGTCAACCTTCAGAAGAGTCTAGAGAGAAGCTTGAAGGATTAACTTCCATTATAATTCAAGATACTCCTCAAACCTCCCATGAAGCTCATTCCAAACCAACCCTTACTAGAGCCAGATCTAGGCATGAATCCCAAAAGGACAAAGATAAGGAAATTAATGTCCTTGACCAAACTGGGTCAGAAAACGGTAACTCTGACTCTGATAGATCTGTCCAAATCAATCCCATTAGGAACCAGCCCAATTGGAGACAACCCTCTAAGCTGTACTACAATAGGGCAACCCCTCTTGATCTCCTCCTAGAGGAAAGAGAGCAATCCAGGTCCTTTAATGCCAACCATGTCTACGAATGGAACATAGATGGCAAAACCGAGTACCAAATCCTCAACATCCTTCAGCAAATGACCATGGTTGCCACAACCTATGATACTAACCTTAACTGTTCGGAAGCAGTTATTGTAAATATTTTAGTTTTTGGTTTTACTGGACAACTAAAAGGCTGGTGGGACAATTACTTAACCGAGGATCATAAGATTGCCATCCAGGAAGTTGTCAAAACGGAAAATGATGGCACAATCCTCCTCAGGGACGGAAAACCTATTCATGATTCGGTCAACCAGTTAATCTTTACCATAGTTCAGCATTTCATAGGTGATTCCAACCTTTGGAAAGATAGATCTGCCGAACTCCTTTCCAACCTTAGGTGTAAGACTTTAGCTGACTTTAGGTGGTATAAGGATATTGATATGCTTCCAGCATATAGTAGTTTTTAGGCTTAATTAATTAATAAATTGTTTAAGATTTAGTAAATTAGATTAGGAATTAGTGAATTATTACTTAATTGCATATTTATTGAATTTCTTAGTTATTTCATCATTTAGGAACCAATAAGAGAGGAAAAGAAGTTAAAAAGAACAAGCCAATGCTCTCGAAGAATTCACGCGATCAGCGTGGGATTCCACGCGATCAGCGTGGAAGAGTTAAGATAAACAAGTTCAGCTCGAAGCTCCCACGCGAGTCGCGCCAACAACCACGCGATCAGCGTCAGATGATGAAACACAGCCTCTTAGCTCGAACAAGTCACGCAATTAGCGTGGTCATCCACACGAGTCGCGCCATTCTATCAAACTCAAGCATTCAGCTCGAACAAGTCACGCGATCAGCGCTAACAATCACCCGATTAGCGCCAGAAGTCCAGAGCAGTTTATTTAACTCGAGTAAGCCACGCGAATCGCGTGAGAAGCTTGCTGTTTCCCAAATTAAAAGATTTAAATTGATTCAGTGGAGGGAATAGTTCATTATTACTGGAATTAGACCTAGAACGTTTTGAGGGCATAAAAGGGAGCCTCTGGGTCAAAAAGAAGTAGCTTTTTACTGGGTTTTGGACAGATTGCTAAGGAAGAAGCCATTGAAGCACCTTGGGAGAAGATTGGAAGTCTACAGAACAACACCCTGTGTAAATCTTTCTTTTCCTCTGGTATGTTAGTCATGGAAGTAATATCAACTCTGAGTATGCTTGGCTAATTCTTGTATTGTGGTTGAGCCATGAACCTATGAAGAATTCCTCTATGTATTGATTGGTTTTAATAAGAAATTATCATAATTGCTTTGTCTTATTCCATTCTTCATTGCATAATTCTTAATTTGGACTGGCCATTCTGTTAAGAGACTTAGGGTTGGGATTCATAATAGGGATATTGGGATTCTAATTTCTGAAATGAGTAAGACATCAATTTATACATTGCCTAGGGATAGGGATGTGTGGTTGCAGCACTTCTAGGTTGTGTTTGCTTAATGCTTGGTTTAAGAAGGAATCACTAAGGGATTAGGGTTCTTAATTCTATCAAAGGGTTAAATTACTAAGGGATTAGGGTTTAGCTAATCATAAGAGAACACATCAGCTGAGTAATTAGGATTAGTTCAAGTTAATAATCAATCGAAGCATAGTAGGAAGGAATCATAGGGAATTGCGCTTAACTACAATTGTCTCTCACTACTGCAGTAAAATCTAATTACATTCGCTTACATTCTTGTTAATTTTCTGTCATTTAAATTACAATATTCAAATACAAATCAATAAACTCTCTCTCAACTCATTATTTTTGTCTTCCAATTTCTAAGACGTTAAGTTACATAAGATTGCATTCAATCCCTATGGAGACGATACTTTACTTACTCACTTTATTACTTGAAACAAACGGTACACTTGCCGAGTTCGCAACAGATACCTTCTTTACTAGAGTCTTTACCCGTGAAGACAGCCAAGAAGCTTTCTGGAAAGAAAAGTTCCTAGCTAGTCTTCCTAAATCCTTGGGGGATAAAGTTAGGGATAAGATCCGTAGTCAACACCCAAATAATGAAATCCCTTATAAGCAATTGAGTTATGGATAACTTATTGCTTATATCCAGAAAGTAGCCTTAAAGATTTGTCAAGATGATAAGATTCAGGATCAGCTTGCTAAAGAAAAGGCTCGGGAGCACAGAGATTTGGGAAATTTCTGTGAACAGTTTGGTCTTCCTTATTCTAAGCCTAGGAAGTCCAAGAAGCATACCCATAAACCAGAGAAACAAAAGCCCAAGAAGTCTGTTTACCATCGTCACAAGTCATGAACCCCACCTAGGAAACTTAGAAGAGAGTTCCAGACCAAACCTCCCTTTGATAAGGTCAACATTCCTAAGAAACCCGTAGTATGCTGGACTTGTGGTAAACCCAGCCATAAAAGTCAGTATTGTAGGCTTAAGAAGAAGCTTAGGAATCTAAACTTAGAACTTGCTGTTGAAGAACAGATTAATCAGCTCTTAGTAAAATCCTCCTCCGAAGATGAATCTGATAAAGAAACTTCTGAGGATCAATCTTCAGAAAATCTGAATCAAATTCAAGAGGATGATCTATCTTCGAATGATGAAGACTGTCCTTCTTCTTCCCAAATCAATGTCCTAACCGGGGAGCAAGATCTTCTTTTTGAGGTGATTAATTCTATTTCGGACCCTGAAGAGAAGAAAAATCTTTTATTAAAACTCAAACAATCTTTGAATGAACCATTTTCTTCTTCATCTTCTAAAGCTAATAATTTGTTAACAACTAACAAGTTTAATCTTAATAATACCCTTAAGAGATTTGAAAAAAGTGTTGTTAAACCAGTAACCATATCGGATCTTCAGCATGAGGTTAATCAACTAAAAGCTAAAATTCGCCTTATTAAAGAACAACAGAATGTTCATTAGAATATTCTGACTGTTCTGCAATCTGGTGATCAAACTGATGAAGAGAATCATGATCGGAGTAACCAACCCTCTGATAATGAATCTCCAAATGATTCAGTTACTCCTGTAGTTCCTCCAAACATTTTCGAATTAATTAATCAATTAACAATCCAAATTTTTTTTATAAAGGTCAAAATTATTGTTGGAACTTTTATCCTTGAAATTGAAGCTCTGTTTGACACAGGGGCAGATTCAAACTGCATTCAGGAAGGATTAATTCCAACTAAGTATTTTGAAAAAACCTCCGAACGCCTTAGCACCGCTAATGGTTCTAAACTTCGAGTCAGTTACAAACTTTCAGATGCATTAATTGAAAAGGAAGATTTGAAAATTAAAGCCTCTTTCCTTTTGGTTAAAAATCTGAAAAATGCTGTTATTTTAGGAACGCCTTTTATCAAATTAATCTTTCCTATAACTATTTCTGATAAAGGCATTTCTACGACTTATTTAAACAAATCTATTACTTTTAGGTTTCTCAAGGACCCAATCGTTAGAGATTTAAATCCAATCCTTTTTAAGCAAAACCAAATTAATTATCTTTAAGAAGAAATTTCTTACAAGAAAATTGATAATTTGCTTAACCAACCAATCATTATTAATAAAATCAAGTTTTTGTCTAATCAAATCCAAAACTCTATTTGTGCTAATCTTCCCAACGCTTTCTGGCAACGCAAGCAGCATATCGTTGATCTTCCTTATGAAAAGGATTTCAATGATCGCCAAATCCCAACCAAAGCCAGACCAATCCAGATGAGCCAAGATCTCCTGGTTCATTGCCAGAAGGAAATCCAAGATCTTCTGTAAAAATGGCTTATCAGGAAGAGTGAGAGTCCTTGGTCCTGTTCGGCATTCTATGTCAACAAACCAGCAGAAATTGAAAGAGGATCTCCCCGTTTGGTCATCAACTACAAACCCCTCAACCAAGCCCTTCAATGGATCCGATATCCGATTCCTAATAAGAAGGATCTTTTAAACCGCCTTTTCTCTGCTAAAATCTTTTCAAAATTTGACATGAAATCAGGATTTTGGCAAATTCAAATTAATGAAAGGGATTGTTATAAAATAGCTTTTACCGTTCCTTTCGGACAATATGAATGGAGAGTGATGCCATTTGGATTGAAGAATGCTCCCTCAGAATTTCAAAAAAATTATGAATGACATCTTTAATCCCTACTCTTCTTTTATTATTGTCTATATTGATGATGTCCTTGTATTTTCACAATCTGTTGACCAGCATTTTAAACACATAAACATTTTCATTCAGGTAATCAAGAAAAATGGTCTTGCTTTATCTAAAACTAAAATCAACCTTTTTCAAACAAAGATCCGTTTCCTTGGCCACAACATTCATCAAGGAACTATAATTCCTATCAATCGTGCCATTGAATTTTCCAACAAATTCCCAGATCAGATTATCAAAAAAACCCAACTCCAGCGTTTTCTTGATTGTCTAAACTATGTGGCTGACTTCTTCCCTCAGCTGAGTAATCTAGCAAACCCTCTGTATGACCGTCTCAAGAAGGCTCCTCCTCCTTGGACAAATACCCATACTGATATTGTCAAACAAATCAAATCTCAAGTCCAAAACCTTCCTTGCCTTTATCTTCCCAATCCTTCAACCAAAAAGATTGTAGAAACTGATGCCTCTGACATAGGTTATGGTGGTATTCTCAAGCAGTCTGTTAATGGCAAAGAACAAATAATTGCATTTACTTCTAAGCATTGGAATCCTGCTCAGCAGAACTATTCCACAGTTAAAAAAAGAAGTTTTGGCAATTGTTTTATGCATTTCTAAATTTCAATCTGATTTGCTTAATCAAAGGTTTTTAATTCGTGTTGATTGTAAGTCTGCTAAAGAGATTTTACAAAAAGATGTTAAAAACCTTGCATCTAAACAGATTTTTGCCCGATGGCAAGCCATTTTAAGTATTTTTGATTTTGAAATTGAATTTCTCAAAGGTACTTTAAACTCCTTACCTGATTAACTTACTTGTGAATATTTACAGGGGAGAGATCGGTAAGTGCATGCCCAATTCAAACAAATCTTCCTCCTCACGAGGAAGGGGGAAAGGAAAAGTCATTGTCACAAAACCAAGACTAGCTGTTGCTGGTTTAATCTCCCATGTAGGACCTGCAGGGGCTGGACCTTCATCCAATCCGGAAGAAGACTCCAGAAATCAATCAAAATCTGGGTTATCTACCCAGTCTGGGTCATCTACCCGGATCTTACCTCAATCTATCACTGGAACATCAACCCAGAAAACTAAACCCCAATTGCAAACAACGACAGATTATGCCATGCCTATCCAAACCCTTTTGGCCCTCCATGAACAGGGTCTTTCCCATCTTCCGAAAGGTCTTCCATCTAAATCATGGGCCGACATTACTTCGGAAGAAGAAGAAAACCAAACCATCCTAGACATGATCAAAACCATGTTTCAAACTCCCATAACCCTTCACAAAGGCAAAGCCATAGTTCAGCAACCAGAACCATTGGCAGTCCAAAAACCAAAACCCCAAACACAATATGTCTCAAAACCCAAATGTCAGGAGATTGTCCAAGTAGAACTTGAATTTTGGGACTCCAAACCAAACAAAGTTTCCTTGAAGATCTTTCCCAAAGATATCCAGGGGAATCAATTTCACTATGTGCCAACCTCTATGCTCAAGACAAGGCATTTTTATGAGTTTATTCTGGTAGACACCAACTCAGTCCAGATTAAACATCATAAAAACAGAGACTCGGAGCAAATCGCTTATTCAACTCTGCAAATTCTTAAGGTTCTAACACCGAGAGAATTTGGAGACATGAATAAGATCAAACATTTTTCCCAAAACTATGATCCCATTGGTTTTTCATACTGGGATTATCAAACTGCCTGGAATAATGTTTTTTTATTTTCAAAACAAAGATTTTACGCATTCCTGGCTTATTTATTTCAAACAGAATGTCCAGTATAAGTTCCCTCAATGGTTCCTACAGTGGTGGAATTTCTATGGACCAATCCTTGAGATACTCCCTTCTGAGGTGGTATCTGGGTTAATAACCTTCACGAAGAAGTTCGAACATCCAGACAATGACCCATTCCCGGTGGATCTTCACTTCTTCAGCAAACTCTCTCTCGCATGGATCTTCCAATGGCGATATACTTTTGGCAATACCCCCATCAAAGGACAATTACCAATACTTAAACGGCAAGCTCTGGTGAAATGGTGGCCCCAGTTTGACCATGCAAGGACCAGTCCTGACCATATTTCGCTTTGGTTCAAGCAACATCCAAACTTCACCAAAGCTGCAGACCCAGAAGCCTGCAAATTCCTCAACCAAAGATCACAAGTGTTATCAGCTCTGGCATCTTCTTCCTCCAAAGAGAAGCTTGCAGAAAATATGAGAATGATCTTTAATCTTTTGGAAAAGGAGAACCAAAGACGCCTGCTCTTCATCCAAGAAACCTGCTGAAGCCTCATCAGAGTCATCGGATGACTTCTACCAGAATGAAGACGATTGTTTCGTCATCAATCTTGGCGACGACTGAAGAACTCAGACATTGGCGGCATTGTGGTGGTAGCTCCTTCACGGTGGACGACATCATCACTAACCTCAGCATGACATCATCTTTTCCTGCGGCAGTCTACTGTTTAGTTTTTACTGTAGCGGTAGGTTTTCCGGTTTAGTATACCGAAACTGTAGAAATAGGAAATTTTAGTGTCTTTATAAGGGCTGCGTCCCTCAATCTAGAGCAGGTTCCATTTTCTTAGTTCTATTTTTTGAGTGTATTCAGGATTCAGAGTGTTCCCCTTAGGTAAAACCTCTGAGCTTGTAGCCATTGTAGTCTTTAATTTTTGAGAAATAAACAAGTGTTTTCTCATCTTCTATTTTCTTATCACTCTGTATGTTTACTTTTGTATAATTGAATTTTTCTCTTCTCATCTACTCCCTCTCATCTCGTTGGCTCTGCCGCACTTGAGAGTTTAATTTTATGTTTTAAGGTTTTCGTTTTCTGTGTTTTTACTGTTCATAGCCATGTGAATTCCGTATTCTATTCCTGCTTTCCATATGCATTGGTTGTTCTGACTTCTCTTCCCTAGTCCTCGCTTCCACCC
>CM023952.1:14042144-14052199 GCA_013407115.1 Glycine latifolia | reverse complement strand
ATATATATATATATATATATATATATATATATATATATATATATATAAAGCGGGTACGGGGAAAGGGACTAAAAAGACAAGAACATTAATGGAAAGTAGGAATAAAATACGGAATTCACATGGCAACGAACATAAACAAATGCAGAAGGATAAACTTAAAGCATATAAAAGTAAACTCTCAAGCGCGGCAAGCCGTCGGGATGAGAAGAGAAGATTTCAATTAACAGGAAACAACAAACACATGCAGATGAGGAAACAAGATTTTATTTCTCAAAATAAACGATTACAAAAGATTACAACTCAGAGGTATACCTAGGGAGAACTCACTGAATCCAAAACAGAACCTGTTTAAAGATTGCGGGTCGCACCCCTTAAATAGACCTATCATTTCCTATTTCTACAGTTTCGGTAAACAAAATCGGAAAACCTACTGTTACAGTGAACAGTTCTGCATAGTAGTCTGCCGCAGGAAATGATGATGCAGTGTTAGCATCAGCTTGACGTCAGTCTTCATCATCACTTAGATTGATGCCAAAGTAGTCGTCTTCATTTTGGTAGAAGTCATGCGACGATTGGGAAGAGGCTTCAACGGGTTTTTCTACTGGCTTCTTGGATGAGGAGCATGCATCTTTATTCTCCTTCTCCAAAAGATTAAAGATCATCTTCATCTTCTTCTTAAATGATTCCTTGGAGGTTGATTATGCCAAAGTTGCTATGACAGCTAATCTTTGATTTAGAAACATACATGTTTTCGGGTCTACTGCTTTGATGAAGGTTGTGTGTTGTTTGAACCAGATCAAAATTTGGTCTAGATGGGCCCTTGAGTGATCAAATTGAGACCACCATTTGACAAGAGCTTGCCTTCGTAGCATTGGCAATTGTCCCTTGACAGAAATATTACCATAAACATAAAGCCATTGTAAGATACAGGCGAGAGATAGTTTACTGAAGAAGTGTAAGTCCATTGGGAAGGGATCATTGTCAGGGTGCTCAAACTTCTTCGCAGAGATGGTTAAGCCAGACACTACCTCAGAGGGAAGTATCTCAAGGATTGGTCCATAAAAATTCCACCATTGTAAAAACCACTGGGAAAACTTGTATTGAACATTTTGTTTAAAATAGATGAGCCATGAGTGCATAAAATCTTTATTTTGAAAATAAAAGACATTATACCAGGAAGATTGATAATCCCAATAAGAAAACCCAATGGGATCATAGTTTTAAGATTTTTTTTTAATTTTATTTAATTCTCCAAATTCTTTGGGTGTTAAAACCTTAAGGATTTGCAGAGTTGAATAAGTGATTTGCTCAGAGTCCTTATTTCTATGATGTTTAATCTGGAGTGAGTTGGTGTTAACCAGAATAAACTCATAAAAATGTCTAGTCTTGAGGAGGGAGATTGACAAATAATGAAATTGATTACCTTGAAAGTCTTTAGGAAAGATTTTCTGGGGGACTCTATTTGGTTTAGGATCCCAGAATTTAGGTTCCATTTGAATAACATCCTGGTACTTGTTTTTTGGGATATATTGGGTTTGAGATTTGGGTTTTTGGATTGCCAAAGGTTCAGGCTATTGGACAATTGCCTTGCCTTTTGGTTGGTGAAGAGCATCAATCCAATTCACCAAACCAAGATATTTGAATCATCATCGTTCTTAGAAATTTATCTTATTGTAAAAGTTCATTCAATTTCATTAGAAACAGTTCAATCGAATTAACCCCTAAATTAATTAAAACCATAACCCTAATTGAAATATCATCCAATTAATCTGTGATTTATATTCGAAATTAGGAAATGAATTCATAACCTAATCCGCTTTCAATCCTAAACGCATTCATAATCATGAAAACAGAATAGCAATTGAAGAAGAAAGTGAACATTCACACAGAATTCGAAATACCAAACCAGAACTCAAATTCTTCTCTTGCTTGGGTTGGATCCTTGGATTGATTGATTATTTAGCCTTCTATGATCATCATCAATGAAAGTCCCATGAAATAAGTGCATGAAAATGGAAGAAGGGAAAACAAAAATGAAGAACAATGAAGAACAAGGAAGAATAGTTGAGAGAAAATAAGAGAAAGGGTTTTGATTCTAAAAACTTAAAAAGAGAAATGTAAAACTGTTTTTGTGCAAAATGAAAATGTAAAGTATTAATTCCTCCTAATGTCACTAATATATAGTGACTGAGTCTGAAGAAAAGAATGGGCCATGAAAAACCAATCAATTCTAATTATTTATGCTATTTACACAAATAAAAGTCCAACTCCCAGCCCAAAATACAAGTGCAGTGGTTCTGACTTCAAAGCCTAAAATGACCCTCCAAATGGCATAATTGGCCTCGGCTTATTTCTGGAAAACTTGTATATATTTTTGTTATCTTTCCAAGGACTATAAGAATGCTCAATTTGGAGTTCCGTAGAACTCTATAGGTCCCGTACAAGGCAGATACGTCAAGTGAGCATAAAATCTGAAAATACGCAACAATTAGCAATTAAGCCCACTAACTTGCCTAAGACAAAAACTGAATTAGAATGAGAAAATAAAAGTCCAAGAGAAGTCAAATAAGCTAAGAATGATAGAAAAATATTTAACTAAAGGCACTCCATCAAAATACCCCACACTTAAACATTTGCACTCCTGGACAAAACTAAAAGACAGACTTAGAGAAAATTTCAAACTAAAGTAAATCAAAAATTTAAAAGAAAAGTATGAACAAGGCACACATATTTTTCAATGAATCATAACAATGCACAAAAGTGAGAAAGATGAAAGACAGAAGAATGATATTACGGTAACAAACAATCCATGAAAACATGATCACAAAGTGCAAAGTGAGAAAGTAGTCAAGTTTAGAATTAAGAATGTACCAAGGTGATAGAAATCTCTCAAAGGGCAACACTCAACCTCATATAATGTGTATGGCTTTGTGTTTACACTCAAACACCACATGTAACTAGCACATCCAAGTATTGACAAGACTCTAATTCATTCAACTTGAAATACACATGCATCAAAAGATCAAAAGGAATTTATTAGCTTGTAATGAATGGCTTAGGTAAAGGTGGATAAGAAAATGATATTTAGGCTAAAACTAAGAGAAAAGAGGGGCAATGGGGAGCAATCCAACAAGTTAAAAGATGGGTATAAACAAAGAAATGAGATTTAAAAGAATTTACAAGGATGAAAATCAACCATAACAACTTTTATTGCATTTATAAATATTTTTCTTTCTTTGCTTTTCTTGTACTTCTTTTTCTTTGATTATGCATAATTTTTTCTTTTGAACTTTTCTTTTTAAACTCTTTCTTTTCTTTTCTCATCATCATTTTTTTTTCAAATCAAAACAAAAGCAAATAAAAATACCCCACACTTGTTTGAAACCCACTCCCAAAACAATTCCAAAGCCCATTTCCTCCCTAAAGCTTGGATAACATGGTTTTCCATTTTTTTTAGTTTGCAATGAATTATATAAGAAAGAAAAGGCTAAAGGCTCAAAAAGGGGTGACAATGGATATCAACACAAGGATATGTTTATTTGGCTAGAGGCTAAAAGAAAGAAGGCCTAAATCATCTCAATCAAAGCATGTGCAACAAGGAATGTCAAAAGAAGCAAGGCAAAACATAGAGTAATCTAGCACAAGGGTGAATTCACACATGAAAGAACATATCCATAAAGGCTCAAAAACTCACCAGGCATAATTCTATCACACATGATTCATCTTAAATTCTATTTCTCAAACTTACTTATCACTTCAACAATTGCAACAATGATTCACATCAAGCATGAAACCTCTCAATCCAACCAAATTTTTAACATTTCTCACAATTTATGCAAGTTAGAAATCCTATGAAAAACATGAAAAAAATGCCTAAATTCAATAAAAACAGCAACAAAAACAGAAACAACAACATAAACAGACAGAAAATAGAAACATACAGACTCAAAAACTAAAACAGACAGATAAACAGAAAATAGAATGTATAAATGGAAACGTAAGCAGAAAACAAAAAACATACAATAACCAGAAAGCAGATTTTGGAATCCTTCACCCCCCCCCACTTGAAATGCACATTATCCTCAATGTAAGCATGCAAAGAAATGCAAACAAAGAGACAACAAATAAAAGAAGGGAAAAAGGAAACTCTCGAAATGTCATTCAAGATGCTTCATCACACAAAATAGGCAATACCAAAGAGATGTCCGCCACAAGCTCCTCCTCCACTTGAGGGCTCTCATGAAATACTTTGAGTTGGTGACCATTGACCTTGAAGACTTTGCCGGTAACTTCATTTTTAATCTCAATTGCACCATGGGGAAAAACATTAGTAATAACAAAAGGTCCATCCCATCTAGATCGAAGTTTACCGAAAATAAGCTTAAGGTGAGAATTAAACAAAAGCACTTTTTGGCCACTATGGAACTCCTTTCTAAGAATCCTAGAGTCATGAAATCTCTTCACTCTCTCTTTGTAAATCTTGGAATTCTCATAGGCTTCTAAGCAGATCTCTTCAAGTTCTTGCAACTGAAGCTTCCTTTCCATACCTGCTTCATCAAATGCCATGTTACAACTCTTCACCGCCCAATAAGCACGATGCTCAATCTCCACCGGTAGGTGGCATGCCTTACCAAAAACCACCCTATAGGGAGACATCCCCAAAGGTGTCCGGTAAGCGGTCTTGTGAGCCCATAAAGCATCCTCAAGTAGCTTGCTCCAATCCTTCTTGTTTGGTTGCATCACCTTCTGTAACACTTGCTTGATCTCTCTGTTAAAAACCTCTGCTTGCCCATTAGTTTGGGGATGATAAGCTGTAGCAACTCTATACACAACCTCATACTTCTGAAGCAAGGATGCCAATGAACAGTTACAGAAATGGCTCCCCTGGTCACTGATAATGGCTCTAGGCACACCAAACTCTATGCACAACCCCATACTTCTGAAGCAAGGTGTGACATGTGATGAATACAAAATGCATCAAATGTTCATCAGGGAAATTATCACGAATGGGAAAAGACTCAAGAGGTCTTTCAATCCTGCTAAAGTGATTAGCAACCAAGTTTTCTGCACTACTTCTGTCCTTAATCTCAAAGTCAAACTCCTGAAGAAGAAGCATCCACCTGACCAATCTAGGTTTAGCATCAGGCTTCTTTAACAGGTACTTCAAAGTTGCATGGTCAGTAAAGACAGTGATATGGGAGCAAAGCAAATAAGATCTAAATTTATCTAAAGCAAAAACAATAGCTAAAAGTTCCTTCTCAATGGTGGTGTAGTTAACTTGGGCTGCATCTAAAGTGCTTGAAGCATAAGCAATGACATGAGAGAGTTTACCAACTCTCTGTGACAACATAGCCCCAAGTGCATAATTAGAGGTGTCACACCTCAACTCATAGGGAAGCTCCCAATCTAGTGGTTGCATGATGGGAGAGGTAGTCAGCTTCTTCCTCAATCCCTCAAATGCCTCTTTACAAGGCTGGTCAAATGTAAAGTCTACGTCTTTTTGGAGAAGCCTGGACAATGGCAATGCAATCTTACTGAAATCCTGAATGAATCTCCTATAAAAACTTGCATGTCCAAGAAAAGAACGTACTTCCCGCATAGAAGCGGGGTAAGGCAAAGAAGTAATCACATCAATCTTGGACATATTGACCTCAAGACCTCTACTAGAGACCAAATGCCCTAAGACTATACCCTCAAGCACCATAAAATGGCATTTCTCAAAGTTAAGAACAAGGTTAGTCTTAATACATCGGTCAAGCACTCTAGAGAGACTATCCAAACATGCATCAAAAGAGGAACCATAAACAATTAAATCATCCATAAACACCTCCATGTAACTCTCTAATAAATCAGAAAAGATGCTTACCATGCACCTTTGGAAGGTGCAAGGTGCGTTGCATAGGCCAAAAGGCATCTGGGTGTAAGAAAATATGCCAAATGGATAGGTGAATATGGTCTTTTGTTGATCCTCTGGTGCAATATGAATCTGCATGTAACCAAAAAAACCATCAAGAAAGCAATAATGTGATTTACCTGCCAACCTCTCTAAAACTTGATCAATGAAGGGAAGAGGGAAATGGTCCTTGCGAGTGGCCTGGTTGAGTCTCCTGTAATCAATGCAAACCCGCCAACTGTTGGCCACTCTAGTCGGAATCAGCTCATTATCTTGATTCTTCACAACTGTGAGACCCGATTTCTTAGGAACCACTTGGACAGGTGAAACCCAAGTGCTATCTGAGATGTGATAGATGATCCCTGCAGCTAGTATCTTTGTCACTTCCTTCTTCACCACATCTAGAATAGTGGGATTCAGCCTCCTCTATGGCTGCCTCACCGGCCTAGAATCATCCTCCAAAAGTATTCGATGCATGCATATAGAAGGATTAATGTCAGGAAGGTCAGCTTTGAATACCTCATGTTTCCATAATAGATAAGTTGGTGAATACAAGGTTGACCACGGATGGTTCTTAAGCTTGTGAGTTATCAAGAGTTGTTGATAACTATACTGGTCTTTAAGCATGTTGCTGCAAAACAAACAATTCTATGGTCTGCCATGTTGAGGTTCCACAGTATGTAATAGTACCAAGAAAGTTTTCTTGGGTTTAAGAGACCGAGGGCGGACCCTAGCCTTTATGTGCCAATTATGTATCTTGGGCTTTATGTTCCTGAGAACTTGTATTCCAGTAAGGAAAAACTGTGACAGTGATAAAATATGTCGAAGATTAACATAGTTTTACCTCATGTTTGTCAAGGATGATACCAGTGGAGATGTCCATGCTGGGTTTTTGAGTCTTCTGTGTTGCTGCAGATGTACCAGTGGCGTGTCCACCCTGGTTTTTAGAGGTCGACCAAAGCTTTAGGATTTATGAACCTTGACGGTCTACCATAGTTTGGTTTTACAGACCTTATGAAATGACCAAGAACGGATTCTTGGATTGCCAAGATGGATCTTGGACTTAGTAAGGTCTACCCCGAAATGGGAATTACAAACCTTTTAAGGTCCACCCCGTACTAGGAATTATGAACCTTTGAAGGTCTGCCCCATACTGGGAATTATGAACCTTTTAAGATCTACCCTGTACTGGGAATTACGAATCTTCTTCCAAGGACTTGCCTTAGGTCTTGGACTTTAATAAGGTCTATCCCGTACTGGGAATTACGAATCTTCTTTCCAAGACTTATCTTGGGTCTTGGACTTTAATAAGGTCTACCCCGTATTGGGAATTATGAACCTTTTAAGAGTACTAGGACGCATCTGCCTTGGATTTTAGTAAAGCTTGCCAAAGGCGGACCTAGGCAAGTACCAGGACATGTTTATGGGTTTTTGTTGAAGCTAGACCTGGGAGATTGATCAGGCGATATTTCCTGAAATTTGAAAATATGCATAAAAGAATAGAGGAATATGTTTTATTAGTGTAGCATGTACATATTCCCTCTGTTATTTCTCGGATGGGCTTCATTAAAACCTTTCAAGTGAAAAACCCAGTGGGAAAAAAGGACTTGAATAGGAAAAAGAATACGCCATCTGACCTTGAGCTCCTTAGCTGAAGTAGAACTTCAAGTGGGTAGCATTCCAGGTTCTTGGAATGTCTTTGCCATTGAGCTCCTGTAGTTGGTAGGCACCATTGTCCAGGTTGGTGATTTTTAAAAATCATGAAAACACAAAATAAATTCAAAAGTGGTCTAGATCATCGAATTTGGCAATTTGGACTCCTCCTAACCATGTTTGTCCCTCACAAGGTCACCTTGATTTATTAATTTTCTCCACATTCTGGGAAAATTTCAGCTCATTCCGAGATAGTTTGCTGTGAAATGACCAGAATGCCCCTGCATAAATTGTTAAAACGGTGTTAAAACTCCTACTTAGAGGTCGAATTTGCCAATTTTAACCCACACCAAACCCCTAAAGGGGTTAGTTTTGCTTAGAATGAGGGATAAACTTTGGATACCAAGTTTCGAAGCAAACCTCCACAAGAACGAAAAATTCTGGACAACAAATTGCACAACAAACACAACTACACTACACAAATTCTCATCCTACTACTCTATTTTTTGCTTTATTTTTCTCTGTTTTTTTGACAGCACACATGAAACTACATCATCAAGACTTCATAATGAATAAGAACAATCATGCAATTATGTAACAAAGTGCGGTTGTGCAGAAAAATGTAAATATGCAGTGAATGTAACTTTTTATTTATTTATTTTATATATATTACTACTACTGTGAACTAATTACAGTGAATTAAAGCTAGCACACAATGAACCGTGTCCCCAGCAATGATGCCAGTTTTGATACACTTTTGTCGTATCGCTTCAAAACAATTAAACTACGCTAATTCTGTAGCACAGGATTAACCTAGGTCGACCCAAATACACTATCAATATGGTTCTATCTTCAATTCACTACTAACAATAAATGAGATTTTTGTTGAACAGTTTGCAGGCGTGAAGTAAAAATTGCAAAAACACAAACTACAATTAAAGATCAATGTAGAAACTAACAGCATTGATAACAAGTAATGTAAAACAGATTAAAGAACATCAATCCAATTCACCAAACCAAGCTATTCAAATCATTATCATTCTTAGAAATTTATCCTATTGTGAAAGCTCATTCAATTTCATTAGAAGCAATTCAATCGAATTAACCCCTAAATTAATTGAAACCACAACCCTAATTGAAATATCATCCAATTAATCTGTGATTTATATTCGAAATTAGGAAATGAATCCATAACCTAATCCACTTTCAATCCTAAGTGCATTCATAATCATGAAAACAAAATAGCAATTGAAGAAGAAAGTGAACATTCACACAGAATTCGAAATACCAAACCAGAATTCAAATTCTTCTCTTGCTTGGGTTGGATCCTTGAATTGATTGATTATTTAGCCTTCCATGATCATCATCAATGAAAGCCCCATGAAATAAGTGCACAAAAATGGAAGAAGGAAAAATGAAAATGAAGAACAAGGAAGAACAGTTGAGGGAAAATAAGAGAAAGGGTTTTGATTCTAAAGACTTAAAAAGAGAAATGTAAAACTATTTTTTTTTGCAAAATGAAATGTAAAGTATTAATTCCTCCTAATGTCACTAATATATAGTGACTAAGTCTGAAGAAAAGAATGGGCCATGAACAACCCATCAATTCTAATTATTTATGCTATTTACACCAATAAAAGTCCAACTCGCAACCCAAAATACAAGTGTAGTGGTTCTGACTTCAAAGCCTAAAATGACCCTCCAAATGGCAGAATTGGCCTCGGCTTATTTCTGGCAAACTTGTAGATATTTTTTTTATCTTTCCAAGGACTACAAGAATGCTCAATTCGGAGTTCTATAGAGCTCTGTAGGTCCTGTACAAGGAAGATACGTCAAGTGAGCATAAAATCTAAAAATACGCAACAATTAGCAATTAAGCCACTAACTTGCCTAAGACAAAAACTGAATTAAAAAGGGAAAATAAAAGTCCAAGAGAAGTCAAATAAGCTAAGAATGATAGAAAAATATTTAACTAAAGGAACTCCATCAGTAAACACGACATATAAGTTGGGTGGAGTTGCAATCAATGAAAAAAACAGAATTGCTCCAACTAGAAGTCAATCACAAAGTCATACCTCCCATGTATATATGTTTATGCATGCCTTAAAAAAATTTGTTCCTTTATATAGTCATATCTAAACTAATTGTGAATATTTTAGTTGCATGAATCAATAAATACTGAGCCACGTGCAATCCTTTCTTCGGCACCTCCATGTTTGAATCCCCCTCAAGCAGTTGATAATCAATTTAGTTTCACTACATTGTTGACGGTAAAATCATTTAACATTTTTTTTTTGTTTTTGACATTTTTTCGCCATGTATTGTTGGGTATTTTGTCTTGTTATGATGCAGATGCCCCTTGATGATGGAGATAGTTCTGCATTAGATGATTTGCATTGTAGCAATTTTTTATTAAACTTGATTAGTGGATTACTATAAGCATTTTTTGGTGGATCACTTTCAGTGATCTTTAATTAGACTTGATTTGTGGATTACTATTAGCATTTTT
>CM023952.1:14011324-14041744 GCA_013407115.1 Glycine latifolia | reverse complement strand
TAAATCATTGCAAATATAAAGACACAAAGATAAAGTAATGCAGATTTGCAAGTTATAAAAAATCTCAAGACATAAAAAACATGTATACTGTAAGTTAACCATATATACTAGCACAAATTCCAATTTTAACATACAACAATCCTCAATACCAGTTGCCAAAAAATACAAACAGAAACATCAACCAATCAAAAAAGAACTCTCTCTCCTATAATTCCAGCACTTACATGAAACACAGTTCAGAATTATTAACCTTGAACCCAACCAAACTATTTTTAAATATGTTCTTACCAAAATCTGGAAATTCCACGTGTGGACTAGACGTAGTCTAGGTGGACTCCAAATTCTGCACGTTCGACAGTGACTTGACTTTGTTTAGGAAAGGGACCTGCAAAACAAAGGAAAAATACTCTGACGCTTAAGTAAGTACATCGATTATTAGAGAATAACTGAGTGTGAGAACTCAGTATGAGATCTAGAGAATGAGTAACTTGAGTAATGCATTCAAGTATTGTGTATGGAGTGAGAATTGAGTTTTCAGTGATACCGTGTTGAATGAGTTAGAGAGAACCTGTTAGGCCGTATTTATAGTGTGGAGTGTGGGCTTTGAGCCTCTGTTTGTTAGTAATCTATAGATAAGATAATAACAGATAATAGCAGACAGTTATCTAATTAAGATATAAGATAATGTGTACCTTAGTGATATACTGTTACTTGTAGATAAGTAATAGCTTGTAGATAACTTGTTAATATATGATAGGATATGGTGGTTGCATTTATCCAAGCATATTTGATATACTGTTAATAAGGAGATAATATTGTTGGTGTTAGTGCTCCTGTAGAAGGTTGACGTCCACACTCCAGTAGCAGGGCTAATGTGGAGGGTGGACACATGTGTCCAGGTTGATACTTGGAGAGTGACTAAGCACTATTAATGCGGTAATGTTGACATGGAGGGTGTCTACGTGTATGGTGATCTTGCAGTGATGGCCACATGTAATTTTACCATATTTGGACAGTACATAAGCCCCCCTAGCCTCTGAGCTAATTTTATAGGCGAAAGAGGGTGAAAGAGCATCGATACAGGATGTCCAGTATCATAGTAGTATGTTGAGTATTATCAGCCCCCGAGTATGGACAAGCGATGTCGAGGTCGATAGTTTTGCTAAGTAATATAATAAATACTATTAGCCCCCAAGCGTGGACAAATAATATTGTGTGTCGAGGTTAACAACTCTGTCAAGTAGTATCATAAACTTGGACAAGTCTATCCAGATTGTATGGATACTTAAACCTGGACGAGGTGGTCCGGGTTGTACATGCTGAGCTGTCCAAGGTAGACTATTTCACCTTAGTAGATAAGTCTGAACTTTGGCAAGCGAGTGAGGCATCAATGATGATGATAATTCTGATCAAAATACGACCGTTTGATGTGATTTTTGAAAATAGGCGTTATGTCCTCATTAATGTCAGCAGTCGTGTGCCGCCCACGCACCATTACTCGTGCACACATGTCGCACCAGGAATGGCCACATTTTGGAGATCGTGCGGTAGTGGGTAAATGCGGTCAATCACGACGCGAGCTTCTAGGGGATGTTTCAGAATCCCACCAATAACCGTCAAGCCTCATTCCTCTTTAAGTAGATGAGATTTCTGCCATTTCCACTACACATGTGTCCTTGCTTTCCCAAATCTTCTTCTTCACTCTTCCTTCTCTTCTCCTTGCTTAGAAAAATGTTTGAATCACCATTGTCTAACTCTGACCTGGGTATAGGGGTGACTCAGGAGGTTCAGTTGCACAACGAGTTATGTGCAATGTGATTTCTGTGGATGACTCTTTGGAGGAAAACTCAAACGGATAGTCTTCTTCCTCTAAGGAAAGGCTGAGTCTTCGTCCTCGTCAGCATGAAGGTGTTAGAGTTTCCTCCTACGTGCATCACAGTCCCAATACAGGGTTGTCGCCAACTGTTTCGACCATTTGTGATTATGAATGGGTAAGGGAAAGTGTTCTACAGGAAATCTCCATTCCAATGAGGGAGATAAAAGTGTAGAGGCTCATCCTCAATATCTCTATTGAAGCAGGTGGAGATCATCTCGCCAGAACCTTGTGGAGATCGTCTCACCAGAGCCGAGTGGAGATCGTCTCACAAGAGCCGAGTGGAGATCATCTCACCAGGGCCATGTGGAGATTGTCTCACCAGAGCCGCCAAGGCATAGGAGTAGATTAACGATTGAGCCGTCGAGGATAATTGGACACACTCAAAGTAGAGCTTTGCTGAAGGAGAGGATAATGGAACCTAAGTGTAGTCTACCATCTTTTATATTTCTTGCTTTGTTTTAGCTTTTAGCAGTGAAGGCATTGTAAAGCGTTAACAAATTAATGAAATAAATGTTCTTTTTTGCTTTTACTCTTCTGTGTCTTCTTTTGTATATATGTTGTCTTCTGATTGTGATTGCTTGTGTTGGTGAATCGTAAGTTCCTTGACTTGTATTGTTTTTATTGTGAAAACTGAGATCTTGTTATTGATCACGTCCCATTTTGCTTGCTGAGATTTGAAAGCAAATGAGCTACCAAGAACGTAACTTGGGTTTGTAGTGTCAAGCGTGATTCTTTAACTGTTTGTTGGATTCCTGCTTTCTCAAATGACTAAGTGTGTAGTCTTGCTTGTCGAGGCCCCAAATGAACATGTGTACCAAGATCTTGTCTTGTGTTTAAGCTTTTAGCTTTGCCTGTCGAGGTTCCCGTAGCTAATGTGTGCTAAGAATACATCTTAGGCTTAGAAAAATGTCGAGGGTTGACCGCAGACATCTGCGTTGAATTCTTGCTTCTGCATCTGGCTAAGTTTTTTTTAGCCTAGCTTGTCAAGGTTCTGCATAAATTGTAAATGCCAATATTGCTTCTTGGGTTCAGGATGTCAAGGGCGGACCTTAGACAATTATTCCTGCAAAATAAAATGATCCTATGGTCCATCATGTCGGGATTCCAAAGGAGTTAGAGTACCAAGAATATTTCTTAGGTTTATCATGCCAAGGGGACCTTGGACTTTTATATACCAAAGATATTTCCTTATGGCTCGTATTCCTGCATGAATAGAATTTTTGAGCACTAAAATCATCATAGTAAAGCTTTGAATACCTCATGTTTCCATAATAGATAAGTTGGTGAATACAAGGTTGACCACGGATGGTTCTTAAGCTTGTGAGTTATCAAGAGTTGTTGATAACTATACTGGTCTTTAAGCATGTTGTTGCAAAACAAACAATTCTATGGTCCGCCATGTTGGGGTTCCATAGTATGTAATAGTACCAAGAAAGTTTTCTTGGGTTTAAGAGACCGAGGGCGCACCCTAGCCTTTATGTGCCAATTATGTATCTTGGGCTTTATGTTCCTGAGAACTTGTATTCCAGTAAGGAAAAACTGTGACAATGATAAAATATGTCAAAGATTAACAAAGTTTTACCTCATGTTTGTCAAGGATGATACCAATGGAGATGTCCATGCTGGGTTTTTGAGTCCTCTGTGTCGCTGCAGATGTACCACTGGCATGTCCACCCTGGTTTTTAGAGGTCGACCAAAGTTTTAGGATTCACTTAGTCACGTCTCATTTAGTTACAAGTTAAGTTTTAAGTTGGCCATTGTTTGATAAGGTGTTGTTACACACGTCTACACAACTTTAGTAAAGGGCAAGGGCATATGGAGCTGTCCTATAGGACTTCATAGCTCCAAAACAGTGGAGATAAGTTGAGAACCAACATTAAATGCTTCATCATATGATCAGGAATTAAGAACCACATTTTTCTGCACCTTAAATTCTTAGCAACACTGCGTGAAATTTGAGTCAATGAAATTTCTGGCCCCCACCACACTGAATATAAGCTATAGGCAACAAGATCATATTACGTTTTCTTTTTGATAGATGCCGAAGGTGGGACTTGTATTATCTACAATAACATGTTACGTTGATTCTTTGGAAAAAGGTCTAAGACAACACCAAATGCCATGTCTCTCATTCGGTCCCTTGACACTTGTCTCATATGCATCCTTCACCAATAATCCAAGAAACCAATTAATGGTTTCTTGCATATCCTTTTATCTACATGTATTCATGGCTGCAAGCGTTTAGAACCAACACAAAACATTTACATCCTAAAGGATTAAAAAATATAGATTCTCAAGACAACATAAACTATTCTCTTCTCAAATCAATACAACAATGGGTTTCCTTTTTTTACCTGGTATCAGAAAGTCATTATTTTTAATAAATCAAGGATCTTTTCAAAAGAGGTGGATGCACCAAAGGGCTACCTTGCTGTCTATGTTGGAGAGAAAATGAAACGATTTGTGATCCTGTATCATACTTGAACCAACCTTCATTCCAGACATAGATTAGTTTAATTACAATGTATTCAACAACTCAAGCGGCTTCTCCATAAAAAAACTAATGGGAGAGATATTGTATGTAGCTTTATTCTTGCATATGCAAAGAGACTATTTCCGGATTCGAACCCATGACCAACAAGTCACCAAGGCATAACTTTACCGTTGTGTCAAGACTTGCCTTTAAACAGCTTCTCTATACTTTATGTGAATTAGTTTCAATATTCCCTTATCTCTGTATGAGCCAGGTTGAATTCTGTTAAAAAACCAGATTTTGTTCTGATAACTTACAAACATCGAACATAACACATAATTCCTAACAAGGGTGTAGCAGAAGTATTTCCATTAGACCAAAGAAAAAGAACAACTTCTTCAGAAGAAACAAAATATATTCAATTAATAATTATACATATCAACTTACAATTTTGAGCTGCAAGGCCCTAAATACATGAGATACGTTCTGTCAAAAGCAGGTGCAATATAAAATTGGACTTAATATCACAGTTTATTTTCTTCTCTGAATACTGTAACAAAAGTTTTCTCCTATACCATTCACGAATGTTATGGCTCAGTATCTCTAACCCTATATCTGGAGAAGTTAAAGAACTAATGCTTTTCCATAACTTCTGTCTGTTAGATAAAATAAAACTATGACCTTAGAATGAAAGAAGAATAGGTTGAAAGTTGAAACTGTGAGGATCGAAGTTCTTATTTACTTTCCACCAAAATTTGCAATATCTTCTGCTGCTGTTGTGAATTTCAGAGCAATACCATAGTAGTAATAACTCCATGCTTTGCAGCCCAAGAAACAAATAATAATCCATGTGATGGTACTGCAAGCTTGTTTAAGAAAACAGAAGAATTGATGAACCTTGAAGGTTAATAAATGATGTTGCATTGATGAAAAAATAGAAGGGAGTCCTAATTTAACTGAAGATATATAATAACAATGTGGTTCTAAAATAAGGAACTAAAAGAGCCACATATTATAGAAAAATCTGGCAACAAGTGGCTAAAACTGTTTCTGGACAAAAATGCATTTTGGGTTTCTTGTTTGGATCATGGACACATTGAAATACATAGGGAAGTGGTAACAATATTATCAAGGTTGGCCAATATGTCCTACAGAATTACTGCAATTAATCCCTAATAAAAGCTGACAGACTGTTGCTGATATATATGAAGATAAATTTTATACTGATAATGCTGTATATATTAAAACTTATCGAGATTTTACAATAGCAAAAAGTTAATAAACATTTTCTTGTGTTGCATTCTCATTCAGTAACAAGTTTTAACTTCTGTACAAAATAGAAATCCCCAAAATAAAAGAAAATGCCTTCTGTACACAGGTCATTCAAGTGAGCGGTGATGGTAAGGAACTCATCCTCCCTGCATGGTATTGTGAGACCACCCAGTGGATGGCCATATCGAAATTCTTCCTCAGCTTAATTCAACAAATCCTGAAAGGAAGGTTGGTTTAAGTATGATACAGGGATAACAAACCGCTTCGATATATCTTGTTTTGATGTCGACATTGAACCTATTTTTTCCATTGATGATGACATTGTTGTGGATGTTGATGAAGAACTTGTACAAGGTGATGTGAGTCCATTGTCAATGCCATGTTGTATACCGTTCAAGCGGTGAATTTTCAAAGGATGATTTACATTGTACTAGTATTTTTATTTTTTCCTCCTCATGCACGATTGTCGAATTTGACGACGAATCTTTTCGACGAGAGAGGGAATAGTACACGTGTGGCACAATCATCATCTCAATATTAAAAAAAACCATTTTTATGACAGTTATTTATGGTTTTTAACGACGGTTTTATTTTGAAACTGTCTTAGAAGTTTTTTTTTATTTTTAAATATTGGTATTTTTAAGACTGTTCCTGGGAGAAACCGTCTTAGAAAGTAGAGCTTCTAAGACGGTTTTTCCAATGAACCGTTTTAGAAGTTGTTTATTTTTAAAAAAATAAAAAAAAAATTAAGGATTCTAAAACGGTTTTATACAAAAACTGTCTTAGAGCATCTACTTTGTAAGACGGTTTTTAAGATAATCGTCTTAGAATTCTCAATTTTTTTTTAATTTAAAAAAAACATTTTTAAGAAGTTTTTTGCAAAAACCGTCTTAGAATCTCCTCTTTTTAAGACGAGTTTTACTAAGAATCGTCTTAGAATTTTTTTTTTTAAAAAAAAAACTAATGGTACTTTGAAGACGGTTCCTATGAAAAATCATCTTAGAAGGTCCACTTTCTAAGACAATTTTTCTAAAGAACCGTCTTAGAAGTTTTTTTTTTAAAAAATAATTGGTGCTTCTAAGACAATTTTTTGAAAAACCGTATTAGAATGTATCAATTTTAAAAAAATAATGAATTATCAATGGTGGCCTCAATAATAATGAATTAAAATTATTACTTACCGATAATAATAATAATAATAATAATAATAATAATAATAAATGTGAAACAATATAATAATAATAATAATAATAATAACTAATTTAATATTTTTTGGACTTTAAATGCATTGTCTTATTATGTGAATATCTAATATAATGACAGAAAATTGCACAATATTTGGACTAAGTAAAAGAAAGTTGCAAAGTCACTAAAAGCTCAAAAACAGTATAGTAGGCACAATTTTAAAAGACCATGGAAAATATTTTAATCTACTATTCAAGCAAACTAAATCACTAGTCACATCAAGCACTATTACAAGATTAAGAATGTCCATAACAATATGCAAAAGAAACATTTTCAGCTAAAGATGAAATATGATGAGGAGTTATAAATCTCAAGACTACTTCATGTGCAAAGTTAGGAGTTACAAACTCACTTATGAACCACCATTTCATTTCTTAGAGGCACATGATTATATCAAAAAATAAAATGAACACATACTGTAACATTAATTTACCATAGCTTGACCTATCTTTCTTAGAACACATACTACTACAAGAAGGCAATTTTATGACGGTTATTTAAGGTATACAAAGACAATTTTTCAACCGTCTTTGTAGCGAACATCATCAAAAGTCTTAACTTTCAACGACAATTTCAAAACCGTCTTTGGAAACAAACAATTCTAAGATAGTTCCTCAAAGAAACCATCTTAGAACATGATTTTTTTTTTTTAAAATTAAAAAAAGTGTTTAACCATCTTAGAATGTAAATAAACGATTCTAAGACGGTTCCTCAAAGAAACCATCTTAGAACATGATTTTTTTATAAAAAAAATTAAAAAAAATTGTTTCTAAGACGGTTTACATTCTAAAACGGTTTCTCCTTAGAACTATCTTAGAACATAATTATTTTATTTAAAAAAAAAGTGTTTCTAAGACGGTTTTTCCTTAGAACCGTCTTAGAAGATAGTTTTTTTTTTTAAAAAAAATAAAAAAATGTCCACATGAAAAACCGTCTGCATAAAAATTGACAAGAAAAATCTCCAGGTACATGCCATTATATTTTCTTATACCAAGATAGAGTATATAAAAGTTATAGAAAAATATATTTGAAAAATGAAAAAATTATAGTTTTATGCTATGATCATGAAGAGTCAATTAAATAGTGAAATAGATAATGTATAAAATGTTTTAATAAGTACTGTTAGAATTGATGTTCTCCAAACCACTGGTGAGTTACAACTTACAACAAGTGATCAAGTAGCAAAGGTTCCACATAGTAGGGGGCATAATTTTTCAAGTTCTATTGTAACCAAAGCACAGACAAAACAAGTTTAACGTAAGCAAAATTGCATTTTCAACGTATGGGGAGAAATAAAGGAGGAAATGAGAGGGCATGAAAGGAAGAAGAATTACATTTATGAGATGAAAAGGACGTTTTTCCTGCTTTGATGCTTCTTTCTCTTTCTTTTTGTGCTTGGCCAATATTTCTGCATCAATATGCTTCGCTGCATCAGACTTCACTTGTTTATCCTAAAAAGACATGAAAGTAAGATCAAAGAAATTAACAAATATCATACTATTGGAAGTAGAAGACAAACTTGTAAAAGTCAAGTACTTACAATCCATGATATTAGTTCTTCTATTTCATTTACACGCTTCTTGTCTTTATATTTTTTCAATTTCTTCTTAAGAGCTTATTATACCAAGATGATAAATGAGAGAAATTCATAGAATAAGCGATAGAGAATATCCTACATTTTATAATAGGAAGATCATTTTCATATAAGACTTACATATAACGTTCAATTCACACAACAAAGTCTTAATTCTGCAGAGAATAGAACTACCTAGATGCACGAGGATGACCACACAACGTACAAAATTTACTTAAAGTTCATTTATATACACTATATACATGTCACAATATACTTAGAATTCATCTGTCTTATATTCATATTTCCTTTCTTTATCCATTTTAAAAATATACATATAACAAGCTAGTTAAAAAAATTGTGTATATGTATCAACTAATTAAATACCACTTAAGAAAGATAATTTTTTCCCTTTCTATGATGGTGTATTAATTATAACCTTAGAGTAGCCATTGGGCATTTCTTGAATTAAGCAACCTGAGGGGCTTCTTCTAAATCTGGTTGAAGGACTAGGACGCAAATTATCCAAGGACACGTCCCCTATTGCCCAAGTCCCGTCCCCGTGTTGTTTACAATACCTTACAAAACAACTCTCTCGAGTTGGCACCAGGGTTGAAGGTACTTGCACTTCTGATGTCATCTGCATATATACTACCAAGATAATGGATGTCAACAAATTTTAATTAACAAATTTTAATTAAGTAAAATTTAGTTATATGTCACTTAATCTACAAATTAAATCGATTCATTAATTACTTAAAAACAAACGTGTATTAATTCTGAGTACAAGCAAAATCCCTATGGAATCGACATTCGGTCTTACCGTTTCTTTATTACTTGGACAAATTGGTACGCTTGACAAAGTGTTAACAAGTTTTTGGCGCCGTTCACAGGGACTTTGTTCCTTATACTCGGTACCTATATATTGTTGTTTTTAAGTGATTATTCTTCATTCTTTGATTCTTTATTTCGTTTTATTCTAAAGTTAAATTCTTTAATCTTGTTAATTTATTTCTAGTGTTTTCACTCTTGTATGCGAGGTAGAATGCAGGTGGACGATCTTCTTCCATTGAATCTGGAAGTTGAAGCCACTTGTAGAAGGAACAATGCAACAAGAAGGAGACAAGAGAGGCAAGGAGACAGGGAAGATGTTCCTTCTTCATCATCTTCCTATCCTTGAGGAGTCTCAGATGGTGGACAATCAACCACAGAGGGTTACATTGGAAGATTACTCCAGTTCCACAATGCCGCAGTACTTTACAAGTATTGCATGGCCGGACGTTCAAGTGGCCAACATCTCCTACCCACATTCACTCATCCAACTCATACAAGACAATCTCTTCCATAGATTGCCTAATGAAGATACTTATGCTCATCTAGCTACATACATTGAGATGTGCAATATAGTGAAGATTGTTGGGGTTCCAGAAAATGCCATTTGCCTCAACTTGTTCTATTTTTCTTTGGTCGGTGAAGCTAAGATATGGCTACACTCGTTCAAAGGGAATAGCTTTAGAACCTAGGAAGAGGTGGTTGATAATTCTTGAAGAAGTATTTTCCAGAATCCAAGACAGCCAAGGGTAAGGCAGAGATTTGTTCATTCCACCAATTTCCGGATGAGTCATTGAGTGAAGCTATTGATCATTTTCGTGGGATAATTCGCAAGACACCCACACATGGGTTCAGTGAGCCTATCCAGCTCAATATGTGCATAGATGGATTGCAGCCCCATTCGAAACAACTTCTAGATGCATCGGCTGGTGGCAAGATTAAACTGAAGAACCCTGATGAAGCAATGAAGCTAATAGAAAATATGGCAGCCAGAGATCATACTATCCTTGGTGATAGATCCTATATAGGGGGAGCTTGAAGAGCATCAAGATGTTGAGGCTCTTAGTCTTGGATAAGTTTTAGCTTTTACATGCCATTCAATTGAAGACATATGTAATCTTTAGATGTATAAGAGTTTCATCCTATGATTCATTGCATTACATAAACATCACATTGGCTTGCATTCATGGTTTTCATAAAAGTACATGTTTTGTGAAAAAAGCTTTATGTTTTCATGATTGAATAAAAAGCCAAGTGCTCATGGTTTAAGTTTTGGAAAAACTATTACGCACTGCCTTAATCGATTACTAGAATATGGTAATCTATTACTTGAGCCATGGAGAACGAATTAATCGATTACAACTATTACGTAATCGATTACACTGTACAAACACAGAATAAGTCTTCCTGTGTTAATCGATTACCATTTAGTAGTAATCGATTACTTATCACGTTTTTGAAACAAGACTTCTTGTGTTAATCGATTACACATCAAATTAATCGATAACACAAATGAAATTAATCGATTACATGGACGATTAATCAATTACATTCAGTTACTACAGTTTTCTATAAAAAGTTGTTGGATCTTTTGAAATAAATAGATCATTACACAACAAAATTTTCATAGATTTTCAAAAGCCTTCTGAATAAGCTCTTGTCCCACAAATTCTAAATCTTCATGTTGCATTGAAAGATTTCTTCTTGGGCAAGATTTTAAAGAAGTTCTTGGAGAGTTTGCTCTGAAATTTTTTTCATTCAACCTGGATCAAGATTGGTAAACCATATGCATTCATAAACATTGGATTATCAGGTTGTCTCTCTCCATTAAACTTTGTATGTAATTCGTTTTAGAATTTCAGTTTGTTTGTTACTATTACAAAAGATTTCTTAAGGCTTGTCTAGAGTAGGTTTCTCTAGAAGGAAGAGTAGAGAGAAGATTCTCTATGTCTTGATCACTAGGAGTCTAAGGGTGTTAAATTTCTGATCTTAATCTAGGGTTGATTAAGGGTGATTGCTGTAAGCTTGTAAGAAAAGAATTTGGTGAATAGTGGAACTCTAACCAAGTTGGTTGGAAGAAACTAGATGTAGCTTCTCAAGTTGAAAAGTGAACCAATATATTTCTTGGTGTGAGTACTTTCTCTTTATTTCTTCTTGTTATCATTGATTGTCATTCATTTGGATAATCTTTTCAAGATTAACAAAAATATATTTTCAGCTATTGCTTTCTTTAAAGGTTTTCACTTGATTGACTGAAAGATTTCAAAGGGTGTTTTAGTGATACAATTCTTAATACTCTTATTGTTTTAAAAAATTTAAAGGGCCAAGTTTAAACCAATTCACCTCCCTCTTGGTTATTGCGTGTGTTCATACTGTTTTCAATTGGTACCAAGAGCAGTTTCTTGAGTGTTATTCAAGATCACTATCTTTTTTAAAAAAAATGAATACCACATAAATTACCTTCAAGGGGGGTGCCTCCCTTAATCGTCCTCCGATGTTTGAAGGAGAACATTTCAGTTTTCGAAAAAATAGAATGTAGATATCCATTCAATCAAATGACCCTGGTGTATGGAATGCAATAGAAAAATGTCCTTTCATTCCAATATAAACTGTTGATAATGAAATGATTCCCAAAGAATGGGATGAGATGATAGATGTAGAAAATAGAGTAGTTCAATAAAAATTTACCTTTGTTTTTCACAAAAATCAACCTTGTTCATAGGTGACGAAGTTAACATTGTAACAAATAACATAAAACACAAAGGATTTGCTTGAGTAGTTGAATTCATTGTCACTACACAAAAAAGTCAAATACTGTGACTTTTTGTCATTCTATAATCTTTCTTTTCCCTCTTTTTTGAGAAAGGGTTATCTTTACAAGTTGAGAAGACCCTATTGTACAAAATGTCTTCACTAATCTATGCAATCTCCTAGTGTGAGCTTTGCTGTCAATTCAAGCAAGAAGTTATATGTTGGAATACATCTTCACTGCAAGGAATTGTGAGGCCACTCATTGGATGATGATATCCAAAATCTTCCTCAGCTTGACTTAACAAGTCCTGGAATGAAGGTTGGTTCAAGTATGATACTGGAATCACAAACCGCCTCATTTTCTTTCCAACATAGACTGCAAGGTAGCCCTTCGGCACATCCATGACTTTTGAAGATGCTAATTTGTTTGCAGAAAATGATGTCTTCCTGATTCCAGGTAAACGAAAACCCATTGTTGTATGTGTTGAAACTTGTGAAGAGAGTGTCAAGTAAGACTTGTAAAGAAGATGGAAGTTGTTGAACTCCAAACTCTTCAGGATGTAAATGATTTTTGTTGTGCTAAATCCTTGCAGACATGAATATATATAGAAGAAAGAATTAGTAAGAAATGGTTGGCTAGATGTATGATTGAGGGGAGAGGGCAATCTGATAAGTCATGGGACCTACAGGGAGGCAGGGGCATATGGCGTTGCCTTTGAGGACTTTCTCATGAATTACGTAACATGTTATAGTATGTATAATGTCAAACCTTAGAAATATAATGGTCTATGATCTTTCGCTATGTGTTGCCTTATAATTCATCATCCAGGAAGTATCTTCCAGCTGTTTATATTTTCACAGCCTGTACTCTAGCATAATTAACGTGATGAAAACATGTCCAAGGCATGTCTTCAAAAGTATGGAATACCAATTAATGCATTAAAAAAAGTTAGGATTCACTTAGGCACGTCTCATTTAGTTACAAGTTGAGGCTTTAAGTTAGCCATTGTTTGATAAGGTGATGTTACACACGTCTACACAACTTTAGCAAAGGACAGGGGCACATGGAGCTGTCCTAAAGGACTTCATAGATCCAAAACAGTGGAGATAAGATGATAACCAACATTGAATGCATCATCATATCATCAGGCATTATGAACCACATTTTTCTGCACGTCAAATACTAAGCAACACTACATTAACTTTGCATAAATGAAACTTCTGGCCCCCACCACACTGAATAAGCTAATGTCGACAAGATCATATTACATTTTCTTTTTTCATAGAAGCAGAAGGTGGGACTTGAATTATCTACAATCTAACGTTACCTTAATTCTTTGGAAAGTGCTCTAGGACAACACCACATGCCTTGTCTCTCATTGGGTCCCATGACTCCTATCTAAGTCAGCAATAATTCAAGTACCCAATTATTGGTTTCTTGCATATCTTTCTATCTATATATATTCATGGCTGCAAGCGTTTTAGAGCAACACAAATCATTCATATCCTAAGGCATTCAAAATTCTAAGGACAAATTAAACTATTCTCTTCTCAAATCAATACTACAATGGGTTTTCGCTTACCAGGTATCAGAAAATCATTATTTGCAGCAAATCAAGCATCTTCAAAAGCGGTGGATGCACCAAAGGGCTATCTTGCAGTCTATGTCGGAGAGAAAATGAAGCGGTTTGTGATTCCTGTTTCATACATGAATCAACCTTCATTCCAGGACTTGTTGAGTCAAGCTGAGGAAGAGTTTGGATATGATCATCCCATGGGTGGCCTCACAATTCCTTGCAGTGAAGATACCTTCCAACGTATAACTTCTTTCTTGAATTGACCATAATTCACAGTACTGGCATAGATTAGAGGAGACATTTTGTACAATAGGCGTCTTCTCAAAATGTATAGATCCCCCTTTGTCACGAGAGAGGGAAAAAAACATAATATATTAGTTTTTTGTTTAATTACAATGAATTCAACAACTCAAGCAGAGCTTCTCTTTACTTTATGTTTATTAGTTTCAATCTTGCCTTCTCTCTGTATGAGCCAGGTAGGTTGAATTCTGTTGGAAAACGATACTTTGTTTTGATAAATTTCAAATCAGTATTAGAACACACATGATTCCTAAGAAGGGTATAGCAGAAGTATTTATGCTAGGACTAAAGACAGATAAAATTACTTGGGAGAAACAGAACATTTTCAATTAGTAATTATATATATATAACGTTAGTGTCATCATGAATTTCACATGCTGGGAATTAAAGTTTATAGTATTTATCTAGGGCTGAAAAGAAACTTGAATTTATTAATTTGCTCAATTAACTTTTTTTAGTACTTATAAAATATATATGGGTGTTTTTATTTTGTACCTAACCTTTATTTTACTTTATTTTGTTTTTATTTTGAAAGCTTACAAATTATAATCTTTGAAGATAGTACTTCCTGTTAAGGAACCTCTGATAACTTGGCTAACTGAATGTCACGCCAATAAGTCTAAGTCATTTAAATTTTTTGACTTAGCAAATCAACTTATTTGCATCATATATAGGTATCTTTCTCAAAATAAAAATTTATCAGGGACTAAAATGAAAAAATAAACTAAAGGTTAAGTACCAAAACTAAAACATCCCTATTTTTTAAGTTCAAAAAGTTATTTAAACAAAAAAAAAAAGAAGTTAATTACCATCGTCATATTACATCACATGAATCCTTCCACTTTCTTCTTCTTCCTTTTCCTTAGTGTGATACTCCTCGAAGTTCCAATGGCTTCTCCAATGACTTTATCATTGGCAGCTCTTGGAAGATTACGGTGGCAACTATGAGCTAGAAGAATTCAATTCTAGCAAGCGAGTAGGAAATAACGTCGCAGAGTGCGTTATAGTTGTCAAGGCATAGGAAGATGCAATCGACCTTGAAAGATGCTTCTATATGGCGATGAGGATGACGGAACATGGAAATTGGCATGGATCTCTTGCATGGGTTTTAACGACGATAACATTAATTAGTTGGAAAATTGGTTAACAAGGGTGAGAGGGGTTATTTGAATGGAAATGGAAGGGTTTGGATGGAAAAATGGAAAAAGAACAGCAATTATAACTTGTTCGTTTTAACGGTGACATTGGTTTTGGGAATTGTTCAAATAAATGATTTTTATTATGTAAAACTAATTAAACTTAAATAACTTTTTGGTACCTAACTTTTTTTTTACATATTTTAGTACCTGCTTTTTTTTTTTTGAAAAAGGAACATGTAATTAGGGATGGATCTAGAAGCCTATTAAAGGGGTTAAATGTTTTTCTTTATAATTGTTCAAATGTCTAACTTTTAATAACTAAAATAATAATTTTTAAAAAAATATTTACTATTTTTACAGATAGAATAAATTTAATTTTTATTTAAAATAATAATAACCTTAACTATTATTATAATTATTATAATAATAACGTAGATAATTAATTTTACATACTTTTATTTAACTAACTAATATATATATATATATATATATATATATATGTATGTATGTTGAGTTTTTTCTTATTTCTTATTTTGAATTAGGGTACTAAATATGACGTCGGAAAATGTTGATTGGAAGCCAAGAGTGGGTTTAGAGTTTGAAAATGTAGAAGAAGCATGGGAATTTTGGAATAAGTATAGTAGGAAAGAAGGTTTTGGAGTTAGAAGACAGTTCCAAAACAAGCAAAAGAAAGATGATGTTATAACATCTTGTAGATATTTTTGTTATAAAGAGGGACGGCTTTGAAAGCCAGATAAAAGAGATGGACAAGTTACCAAGCACAGAGCCAAGACCAGAACTAGTTGTTATTTAAGAATTGTGGTTACATGACTTTGTAGAAGAGCATAATAACCCATTACAATTGCCAGAGACAACGAACATGTTTACTTCGCACTGTAAAATAATGGAAGCTCAAGCTTATGAGATTGATATAACTGATAATGTTGGACTGCGACAAAAGGAAGCATTTCGGCTTATGAGCACACAAGCGGGGCATGCATCTCATGTTGGATATACTTGGTTAGATGCAAAGAGTTACCTTAAAGCAAAAAGACAAAGAAGTATGGTGTACGAGGAGGTTGGTTGTCTGATGCAATACTTCCAACATCAATTGTTAGAGAATCCTTCATTTTTCCATGCATACCGGATGAACATTGATGAGAAATGACGAATGTATCCTTGGCAGATGCAAAGATGGTCTTGGATTATAGATATTTTGGTGATGTTGTCTATCCAGATACTACATATTGTACCAATTAAGCAAATAGGTTGCTTGCCTTATTTTTGGGTCTTAACCATTATAAGAGTTCATTGATCTATGGTGAAACTTTGTTGTATGATGAAACAACAGAATCTTTTGTATGATTATTTAAGACATTCAGTCAAAAGAAGCCACGAACTATTTTCACCGACCAAGACCAAGCAATGGCTAAGGCACTTGTTGAAGTAATGCCTAAGACACACCATGGGATGTATATGGCACTTGCATCAAAAATGGAGTTCAACACATTGTGAAGTAATTTCTTAAAAGAATTTATCAAATGCATGTATGACTTTGATATCGATGTTGAGTTTGAGGAGGCTTGAACCAAGTTGATTGCTAACTACAATGTCCAAGAAAACAATTGCCATAAATCAACTTATGCCTCAAAAGAAAAATTGGCCTCTTGCTACACAACGGAAGCATTGACTCTTGGGATACAAAGCACCCAATTAAGTGAGAGCTTAAATTCTAATTTCAAAGCATGTATGAAGTTAGATCTTGATATAAAGCAATTATTTAAACTCTTTGAGCAAGTTGTCGAGGAGAAGCACAAGAATGAGCTACGTTGTGAGTATGACTCTCGCTATAAGCTAGTGATGTTGCGATATGAGATGTCTCCAATATTGATACAAATGGGGAAATTTTACACGCACATCATGTTTGATTTGTTTCAGAAAGAGTTTGCATCATTCTTAGCTTGTTGCATATCATAGAGAAATTAATCTCTCCCTATGTTTGAATATAGCATCACAATGTTAAACAATGAAAGATCTTAGAAAGTACTATTTAATCGTGCTTCAATGTCTAAAAATTGCATTTGTAGAAAATTTGAAACATCTAATCTACCTTGTTCCCATTCTTTAAAAGTGTTTGAGGCAAATGATGTAAAGGATGTTCCTGAGAAATACATTCTTAAGAGGTAAACAAGAGTGTTGAATAATAATAAACTTGATTTAGGTCTATTGGGCTTAGTTGCTAAATGGTCAAATATCTAGAAATATCCAAAAGATGTTTAGCTCAAAATCTATAATAGTCCACTCTAGATATCTCCAAAAAAATATCTAGAGAATAGTTGTATCTAGAAACCACCATCATAAATATCTAAGCTAGAAGAGTGTGGAGAATTCTAAAGAATGATTTGTAGTCATTAGATGAAATTATATTGGCACAATCCTAGCCATTGGTTAAGGAGGTGCTACTAGTATAAATAGGAAAGTTCTCCACCATTTTGTATCAAGCCAAGAGAAAAAGAGTTGTGTAGTAATAAAGTGTTATCTTCCTCCAAATCTTTCTAAAGCTTTCATTTTCTTAAATATCCTCATTCCAACAAAGTGGTATCAGAGCCTTAAGATCTTTTTTTAGAGAGATGGCAAGTAGCAACATGGTTCCTTTCCAAGTCCTTATGCTCACCAGGAGCAACTATGATAATTGGAGTATCAAGATGAAGACCCTTCTTGGATCACAAGATGTGTGGAAAATGATAGAGAAAAGCTACAATGAGCCAAAAGAAGGAGTTATTTTATTCCAAGTTCAAGGGGATAGCTTGAAGGATTCAAGAAAGAGAGACAAGAAAGCTCTCTATCTCATCTATCAAGGATTGAATGATGATGCTTTTGAGAAGATTTCGGAGGCAACCACTGCAAAGGAAGCATGGGAGAAGCTACAAACCTCTTACAAGGGTGATAAACCAGTCAAGAAGCTAAGTCTCCAAACTCTAAGAAGTGAGTTCGAAACTTTACACATGAAAGATGCTGAAAGTATCTCTAATTATTTTTCTAGAGTTTTGACAATGACTAATCAATTAAAAAGAAATGGTGAAAAGATAAATGACGTAAACATTATGGAGAAGATTTTGAGATCTTTAGAGTCGAAATTCGATCATATTGTCACTATCATAGAAGAAACAGAAGATTTAGAAGTTATGCCAATAGAACAACTCTTGGGCTCCTTACAAGCCTATAAGGAGAAACAAAAGAAGCAAGGGGTTGGTGAAAAACTACTTCAGTCACAATTCAACTCCAAAGAAAAAGAAGAAGACTTTGGCAACACAAGAGGACAAGGAGGATATCGTGGTCGAGGAAGAGGTCATGGATGTGGAAGAGTAAGCTTCAACAACAACTACACCAATGAAAATTGAAGAGAGAGCTCAACAAGAGGTCGTGGAAGAGGTAGCTCCCAACCAAGGGGTGACAAGTCTCAAAGCAAGTGCTACAACTGTCAAAGGTTTGGCCATTATGAGTCACGAAGATGACACTCTATTGATGGTACACAATGACAGCATAAGAGAACAAGATAATACATGGTATCTAGACTCAAGGCAAGCAATCACATGTGTGGAAAGAGAGACATGTTTGTAGAACTTGACGAATCGGTGAATAGAAATGTCTCATTCGAAGATGAATCAAAGACACCGGTGAAAGACAAAGGTAAAATTCTTATTCGATTAAAAGATGGTAGGCACAAATTCATTTCTAATGTCTACTATGTGCCCAATATGAAGGATGTTTCTACTAAACATTCAACACGACTTTGCAAAGTGATTCAAGGCCTGCTACAAGGATGCCTCTTGGCTATGGCATTTGCGATTCAGACACCTCAACATTGGTGTTCTTGAATTGCTATATAAGAAAGAAATGGTGAGAGGATTGCCTTCCATCAGTCAACCAGATCAACTATGTGAAGGGTGCTTACTTAGGAAGCAATGTTGAAAGAGCTTTCCGAATGAGGCTTCGTCAAGAGCCAACAAGCTGCTCAAGCTCATACATACAGATGTTTATGCACATTGAAGTCAAGCTCACTCGGTAAGAGTAATTACTTTTCTCTCTTCATAAATGATTTTTCAAGGAAGACATGGGTATATTTCCTTAAGCAAAAATTGGAGGTGTTTGGAGTCTTCAAGAAGTTCAAGGCCAGTGTAGAGAAAGAAAGTGGATGCGAGATCAAAGCCATGAGATCCGATAAAGCTGGAGAGTTCACTTCTAAAGAATTCCAAGAATTTGGTGATCATAATGAAATCTGATGGCCTTCAACCGTTCCTAGAAGCCCACAACAAAATGGAGTAACTGAAAGGAAGAATAGAGCCATTCTCAACATGGCAAGAAGCATGCTCAAGAGTAAGAAGATGCCAAATGAGTTTTGGGCCGAAGCCGTGACAACTGCTGTTATAAGCTTTATAATTCGAATAATAAAAGACCATCATTAGCCGTGATGTGGAGTTCAATGAAGAAGAAGAATGGAATTGAGGTTTACAAGATGAAAACTACAACTTACTTTCCAAATTGATGGAGGACGAAGAAATGGAGCAACCAAAGATGGAGCAAGAAAGACAAGAGACTATTACTCCCCTAACTTCACAAGCCGCAAGTCAACAAGAAGAACCATTTTCAGCTGAAATTTCAAGCGAAAGAGTACCACGTTTCAAGAGCTTGCAAGAACTTTATGAGGTAATGGAGAATCAAGATAATCTCACTTTATTTTGTCTCTTTGCTGATTGTGAGCCAGTGAGTTTGCAAAGAAGTTGTCCAAAGCAAGAAGTGGAGAGATGCAATGGATGAAGAAATCAAGGAGATTGAGAAGAATAAAACATGGGAGTTAACCTCATTTCCAAAAGGGCATAAGACGATTGGTGTGAAGTGGGTCTACAAAGCTAAAAAAAATGCCAAATGAGAAGTTGAAAGATACAAGGCAGATTGGTGGCAAAAGACTATAGTCAAGATGAAAAGATTGCTTGGAGTTAAAAAAATCAAGTTTAAGGGGGGTGTTGAATAATAATAAACTTGATTTAGATCTATTGGACTTAGTTGCTAAATGACCAAATATTTAGAAATATCCAAGATATGTTTAGCTCAAAATCTAGAATAGTCCACTCTAGATATCTCCACAAAAATATCTATAGAATAGTTGTATCTAGAAACCACCATCATAAACATCTAAGCTAGAAGAGTGTGGAGAATTCTAGAGAATGATTTGTAGCCATTAGATAATAATTGTGTTGAGACAATCCTAGTCATTGGTTAAGGAGGTGCTACTAGTATAAATAGGAAAGTTCTCTACCATTTTGTATCAAGCCAAGAGAAAAAGAGTTATGTAATAATAAAGTGTTCTCTTCCTTCAAATCTTTCTAAAGCTTTCATTTTCTTAAATATCCCCATTTCAACAAAGAGAAGTTCGTAGGGGCATTATACATGATCTTAAGGGGAAGAAGGTTGAAGAGGATCCTATACTTTCCACCACGAAGGTATCGGCAAATGACATTTAAAATGCTAAGAGTGGCAGCGGATGTATCTCCTAGTGAAGAAGATATGACGTAGTAGATGAAAGTATAGAAGAAGCCGCATGCAAGAAAATAAAGGAGCTTTGCTTACAAGGACAAAACATCGACAAGCACAACAATAATTCTCCCACATTGGTGGTTAATGATGGTACACGACCCAAGGGGTTCAAGCGCTGACCTAACACAAAGAGGAACAAGTAAACACGGCATAGAAGTTGGGTGGAGTTGGAATCAAAGAAAAAAGGAATAGCTCCAACTAGAAGTCAATCACAAAGTCATACATCCCAGCTATATATGTTTATGCATGCCTTAAACAATTGTTTGTTCCTTTAGAATATTTTAGGTGCATGAATCAATGTGAGCCACGTGCAATGCTTTCTTCGACACCTCCATGTTTGAATCCCCCTCAAGCAATTGATAATCAATTTAGTTTCACTGCATTGTTGACGGTAAAATCATTTAACTTTTTTGTTTGTTTTTGACTTTTTTTCGCCATGTATTGTTGGGTATTTTGTCTTGTTATGATGCAGATGCCCCTTGATGATGGAGATAGTTCTGCATTAGATGACTTGCATTGTAGCAATTTTTTATTAGACTTGATTAGTGGATTACTATAAGCATTTTTTGGTGGATCATTGCCAGTGATCTTTAATTAGACTTGATTGGTGGATTAGTGTTGCATTTTTCCGGTGAAATGTATATATGATCATATTTTGATAACATGTATTTGTGATCATATTAACTGATGAACTGTACTGACCATTTCTTGACTGAAATATAGAGTACCTTCATTTAAGGCAAACAATAAATCATTGCAAATATAAAGACACAAAGATAAAGTAATGCAGATTTGCAAGTTATAAAAAATCTCAAGACATAAATAACAGTATGTATACTGTGAGTTAACCATATGTACTAGCACAAATTCCAATTTCAACATACAACAATCCTCAGTACTGGTTGCCAAAAAATACAAACAGAAACATCGACCAATCAAAAAAGAACTCTCTCCCATAATTCCAGCACTTACATGAAACACAGTTCAGAATTATTAACCTTGAACCCAGCCAAACTATTTTTAAATCTGAAACCACAGCTTGAGTAAGTTGCCTGATATCCAAATCTGAGCATATTGCTCTATATCCAATGTTCCATAAACTTGATAGCCACTACTTGAAATTGCCTCATATAGTCACTTGAAACAAGGCATAACCAAAATATGTATAACAGGTACAAGACAGAGCCACTTGAAACAAGAATACCAAACCTGATTTGATTTATGACAGCTGAGAAACAAATGATCAAGTGTTTCTATCTCAGTTTGGACTAGGAACCTAGCGATATATAATTTTTGAGTAGTCAACTTCAAGATAACAATAAAAAAAAAACTAGAATTGCCATTTTGAGCAGTTACAAGCTCTACTCAAATATAAAACTGAATTTAAGTATCTTGAAAAGTAGTAATAGTAGGATCCGTAATAGTAATAGTAATTACAATTTAAATTTTAATTCAATTAAGTACATAAATTAGTTACAGCATGGTAGTAGTATTACTGAAGAATAGGAGTAATAGTAATTCATTAGATAAAAAAAAAAAGAATGAAAATAAAATAAATAGGGAAAAACAAGGAGGAGTGCAAGGTGGCAAGGAAGCACGATGTTGAGAAAAAGCTAAAACCGAAAACTGGAAATAGAACCTGTAACTCCTCATAACATGCGTACCCATAAAATGATGTTGCGGAGAAATTAAGAACCAAAAACTGGAAATAACAATGAAGGTACAGTATTGAAAATGCTATCTAACCATAATCCGATCCTTGAAGAATTCAATTTCAATTTGGAATGGGAAGGAGAGAAAAGAATCTAACAAACAAGAACATTGTCACCATTACCATAGATGCTGGGGTCGTCTTCGTCGCCGGAGATAGTTGGGGTCTTCATCACCGCCGTTGCAGATGTTGGGTCGTTGTCGCCGCTGCAAATGCTGGGGTTGTCATCTTGATTTTAGAAAGAAAGAGGAAGCTGTACTCACGAGGAATTGGAGAAATTAGCGTTCAAACATTCAAAAGAGTAAATAGTAATTTTCTTTTTTTTTTTTCCCAAAAGTGTAAAAAGTACGACAAATTCATCATTCCGTTACCATTAATGAAAGTGTCTATGTGTCTATGTGACACAGTGGTACGAAAGTATCACAAAAATGATTGGACCAAAATTAATAAGTTACAATTAGACCAAAATGTTAGTGATTTTCAATTTGACCAAAATGTCAATAATTGTTTTTGGCCAAAAAGATCAGTTTGTTTTCATAAGACCAAAATGTCATTAAGGATAAATTTTTTCTCTTTTTTTATCATTACAAATATAAAAGAAACATAATAATAACCATAATATTGATTAATAACCTTAATTTATCTATCACATTAGAAATTATACAAATAAAAACATTCTACCATTATATCAAAATAAACATTGTAATAATTATTAATCATTACAAATTTATTCAAATTATAATAGATCACAATCTATTATAATTTGACTAATTATTATAATTTGGATAAATTTGTAATGATTAATACATTGTTTATTTGGTACACTGGTAGAATGTTTATTTTGGATAATTTCTATTGTGACAAAAAAATTATGGTTATTAATCAATATTATGGTTATTATTATATTTCTTTTAACTTATGTTTGTTGTTTCAATATTTTTAAATAATTATTGTATTGTTATTATTATGCTTGTAACGATAAAACAAGAGTGAAGGTTGATCCTTCATGACATTTTGGTCTAATGAAAATGTACTTACCTTTTTCGCCAAAAAAATTACTAACATTTTGGTTCAATGGTAACTTACTGACATTTAGGTTCAATAGAAAATGACATACATTTTCGTCCAAAATCTAGTCAACTGTTATGTTAACAATGATTTTTGTGATATTTTCATCGCTTTATGCCACGTAAGTACTTTCATTAATGGTAACATACAAAAGTTAACATAATGATGAATTTGTCGCATTTTTTACATTTTCAGAAACAAAAAAATTGAATTTTTATCTTTCAAAGACAAATTTATTAACACTCTACATAATTAGAGACGAAAATAACTATTTACCCACATTTGATCCAATGGTGCCCCTTTGTCTAACTGGAGACTCTCCAATTATTTATGATTGGAGAGGATCCAAATCCTTATGAGAGTTGCTGTAAGTGAAACGGTGTGTTTAAGGGGGTAAGTCTACAATTTAATCGTAGCCACACGTTTGATCCAATGGTCTCTTTTGTCTAATTGGAGACTCTCCAAATATTTATGATGGAAGAGGATCCAAATCCGGGAGAGAAGCACGATTGTGTTAGGAACAAATGGTTTCATTTTGCACTTAAACATACCATTCTAATTATGGATAACCATATATATATTAAGTGAGAGAGTGAGGAGTTTATAAGGGATAAAACGGTACTAAACAATGTGTACACCAAATGGAATATTTTCAATCTATATTATTATTGATTATTATATTAATATTAACTTAATTTTATCATAATGGTATAATAATTATCATTAATGCAATCAATTTATTTTTTGGTTAAAAGTAAATCTCAAGTTCCTTAATATAATACATTATGACAATAATAAGGTTCCTTTGTCATATTAAACCGAAAAATATATATTGTAAATTGAAGATATAAAATAAAAGTAAGATTATTGATTTTTTTATACTCAAAATAAGAAAAGTTAAAATAAATATTTATAATATTATAGTAAATAAAATATAAGAATATATGTGAAAAACTTGTACAATGATGATAATTAAATATAAGATAAAATAATAGTCAAATGACAAACATAAAGAAGAAAAAAACTTTAACATATTAAAACTAAACAAATCATTATTTTCTTTACAATTGAATCAAAAGTTGTTGAATAAGTCAAACCTTTTCATATAATAAATTATTAATACAGCTAGATAGGTGACACAGTTATAACTTGAACATCAATACTAAAATTTATATTTATTTTCTCAAAATCATGAAACACAGATTGTTGGTGTGATTATTATTTATTAATATTCTTTTTTTTGCTGAATTATTATTTATTAATATTCTTTCTCCAACAACAACGACTACCCCTACCGAATAAGAAACATTGATATTTATGAAATGGAGTAAAGTTATAGAAAAACAATTTCCTGTATAGAATAGAAATAATACTGCATAAGATTGTTTGAAGAAAATGACAAAAATAGGAAGAAATCACAAACCCAACAATTGCAATTGAAAGAACACAAATTAAACCATGAATAAAACAAAAACTAATGTAAATAGAAAACAAACTAAACAATGAACAAAACACAAACCAAATCCAATAATTTCTACAAACTCAATTGAAAGAAGAAGAAAAAAATAGGAAGAAAGGTGATAAGACAACATAAATTAGAAAATTCTTTAAAATTGAATTTATCCAAAATTATTTATCTACAGCCCTGTTAAGGTTGAAAGCGTGAGCTACTGAAAGGGAGAAATGTAGGAACTATTAATCTAAAAAAGTAAAATAATCCATAAACAAAAATGTATTATGTGATTGCTATTTGTATTAGGTTATAGTGGAGAGACATTAATTATAATATTTAATATTTTTAATTGTATATGTGGTTACAACATTTTTTTAAGCAGAGTGGTTACTATAATTAATATTTTGTAATAAAGTATTGAAAAATAGCTTTTTGTTTTATTTTATTTCTAAACACCATTTTTCTATTCCTACATTAGTACAAGCATGAAAAGTCTCATGATTAAAGTAATAAAAAAATTAATATGTAAAAAATACCTATTGATCTAAGAGGAAAATATAAGTAAAATTTAGTGTAAACTTTTCCCTAAAAGATGATCCTACACTTGCCATTGTATTTTAATGCGACAAAATTGACTAATGAAAAAAATGATAATTAATTACATGGATTGATTCTCTATTTTTAATGAAAATAAGAAGGTATATGAAAAGAAAGTCTTATGTATTAATTATCAATTCAATAAAAAATGAAATATTTCAAATTATTTAATTCACATGACGGTTTTTTTCATCCCAATCTTTTCATTTCACCCTCACATTCATATGTTATTTTTTCTTCCATTTACTCATACGTTATAACCTTTTCATTTTGTTCAAATGTTGAAGATCAATTCATGACAAATATCATACATTATTTTCTTTTCCTATTCTAATTATGGTCAATTAATTAAAGTCTAATTTTTTGCTTTCATTTAGTCACCAAAAATATATTTCAGATACTACCCTACCTACTTTCTTTTATATTTATAAAGATTATGAAAAACCATGCAAATTTTGTGTGTTATAATAAAAAAGATATCACATAAATCAAGTAAATATCATAGATCATTAATCAAAGAGTAGCAAATACATCGGTGGCACAAATACAACAGATATACATAGAATTAAGTGTCTGATACTTAGACATTTGACTAAACCCCACAGATTTGCTGATTTTCAACTTTATTTTTTACTTGTTCTTTTTTCTGTTTTGATTTGCTGGGTGAGCTCAGAGTAGATTTTCAACCAAAGACGTATAACTACTAGCACACCCACAATTATTCTTTCCTTTATCTGATATTGACGTTCTGGGGGCTAATCCAACAAACCAATTTTCACTAATCAATCCTATTCTCTCTGAAATGAATGAGTGATTTAACTTCATATATAGCACCACTATAGCGATGGAGGGAATAGTTTAATTATTACTCTTTCCATAGGGAATAAAACTAATAGAAAAGGATAACAAAATTGGTAGAAATTCATTCAATGAAATATTAGACTACTAGCAGGGCACTAGGAGACACAAATAAAATAAAATATATAAGACTCACCTCAGCGGGTAGAATATTAGGCTATGGAAACTAGAAAGCTTAATCGCACCAGTAATACAACGAACACCTCGGGAGACACAGAGATAGAGTGGAGAGAGTAAATTGTTAAGAGTTAAGATTGATTAAGAAATACATGTAATGTTGGATTATGAGAAAGTGGCGTTAAGAGGGCCTAGAAGGGTGTTGTTTCCTACCAGCCATCCAGCCCAATAAAAACCAAGTAGGAAAGGAACAGGGGAAGAGGTTGTTTTGCACTCAGAAGGAGTGATGACTAGTAGTACAGTAGTACTGCAAGAATTTGTCTTGCAGGTCATGTTGGTCCTCTTCCACAGCCTGCACCCTGGTCCGGTTTTTAATTATTGCCCTTCTCAGTCACGCTCTCCAACTTTACTCCAAATGAATGTGTGTCCCAAACCAGCATATTCTTGGTCAGCTAATGAATGTGATGGATCGATATAGAATACAATAAATATAAACTGAAGTCAGATACCTGCACAGGCTATATTGAGGATCAAGCTTTGCTGAATTAGCATATCCTATACTCTGCAACATAAGATAGAAATTAGAAGACTGAAGAGAAAAGGCTGAACAAGAATGTAAAAGAATGTTCCAAATCTTTAAATTATATGAAAGAGATTAGAAGACTTAGAAAGTTACAAGGTGTAAGTTTAATAATGAAAATATAATGAATTATATCAAATCAAAATTGATTAAGAGATTAAGTTCATACCAATGGTAAAATTACGATCGACAAATTTTAGTACAAAATCAAGTGACATTGAAATTTACATCCAATATGACACTGATGAAATCGACACCGGTTGCTACATAGAAAATTGACAAAATCAAGCACACCAGGGCAGAGTCTTAGGGCAGTGCAAAGAATTAAAGCCAAATCAAGCACAAATTACAGATGTGTTACCAGATAAATGTTGCAAAATGTGTTATATGTAGTAATGGCATAAGAGCAATTTGGATATGATCATCCAATGGGTGGTCTTAACAATACCATGCGAGGAGGATGAGTTCCTAAACGTTACTTCTCACTTGAATGAGCTGTAAATCATGCTAACGTTGACTGAGATAGATTAGATGAGGCAAATTTGTACAAACGTACAATATTTTCATTTATTGTGAGGTTTTCTATTTAGTGTTGAATAAACTTAAATGTCATTTTTAATAGGTTTAATTCAACAGTTTTTGTTTTAGGAGAATGAAAGATCAAGAGTCAACAATGATTATAATTTATGGCTATGAATGATTATAATGAGTTTTGATTGTAGTTTGTGGCTATGAATGACTATAATGGATTTTGATTGTGGTTTATGACTATTAATAGAATTTAAGCATTTAAATTATTGAAGGGCAGATTATAATTTATAAATAGATCATTGTATTGTTTGACAAAGAGAGAAGACAAAGAAGTTGAATAACGCTTTTTCTAGAAGTTGTTTTCTCCACAAGCTCTCACGGCATAAATTTTTTCAATTCTACAAATTGGTATCAAGAGCCGATGGCAAGTATGACCAACAATGTGTCGCTGCCTCGACTAATGAAGGTGAACTACAAAAATTGGAGCATCCAAATGAAAGCTCTTCTCGGATCTCAAGATGGTTGGGAGTTGGTCCAAGAAGGTTTCGAAGACCTCGCAACTACCAAGGGATATATGGCGGCTCAACACAAGGCATTAAAAGAGACGTGATTGAAAGATAAGGCAACTTTGTACATGTTGTTCCAAGCTGTTGATGAGTCGGGCTTTGAGAAGATTGCGAGTGCAACAACTTCAAAAGAAGCGTAGGACACCAATACGCAACACGACATCCTTGAAAAGCTTAAACAATAAATCAGCAGATTTAGAAGCATAAGAGACATCAACAGATTTCAAAAAAACAGTTCCTTTAGGACAATAAACCAAAAAATTAATAAGAGTTCTCCTTTTCCTATCGATCCATCCATCTGCCATAAGAGTACATCTAGTTTTTTTCCAAATAGAACGATAATCATCCACAAGCTTATGAACATCATCAACCCAACTATTTAACAAATCACCACGAAGACAATGCATACTTGGAGCCTTGTATCCTGGACTCATGCTACATAGAGCATCAATCATAGGCTGAAAATATGCTGAATTAGCTGCATTAAATGGAATAGATGCATCAACGAACCATTTAGCAATAGCAAGGTCACACCTTCGTATCACTTGCTTATTTTGCAGCACACTTTTCAAGGTAGGTTGAGCTCCAGGAGTGGTTCTAGGTTGAAAATAATTCCCAATACGACCACTTGTCTTCACTTTATCAGTTGTTCTTGGTGTTTGTTCCATTTCTATTGGCATTTCACCACCTTCTTCACTAGGTGAATAAAACTCATGTTCTTCATCAATTCTTCTCTTCTTATTCTTGCTCTTATTGTGTTCAATATTCTGTTTCATTAGATAACGGACATCGGGAGGAACCTTATTGCACAAAGAAACTTGACCCTTTTCACCAACCAAGTGAGCTTTTAATCTATTAATTCCACCTCCCCTAACAATTTTATCACAGTAAATACACATCATAGCATTCTTGTCACCCTCTTGAATGAGCTTACAATGTGCCCAAGCTATGTCAGTCTTAACTCTAATATTAGGGCTTGAATTTTGAGTGGATGCTTCTTGGGATGCTGGTGTTTCAGTTTCACCACCAGATGTCATCTTGATACAAATCATACAATTAAAACAAACCAAACAGTTAAGAACAACCCAATATTTCCAGTTTCTAAGAACAGACTAATACAAATCATACAATTAAAACAGACCACCAGATGTCATCTATGATAAGGTTCCAAAGTAATCATAACTTCAATATGCAAGCAAAATAGTGCTGTTTGGCAGAATATGAAATGAATAAGTCAAACTTTGGACTTAATTTAGAAAGCAAATTAGACTTAGAAGCCCATTTTCATCCTTATTTGAGACAACAATAGAGTTTTTCATATCAAATTTTTTCAGTATAACTAATCAACACAAGTTAGTGGAAGAATCTGCACCTATCTAAAAAATGGTTTCAATGACCAGAAATGCTTTATTATTGTATGACCAAAAAACAAAAAATAGCCTTCTCTGCACTGAGCTTAATCCTTTTGCGGACAACATAAACAAACTGGCCAACAGTCAAATCAGCAGGGACAAGGTATCTACATCATCACAACAAGAAGAGAACCAATTGAGAAACCACTAATGCACAGAATCAGATCAACTATTGATCAAAATAAATATATTTATAGATGGAATATGGGGAAAAAAAAACTAAGTCTGGTCCTCTATCTTTCAATACTTATCTCTAGCTTACATTCTTCAATATGTTCAAAACAAACTCAAAACACAAACTAGAATCTCACTTGGAGGCAGCTTCGCAGATGGATAGCTCAGAAGAGATCATTAGATTAGGAAAAAACAACCGTCAATATTCACAGTCATTATATACATTAGCACATGCATAAGCAGCATGCCCTATTCCATAATCAAATTACCAGACATCCCTAAGCAGAGACTTTGTTTTATATTATTAATAAACCATATTTTGTATTCTATCAATTGTTCTTCAAACTAATCTTAATAAGATCAAGCAGTAGCATCCAAGGCTCTAGGGACAGTGGCCAATTAGGCCTCTCCATCGTGACCAACAACTTATGGCTTGGCCAAATACACTCACTCACTTTAGTAAAGTAGATTTTGCAATAAGAATATCATTAGTACATTCTGGCCTCACTTGTTAATCTTTTACAAATACCATTTGATAAAAGTTATGAGTAGCGTACAAAAAGCTTCATACCAAACATGCTTCATAGCTTTAACAATACAAAATTATTAAATCTTGATCAATATTTTATATGAACATCAAGACTGTAGGGATGTCTGGTAATGCTTCATAGCTTCTCGCGGGTCACTCACATTCAAGTTTAGCAATCCTGGTCTAAATGCC
>CM023952.1:13978068-14011224 GCA_013407115.1 Glycine latifolia | reverse complement strand
AGTAGATTTTGCAATAAGAATATCATTAGTACATTCTGGCCTCACTTGTTAATCTTTTACAAATACCATTTGATAAAAGTTATGAGTAGCGTACAAAAAGCTTCATACCAAACATGCTTCATAGCTTTAACAATACAAAATTATTAAATCTTGATCAGTATTTTATATGAACATCAAGACTGTAGGGATGTCTGCTAATGCTTCATAGCTTCTCGCGGGTCACTCACATTCAAGTTTAGCAATCCTGGTCTAAATGCCCAACTTAAACTGCAGCAGAAATGCTTTATTATTGTATGACCAGAAAACCACTTTAATTCTTACCTACTGAAAACGGTTGCAATGAAAGAAAGCACAGTGGCGACGAGAAAATTACAGGGTTTAAAAAAAACAGAGAACAAATTGCCATTACTCTGTCTAACCTTGGAGTTGGAGGCTTGGACTCTAGAAGCGCGACGAGCCTGGACAGAGACGGAGTGACCCGCGATGAAGACTGGACCCTGGACGGCGTGACCTGCGACGAGCCTGGAGCCTTGGACCCTAGACGGCGCAACGAACCTGGCCTGGACGGCGCAATGGTGGTTGCGCGATGAAGATGGGAAGTGCGATGAAGCTGGGAGGCGCGATTCTGTTTTGCACTTTCAGTGCTGAGAGGAAAACCTAAGATGGCCTAATGAAAACCAAAACGACGTCATTCGCGTTAGTGGGGGAAAAAAATGTCAACCCGGTCCGGGTTGGCGAGTTACCGGGTCGCCCCAAACTTGACCGGGTCAAACGGTTTTTAACGGTTTGTTGGCATATCTGATCTGAAGGACAACTCGACCCGGTCCGGTACCCGGGTCACGGTCCGACCGGCTGGGTCGGTCTGGTTTTTTAAACTTTGCTATAAATACAGCCTTACAGGTTCTTTCTAAACACACTCCATTCACACACCTTTGCACAGTACTTGAACGCATTATTCAAGTTATTCATTCTCTCTTTATATAACCCTAGGTTATAAATTGATGTATTTACTTGAGCAAAGTCTACACCTTGTCTGACGTGCAGACTTTGGAGTCCACGTTGGCCACGCCTACCTCACACGTGGAATTTCCAGATTTTGGTAAGAACAATAATACACAAATATTTCAAACTCTACATTTTGAGTTTTGTAAGGAGATGAGTTAATCATGTTGCACACTCTTTAGTTAAGACATCGAGATTTTATGCTTGAAATAACATCCATAATAATGTACTACTTTTACTGCTTTTTTTTTTTTATCGAAATGAAATTCCATAACCTTCTTTGCTCTAAAAAAAAAAAAATAATACACACGGATTAAGAAATAGTTCGGGGAAGTAAAAAATATTGTATTTGGACAAAAGTATCCTTATTTAATACTATTATCTTTGATGTCTAGCTACACCACTAGTATTAAATATTAAATAAGGTATATTTGAGAAAAAGAAAAAAAATGTTAATTAGACTTTGGAATTCTAAAACAATAATTGTTTTGAAATTTTTTAAAATAATTTTATAATTTTCAATAAGTTTTACTTTATTCCATTTTTAGTTGTTTATGCACATATTCCAAACTTTAAAGTAAATTTTGTAAGGAGACAAATCAATTATGTTGTCCATTTTTTAGATAAGGTGTCAAGATTTTATGCTTGAAACAACGTCCTTAATAATGTCTCTACTTGGACTGCTTCTTTGATTCAAAATGAAATTTCGTAACCTTCTTTGCTCTAAAACAAAAAGATAATACACACATATTTAGAAATATTTCATTGAAGTAAAAAAAATATTGTATTTGGATTAAAACATCCTTATTAATACTTTTGTCTTTGATGTCTAGCTACACCACTAGTATTAGGTATTAAATAAAGTATATTTGTGAAGAATAAAAAATATTAATTAGAGTTTGAAATTCTAAAACAATAATTGTTTTGAAAAAAAGGATACTGAAGCAAGGGTTATTAAACCTAGTTCGGCCCGACTGGTCAGACCGGTCGGACAGGGAACCACTCCACTATCCGGCCCAGGTTGGGGATTGAAACGGCCATGCATATGGCCTGGTGGAACCCGGTTGATTTTATACGAACCCAAGAACCTGGTCGGTTTTTGGAACCCGGACCGGGTTGTGATTGAAAAAAAATGGACTCCAAAATGGTTTTTGGAGCCCTAATCTACTTTCACGTTTCAGACTCAGTTTTCTCGCCTCTTAGTCGTGGCTCACACATTCCTCCTCGAGTCCTCGACCATGCAGCTCATTTGGTTGGTCTCCTTCACACTGTCATCAGGCCTTCACGCATCCGTTGTCGTCGCGCCTTCAAGTTGCCATCGTAATCCTCTTCTTCGTTCTCTCCTTCACGGAGAAGCTCGTCACAGCCGCGCAGCACAGAAAGCTGAGAAGATGAGGTGCAACCGCATGGAGAAAATGAAGTGCAACACCTAAAACTAAAAAAGGGTATATATATTATTGGGATTAGGTTTTAGCTTTGGGCCTCCATCCATTCATTTGCTTCTTGTACACCTTTTACCTTTTATTACTTTCTGCACTCCTTTTGGCTCATTTTTTAATTAAAAATTGGGCTTGTGTTTTAATTTAATTAGTTGCTATTTACACTATTTTTTATTATTAATACACTTTACTTGTATTATCGACTTTAATACTTCAATTATTATTTTGAATTTTCAAGTATACTTTTCTTAATCAAATAATGTTAGTTATATACTTATATATAATATAATTTTAAAATTTTTAATATAAATCGGGTCAAACCGGACCAATTACTGACCCACCGATTGACCCACTACCTCAACCGGATTAATGATTATATCAGGTTTTATAACAATAACTGAAACAACTAAAGATTTGAGATGGAGGTAGTAAGTAAGAAGAAATAGTAAGTTAGAAGGAGTCTCTTAAAGAATATGTTGTTAAGACTTCTCATAATTTATTATATAAAAATTGTTAACGCATTTTTTATAAATTCTTTGTAACAATATTTTAAATTAAATAAATGGAATTTATGAAAATAACGTGTGTTCTATTCCTTATTTAGCAAGATAGTTTAATTCATAATTTCACCCATCTCAAGTAAACTTAATTAATAAAAAAATCAAAGAGAATATTGTTAATATTTATCTTATTTTTTAATCACTTATGAAATTATTTAGGTCTTAACAAAACCTATGAAATTATTAAATTGCATTATGAGATTATCACAAAATCTTTGGAACAGTCGTCAATATTGAGTGCATAACTTATAGGCGCATAATAGCAGTAACACAAAGGACTGTGAGGTGTAATATGATTGGCGAACCACTAACGTTCCTGAAATGTCTTTAGTTCTTATAATTTGATACACCAATTATATTGTGTGTCATATCTTAACACATCTTATACTTATATTATTATTATTATAAATAAAAATATAAAAATAAATAAAACTAACTAGATAAAAGACATATAATTTATCAATAAATTAAAATTAGAATTTAAGTAGCATATATTTATATATTTTTTATTCATTTTTCTTTATATTTATCTATAATCTATAATAATGATAATAATAATAATAATAATAATAATAATAATAATAATAATCATAAAGGAGATATCTTAGATTAATCTTCATGTTATTTTAACCATAGGAACCTAATTACTCTCTTAATCTAGTATTGTCACCTTTGTAGGTTTATACTGTATTCTCGTCTATCTAGGTCAATATTGCTCACGTTCCCAAAAAAGTATTTTCATCTCTACAGATTTTTAATCCAGTACGTATTCTCAATTAGGTTCTTCAACTAATTCTCTTGCCTCTGTAAGTCCACTCAACTCAAGTATTTTTTTCACAACCCTTTTCAAGTTTCAACCTACAACAACCTTATTACATTCTCTCAAAACTAGTTAAGACACGTAACAAGAATTAGACTAGAAGAGCAGATTAAAATAAACAAATAAGTTCAATGGCCCAATTAAAAAAAATTCAAAAACCTAATTAAAAATTATCAAATAAATCAGGAACTTATGAACTAATTTAACCAAAAAATTATAAAATATAACAAAATAAGACTAATACAAAGAGAAATAGTAATCAATATAAATAAATATTAACTTAAAAAAGTATAAACATTATCATATAACAATAATAAAGGAATATCTCGTATTGATCTCCATGATCTGTAGACTTTTTTACTCTTTAACTGCTATTGCAAATCACCTTATTATTTTATTTCAACTTCCTACATCAATTACATTGATAAAAAAATTCACCAACCATAACAAAAAATACAAATCAACGCATGGCATATGTTTTGTAGTTTAATTACTAACAGTTAATGCACTTTAATTGCTATTTATATTTTAAAAATTGGAAAAATATATAAAAAAATAAAGACTAATATAAAGAAGAGAATAATAATTAATATAAATAAATAACCAAAGAGAAATAAAAAGTATATATACAAAAAATTGTCATATAACAAATAGTAAAATAATTTTTTATATTATAAATAAACAAAGAAATTATGTGAATTTTACCTCTATTAGTTAACCGACTCAAAGTTAAAAAATAAAAAAAATAAAAAAAAAATCTATCTCATTTTTAATATTGTAAGAACAAATTAAGTCTGTCAAACCTATTGGTTCACCTTGTCAGATGATTAAGAGTTGATTACTTGATTAAGCTTTTACTTGAAATATTAATTAGTTAATTCAACTGCAATATAATTTAGTTATTATAATTGTAATCTATTGTATTATGAAGCATAATTTGAAACAGTCGTTATTTTTTGTAACACCTAAAGGGTAAAAAAAAAGAAGAAAAAGAACAATCGAATGATATTTTTCCAAAAATGAGCACTGAGGCACAATTTTGGCTTTGGGGTTTTGACCCATTATAATCTGAATCTGAATTTTGAATCATCCATACACTCCGCGCCCAGTGTTTTCATTTTTCGCTCTACCCTTTAATCATGAATTAACAAGAACCGCCATCAACATCACAAATTCCATACCTTCCATAATTGGAACTCAAAATTTTCAAATGCTCCCTCTTTCTAGTCCCATTGAACAATAAATATATATATCTAACACCATATGACTCAGAATCCATCAACACACAAACAACCACCCTTTGTGTCACTCAAATTTGTTACAAATGGAGGCCAGTGACATTGCCTCTATCACAATCAACCATAGTAACAAGGAGAATGTCCCTCCAGCATGTAACACCAAAAAAGTCAAGAACAAGAATCACAACAAGCAAAAGCCTAAGAGAGTGCCTCTAGCTGACATCACTAATCTCTTCAACAATTCTGCTACTGATACCTTCACTCTTGCCCACCAACAACAAAATATAGTTTCTGCACTTCCTAGGAGGACATTGAGGATGGGATTCAGATAGTTATTGCATCATTGTAGGCCCAATGAGCCCAGGAGGAGACATAGGACTAGAGCTCCCTCATGGGCCAAGGACTATGTAACTCAAGTGTAATTAGTTGGCCCTTATTGTATTGCTGTTGCGTTGTTTGCCATTAGATGAGGTGGCTTGTATTGGTAGTTTCAGGTAGTTAGTTGCGGATGTAATAAAAGCAAAAAACCTTCTTTCATTTGGAGTTATCAGTGAAATATACAAAGTTTTCCTTCTCATTTTCTCTGTTTTTTGTCCAAGTTCTTCTGTTAGGGTTTGCATCCCTTTCATTGGTTTTGGTCTCGATCGATTATTCATCATGTGTGTTCAGGATTTGGCATGAAAGGGACACGAACCTTAACAGAAGAACTTGGACAGAAAACAGAGAAAATGAGAAGGAAAACTTTGTATATTTCACTGATAACTCCAAATGGAAGAAGGTTTTTTGCTTTTATTACATCCACAACTAACTACCAATACAAGCCACCTCATCTAATGGCAAACAATGCAACAGCAATTCAATAATATTGGGCCAACTAATTACACTTCAGTTACATAGTCCTTGGCCCATGAGGGAGCTCCAGTCCTACGTCTCCTCCTGGGCTCATTGGGCCTAACAATCATATCATAAAAATTGGAAGAAATTTTGTATTCTTTCCTTGTGCTGTTCACATGCATCAATTGCAATGATAGAATTTGAGGAGAGGTTCAAATACTTTGTTCAGAATCTTTATTTGATGAATTTGAAAAGAATTGTTATTCATAAAATAATATTTTATGTTCAATTTTTATGTCCTTTTATCATTTCATTTTATTAAATCTCATTTCTCATATTTTCTTTCTTTTAGTTATAAGATATATTATATTGTATACACAATTTTTTGCACAAATAACACGTTTCATTTGAGAATGTTGGCATATTCACTACTACAAACGGCGCTTTCTACATCGGTTCTTTACCCCATACTACGTCGGTTCCACAACCGTCGTTGACCTGGGCGTTGTAGAATACTAAGACATTCTACGTCGGTTGTACAACTGTCTTAGAAAGTCACTTTCTAAGACGGTTTTTAACATGGAACCGTCTTAGAATTCGTCTTTAAATTTTTATTTTATTTTTTTACATCATTCTAAGACGGTTATTAGAAAGAATCGTCTTAGAATGGGACATTCTAAGACGGTTATAAGCTACAACCGTCTTAGAATGGGACATTCAAAGACTGTTCTTAACTTATAACCGTCTTTGAATGTGACATTCTAAGATGGTTTTCCAAATAATGACTTAGAATCTTTTTTTAAATAAAAAAATTAATGATTCTAAGACGGTTTTTTGCGAAAAACCGTCTTAGAATATCTTTTAAAAAAAATTAAAATTAGAAATTTAATATTTAAAAATGCATCAATATATAGTGGTCTAATTAATATTTAAAAATGCATTATAGCTAGCCTAATATATGGATATTATATCTTAGCACAATTAAATGAATCTTATCTTTCATTACACAATTAAAACAAGCAACTTCACTTCATGAAGTTCAGAATTACCCAGCAGGAAACAAGGCACAATAAGTATTCAGACTGAAATAGAAATGCCAACCCATACATGCAGACTTAATTAAATTGAAACATAAAGTTTAAGTGATCTTTACATACTGTCATCATCAATCATAGGATGATATGGAGTCTTAGGCTCTTTTAATTGAAGCTCCTTTGACATATGGAGATTCACTGAGGCACCATTTGCCAATGGAATGGTAACCACTCCATTTAACAGCTCAAGGGCATCAGGAGCATATGACCCACCTATCAAAGATGACTAAGAAAACAATGACAAAGTCATTTTCAAATTTAACATGATAATCAAATAATATGTAAATAACTACATGTATAATATAAATCAAAACTAACAATAAAGAGTTTTAGCACTCAATTATTAGGTGGGTCTTAGACACACAAAAAAGCTTAGTTAATTATGAATAGTTTATCCATTTTTACTATTTTTTAGCATGTGTGTGTGAAAAATATTAGAATAGCAGTCATCCCACTATCAGCTGTCTCACTATCCCAATTCCAGAGTTGGCCCCGTGCTGCTATCTAGGATTGACAACTATGCATTTGAAAGTGGGCTATATTTCTTATAATTAGGCCTAGAGGTAGTAGTATTCAAAGCAATCACATAAATTTTAAAAGAGAAAGTAAATAATCTATTTATACCTTATGCTTGGCTGGACATTTGCATAAAATTGTAAAGCATTAACTGCAGAAGGAATATCTTGCATTTGAAGAGCATGCAAGAGTAGAAGATTATACAAATAAAAGAAAATATTTAGTAATAATTCAGCCTTGAATTGTAAGAACCTAAGGAAAATAGAAAATAATTTGAAAGCATGAATAAAACCTGATTTTTGGCACGCAACATGACAAGCTTTGTTATTACTCCAAAAGGCTGAAATACAAAATTGATACAAAATTGCTCAAAACTGCAATGTACAAAGAACTTGCTTGAAGTTTATGAGCAGGAATAAATTACTCACATTAGGAAAGGCTTGCTTCGTCAGATAAAATATCTTCAAAGCGATTTTGTATAAAAACATAACAGAGTTTAGAAATTAAACTAAAATAAAAAGTTGAGCTAAATATAAAAACCAAATGATTAATTAAAGTTGTAAACAATATAACGTGCTACTATATATAGGCTTGTTTGGAGGTTTTATCCAGCAACACAAGTCAGACCAATTTTGATTGGGCAAATAGTAGGTAGCACCAAGCATCATATATACAAAAGTATCACAATTAATTCATAGCATCACACAATCAAAATTCATAAAAAAAATGAAAATGTTCCAGCTAGTAACTATCTAGCTAAGGGTACATTTGGTTAAGCTTTGAAAAAAAAAAAAACTTTTATGATATCACTTTTCTTTTTACCTTTTAAGAATAGTACTAAACAAAATTTCCTCGGAGTTTAGCTTATTTTAAAAAAGTTTAATTAAACTTTTTAGCACTGTACATGACATATGTTTAATCTAGTCCTTGCACAAAAAGAAAAGGTTTCCAAATCAATCCTTGTATATTAAGGCTACCAAAACAAATTAGTAGCTACAACTCTGCAGTTCTCTGCTGCACCATCACAAATAAGTGGGTGTGTTCCGATCAATTCATCCAACCATAAATTGCTTTATTAATTAATTCATCAAAGGTAGAACCTTGGCAATGTTATTTCTAACTTCTACTTAGACACGTTACTCCATTCATTATATAGATAGAATTATAAATATATTTAGGAGATATAAGATAATAAATGCATATTTGTAACAATGAACACAAGCTAAAAAAAGGACAAAATTCCCCAAGAAATCACACCTTCAACGAGCACCATACATCTGTCAATGAAAAAATTGCAAGCTTCACTTGTACCAAAAAGCTGAATATATCAGCATATATTTTCAATGTAGCAGGTGTTAAAACAATACTGAGTGGCCACTGCACATGCTAACCAATGAAAATGATTCTAATCTTAAAAGGTGTTGTGCACGTGTAGATGGTCAAATTAGTTTAACCATTTATCATTTTTAATTTATCATAATAATAATAATAAGAAATACATTACTCTTCATTTTCATATGTAAAAAAAGAAAATGTATGGGAGCTTTGAAGGAGTGCAGCAAAGCTTACCATTGTAGTTAAATCAACATCATAAGAGTCTTAAAAGCCATGAGCAGTTTTCTTGGATCCTCATTATTTAATTTTATGGCCATTGGGTAGACCGCAAAGAAATGTATCTTAAAGGAGTGGTTAACATTAAACTTGTGCCTTGTGGAAGTTTCCCAATTGAATTATTTTGTTATGCCATAAGTATTGCAGTAAACAGAGTTATAATAGCATTGTTACAGTATGTAAAGATCACTTAAACTTTATGTTTCAATTTAATTAAGGCTGCATGTATGGGTTGGCATTTCTGTTTCAGTCTGAATACTTATTGTGCCTTGTTTCCTGCTGGGTAATTCTGAACTTCATGAAGTGAAGTTGCTTGTTTTAATTGTGTAATGAAAGATAAGATTCATTTGATTGTGCTAAGATATAATATCCATATATTAGGCTAGCTATAATGCATTTTTAAATATTAATTAGACCACTATATATTGATGCATTTTTAAATATTAAATTTCTAATTTTAATTTTTTTAAAAGATATTCTAAGACGGTTTTTCGCAAAAAACCGTCTTAGAATCATTAATTTTTTTATTTAAAAAAAGATTCTAAGTCATTATTTGGAAAACCGTCTTAGAATGTCACATTCAAAGACGGTTATAAGTTAAGAATTGTCTTTGAATGTCCCATTCTAAGACGGTTATTAGAAAGAACCATCTTAGAATGTCTCATTCTAAGACAGTTATGAGCAAAGAATCGTCTTTAAATGGGACATTCTAGGACGGTTGTAGCTTATAACCGTCTTAGAATGTGACATTCTAAGACGGTTCTTTCTAATAACCGTCTTAGAATGATGTAAAAAAATAATAAAAAAAACATTTAAAGACGAATTCTAAGACGGTTCCATGTTAAAAACCGTCTTAGAAAGTGACTTTCTAAGACAGTTGTACAACCGAAGTAGAATGTCTTAGTATTCTACAATGCCCAGGTCAACCACGGTTATGGAACCGACATAGTATGGGGTAAAGAACGGATGTAGAAAGCGTCGTTTGTAGTAGTGCTTTTAGATTTGAATAGTTATTCAATAGTAGAAAATGAATTATAAGTTTGTTATAACAATAAGAATCTACTTTTAACCATCCCATTCTAATAGGAAAGAAAGGCTTCTGAATAGTTTTCTCTCCTTGTGAGTAGGGTTCCCGTGTTTTTTAACACGGTTTTATGATGCTTACCGATGAAGGCAGAGAAGTTATGGAGGAGGCCCTGGAGAAACTCTCTTTAGAGAGAATGGATAAGGATGGTTTCACATTTGATGTGGAGGATGACAGCACTTTAACATAGACCTGTCAAAACGGGTTGAGCCCGCGGGCCAACCCATTTTAGCTCGCCAAAATTGGTGGGTTGGGTTGGTTAAATCCTGGCTCATTTTGATCCCAGGTCAAAATAACCCGGCTCACTTAACCCGCAACCCACCCGGGTTGGCTCGTGGGTTGCACCCAAAAAAAAAAAAAGATAATGGAAAAAATGAAGATGATAAAGATGAAATTGATTTGTCAAACCATGATTCTAATACTCTTCCTAGACAAGTTAATATTGATGATTGAGATATGAGAATTTGACGACATTTTTGGAGTTAGATTGGTGTTTTACTATTTTAATATTGTTGAACATATTTATATTTGTTTGAGTTTCATGTACATTTAGTTTGAGGTTAAGTTTGATGTGGTTTGTAATATTTAAACTTACTTAAATTGGTTTAATTTGTATTTTTCTACACTTATTTTGTGATTTTTTAAGGTTTTTTTGGTTTTTTTTTTAAAATTTAAAGTGAGCCAACCCGTGAGCCAGCTCACGGGCCAACCCGAATAACCCACCAACCCGGGTGGGTTGAGCCGGGTTGGCAAAAAACTAACCCACCACTAAAGTGAGCCAACCCGGCCCGGCTCACTTTTTAGCTAACCCGTGGTGGGCTAACCCGGATGGGCCGGGTTGGCCCGTTTTGACAGCTCTACTTTAACGACTGATTATCATCTTTGTCTTGTAGGCATGTTTCTTACTAATAAAACCATTCTAGCAGCTATAATGAAGGAACACTTATAGAGGCCAATAAGGGGGTGTCCATCACAAAGATTAAGATTAAGGATGTTCAAAACCAAACCAAACATTTTGAAATCACCAAATCAATAAAAATCAAAAATTTAAATCAAAAACTGCAAAAAATAAAAAAATTAAAAATATCACATACTTTTTGTGGTTAGTTTCAGTTTTTAGATCTTTTATAAATAAAAAAAATTGAATCAAACCGAACAAACTGCATATTGTAATTATATTATTTTTTATTTTAATAATTAGTAATAAGTATTAAATAATTTGCTAATTTTCCTTTGTTTTATAATCAAGATGCAGATTTTACCTTTACATGTTAAAAAATGATGTACTAATAGTGTTAAATATCAAGTGATGCATAAATTACTATTATGTTAAAAAAAGAGTTGAGATTATCATTTTATATTAATGCTAAATAGAAGTAAAAAAATAATTTTAAACTAAAATATGTTAAAGAAAATTTAATAAAAATAAATTCATTTTAAAATAATATAACATAATAAATATGTAATTTTGCTTATAGACTTTAAATTATGATAATATATTAAAAATAAATAAAAAAAATCGTCAAACTGGTATGAACCAAACCGCAAAAGATTTGTTTGGTTTGGTTTGGATTTGATGTTATATTAAAACTTAATCACATCTTTATTTTATGTTTGGTTTGAATGACTTTTTGTCTAAAAATTGAATCAATCCACACTGCGAATACCCCTAACAGAGACAAACCAAAGGGTGTTTATGCATTAATTTTTCACAAAATTGATCAGGAGAGGATTCTAGAGGATGGGTCGTGGAGTTTCGATAATCATTTACTCATTTTGGGGAGACTCAATGCAGGGGACATTTCCAAATAAGATCCTTTTGTTTCATATTCCCTTATGGGTTTAGGTGCATGACCTTCCTATTGGGTTTATGACGCAAACAAATGGGAAGCACTTAAGCAATTTTATTAGCAAGTTTATTGAGTATGGCCATGAGAATAACGCTAGAGGTTGGAAGAATTGCATGTGAATTTGTGTCAATGTAGATGTCAGAGTGCAATTGCAGAAAGGAAAGAAGGTCAGGAAGCCAGGAGTAGATTGGAGGTTGGTGCAATTCAAATATGAAAGGATGGAGGTGTTCTATTTTATTTGTGGCATTATGGGCCATAGCAAGAAATTATGTCTTTGGTTGAGAGGAAGATGATGGTGTTAGGGAGTGGGACAATTCGCTTAGGGTGGAGCAATGGGGGAGGACCACGATTGATGTATGAAGGTGGTTAGTTTCTGGTGATAGGAGTGGCCTGGAAAATTGGAATGGCAAAGAAGATCAGAAGGAGCCCACTAAATTAATAGTAAATGTGGGGAGTGAGATGAGGGGTGTTAGTTATAATATGAGAGTTAATAGGGATCCCCAAAATTCGGGAAAGCAAATCAATCTAGGTAATATGCACATTTCAGAGGAGGTCAAAAGTCAAAAGGAGGGGACAAAAAATGAGAGCATGCAGGGAGAGAAGAAAATGAGACGTGATAGTGTTGATGCTACGGATTTGGGTCAAATAGACGTGGCCCAAATAAGTGAGATGGACATTTCTGAAGTGAAGCAACCAAACCATTTTGTAGAGGTGGGTACTGGTTCCCAAGCCCATAAGGAGAAATGATTCTATTTATCTAGAACTATTGGGGCTTGGGAAACCCAAAGGCAGTTATTGTGTTTAAAGATCTGGTTCACACAACCACACCATATATTGTTTTCCTAATGAAGACGTTAGTAAATAAAAATAAAATAGAAGAGGTATGAATGAAAATAGGATTCGATTTTGCTTTTAGTGTGGATAGGGAGGGTCATGGCGGTGGCCTTACAGTGTTATGGAGGAAATCTATTTGTTGCTTTATCAAGAGTTTTAGTTAGAATTTCATCAATATGTATGTGGAGGATCCTGTCAAGGGACCTTGAGTCCTCATGGTTTCTATGGGGTGTCAGATCGTGCATGGAGGAGAGAATCATGGGATTTACTGAGGAGCCATTCGAACTCCATAAATCGGCCTTGGTGTGTGATCAACAATTTCAATGATTTGTTCTCAGATGATGACAAATGCGAAAGGGTGAAGCATCTCGCTTAGCTCATGAATAGTTTTTGAGAAGCCATGGTAGATTACAGCATCCAAGTTATTCCTTTCGAGGGGTACCTGTTCACATGAGTGAGAGTCGTGAGACTGATAGAATGATTGAAGAGAGGCTCGACTAAGCCATGGGGAACACAGGGTGGTTGAATTTACATCCAAATTCTCGATTAATAAATCTGTTGGCTTTTGTCTTGGACCATAGTTTGATTGCCTTATTCTGTGACGAGAAGCAATATACAAGGAGAGTAAAAATGTTTTACTTCGAAAATGCATGGTTGAGTGAACCTAGTCTTGCAAAAGTGGTGAACCAAAGCTGGGAGAATATGGAAGAGTAAGATCTTATTGATAAGTCAAATCTTATGTACATAGTGTTTGATATAAAATTTGCATGAAATGAATTTCTACAATTCTTGGAAATTTGAAAACAAGTTTTGTAAACTTTGAGAATTAAGTGCAGGGCAGTTTGGTATTAGGGTTAAATGGGAGTGGAATTAGGAAATTTTGAGTTCAAAACTGAGTTTCTTACATTTAAAAATCTTGAGAAGCATATATGGTTTGTCCTAAATGGATTTCTACATCAATGGAAAAGTTGATTTTAAAGTGGACAATCATGTACAATTCCACATGAAAATGTGTCATAATATGTAGAAATGCATGGAATGAATGATTTGAATTATGGAATGAGTTGTTTACTTTGATTGAGACCTAATGCTGTGAATTATGGAATGAGTTGTTACTTTGATAGAGACTTTATGATGTGAATTGTGGGAATTACTATATTATATGTTGTCAGACCAAGTGAGTGTGACCACTTGGCAAAACATGTAGCATGTTCTGAATTTGAGTTTATTAATGATGTTGATTATGAACTATCACGTTTTAGATTAGGTCTGAAGTGTTCGACCTTCGGCAAAATTTACTTTGAATGTCTTGCAATGATTTTAGTGATTGGATATGGGTGATGAGTGATTTGGTAAAGTGGTCTTTTTCACTTAAAAGGACAGTTGATGATGACCCTAGAGATGGAAGAGGATTAATTTCCCTCCTTTCTTGATATGTTTGTGTCTGTGTCTGTGTTCACAATGAAAGATATTTGTAGTTGGGAGCTTCATGAGGATTAACATGTATTTCGAGGAAGGAACATATGATTGTGTTAGAATTACAAGGGGTTGTTGTGTCCGAAGTTAGGCCATGAACTTATACTTAGTGGGAATACACTCTCTAATATCTATTTACAACTACCAACTTGGTTGTCGTTCATGCTTCTAATCATGACGGAAGAGTGAAGATTCATTCAGTGAGGGTGGATGGCATATAGTAAGTACATTGGAGGACAGTCCAAACAGTCCAAAGGAACTGGGGGAATGTTGAGTGGTGATAACCCAACAAAGGGCATTTCCGGTTAGTTCAGGGGACTTGCGAGCCTCACTTGGCATTCTTGACTAGAGTGGAGTTGTATCCATGGTTGGTGAGAACGCCATGTCCAGTACCGGCATATGACATGTCCTCCCAATCTTCATCCATATGTTGTGTAGCACCATGAAGGCCAAGGAGGCTCAATGTTTGTGTTGGGCCCAAGAATAAGGATAGGGTGAAAGTAGAACTATGGATTAGGATGTCGTGAGTGACATATGTTAGAATACGACACATAGTGGTTGTCTAGGTTATACGTGGGACTTGATGTCTGTATATGTAGTTTTCAAAGGGATGTAGTACTCACTCCCTTATTACCATTTTCAGGATCAAATGTCGAGCACGTCGTCGAATCCCCCATTCTTCATTGATGCCATCAAGACACGGTAAGAATACGATGATATGCTCCATACCAGGGTACAGACCCCACATAGTTGACTTCTATGTTTGGTGGACCAAGCCCATATCGTCGTACTATCACTTCATCATGTCTGTGCTAGAGGTTGTTATCCTTCCGAGTCGCATTCACCGTCTAAAGACTATGTGATGTCCTCTTCTGGATTCGACTCTTCATCTGAGGATATAAAGAACATTTCCCCTACTCTAATGTCTTCTTGATTGGTGTTGCCTAAGTCTTAGGTACCACCCAAGGTAAACTTGGAGGAGGATGCATCTTTCAAGGATTTGTCGATGAATGAGGAGGACTTCGTTAAGGAGTCTTGCTAGGAGGCCTCTTACATCTAATTATACTTCTTTTGTGGATACAATTGATTTTGGGCTTAGAAATAAGTGACTGCTATAAGTCTTAGGTTTTTGCCCTTATGTGTATTTTGGGATGGATAGACCTAGGCTCATACCTTTTGTACTTAATCAATTATTACTACTTTACATCACTTTACTTTACTTATTTGGGTTGCATATGTTACACACTGGTTTCACTGAGACGCATTATATTTTGATACTTTTATGGCACACGACACTTATTTATCTATATTTGGTGACCATGGAGGTTCACTTGTTTATCATTATCTACTATTTGAACATGTATGGTTTATTTATGTTTCTATTTTACTCACCGACAAGAAGTTTTAACGCATTAAGCGGTCTCTACGTGTTATTAAGCATGTTTTAAAAAATCAAGAGATGGTTTACAAAATTGGAATGGAAAATATTTTTAATTTCACCAAAAAAATTCACTATCTTTTCTTATCTTTTGAGTTAACCTTATCTTTTCATTTAGTAAATCAATAAGTTATTTTCAAATATTATATTTAAGGCTGTTACATGGATCTAGTGGATTATGCTCTATGTATTTAATGTTACTTATTTTGTTCTTCTCAATAAGGACCAAGTTGGTCTGATTACACCTGGAAAGGAGTTGAAACAAAGGGATCTACTGTCTTCGTTTCTTTTTATTATATTACTGAAGGCCTATCAACTATCATTAAAAAGTTTATCAGCCAAAGGGATTTTCACATAATTAAAGTTTGCAGAGGTGTAGCTATGGTGTCGCACCTACTATTTGCAAATGATAGTTTCCTTTTTTATAGAGCCACAATTCAGGTGTACAAAATTAAAGGAGATATTGAGCGTGTATGAAAAGGTGTCGGGTCAATAAATAAATTACCATAAATCTAAAGCCATTTTCAGCAAAAATATCATTGTAGAGGATTGAAAAGTAGTGTTGGGTCTATTGGGTGTCAATGAGGGTTTTGGAAATGAGAGATACTTAGGAGTACCATCAAGTATTTGATCGTAGCAAGAAGGCTACTTTTAACTTCGTAAAAGAGTGCATTTGGAAGAAGATCTCTCAATGGTGAGGGAAGATGTTGTCCATAGCTGGTTGTGAGGTATTAATTAAATTTGTTGCGCAAGTTATACCTTCTTACTATATGAATATGTATCTTTTTCCTCCTTGTGATGAGCTTAAGCGCATGCTTAATTATTTCTGGTGGGATTCCTTTTCTACGAGAACCAAGGGTATCAAATGGATGTCATGGGATAAATTGACTATGAGTAAGGAGTGTGGTGGTCTGAGTTTTCGTGTCTTCTATGACTTTAATTTGGCCATGCTAGGAAAGCAAGGGTGGAATTTCATTTCCAACCTAGATTCTATGGTATTTAGGATCTTCGATGCTAAATATTTTCCTAGTGTGGTTTTTTTGGACGCTTCGGTTGGTCATAACTCATTCTATGCTTGGCGTAATATTTGTGCTTCTCAAGTAGTGTTGAAAGAGGGTTATAGATGGTGAATAGGCTTAAGCTCCAACATTAGCATGTGTAAGGAATCGTGGTTACCTAATAGGGGAAAAATATTACCCACCTTGAATGAAAACATTGATTTGCATGTTAATGACCTATTTCTGCACGATGTAAAGCAATCAAATGAGATCCTTATTGACAATTTGTTTGGTCAGGAAATTGCTAATGCTATTTTATAGGTTCCTTTATTGGATCCTGTGAGGGAGGACAAACGCATTTGGGCAAAGGAAAAGCATGGCAATTATACAGTTAAATCTGCCTATCATTTTATCATGGAGAAGATTGTTGATAATTCCCATTTGAAAGTCGCAGGGAGCTAGAACAGCTTGTGGAAAGTTAAAGTTCCCCCAAAAGTTTGCTTTATGGCTTGGAAAACAGGGAGAGATTGTCTTCTTACAAGGGTAAAACTTAAAGATAAGTGTGTTGATTATCCATCTTTATGTGTTTGTTGTGATTCTGGTCTTGAAAATAGCTGGCATCTTTTTATTTGATTGTGAATTGAGCCAAGCATGTTGGAGGAAAGTTGATTATGGAAGCATGTTGGTCCCATCATGCACTTGTGTAACAACTTTAAGGATCTCCTTTTTCTTGATTTTGTAGACTTTGGAAGATAAGAAAATTAAATTGATGCTAATGGCCATGTGGAGTATCTGGTATAACATAAACAAAAAATTATGGGGCCAAAAAGATGTTAGTGTAGATTGATGCATAGCTAGTGCTGACAGAGTTCTCCAAGACTGGAAATTTGCTAACAAGAAGGGTGAGACTACGGTGGGCAAAATGGAAGTGAATCCAGAAGTATCTTGGGCTGCTCCTCCTAACAACATGATTAAATGCAATGTTGATGTAGCATTTTGGAATCTTTACATAAAATAGGTTGGGTCTGTGTGTGAGAAATGACCAGGGGCAGTTTCTGGTAGCCAAATCAGAATTCCAAAATGCTTGTCATAAAGTGATTGTGGAAGAAGCTATCGATCTGCTTAGTGCCATGAAATGGATGATGTCTATGGGGTTCACTCATGTTATTTTTGAGTTGGACAATAAGGTTGTGGTGGACAAAGTGATCAAGCCTGTAGTTGATGTTTTAGAATTGGAAGTTCTTATTAGAGTGTCAAGGTTCCTTTCTATTAATGAGAACTTTAGTGTTCAATTTACTAGGAGACAAACCAATATGGTGGCTCATGTCCTAGCCAGGGCCTCCATATCGTATGCTTGCTTGAATGTTCTTGAGCATATTCCTCTTTGTATTGCTTCATTGATTTTTAATGAATGAGTTAAGTTGGTTTGTATGTAAAAAAATTTCATTCTAATATGCTTTCATATCCAATCTTAGTTTAATGTGAGTTACTTATGTGTTGTAATTTTAAAAGTGAAAAGAAAATTAAAATTAAAAATTGTGATAAAAAAATTAAAGAAGTTTAACATTTTAACTACTAAATATTATCTTAAAAAATATTTTAAATGATATAAATATATAATTTATTAAAAATTTTATTTAAATTTTCATATATTTTTTGTGTGTATGAAAAGTAAAAGATAGAAAAACCCGGACATCATCATGATAAGACACTAGAAATATTATTAAGGGGATAAGAACCTTTTAAATATGATGATCCATTATCAAGATTTCTATTTCCTTATATAATAGGCTTACCCCATTGTTTTGCATTGTACTCTTGTCGTCTTATGATTTGGTGTAGAACTAATACTTGTTGATATCGTATCCTTGCCAACTTCTAACATTTCTTTTTGACTCATTTGCTAACTTTCTTAACATTTTAGAAGCATTATCGTCACCAAAGATTGTATCTTTAAACCAATTTAGGAAAGTCTTGTTATGCTCTTTCAACACCTTATCCTTTGTCATTTTTGGGTTACTTTCCTTGACAAAGGTTTTGTGATGAACTATGTATGGTAGAACTTCATTATTGTTATTCAGTACATACAAACGAGTTTGTTGCAATTCCTCTAGACCCAGAGTTATAATATGCAGCCCTCGTGAACTCTTACCTCCCACTCTCTTGTCATGCCGAGACTCAGGAAGCCCAACATATTTTGTCTTTTCAATGTACTCTAAACAAAATTTAATAGCTTCTTCTGCAATGTACCGTTCAACAATGGATGCCTCAAGACGGTGTAGATTCTTTGTATACCCTTTTAAGATCTTCATGTATCGCTTAACCGGGTACATATACCATAAATAAATGAAACCACACAATTTAATTTCCCTCACTAAATGAACAATTAAGTGAACCATGATGTCGAAAAATGAATGAGAAAAATACATCTCCAACTGACACAAGATAATAGCAGCTTCATTTTCCAAGTCATCTAACTTTATAGGGTCAATGACTTTGCTATAAATGACATTAAAGAAAAAGCACAGACGAGTTATGGCATGCCTCACTTTGTTGGATAAAATGTCTCGAATCGCCACAGCTAATGGTTGATGCATCACGGTGTGGCTTATATGAAAAAGTTATTTGAGTTAACAAAGTGGAAATTAAATAATTTTTATATAGTATAAATATTTTATTTAAATTTGAGATAATTGTAGTTGTTTTCCTTTAGTATTAACGTAACACAACTCATTTTTAAACATTTGTAAATACAACAAACTAACCTTTTCAAATCAAATTAACAACGTAACAACATTCTATCAATGTGCAACTGCGCATAGTTTAGCTGCATGAGTTGCCATAGACAAGGTTTCCGACATGGTCAACTCCTCCTCAATTTACTCGAAGCACTTTCCACCATTTGGTACTTCGATGCCACCAAATGTCTCCATGCACTCTCTCCATCACAATGGGTCACATTCCATAGCAATCTATTTTCATCCACAACAAACATCATCTCCTCTTACATTGCCCTTGACAGAGTGCTCCATGAACGCAAAATGTTTGATGATTTGCCCCACAAAATAGTTGTCTCTTACAACACTCTTATCACCGCTTATTGTCGACGCAGGGATGTAGATGATGCTTGGAACTTGCTCTGCCAGATGAGGGGGAGTGGTTTTGCACCTACCCAATACACCCTCACCAGGTTGTTGTCGTGTGAGTTGTTGAATCATTCTCAGGGTTTTCAGCTGCACGCTTTGAGCATTAGGAATGGACTCTTTGATGCCAATGCCTTTGTAGGTACTTCTTTGTTGGGCTTGTGTGAGAGGCATGGATGTTGGGATGAACTGTTTTTGGCATTTGAAGATATGCCCCTGAAGAGCTTGGTGACATGGAACTCCATGGTGTCTTTGCTGGCACGTAATGGGTTTGTTGAAGAGTGTAAGATTTGGTTTCGTGATCTTGTGGGGACGAGGATTGCTTTATCGGAAGGTTCTTTTGTTTGGACTTGTTGATTCTGAGGAGGATTTGGAATATGGTGAACATATACATTGCTTAATGGTTAAATATGGGTTTGGTTGTGAAATTACTACATCTCATCAGTGTGTATGTCAAATGCATTGGTAAAAAGTGAGAGACCTATGATGGCGTTGGATTTGTTTTTGAATATTGCAAGGAGAGGATTAATGCCTAGTTAGGCCACATTTGTTACTGTTATTGACTCATGTACTAGTTTGAGAAACTTTCTATGTGGAGAGTCTGTCCATGCTAAGGTAATTAGGAGTGATTTTGAACCTGATGTTATTGTGGGTACTACATTGGTAGACTTTTATGCTAAATGTCATAGTTTTGAACCTAATTAAGAGTCACGTTCGCATGCTGAGTCAACGGAGTGGAGTGGGGGAAAAAAACATGACTAATGATATTGTTAGCGATACTATTACGTTGGAAAAAGGTGCACAGGTAGTGCGTGCAGGTAGTGAGTATATCAGTGAGGTACGAATGTACAGAGGGGGAATCTTTTTGGCATTGGACCTTTGGGCACCATTCTGGGTGATTTGGGAGATACTAGAAATTCTATAATTCTTCTAGACTATCTTATCGTTTTACTGCATCTATTTTTATATATTGTTGCCTTCATTTCTGTGTAGAGGTGGAAGTAATAGACTTTATATCATTTGAGAAATATACAATTTGATTACTCTTTTGGGTGTTGTTATTGTGAATTGTTGAATCTTACAGTTAGAGGTCGGTTCCTTACAACTGGTATCAGAGCTCCTTACCTGGGAGATTTGCATGGCGATGACGAGAAACATGGATACGAGATTCAAAGCTTTGGAGGAGAGGATGGAACGATCAAAGGAAGATGCGTGCCGGTTGGAAACGGGACAGATAGAATTGCAACAAAGTATTACTGAGATGATGAGGATGTTGCAAAGTTTGACGTAGAATCGCAAGAATCCTAATCGAGACGGTGACAAGATCAAAGGTGGAGGGAGTAATAACGGAGGTGGAGGAGATCATGACACACATATAGAACAAGAAAAAAAAATTGAACTCCCAATTTTTTATGGAGTGAATGTGTGAGAGTGGTGTCTAGGGTTGAACGTTACTTGGTCGTGAATTACATTGTTGACGCTGAAAAAATACCAGTGGTGTTGATTGTCTTGGAGGGGGGAGCTCCCCATTGGTATCAATGGTGGGAAATGACGTTAGGGGAAGCAACATGGGATCGATTCCGGACAGATGTTGTTGGACGATTTCAACCAGAGTTCATCGAAGATCCTTTCAGAGAAATTTTCCGATTAAAACAGACTGGCACAGTACTGGAATATCGCAAGGACGTTGAACTAATTAGTAGCACAGTTCGCAACATCGATGTAGTGTTTTTGAGAGGAATCTGGCTAAATGGCGTAACGAACTCCATCAGAGTGGAATTGCTACTGAAACCCGATAATTCATTGGAGAAGATGATGTAGAAGGCGCAACGTATCGAGAGCAACAACTTGGCATTGACCAATGAGATGATTGGTGGTATTGGGCCAAATCGCAGTAAAGGGCCTTATTATGGATCCCAAACTCGGGCATTTACCCATAATACCAGTGTCAACATGGGCCAAAATCAAATTAGGCCCATTAATAGCTTAGTTACTCCTACGATCACCGAATTAGAGGCTTCTAAGAATTTAGGACCCATTTGGGGAAGGGGAAACACGATGGGAGGCGAAGCTGCGTAGTGCACAGAGTCGCAAAGAATTGTGAGCCGGAACAGTAGTCGGCTGCTGCCGCATACGTAGTTACAAGATTGTTCGCAAAAAGATCTGTGTTTCCATTGTGAAGAAATATGGAACCTAACTCATCGTTGTCGAAATCGACAACTGCACTTACTCATAGTCAATGATGGAGAGGGAGAAACAGTGGGAGAGGTTGCGAATCAGGAGGAAGCCACGGGGGAAATGATTAGCGAAGAACCTATGTTGCAATTATCTACACAAAGCTTATTGAGGCTATCATCAAGTAGGACAATGTGTTTATGGGGAAGCATCAATGGTACAAAGGTAATTGTTTTGATTGATTATGGAGCCTCGCATAATTTCGTCAAAGATTTTGTGGTTCACATGCTGAAACTAGTTATCGAAGATACACCTAAATGCCAAATGAAGGTGGGTAATGGTGAAATTTTAGATTGTCATGGGGTCTTCCGCAAGGTTAAAGTGTCATTACAAGGAGCTGATGTAGAAAAGGATTTTTACCTTTTTAATTTGGGAGGAGCTGATGTGGTGTTGGAGTTAGACTGGTTGCAAGGACTGGGAAACATCGGGGCTATCTTTCATGATTTAACTCTGAGTTTCATAAAAGAGGGTAGGGAGATTGTGATTAAGGCAGAACCATCCTTAATCAGAGCTATTGCATCATATAAGTCCCTGATAAAGGCTTTGGCAGATGAGGGTCAGGGTTTTTTAGTTACTGAACGAAGGGAGAAATTGGAAGCAGGAGGAACAAAAGGTATGTGGCCAGATCTGTCTGAGATTTTGGAAGGACTCAATGAAGTTTTCAATGATGAAATTCCTTTTCCTCTTAGCAGGCAACAGGACCACGCAATTATTTTGAAACAAGGGAGTGAAGTCCCTAATATTCACCCATATCGATACCCTCACTACCAAAAATCAGAGATTGAAAAAATAGTTGATGAGCTTCTGAATTCTGGTTTTATTTGACCCAGTACAAGTCCTCTTTCAAGTCCGGTGATTTTGGTAAAGAAAAAAGATGGAGGTTGGCAGTTGTGTGTATACTACATAGCTTTGAATAAGCTCACGGTGGCAGACAAAATTCCTATTCCGGTGATTGAGGAATTGTTGGATGAGCTAGATGGGTAAGAAGTGTTCTCTAAATTGGATCTTAAATCTGGAAATAATCAAATCCGGATGCGGGAAGAAGACATTGCTAAAACTGCTTTCCGAACTCATGAAGGGCTTTATGAGTACTTAGTGATGTTGTTCAGGTTTACGAATGCTCCATCTTCATTCCAAGTGCTAACGAATGAGGTATTGCGACCTTTTCTTCGAAAATTTGTATTGGTATTTTTTTATGATGTATTGATTTATAGCAGAGACCGTGAGACTCATGTGGGGCATTTAAGGGCTGTTTTGGAGGGGCTACGATAGAATCAATTGTTTGCTAATAAAAAAATGTTCCTTTGGGAAAAATCAAGTGGAATATCTGGGTCATGTGATCATAGAGGCAGGTGTACAGGCTGATTCCAGTAAAATCATTGTTGTGCAGCAATGGCCAATTCCTAAAAATATTAAGGGGTTGTGTAGGTTCCTTGGTTTGACTGGTTATTACCGGAGGTTTGTGGAGGAGTATGGGAAGCTTGCTAAACCTCTAACCAATCTTTTAAAGAAGAATGCTTTTGAGTGGAACCAAGAAGCTCAACTAGCCTTCGAGAATTTAAAACAGAAGATGTGTGCTCTGCCGACACTAGCAATGCCTAATTTTGATAAACCTTTCATGGTCGTGATTGATGCCTCCGGAAAGGGTATTGGGGCAGTTCTTATGCAAGAGGGGAGACCTTTAGCTTTTGTAAGTCAAGTTTTTTCCTTGCGTGCTCAAGGAAAATTAGTCTATGAAAAAGAACTGATGACAATAGTATTTGCTATTCAAAAATGGCATCCTTGTTGGGCAGGCATTTCATTGTGCTAACTAATCAAAGAACCTTGCATTTTCTAATGGAGCAGCAAGTTTTGGGGGAAGATCAACAAAAATGGATTTCTAAATTGATGGGATATGACTTCGAGGTGCAATACCATCCAGGAAAAGAGAATGTGATGGCAGACGCTCTTTCTCGTCAAATGCTATTCTCCTCTATTTCCACTGTGGCATTACCGTTATTAGAAAAGATGGAACAAGAGTAGCTGGTTGATCCGTCTTTGAAGACCATTATGTAGGACTTATTGGTGGGAGCAGATTGTCCAGCGGATTACACCTTGGTCAATGGAAAGCTGTTGTATAAATGGTGTTTGATTATTCCTCCAAGGTCTTCATTAATTCCCCTGCTATTAAAGGAGTATCACAACTCTCCCATTGGCGGTCATTCAGGTTTTTTCACGACCTACAAATGATTGGCAAGTCTGGTTTATTGGAAGGGTATGAAGAAGGATATTAAACAGTATGTGGCAGCTTGTGGCACTTGTCAAATCAGTAAATTTGCCCTGGCACTTGTGGGTTTGTTGCAGCCATTTCCCATTCCTACACAGGTATGGTCCGATATATCTATGGATTTCATTGGAGGTTTACCGAAGTCGAGAGGGTTTGATACCATATTTGTGGTGCTGACCGTTTGTCTAAATATGCCCATTTTATTCCTCTATGTCATCCTTATACAGCTCATGAAGTGGCAATTGTATTCATTAAAAATGTGGTGAAATTACACGATTTTTCATTGTCGATTGTGTCGGATCGGGACTGAGTTTTTCTCAGCCTCTTTTGAATTGAGCTATTTAAACATGCAGGGACCCGCCTAAAGTACAGTACATCGTATCATCCCCAAACAAATAGGCAAACATAAATTGTGAACAAATGTTTGGAGACCTATTTGCACTGTTTTTGCCATCCCAAGCCTCGTCAATGGCATTTGTGGTTGCATTGGGCGGAGTTCTGGTATAACACGAATTACAAGAGTTCTTCGGGTTTGACTCCTTTTAAATTAGTATATGGTTGCGATCCTCCTACTTTATTTCGAGCTGGTAGTGGTTCTCTGGTAGAGGAGGTGGAGATTTTGTTGAAGGAATGTGATGTTATTCTGCAGGAGTTGTATGATCAGTTGTGTCATGCGCAAAATAGGATGAAACAAGTTATGATAAGAGGCGGAGAGATGTGCAGTTTGATGTAGGCAGTGGTGCCTTCTCAGTAGGTATGACCCATTCCACCTATGTTGCAGGAAGATTGGGAGCTGAAAGTCTATCCAGAACAGGTGGTTCAGGATCCTAGTGGAGCTTTCATTCTTTTATGCAACTACTTTCGATGTTATGTAGCTATCTATGCTATCGTTTTATTGGCTACAATTCTGTAAAGTTTATAAAGCTTTATGTAATTTAACACTAAAGAGTCCAAAATAAGATTATAGAGCTTTATGTAATTTAACACAGAAGTAGGGAAAAAGAAGAACGAAAAACACATCATTAAAATCTATCCCCTCAAACAGGATCGACCTACGAACCTTGAGTTTACAAGATTGATGCCTCACCACTCTCTTCATCTTGCTCCTCATTTTTTTTTTCTTTCCAACTTCTTGAATGCTTTCTATTTTGTCTGCTACAGTGACAGGAGGAGTAGGAGATTCAATTTTTGATTGTGTGTTTTGACAACACATCTTTTCGTATAGCACAAACACAATATTGATTAAGTTTCACCTACTTAATGTTATTAAAAAATAAAAATAAAAAACATTATAATTTTGTCATATTTAAATTTGATAAGAGAAAATTTATTCTTATTTTGTACATGTAAGATAAAAGTTGTAAAAAAATCACAAGGGTGATGAACAAGGTTAAATTTGTAAAGTATAATAAAAAAAATTACTAAAAAAATTAAAGTTAAAAATTAAATTATAAAAATTATCTCATAGAACTATACCAAATTATATCAAAGCAAGTGTTAAATATGATACAAACATCAAATTATATCCATCGATGATTATAATAAGCTCATCAACTATTGCAAATTAAATTAGTATTGTTTTGGTAAATTAAAAAATAACATGTAAATTAGGTTGGTATATGATAACTAAAAAAATACTTCTCATTTTTTTGCCTTTCCAACACTTTAATAGATTTAAATGATTGAAGGAAAGAAGGGAAAAAAAAGTACAAGCTATTCTACATTTATAAAATTAGTATTTGTAAAAAAATTTAGGTTTAATTATGTTTCTAGTCCTTAAAATTAAGATAACTATTTTTTAGCTCTTCATAAAAGAATTTATTTTTATTAGTTCCTCAAATTTTTGAAAAACTACTTTTAATCCCTCTTATTTTTTGCATTAATGGTGTCACAATTTGTGGAGATTTGTTATTGTCAAAAATATATATTTTATAATTTAATTTCTTTAAAAATAATTTGACAGTTTAAAACAGATATAATATGTAAAAAAATTGTGACAATTCTATATTTATCTATTTATTTTTCTTCTTTAAAACCAACAGAATATATAAAAAAGGTCACTAAACCATATTCGTCAAACATTTTGACAGTTAAAAATCACTAGAAATCATTTTTCAAAAAAAAATTGACTGTTAAAAATTATTATAAATTGTAAAATCATGAACATATTAAAAGAGAGACTAAAAGTGGCTTTTTAAATATTTGAGTAACTAATAAAAATAAATTATTTTCTTAAGGACTAAAAATAATAATTATTCAAATTTAAAGGACTAAAAAAAATAGTTTTATTATTGTATTGATCAAATCAAATCAAATATATTTTACTAAATCTAATATGAAAGAATTAAATCAAATCATTCCATTATTATCTAAAAAAAATGAATAGGCTTAGTTGTACTTTTGTAGGTGATTTGCAAATTCATGTAGGAACGTATACGGATAGCTGAAGCATAAACTAATTTTTATTTTCACGATAATTGTGTTTGTACAAGTTCACCGCGATGAAGAGAGTGCATATTAATTCATGTAGGTTTTTCTTCTCTACATTTTTCTCCCTTTTATGTTCTTAAATTGTGTTGCCATAGCATCAGATAGAAATTTGAGTAGCTTTTTCTTTTCAACATTTTTCTCCCAATTATGTTCAAGGTGCCGAACTTGGAGGCAATATGAAAATTAGTTAGCACCTAACATTGTGTTGGGATCAGATTACAAGCTAACATGTAGGCCATGTGCGCCACCTTAATAATAATATCTGATCATTAATAAAATTATTAGATAACTGCTATGAGCATTTATAAGTTTACCATAACATTACCTTAACAGAACCTGTCAAGGAAAAATCTGTATCTGTGATGATGACAAGCATGACAAGTTTATAACACAATTTGTGATCCAAACAAATTGCAATTAATTTTACAATTGTTAATGCATAGTTACACATGATATTATTGCACATTCTAAAAGTATGTTTACCATGATATTATTGCACATTCTAAAAGTATGTTTACCGTCAGAGACATACTGAGAGAAAAAATAAAATAAATACACAAACCATCCCAAAGTCAATCAGAATAAATAAAAAGTGGATGCATAACCTACATAGTCACTACTCCGCAACCGGTAAAACAAATCGTCATATCGACCACCAACAGCCAGCAAGGTATAATAACCAATGTTAAATAAATAAAATAAAAAGAAAGAAAGTTTAAAATTTGCTAAATTCCGTCAGAAAAAGCGTTAGCGACGGATTTTGCGACGAAATTAGCCACGGATTTTGCGACGGAATTTTCTGGCACGAGTAGCGCCAGAGGTGCTGGATTTTGGCGCGATTAGCGCCAAAGTGGCACAGTTAGCGCCATAAGTGCCCCAGAAAGCCTGTTTTCGCTGGAATTTGGCGCGGATAGCGCCATAGTGGCGCGATCAACGCCAGAACGCGACCTGGACCACTATCAAAGTCCATTTTTACGAATTTTTGGGCAAAAACTCAGATTTTCTTCTTCCTTGAGCCGTTTCTGCCATTGACAAGCATGGGAAGCTTCATATCTTCTCCATACTTCATCTAAACACCTTTTACCCAACTAGGAAAGTGATTCGAACCTCGAAATGAGCTAGATCCTAGTTTCAATCTCTCGAAAAGATAACCAATCGGAGAAATCCAGTTCTCTAGGGAATATCCTCAGAGCTTGGATTTTGAGAAGAAAGGAGTCATTTCAGAGGCATTCAAGCTTGGAAAAGCTATCCTCTAACCTTCCTCGACTGTTTAGAGGTAAGAAACTCGAGCTTTAACCGGTTATTTCTAAAAGATAATTCTTGATGAGTTTTGATGAATTTTGAATAAATGAGTGAGTTGGAGTCGAAATTAGGCTTGGATTCTGTTGAAAAGTATGCTCAGGAGGTTGTTCTGATAAAGTCTGAGCCTTGAATCATGAGTATTGATAAAGTTTAGTTTTGACTCTGACATCTGTATGAGTAGGAAGAATGTTGATATAATGATGAGTTTGAGCCTAGGTACCTTTACAAAAGATGTTCAGGAGGCTAAATAAATGGTGAAAGTGTGTTGAAATAACCGTTCTGATAAGCTTGACAAATATGGATAATTGGCCTGGTTAAGGCAAGTGAATCCTTTGAATTGGCTCATACAGAGTCTTGTAGGGACTCTAGTACGTTGAATAGGTCGAGATAGATCCTGTTGAGGGTCTGTGAATTGCCTTTGAGGTGATTAGCCCTAATAACCTTAAGATAGAAACAGAAATGTTTAATGAAAGGAATTAGCCTTGTTTTATCATTCTAACGGTTGAGGACCGTTATTAATGTTTACATGCTCTTGTGTAGGGCGTGATTCTGACATCACTGGTGGTGGTGACCACAGATCCAGGAGAGCCGGTACAGTGCTGAGAGCAGGTAAACTCTTTGTTCTTGGGAGTGTTTCCCTTGATTGTGTTCCACCATTCTCCAGAGGGAGTGATGGTTAATGTATGAAGTTATGCATGTATATTGAAATTGTGTTTTCCCATTTTGATTGAAAACATGTACTTGATGTATATGAATTGAGGTTGTGTGTATTGTGGGTTATTGAGATTCTCTGGCCAGTAGAATGGACTAAATATGGACTTCCCTTAGAGCCAGAGTTACGTGGAACAACTCTAAGTGGTCAATATATGTGTGTGTGTGATAAAACCTGAGAGAACGCACCTGTTACAGATGAGCTTCTCTCGGAAGTGCCATATATGTCCGAGTGAGTCCTGGAATAAGATACCTGTTGCAGATGATCTTTTCCCAGGCAATACAGTATAGATATATTTATATATGTGAGTGAATCCTTGGAGAATATACCTGTTGCAGATGATATTTCTCAAGGAATATAATATATCTATCTTGTGTATGTTGTATATGAGTTGAAATATACATGTTATATGTTATGGCTTGAGAGCTGTGATGGCTGGTTGTGATGCCAATTTTGATATTATATGCATAGAAGTGAACCAGGGGGAGGGAAGACCTCTAAGGACCCTGAGTTTACTAAGATTGTTATCTCACCCCGTGTATGAGGATGATATTTGCAGGTGAGACGCAGGGAAAAGCCGAGAAATCCCAGGGCAAGAGGCCTATGCAGGGATAGATTGTACATAAACCTTAGGCATAGTTGATGAGAGCGTGTTGGCTCTATTCTTTTGTTATTTATGCCTATGGATTTTGTGGTTTTGTACCTTGAGGGGATTATATGTACATTTGTGTACAGAGAATGTATATTTTGATACTTCACCATGTATAATGTACAGCTGATGTTATAATGACGTCATATTTTGTTTTGCTTCCAAATCAAATTGTTTATTTTGAAAATTGCTGCGTAAATGGATATAATGGAATGTTAACAAACCAGACGCGTACGGGGCGTTACACAAGGCACCTTCAGAGAGAGATCCTGGACTGTTTTCCTTCCTTAAGTATACCTTCCAAGACAAGTTCAACTTCATTAGAATCACCAACATATACATATTCTAGCCCTTCTAATCCTTGATATGCAATTCCAAGAACCATCAGGCAATAAAAATATTTTAAAAATTAAGATGTGCCCATTTTTTATCAATTAAAAAATGCAGAATTTATGGAACATGGATAACTTTATTTTACAAATATTCCACGACTTGTCTAAGCCACACACCAAGGCGGGCAAGCCCTCTAGCCCCTTAGCATTGATTGGGGGATACTATTCCAGTACACCAAAATAGTCCCACATTACTTAGGAAACGAGGCTAAGGTTAATTTAACTAACTGAGGTCCCTTTTAAGAGCAAAATCGTGAGGCTCAAACCAACAAAAAAGCAGACAAGCATACTTTCGTTTATAAATGACCTAAGCACACACCATCATGAAATTATTATTCCTTTACATATTTTGATTGTTCATAATGTAGCACTTGATGTTGGATATCATTCAATCTCAATCATTGTCAATTATCATATTTTTATAGAATAGCTCTTTCACACACTTGGAGTGAAGCTTTTAAAAGAGCTTGGAAGAGTCAGATACACAACAGTATCTCCAATCCAATAGTTTATATTTACATACGACAAATCATAAGTAGGGAGTGAGAAGTGTTTGTTACAAAATGCAATCATGGTACTGATAAAAAAAGATTTAATAATTTATTTAAAAATTAAAAAGAAAATATTATAGTACCTGAAAAAACAAATCACTATGATAACTTTTAGTTGGTGGCATTAATGCATCTATATAGATATTTTTGTCAATCCTCCAAATTCTCAGGAGTCTCACAAGCTCAGACAATTCATCAAGTGCCTTGGATGCACGTTTATCTGCAATAGTTTACTATTTGTCAGTGAGCATGAACCATATGTAATTTATATTAAAATATGATTTTAAGATTATTACGTGATGGAAGAGCTCCTCTCAGTCGTGGGAGTACCTGATCAGCAGATCCACAGAATCTTAAACCTACAGTCTGTAACCTGTTTACCATAGCCTCTGCTAAATTCAGTTCCTGGAAAAGTATTAAAATTGCAAGTGAATAATTTCATTTGAGAATTGTCTTCTTTGATTATTTTAATTATCAATGAAACTACAAAAACTTCAAAAATACTCATTGTAGCCAAAGATACGAGATTCCTTTGCAAATTTTCTCACCTGCAAAAGTTGCCGCCTTATCACAACCCATTTTGATTTCCTTTCTGAGGATTGTGGCTGCAAAGAACCCATCATTGAAAGAAGTTTCAGAAAATTAAAGATCCGTTATACTAGATCCTCATAAACTTAATCTAGGTTTTGTGATTGCATCACTAAGATAACATACCTCTGCTACTTTGAGTCTGTGTTCTAAATTGACTCCAATCCATGACCAAATTGCATCCAGAAGGTCACCATGGTTGAGATGAATGTCACATGAGTCATCATGGAAAAAACAAGTGACTATGTCCCTTGTGACCTGTAATACAATTGATAAATAAGCTAAGTTTAGTACCACAGAATGGCCAACATCATACAACACAATTCTGGAAGATTTGAGACACTGAATGAACAAATTTCATGTTAGGGAGAACATTCTGTCGAGGTTTGTTTAGATTAGATCCTCCTATTTCCTTGTTTACTAGGATTTCATTATCTGTACATATTTAGGGTACGAAAGTTTCTGTAAACACATTATCTAATTCTTGAATCATAGGATTCAACTGTGTAGTGATTATAATATAAATCTCAAGCAATTTAGTCATATCTCCAGTTTCACAAGTCTGTCTTCAGTATTTTATTTCAAAAATGGTATAATAAAGTACAACAGATTTATTTACCATGCCAATGAAATCTAGGACTTGAGCTTCAATAGTGAACCAAGTTGTATAGCAAACTACCGAGCATAATAGTGCTATCAAGGATAACTACTTATAACAACTTGCAGAACTTAATAATGAAAAAGAAAATGAAACCTGAACAAAATAATAGAAAGTCTAACAATATGCAGTAGAAAATAGCACCTTTATGACCTCTGCTTCTATCAATGCTGAGGTACCACCAATAATGTCAAAATCTCCCTGTGGGCAATGATTTTGTATTAAATGAGTTTGAACATGCAACAAAATTTGTCGGAAAGTTCCATGAAAAACATCATAGAAACTCCAAATAGATTCTTCATGGATTACAAGAGAAGATACTCATGATAGTTTTATATTCTTTCACCAAAAACCAAGGATGAAATATCAATTATTATTTGTATTGTTCCCTCGGATTGATTCAGTAAAAGGGAGGAACAAACACAGAAAAACTCATCAGAAATAATATGTAGAATAGTACCTAAAGGTAGTGGTTTGGTGATGAATGTCCAACTACTCTTCTGAAGACACATGATATATCATATCATTTGAATGAAGATTTCTAAAAATCATGTAGATTTATGTTTCACATCCAATCCTTATATCTAGTTGAAATCCAGCTAAAATAATGGAGAAGCAATGCAAAAACTGCAAAGGACATTTTATTTCTTTTTGATGCAGTTCAGATATAAAACATTTTTTCTTCCTCTACATTTTATATTACCCTCACCCTATGAACTAGCTTTTGGGGTTGAGTTAAGCTCAAGTCCACATTCTAAGATGGTATTAGAGCATATCCAAGATCCATTAAAGGGTCGCCCAACATACTATCAACTCACCAAGTCCAAAAGTGTTGGGCGTGAGGGGATGTATTGGAAAAAACTCAAATCCCACATTGGCTAGAGATAAGGCCAAGATAGAGTATATAAGTAGGAAACAATCCTCACCCTATGAGCTAACTTTTGGGGTTGAGGCCCAACCCACAATCTAAGAGTTAAGTGGGGTGAAGATGATATGCAAGACTACAAATAAGTAATTCTATAAAAAAAAATTGTTTAGACATTCTCAACTTACATATTCTTTTGAACATCATTAGGATGTGCTGTGTTTGGAATTATAAAAAATTGAAAATGTTTTGAAAATTCATTTTCATGTTTGGAACTTACTATGTAAATTGGATTGTTCTTATATTTGGAACTCATCAACACCATTGAATTGATTTTATGTAATTTTATTATTTAAAATTTTTACCCTTATAATATAATATCTCTCATTGTCATTGTGAAGCTAGACTATGGTATGAGAGGTATAATTAAAAGGTTAGCAAGGATAAAATAGTATATTTATTTAAAGTCTAATCAAATCCCAACAAATCACACCATATTTGATTGTATTTT
>CM023952.1:13787104-13948068 GCA_013407115.1 Glycine latifolia | reverse complement strand
GAGGAAGATTTGTTCCCACTTATTATGCAAGAGAAGTCCACAACAAGCTTCAAAGACATTTCCAAGGCTACAAAAGTGTTGATGACTACTATAAGGAAATGGAATTGATGATGATAAGGGCTGAAATTGTGGAGGTCCAAGAAACAACAATGGCTAGGTATGTGATGGAGCTACATTCTTATGCTACAAATGAGGAGCTAGTCCACAAAGCTCAAAGGGTGGAGCAACAACTACAAAGGAGAAAAGCTTCCTTTTCCAAGACCAATGGGGCTGCAACTTCCAGTTGGAAGGACAAGCCTAAAAGGGATGTTTCTCATGTGGAAAATAAAGAAGAAAAGGTGGAGAGCTCAAGCAAAGAAATTAGGGATCCAACTCCAACAAGATCAAGCAATATCAAGTGTTTTAAGTGCCTTGGTAAGGGACACATTGCTTCTTAATGTCCCATCAAGAGAACTATGATTTTGCTTGAGGATGGAGGCATAAAGAATGAGTCTTCAAGTGACTTAAATAGCTCTTCAAGTGATGAAGAAGAAGAATTTACACTTGTGGAGGCCAAAGAGGGTGATCTATTGATGGTAAGGAGAATGTTGAGCAATTTTTGCCTAGAAAAAGAGGAGAATCAAAGAGAAAATGTTTTTCACACAAGGTGTTTAGTTGAAAAGAAAGTTTGCTCACTTATCATTGATGGGGGAAGCTGCACCAATGTGGCTAGTACAAGACTTGTGAAAAAATTACACTTGTCAACCACAAAACATCCAAGGCCATACAAGCTACAATGGCTTAGTGAAAGTGGAGAAATGGTGGTAAATTCTCAAGTGTTCATTCCTTTTTCTATTAATGCTTATAATGATAATGTTCTTTGTGATATTGTACCTATGGAGGCTGATCATATCCTTCTTGGTAGGCCATGGCAATATGATAGAAAAGTGATACAATGGCATGGAGAACACTTTTGAGTTTGAGCACTTAGGAAAGAAAATTATTTTGAGGCCTTTGACTCCTAGACAAGTGTGTGAGGATCAAGTGAGAATGAAAGAGAAAAGAATTCAAGAGTTAAAAAAAATACTGCACTTAAAAAAAATTCTGCACACAAAAAGAAAAAGAAAGTGAGCTTCCAAAGAGAAAAACTAGTGAGGAAAAAGGAAAGGAAAAAGAAAATGAGAGCAAAAAAATTCATGAGATTAAAGAGAGCTTGTTCTTGAGTGAAAATCAAATCAAGAGAGTGTTATTGGTACAACAACCTCTTTATTATATGCTTCCTAATTCTCTTTGTTTACATGTTGAAAAGGAAGGAGAAAAATTGTCCAAAGCTATGCAAGCTCTTTTGGAGGAATATGAAGATGTTTTTCCAAAAGAAGTACCTAGTGGCTTGCCTCCTTTAAGAGGCATATAGCACCAAATTGATTTGATTCCAGGTTGTTCTCTTCCAAATAGGCCATCATATAAGACTTCACCAATTGAGGCAAAAGAGATACAAGCACAAGTGGAAAAGCTACTTGATAAAGGGTGGATCCGTGAGAGCATGAGTCCTTGTGCCATGCCAATTATTCTTGTGCCTAAGAAGGAGGGAACTTGGAGAATGTGCACGGATTGTAGGTCAATAAACAACATTACCATAAGCTATAGACATCTCATTCCTAGACTTAATGATCTTTTAGATGAATTGCATGGTGCTACTATTTTCTCTAAAATTGATCTTAAGAGTGGTTATCATCAAATAAGGATGATGGAAGGGAATGAATGGAAAACAGCTTTTAAAACTAAATTTGGACTTTATGAATGGTTAGTTTTGCCTTTTGGTTTGACTAATGCACCTAGTACTTTTATGAGACTTATGAACCATGTGCTTAGACACTTTATAGGCAAGTTTGTGGTAGTTTACTTTGATGACATTCTTGTTTATAGTGCCAATTTAAATGATCATTAATGCATGTTAAAAGTGTCTTTGAGGTGCTTAGGAAGGAAACCTTGTATGGAGCAATTGATAAATGTTCTTTTTGCACTTCACAAGTTGTGTTTCTAGGTTTTGTAGTAGGTGCTCAAGGAGTCCAAGTGGATCAAGAGAAAGTGAAAGCCATCATGGAGTGGCCAACTCCTACAATTGTGAAAGATGTTAGAAGCTTTCATGGTTTGGCAAGCTTTTATAGGAGATTTGTCAAGGATTTTAGCACCATTGTTTCTCCTTTGAATGAATTGATGAAGAAAACCATGAGCTTTTCTTGGAAGCAAGAGCATGAAATTGCTTTCCAAACATTGAAGGATAAATTGTCTCATACACCTATTCTTGCATTGACTAATTTTAATGCTTCTTTTGAATTGGAATATGATGCATCTAATGTAGGCATTGGGGGGGTTTTGATTCAAGATAAACATCCTATTGCATATTTTAGTGAGAAATTAAAGGGTGCATGTTTAAACTATTCCACTTATGACAAAGAGTTGTATGCACTTGTTAGAGTCTTGCAAACTTGGCAAAATTATCTTTTACCTAAGGAATTTGTGATACATAGTGATCATGAATCTCTTATATATTTGAAAAGTCAAGGCAAACTCAACAAGAGACATGCTAAGTGGGTTGAATTTATTGAGCAATTTCCTTATGTCATTAAACACAAGCAAGGAAAGTTGAATGTTGTAACGGATGCCTTATCAAGGAGGCATTGTTTGATTTCTATGCTTGAAACTAAATTACTTGGTTGTAATCACATAAAGGAATTGTATGCAAGTGATCATGACTTCTCTAGAATTTTTCTTTATGTGAGAAGGGGGCTCATCAAGGATATTTTAGACATGATGGTTTCTTGTTCAAGGAAAAGAGACTATGTGTTCCTAAAAGCTCTTTGAGAGAACTTTTCACTAGGGAAGCTCATGAGAATAATTTGATGGGGCACTTTAGTGTGGACAAAGCTTTGGCTATTTTACATGAACATTTCTTTTGGCCAAAAATGAGGCATGATGTGCTTAAGCTTATTTCTCAATGACTTGTCATAAAGATAAATCTAGATTAATGTCTCATGGTTTGTATACACCTTTGCCTATTAGTAACTCCCCTTAGGTTGACATTTCTATGGATTTTGTGCTTGGTCTTCCAAGATATAAGAGGGGAAAGGATTCTATCTTTGTTGTTGTTGATAGGTTTTCAAAGATGGCACACTTCATTCCTTGTCACAAGAGTGATGATTCTTGTGAAGTAGCCAATCTTTTCTTCAAGGAAGTGGTGAGACTACATGGATTGGCAAGAAGCATTGTGATTTATAGAGACACAAAGTTCCTTAGCCACTTTTGGAAGACATTGTGGGGTAAGCTTGGTACAAAACTCTTGTTTTCATCAACTTGTCACCCACAAATGGATGGTTAAATCGAGGTGGTAAATAGGACATTTGGACAACTCCTTAGATGCTACATCAAGGGTAATTTGAGAACTTGGGAGGAGTGTCTATCTCACATTGAGTTTGCTTACAATAGAGTAGTTCACAAGACTACTTCCTTATCTCCTTTTGAAATTGTTTATGGCTTTAATCCTTTAACTCCTCTTGATTTATTGCCTTTACCTAACACTTCTTCAATGGTTAATCATGATATTTTGTCTAAAGCTTCTTATGTTAGGAAGTTGCATGAACAAGTGAAGGCACATGTGGAGAGAAAGATGGAACAATATGCAAAGCAAGCCAATAAGCACAAGAAGCAAGTGATCTTTAATAAAGGATATTTGGTGTGGCTTCATTTGAGGAAGGATAGATTTCCTCATGAAAGGAAATCCAAGCTCCAACAAATAGGAGATGGACCTTTCAAGATTTTAGAGAGAATCAACAACAATGCTTACAAACTTGAGTTGCTTAGTGAGTATGGTGTGAGTAATACTTTCAATGTTTATGATATTTCTTTGTATCATGTAGGTACAAGTGGGGAAGCAAACTTGAGGTCAAGTTCCTTTCAAGAAGGAGGGGATGATGGAGGTCCATGGCAAACTAAAGGTCTAGAACGAGAGCTTGAAGCACTTCCTTTGGTGAGCTTTAAAGGACCCATGACAAGAGCTAGAACCTAAGCACTTCAAGACCACATCAAGGCTAATTTGGACAAGCATGAAGCACACCAACTCAAGGATAACAAGGGCTTGATTTTAATGTCTCAAGTTCAATTTAATTCCACTTAAATTCAGCACTTGTTAGAAGTAAAAGTAGAAACAATAAAAAGGCTTTTTAGTGCAATTGTGTAAAGAGGTGTAAGTGCACTTGTGTGTAATTTGTGTAGCAACTTAGTAAATTAGTTGGCTGCACTTAGAAGCTAAAAATACTACACCTTTTACAAAAATGGGACAGCCAAAGGAGTTTGGGACAGCCAAGGGTCACTTAGGAGAAGCTTGCACCACAGGCTTCATTAAGCTTGCTTTAGGTTCCTTTAGTGTGCACTACAAGCTTCATTTGAATTGTCATTTCATGTGCATTATCTTGTAATTTCGTGGCCTTTATAAGGTGCCCAAAACTTAATATAAAAAAACTTTGGTTCATTAATACAAATCTGAAATTTGTGTGAGAGTTTCTCTCTTATTCTTGTGTAAGAACTTCTAGAGTCTTATCAATGGTTTCTCAATGCTATTGTGGTGATTCTTCCTAGACTTATTGGAGAGATTCTCCATGGTGTCTTCCATGTTCATCTCCAACCTCTCTTCCATCTTCCATTGTTGTCATTAAAGAAAGCTTCCAGCCATACATTTTCATGAAAGCTTGGACAGCTTGTGTGTTCATGAAAGTTGCTTGAAGATTGGGTTTCATTGCAAGGTAGATTTGGGAAATTCATGTCTAATGGGTTTAGACATACATCAGATCCTCTAGTCAAGAAATGTGTGCGAAAACTAGCTAAATGGAAGCGGAAATATCTCTCTTTTAGGGAAAGGGTAACCTTGTTAAAGTCAGTACTAAATGCGTTCCCTATTTTCTTACTTTCTTTTTTCAGGGCTCAGAAGAAGGTGATTAACAGACTAGTGAGAATTCAAAGAAGATTTTTGTGGGGAGGAAGCGATGAGTAAAGAAAGATTGCATGGGTTAGTTGGAATGTAGTGTGCCAATCAAAGGAGTGTGGGGGCTTGGGTCTTAATGAATTAACCAAATTTAATCATGCCCTACTTGGGAAATGGGTCTGGAACATGTTTCACCAGCAGCAAGATTTGTGGGCACAAGTCCTGGAATCAAAACACGGTGGATGGAGGAACCTTGATGTGGTTAGAAGGTCCGGTAGTGAATCTATTTAGTGGAGGGATCTCAGCATAGTATGTAATGTGAATGAGTTGAGGAACTGGTTTAGAATAGGAATATCATGGAATGTGGGCATGGGATCTAGGGTGCTGTTTTGGGAGGATGATTGGAAGAATGAAGGGATGACTTTGAAGGAGAAGTACCCACGGTTGCACCAGATTTCTCACCAACAAGAATACTATATTCAACAAATGGGTACACAGGGACAAGAAGGGTGGGAGTGGCAGCTTTGGTGGTGACGATATTTTATGGAAGGGGAGGTAGAATCAATTGTTAAATTTCTGGAAGATATATAGGAATCAGTGTCACACATATAACAACAAGATACTTGGAGGTGGAAGGCCGATTTGAGCGGAAGATATACAGTGGGGAGTTCTTATAGATCCATCAATATGGATACGATAAGTATGACCTAAGAGGATGTGTTCATTGATCTTTGGAAAATAAAAATACCCAGTAAACAGGATGCTTCACCTGGAGACTGATTAGGGACAGATTGCCTACCAAGGTGAATTTGAGTAGAAGAAATTTGGAGCTTAATGATACCTTTTGCCCTTTCTGCAGGAACATGGATGAGGATGCGACCCATTTATTCTTCAATTGTGACAGAAAACAAAGAACAAAAACAAAAAATATGCTCCAAATAAACTGTTGTGCTGATTGTGATATAAGTGTAAAGGAACACGATCAACTCCATAATAAATGCCTAGAAATAGACTAATGTGAAAAGCTTCTAAATCAAGTCTAACAAAAATTAGTTGCCATGAAAAGGATTTTCTTTTTAATAGAAGAAGGCTATATATAAGCAACCATGTAAATGATAGGGAGTGTATGTTATTAAAGGTGATCATATAAGTACATTTCTAAAAGTTAAAATTTCAGAACAAGATAGCTAGAATGCCGGAGTATACTCACCACACTCTCAAAACTATTATGACATCTCCCAACACAGTAGTCAAAAACACTTGAATAAGTCCCTGCCAAAAATTCAAATGATGTGTGTTAGAACAAATAAGTTAAATTCTTGCTACAACATGCTCATGAGATTTTGGGTCAATTAAGAACCAGACAGCAGACGAAGAACCTACTCCAGATACAACTCTACATTACACCCAAACAAAATGGCAAGGTGATGAGAAAGAAAACATTACTTGCAGTAGCAAGCTTGGCAACATTCATCTTCATGGCATGTTCCTTACTTATTTGTTCAATTATGTTAAACCAACACACACTGAGATCCTCACTTTGTTCAATTGGATGATGCCCCCAAAAAAGGGGAAGGAGAGAATAAAGTGAAACATCATATAAGACATTACCAAAGCAGGATTGAGGCAGCAGGAAACACAATATTCATAAGAGTTGCAACATTATGAAAGAAGATTGCATCCACTACAAATAGAATCAAAACTCACAATCTAAGATGCCAATGACATAGTTGTTGTTTGTTCAATTGTTGCCTTCAAGTTAGTTAGGAAGTAGAAAAATTCACTGATAAGAGAATTTCTCCCCTCTTTGAGGGCAGTAGCGAGAGCGTGAGTTAACAGGCGCAGCATTACACACATAACCTACAAAGCAATGCAAATTAATACAATACTAATAATAGGTCCAATACCAATCAATCAATAATAGAACATTGGTAGAAAACTTTATGGAATATAATATAATAATATCACAAATAAATCAAGAAAAAAAATAAAGTCGTATAAATAAATTCATTAATTCACTGACTAAGGTCATTTTATGTTATCTTTTTTGTTAAAAAATTCATTTCTGAACTAGTAAATGACTCTATCCTTTTTTTCTAATTTTTGGGCAGATTCTTGATGCTTTCTCAAGTTGTAATTCATCTCCAAATAGGAATTTGCAGTTGTCATACTCTACCTTGTTAAAAAATTGTTTTTTAATATTAATTTATATTACATCAAATAATAAGTTTTTCTATTTAGATTTTTTTATTTTGTCATTTTAACTTATAATACATTTTAATTTTTTCCTTTTTAATATAAGTCTTTGACATTATTTTGTTGATAATATTTAAATAATTGTTGAAAAAATAATTAAGGTATTATTGTCCAAAATCTTTAATTTATTTAGTAATAATTGAAAAATAATGAATAAAATTCTAAATATAATTAAATATTATTTGATGTGTTATAAGTTAATATTAAAAAAATAATTTTATACCAAATATCTTAATAGTATTAAATAAAATCATTTAAAAATATATTATATCAAAAAATATTATCAATTATAAAAAAATATACAAAATATTAAATCAAACAAAAAAATAAATATATATTAATTTATCAATTTTTAAATTTAAAAAATTAGAATTTTTTAATAAAACTTACTGAATCAAATAATTAAAAACAAAAGAAAACAAAAGTTAAAAAAAATACAAAACAAAAGTCGTAGTTGAGAATCCGACTTAAAAAAAAAGAGTCATAAAATAAATAAAAAATGACTTTCAAATAAAATAAAAAATATAATACACATAGATATGATAAAAAAATAAAATATTAAAACAAATGAAACTAAAGTCGTATAAATAATTACGACTTCAATTTAAGTCGTATTTAAAAAAATTATACTGAAGTCGTAAAAAGATTTACGATTTCAATTTTTAAAAAATAGAAGTAGTAAACAATGTTACGACTTCAGTTTCAAAAGTCATAACATCTATTACGACTTAACTCATTTTGATAAAAAAATTTAAAAATTACCCCAAACAGTAATAACAAAAAAAAAACTCATACTATTGTACTGTTTGAATAAGCTTCTCTTTAAGCACAAGAAAGATAAAGAAAAAAAGAAAAAAAGTGAAGTAAGCTTCCCCCGTAAGCTAATTTGCATAAGTTAAAATTAGTTTTTTGCATAAGCTAAAATCATTTATTATCGGACCACTGATATTGATATCGGTGTGAAGTATCCACCAGTTTTATCGATGATTAGTCTTTGTCGGGGAACCTGAATGACCACTTTAGTGAGGTCTTCCCGCCCAATCATATTGTTTCCATTCACAATGCTTGAACCAACCCCAATTATGGGAGAAAAGTTGATTTTAACTTATGGAAGATACTTATTTCGTCTTTTCTTCTTATTTCTTCTGCTACAAGTTATTTTGAAGAAGTTTATTCAAACAAGGTTTAATCAATTATTACACATGAATCATATATATATGATTGACTATCAATATTAACTTTGTATTGTAATTTTGTGTTTCTGATTTGTTATGTCATTTATATGTTTTTGTTTTTGTTTTTATTTTACATGTTTTCATTTTTGTGATTAGACATAAAAGTGATGCAAGCTGATATGCTAGAGCTACCTTTTGAGGATGATTTTTTGATTTGGTTATTGAGAAAGGAACTATGGTAAATTGAATGATTTTCCTTTGATAGTTAATGGGATTATGACTTGATGTTTTAAACTAATGGTCATGGTTCCCAAATGATCGAGTGTTTGAAGTTTGTGTGTTAAATGTGATACTTGGTTTTGAAGGATGTATTGTTCGTGGACACTGGTAACCCATGGAATCCAAAGCCTGAAACAATATCCAAGGTCATGGCCATGTTGAAAGGTGTTCACAGGGTTTTGAAAGTTGGTGACACATTTATCTCAGTAATGTTGAGTTTAAAGGAAGCTGTAAGAAGAATTGAACCAAGGTTGAAGACTTGATTATGTTTTAGCTTCTTACATGCCCAATCATTTCGATGGCATTTTTAATTTGTTTAAGTGGTTCAAGTTAAATGTCTTGTGATTTTTCATTAGTATGTGCATTCACATGATCATGCATACATGGCTTTTAAGTTACAAAGAAATTAAATGGTTTTACAAGAAGTTAAGTTCTCAAAGGCTAAGTTCTTTAAAAAAGCAAATCTTATTGCTTTAATCGATTACACAATCAACTTAATCGATTAAAGACATTCAAACAATTTTGGAAAAGCCTTGAAGAACAGTTTAATCGATTACTGGTTTCTTGTAATCGATTACATAGTGTTTTATGAAAAACCATGCATCACTGGTTTAATTGATTACCTCCTTCTGTAATCGATTATCTTAATTCATTTTTTATGATGCTGTTCTGGTTTAATCGATTACTGTACGATTTAATCGATTATTGTGTTCATGAAACCATTTCCAGAAAGCTGATGAACAGTTTAATCGATTATCTAGTTGCTTTAATCGATTACATATGGCAATATAATCGATTACACTAGCGGATTAATTGATTATTATCAGTTGATTTTGTTTTATATAAAGCTTGGTGAGTCTTTTTCCTATAAATAGACATTGAGCGATTTACTCTACACAAAAGTGACTTACCCAAAAGTTTCTGAGCTTTCATTAGTGCCTAAATTACTGTTTTACTTTGAGTTTAAACAACATCTTGTGTGATCAAGATTTCTGAGTTTTTAGAGAAGATGTTTTAGAGAAAGAAGGTTTTCAAGATTGTGATTCTGAGCTATTGTTCTTTTCAACCTAGAGAGTGTGGTAATTTCATTTCATTTCATTCATTCATACATGAAAGATCTCAGGTTGTGTTTATCTTGAACCTATCCTTTTAGAAGTTCTAACATTTTCTATAGTATTGTGTTATATCAATTGGTTTCTTTTCAAGCATGCTAGAGTAGGGTTCTCTAGGTTGGGATTCTGAGTAGGGTTCTCAGTATCTTGTGATTTGTATTCTAATAGGGTTTTAGAATCAGTATCTTTGTCTAGTGTTGATAAAGAGGTCACTTGTAAACTGCATGTAAAAGATTCTTTGATATAGTAATTACTCTAACCTAGTGTGGGTTGGAAGCAACTGGATGTAGCCTCCAAGGTTGAGAGGTGAACTAGTATAATTGCTTTGTGTTCTGTTTAGATTTATGTATGTTTTATTACATGTCTTTGTGAAATCAAGTTTTATTATCAAAGAAACATTTTCAGTCATTGCTTTCATAACTAAGGGTGATCTTGGGTGAAGAAAGATTTCTGAATTTAATTAAGGTGAACTTATGATACGATCCTAAGTTTTAATTCCGCAATTTGTTTCAAAAAGTTTTAAATTTCCAGTTTGAACCAATTCACCCCCCTCTTAGTTCATTTGCAGTGTATTCATAGTATGTTCAAGTAACTTTTAGCCAGGTTTCAAAAATAAGTTGTTAGATGTATTGTGTTTCTTTTAATGGGTATTGTTGTGATTGATTTTAATCTATTTAAAATTCATGCCAGACACATTTCAAGTGCCCTATAGTTAATGCACCATATTTCAGCTGGTCTGTTGAGTGGACTACTTTTGGTGAAACCTTTCATTATTTTGTCTATGTTCTGAAGAAGGTTGGTCCATATAATATAACTTCTCGTTTTTCTTATGATGACAAAAAACAAATGTTTGTTCATTGCTATTTTTAACTTTTAAGGTATAGATACCAAGACTTGAACACGAGTTGCACCAAATCCCTATTCCATTGGTTGCCTTTTAAAGTGAACAATCATTCTAGTCCTCCAAATTTAATCTTGACTTTACATTACCAAATTGGTTCTTCAATAATGAGGAATATCATCAGTTTTGTACTTCAATGACCAATTTGATGGATAAAATGCCACATCAAAGGACCAATTTGATGTCATGCATATCTTTCAAGGACAAAATTGTTGAATTTTTAAATATAGGACCGATGTAATGTTGCATATACCTTTGGAAAATCTAATATGCTCTACTTTTTACAATTAAAAAGTGCTACTTTTTGCAATGATATAGATATTGATTCTATTCTCATGACAAAGTATAGATTTCATCATGAATAGTGGCAGTACAAAAAAAATCTGGGGCAAGGGGGGAGGGTCTCTAGGAAGCTTTAATATGCTAAACATGTGAAGGCGATTCAATCTTGTATCTTCACCTTTGATGGGTGGCTAGGTGACATCAAAGTTGTTGCACAGATCTAGTTTTGATTATATGATTTAGAGTGGGATTATGCATAAGAGGTTGCTAAGGATTATGATTCGTGTGCTTGTGGTTTTAACTGTTATGCATTTATGTTTTAACTGATTGATGAAACTTTTTTTAGGGACAGAGATTGTCACATGATGGTATTCCACCCGTTAAGAGGTTTGAAGCACCGCCTATTAATTTACTTCATGAAGAGTTGGAAAGTGAAGATTTTGCTTTCCGAATCAATGTTGGCGAGTTGAACTATTAGACTGTATTGTATGAAGTATTGTCATTATTTCAATGTATTTTCCTTGTTGTAATTTTAATCCACTTGCTTCAAAAGAGGAATGTAGTTTTCTTAACTATTGGATTTAGGCACACTGATGTTGCACCGAAATTGCAATTCTAGTTTGTTGAAAAGTAAATGAAACCATCTCAAGTTGCTATGATTGTTGTACAGTTCAAAATGGTAAACTTACACGTGGCCATCATTGTAAGGTCACTATGCACGTGGACACCCTCCATGTCAGCACTGCTACATTAATAGTGCTTATTCATTCCCTAAGTGTCAACCCGAACACACATGTTCACACTCCTTGTCAGCCTTGCTACAGGAGCACAAATGTCGACCTTCTACAAGAGCACAGATGTCTACTGCACATATCTCCTTATTAACAGCATATCAACTATGTTTGATCATTCAAATAAGTGCAACCACCTTATCATATAATATCTCTACAAGTTATCTACAAGCTGTCACTTTTCTACAAGTAATAGTATATTAATAAGGTACACATTATCTTCTATTTAAATTAGATAACTGCCTGGTATTATCTGTTATTATCTTATCAATAGATTATCAACAAACAAAGACCCAAAGTCCACACTCCACACTATAAATACAACCGTACAGATTCTCTCTAAACAGACATTGACACATTCATTCACACAATACTTGAGTACATTACTCAAGACACTTATTCTCTAGATCTCATACTTATTTATTCCATAATAATTGATGTACTTACTTGAGCGTCAAAGTGTCTTTCCTTTGTTTTGCAGGCCCCTTTCCTAAACAAGGTTGACTCACCCTTCGACGTGCAGAATTTGGAGTCCACATAGACCACATCTAGCCCATACGTGGAATTTTCAGAATTTGATAAGAATATTTGCCATTAGCATGGTTTAGGTGAAGTGGCTTAGGCCTTAGCATCCTAATGCTCCTTTTGTACGGGCTATGTAGAGCATCACTAACTTAGATCTCTTTTTTTTTTTTTTTACTTTTTAGTCGTTCCACAATGGGTTTAGGCAAATGGCTTCTTGAATTTTAATCCCTTTTTATAAATGAAATTGAAATCTTAACATGGTGACAATAACAACAATTGATTATAGTTGTTTTCAAATTTTTCGAGAAATAAAAATAACTATTCTCATAATTTTCAAATTAAAGGTTAATAACTCCAAAATTGATTTTATGCTTTATTAAATTAAATTTTATAAATATTTTTTTATACTGTATAAATATAATTCACAATATAAGCAATGGTAATATGATGACACTAGTGATGATAATAAAGATAGTGATAATTATATTTATGTACATATATTTTTTGTACATATAAAATTGATGGTGACTATGACAATAAATATTCTCACATTTTAATTATCTCCATGTTCGTATTTTTTGAGACGCACCCTCCCTACAAAAGATAAAGTTTTATGTTTCCAAACCGATAACTTTTTCTCAATTTTTGAACAATAGGTTTCCAAGTGTCACCTACCCTAGGATTTGCCCCTATAGGAATGCCCAGATAATTAAAAGGAACATGTAGAATTTTGCAATTTAGAAAATGTGCAAACCTCTCCCTCTCAAACTACATCATTCCTAAAGTGCCAAAATTACTTTTAATTTTTTTACCTTGAGGCCGGAAACAAATTCAAAGCATCAAAGGATACTTTTGATCGTTATGACATTTGAGAACGTGGCTTCACCCAAAAAAATAGTGTCGTTCGCATATTGTAGAAGGTTGACCTCCACTTTCTTCTCTCCAACATAAACACTTTTGAATAGGCCCTTTTTAACTGTTTCTTTCATCATACCACTCAAACCCTCCACTACCACATTGAAAAGGAACGGGGCTAAGGGGTCACCTTGTCTTAAGCCTTTTGACATCAGAAACTCCTTTGTTGGGCTTCCGTTGACCAAGACCAATACTTTGGAGCTCTCCAAGCACCCTTTGATCCACATGATCCTTTGTCATCTAACCCTAATCTTTGTAACATGTATAATAAGAACTCCCAAGACACTAAATCATAAGCCTTTTCATAGTCCACTTTAAAAATCAAGCACTTTTTCTTCTTCCTTCTAACCTCCTCAGATACCTCATTTGCAATCAATTCACTATGTAGCAAATGCCTTCCTCCCAAAAACGCGCTTTGTCTACACTCAATTAGCTTGTCCAACACCTTCTTGATACGATTTTAAAGGATTTTTGTCAATATATACATGCAACCCACCAACGAAATTGGCCTAAAATCTCCCATATTTAGAGGATCAAGAACCTTAGGGATAAGAGTAATAAAAGAGGAATTGCACCCCTTTGAAAGCACTCCATTTGAGTGATATTCTTTAATAAATATATAAATATCATCCTTTAGTAGCTTTCAAAATTCCTTGATGAATTTAAAAGTAAATCCATCCGGCCCTAGACTCTTTGACTCACCACATTCCCATATAGCTTCTTTAAAGGTTAAGAGTACCCATAAATTATCTTTACTTGATTTTTTTGTTGAATTCCACCCAATCCAATCTTGGTCTTTTGTTAACTCCTTGACAAGTGTACTATTTGTCCAAGTAGTATTTAAAACGATAAGACCGAGTGTCAAGTCCACAGGGACTTTGACTGCACTCAAAGTTTGTATATTTTTAATTTTAAGTGAATAATTGACTAAATTCGATATTTATCTAGTAATGACGCAAAAATGTAAAATTAAACCATAAATAAGGATAATTAAGCATAGCACATGCAAGAGATAGAAAATAAACACTTTAATTGACTAAATTCGATATTTGTCTAGTAATGATGCAAAAATGTAAAATTAATCCAAAAATAAAGATAATTAAGCATAACACATGCAAGAGACAAAAAACAAACACTTGAAGGGGTAAATTGTCGTTTGATGCAGAATTTTGTGGATGTGTAGGGTGCTTGTCCTATGGAAACTACTTTTGATGCAATGTTAGAGATTTTTCACCATGAATTCCAACTATTACCTTCATCCGCTAAACTATCCTAATCATGATTTCTCATGTAAAAGAGCCTAAATTATCTAATTTCACTCCTAATCCCTTAAGAGCTACATCAAATAATTTGCTTTAAGAATGAATATTCACAATTAAGGCTAAATAACACTATTATATCCCTAGACATGGATTATGTAGAAGCTCTTTTTGAGTTCTTAGGGTGCGAACATTTCCCAATGAGTAAAACCCTATAACATACATTTGCATGGGTGATCAAACCATGAACAAGACAATAAACTCAAAAAAGAAGCAATAATATTGAAATAACATTAAATGAATAGTAAAAATCATTACATCAAGAGTGTTTGGTTGCCAAGCCCCCAACAATGGGTGATTGAGCCTCTCATGACAATGAAAGGCTCACAAATACAAAAAGGAGGAAAAGGTATGGAAGAAAATGGAAGAAAAAAGGCTCTGAGTGAGTGAAAATCTATTCCTTCGTGCCCTAGCTTTTGTCTTGCCAATGCTATAGTGCTCCTCCTTTTTCTCCCTTTTAAAACGCTACACAATCATGTTTTTTTTCGACAATGACTGTATGCTAAGCCTGCATGTGTGTGCTGAGCGCACATGCAAAGTCCAGTTGACTTAAATGATCACGTGCTAAGTCGCCAATTACGTGCTTAGCGTGCTTGCAAGATACAGTTGGCCTCTAGTTTGGCTCCTCGCACTAAGCGGGTATTGTCACCCTCAGCGCGCTGTTTCAGTTCTTCAACATCTTCCAGACCTCCTGTTGTGTCAATCTCTACAAAAAATATAAATAATATTTACTGATTACAAAGGAAAATGTTATAAGAAATAGGCAAATTTTCAAATAATATAATTTTTTATAGGAAGAACAATGTATCTTGTACCCAAAAATAAGTGAGGAAACAGAAAAATAGACAAACACTGACATTGTAAAGTAAAATCCTCAAACCTCTTATTTTATTTTCAGTTCTAATATTTTTTTGACGAATTTTGTTCTAATAATAATTAAAAAAAATGAACGATAAATTTTAGGCAAGCAAGGAAAGGAAGAAGAGAAAAATCTTATATCACAAAATAATTAAATTTAAATCGTATAATTTTATATAATGATTAAATTTTAATACGATTATATGATATTAAATATTAACATTCTAAATTTAATTATTTCATCTTATAATATTTTCCTCTCATTTTATATGTCATCAATTATATTTATATTTATTATTAAATGCAATAATCATCCTTATCATTAATATATATTTTTAGATTATATAAAGCAAAGCAAGTGCAAAAACTTGCAAAGGTAGAAGGAAAGGTTGTTTCTCTCTCTTTCTCGGCGTGTGTTCGTGCGTGGAGTGCCGTGTGTGTAGTTGCGTTCTCTATCGCCGGCGTTCTCGTCGGAATTTCCGTTATTGATTTTTTCGATCACCGGATTCGATCCAATCCCTAATCCCTAATTCTGCTATTCCATCAATTGAAATTGAATAACCATTGAATCGTTTCGTTTCGTGGGTGGCGGAGATGGACGATTACGCGAGCAGCGACGTGGAGTACCATTACGACTCCGATCAGGTGGTCTACGTCGAGGCCTACGAAAACGACGAGAATTACGCCTTGCTCTCTTCCAAGGGTCCCACTACTAAGGTATACAATACGCCGTTTTGGGGTTATCCCAATTTTTATTATTCTTCTTCTTCTTATGTGAAAAACCCTCACTTATTGGGTTTTCTTCTCGCGATGATTTACGTCCGTGTTTGTTTATGTGTGTGGGTGTTTGTTTCTTTTTCTTTATTGTATTGGGTTGTGAATTGATTGTTTTCTTCGTGTAGTGCATTATATTTGGTGTTGTATTGAGATAGGTTTGTTGAAGATAGGGCTTTTAGAACTATTTTTCGATTGTGAACGTTTGGGACTTTGTTGAATTCGTTTGTGGGTGCTGAATTTGTGGTTGGAATTTTAAGGGTTTCTATATGATTGGAATCCCCCCTTTTTTTTAGTGTTGGTTGCAATTTTTTTGGGTTGTGTGACTCTATGATTAATTTTATTGTGTGAAGCTGGGTTCTTTGTGTTTTTTTCCTTTCACTGACAATTTTCTGATGAACGAACTCCTTTGGCTTTTGCAGGTGATTACAAAGGAATCACTGCTGGCTGCACAGGTGACATGAGGGGGAAAAAAGACCACTTTGTTTGTTTTGTTTGGGTAAATTATACTTTTAGGTTTTTCTTAGATCACTACCCACATTTTTTTGCAGAAGGAGGATTTGCGCAGAGTGATGGACATGCTATCGGTGAGAGAGCAACATGCTCGTACTCTGGTTATTTTTCATCGTTGGGATGTGGAGAATCTGTTTGAAGTCTTAGTAGACAAGGGGAAATCATTTCTCTTTGCTGAAGCTGGTGTTAGTGTGGATGAACATCGTGATTCTGACTCACCTGTTCCTCCTGATTTCAAAGAATACCAGTTGCGCTGCGAGCTTCGTGGCCACAAAGACGACGTAAGATTTCTCTTTCAATTCTTCCCAAACTCAAACATCGTCATTTTGCTTCTTCTTAATTTCAATTTGCATTTGATTGGTCGGTCACACAGGTTTGCGGAATATGCGTGTGCGGCAGCGAGGGTATAGCGACGTCATCGAGGGACCGCACCGTTAGGTTGTGGTCTCTGGACGACAACCGCAACTTCGCGAGTTCCAAGATTCTTTTGGGCCACACCAGCTTCGTGGGGCCCTTGGCATGGATTCCTCCGAATTCGGAGCTCCCGCATGGTGGGGTCGTGTCTGGCGGGATGGACACACTCGTGTGTGTCTGGGACTTGAAGACTGGTGAGAAGGTTCACACTCTCAAGGGCCATCAGATGCAGGTCACTAGCATTGCCTTTGATGATGGGGATGTTGTCTCCTCTTCTATTGATCGGTAGAGTTTTTCAATTTTATTATAACATCAACCATTCTTTTTGTTTTTGATTATGCTTCAATTTGCTTAGGTTCCTTGATTAGTTGAAGTCTTTCGATACTGTTTTTGTTTCAATTTTGATTCACTTTGTGCACTTGACTGTTGTGCAGTACCTTAAAACGGTGGAGCAATGGACAATCTGTAGAGTCGTGGGAGGCTCATAAGGCACCGGTCCAAGCTGTCATAAAGCTGCCCTCAGGAGAGCTTGTTACAGGTGGGTACTAGGTATTGCTACTTGTTGATGCATTTTTGTCAACAACTTATTATTATGTCATATGAGTTCATAGTCACGTTTTTAAGGAATGATTTATACTTCGGGTTCTGGTGACGTGTGTGAGGTCTTGTTACCTTATAAAGCTTTTATTCTTGGGAATGATATTGGATTGAAGTAAGTTTGTTAACTTCTGATTATTTTAGGTTCAAGTGACACTAGTTTAAAGGTTTGGAGAGGGAAAACTTGCTTACATACCTTTCAAGGACATTCAGGTTTGCTTTACTGTCTTTAGACTTGTGTGACGTGTTTTATGTTTGTTTTGGTATGCATGTGTGTTGTAATTTGTGAATTTTCCTCATACATTTCTTTGAGTGGTAAAGAATTGTGTATTTTTTGTCGAAGTTCAACATATTGCTTGGCATATTTGTGATTCGTGAATTCATTTTATTTCTGAACATATCATTTTGGTTGTTTTTTGCCAACTTGACTCAATATTTCTAATTTAAAGGTCAGAGATGATGTTGGTTTGTAGTAATTATGTTGCCTTGGAAACATGTTTTAGCAGTCAGAGGAGTGCTAGCAACACACGCTCTAATACATTCTTTTTAACACATTTATTGAGAACTACAAAATCAGGAGAGAGACACTCATTGAATAAGTGGTGGGACCTACAAAAATTGTAACTTTCGATAAATTTCAGTCAATAATATAGAGTAGAGTGTGTTGGTAGCATTTCTCTTAGCAGTCATATTATATCCTGTTATGTTGTTATGGGCTACATTCCTCTGTCACCCGTTGTTATTAATGTCACTATGCTAATGCTGATGACCTTTGAGGATTGTACAGATACAGTTCAAGGCTTGTCTGTGATGCCTGGTCTTGGAATCCTTTCTGCATCGCATGATGGGTGGGTTCATTTCTGCAGACACTCCTCTAGATCTAATTAATGAATCCCTGGTTGTGCTTTAGAAAATATATATACCCTGCTTGACTTGTTTCTGTTGCTTGCTACAGTTCTCTCAGATTATGGGCAGTAAGTGGTGAAGTGCTAATGGAGATGGTTGGTCATACTGCTATTGTTTATTCAGTTGATTCACATGCATCAGGACTTATTGTCAGTGGCAGTGAAGACTGTTTAGCCAAAGTTTGGAAAGGTGATTACCTCTTTCTAGATTCTTGCGATAGAGATAATGTGTCATTGGAACATTATCAGCAAATATTACGCTAGTGACAATAAACAAACTTACAAGTTTAATGGCCCTGGTTCATTTTTGAGTGTGCTATGTGAGCTACAAAATGAATGTTGGCGGTTGGTCTTAAGAAAGTTTATAGGGGATGCTTCTTTTTTGGGGGAAGGGGGCTTCTTTTTAGGAAACTGCTTGATATTCTGTTATCTTTGGTTAGCCGCTGTAAGTTTTTAGGTGTCCACGTTGGCATTTTAATATAATAATAATATTATTAAGAGGTAGTTGTGATAATAACGACCCTGGCACAGATTCGGGTTCGCGTTTCTTAAAGTGAGTATTAACAAGGAACCCGGATTAGTGAGACCGGGTGGACACTTCAGATAAGGTCGGAAGAGGGCGGAGCCTTGGACTTATGAAGTGCTAGGGTAGGAACCCGAACGAGGTCGGATAAGGTCGGAAGAGGGCGGAACCTTGGACTTGTGAAGTGTCAAGGTAGGAACTCGAACAAGGTCGGAAGAGGGCGGAACCTTGGACTTGTGAAGTGCCAAGGTAGGAATCCGAACGAGGTTGGAAGAGGGCGGAACCTTGGACTTGTGAAGTGCCAAGGTAGGAACCCGAACGAGATCGGATGAGGTCGGAAGAGGGCAGAACCTTGGATCTTATAATGTGCCGAGGACGGGCCCCAACACTATGCAATTGATCACATAAGCGTTGTAATCGATTAAAATAGATAGCACTTGCCTGATATATCAGGTAAGGCTTTGATCGTATGGATCCCATGAGCCTACACAAGGGTGTCCGGATTATGATTCCGAGTTGTACGAGGTAGGCTTTTGGGAGAGTGATCTGAACCCGGCAATGAGTATGTACGACGACTAAGTTAGGTTTGACATCTGGCATTATTGGTGCATGTGTCACGCGCTAGGGTCATTTAAATAGACCACTTCTCTCCATTTCACGAAACACTATCATCTTTTTCCTCTCTCCGTTTTCTCCATTTCCAAGTGAGAGATTTCATAGCCACCCACCCTTAACCAAAAACCCTGTGCATGCAACTGAGAAGTTGAAGGGAACCACCCCATACCTAGGTTCTAACGTTAGTTTCTTCTGAAGACCATCGGACGGAGAGATCGTCTTTTCCAAGAACTTTCGTAGAGTTTCGACTCTAAGGGAAACAAGGCTTTTAAGGACATTCGAGCTTGGAGGGGCAGTCCTATAGCCTTCTTGGAGGCTTGAAAAGGTAAGACACTCACGCCTCACCGATTGCTTAGAGACTGTGTTTTGAGATGTTTATAGACCAGAGTTGGAACTAGGCTTGGGTCCTTTTCTGGAAAGGAATAGTATTTCTTTCCATGCAACGGTTGAGAACCATCACGGACGGCTTGCATGCAATGGTTGATAACTGTTCTGTTTCTTACATGTTTTTGCAGAGTGTGGTAGAGAGGAAATAGGTGGTTGTAACCAGGAGCCAAAGTAATACTTAGAGCAGGTAAGCTCTTCGTTCTTGGGAGTTTTTCCCTTGACCGTATTCCATCATACTCCGAGGAGTGATGATCCTGGTATATCATGATGCATGTGGTATTGAACTTGTGTGTTACTGCTTTTGGTTGAAAACATCATAGTTATCAATCGCGGTTGGAGTGGCCGCGATAGCAGCGGAGCGGGCCTTCACCGCTACAATAGGTGGTGTTGCGATGCGGTTACGGATTGCGGACGCCGTGGGCGCGACGTGGGATTCGCGGAGCGGCCGCGATTGCGGAAGGAGCGGGTGCGACGTTGTTTTCTTCCTTCTCCGGCGGCCCTTTCTTCTTTTCTGGCGGCTGTTTTCTTCTCCGGCGGCCACCACACTCTTCCGAAAACCGCTGCAACTTTGGAGGCCACTGATTTGGATGAAAACAGCTCATAAGAATTGTAATGGAAACTAGAAAGAAAAACAGCGCAGCAGGGAAGAGAAGGAAGCAGCAGCGAAGAGGAGGAGAGAGAAGGAGGCAGCAACGAAGGAGACAGATTATATGCTAGGTTTATATTATTTGGGCCTAATTTGCTTTCTGTACCCACTTTTTTTCTTTCTACAGTTTGATATTACATTTTTTTTAAATGGACTTCCTAATTTGCTTTCTGTACCCACTTTTTTTCTTTCTACAGTTTCATATTACATTTTTTTTAATGGACTTTTAAGTTTTAATTTAGATAGTTGCTATTTACTGTCTTTTTTTATTATTAATACGCTTTACTTATTTTATGATGACTAAGTAATATATTTTGCTTAAGAATTTTTATTGTTAATGATAATTAGTGCATGAATTTTTAGTTATATTTCTCTTTTTCAGCTTATATATTTATATTATAAATTTTTTAATACATATATAAAAACATTAGAATAGCGGTCATCCTGCTACCGCTATCCCGCTATCCCAGTTTTGAGGCTCGGCCGCTTCGCTCCGCTATCCTGGATTGATAACTATGGAAAACATGTATATGATGATATGTCGTGTGCTTGACGAGCTTCTCTGATCAGTAGAATGGACTAAATATGGACTTCCTTTAGAGCTAAAGTCATGTGGAACAACTCTAAGTGGTCAATTAGTATATATGAAAACCATGAGAGAGTGTGCCCTTATAAGGATGATCCTCTCTTAGAAGAGCCATATATGTTCGAGCAGACTCCTGAGAGAATGTCCTTCAGTGGATGATCTTCCTCCGGCAGTGTCTGCGGAAGTCCTGGGAGAATGTGCTTTAAGTGGATGATCTTCTCTCGCTATATCTGTGTTGTTATATACATGTGATTTATTTTATGACAGCCAGGATGGCTAGCTTGTGTAATGCCTGTTTTGATGCTATGTGCCGTGAAAAGTGAACCCGGAAGAGGAGAAGCCTCTAAGGAACCAGAGTTTACTGAGATTTATATTTTACCCTGGTTGAGGATTATATGTCTTTGCAGGTGATGAGCAGCGAGAAGACGGTGGATCCCGAGGCATGAGACCCGGATAGTGGGGTAGTCCGAGGGATTCCGGACATGAGGTCGAGCAGGGACGGATTCCGAGTGAAACTTAGTTTTATTTTGCGAGCATGTTGGCTCCCTGCTTTGTTATGTATATATGTATATATGCACTTTGTGCCCGGCCCTGAGGGGAGCACGTACCCGATGTATAATATGGTGTTTTTTGAGTACTTACCATGCGTAATGCACAAATTATATTATTTTGGACGTATGATGACGTCGTATTTTATTAATTGCTTCCTAATTAATTACCTTTAATGAATGTTGCGCTTAACGACCGTAATTGAATATTAACAAACCGGATGCATACGGGGTGTTACTGTCGCAACTTTTACAATTCATAGGTTCAGCACTAATGTTTTTGATTTATGTCAATATCCACCATTTTTGCAACCTTTGTTTTTTAAATTATATATATATATATATTTTATTTATTTATTTTATTTTTATTTTATTTTAAAGGAGTACAAGTTTTATTTTGGACTGTCATATGAAGAGAATTTTCTCTTTCATTTATGTACATGAAGCTTCCAAGGTTGTAAGATGCTCAAAGGCATCAGTTTTTCTATATGAAACACCAATAATTTAATTTCCTTCATGTATTTGTATTCAATACCAATACTCTTGGATACTTCACCGATGCATATAGATGAAGTATCCATTCCTTTAAAAAAGTTATGAAAATCCAATAGAGCTATGGAGATATAGAAACATAGAAGCATTGTCCCTTGATGAACTAAAAATTTAAATTGTCCTCTTTATGGATGATTTGAAGAAAGGAATGAAATTAATAGTATTATTCCTATTTGAAGACAATAGGAAGTAATTTATGCTACAATGATATATAATTTTTGATAATAATGTCCAAGAAGTATTTATATGCTGACAATAGGACCTAATAATGTTATATGAATTTGTATACATATTTAGTATTTAGATATGTATCATAAATGTAGAATTTAATAGATATGCAGTCACTCTAATTTTTTACACTGTCAACCAATTATAAATCATTTTTGGTATGACTTTTAAGGTAGCTATTATCAAAGTCAACAAACTTACCATATATGATAGTTTGTGATACAATGATAGTGTAAAAAGGTTTTACACTGTCAATACATAACGATTTTCTCTTTAAATGTATCATATCCTATATATGTTTAGAATAATTGTATTGTTGTCCGATACGGATTTGTGGATGACACCCCGATTCGCATATCTAATTGTCAAAGGAACTTCAAACACGCTCTCACCTCAGACTTCAAGCACACTCTCACCTCAGAACTTCAAGCACGCTCCCCATCCTTGCACCGCCGTTGCTTCCCGTCGCACGTTTGGAATGATGCGGGGACGACGCCGACGACGATGGCTTGGGGGAAGGGGAGACGGCGGCATCGCCGGAGGGGCTGTCGGCGACGGGGATGAGAAGCCCTTGATCTCTGTCTCTGGTGGTGATGGCCATGGAGGACATGGTTTCGGAATGGAAAACCTCTTTCTTTTTTTGTGGTCTTGGCCTTGGCCTTCCTTTTTTTTTCTCTCCATCATTCCGATACTATTGTTTTCTTTATTTGTGGTCTTGGCCTTCCTTTTTTTTTTTATCTTTTCTCTTTTTTTTTTATTTATAAATTTTATTTGCTTCAAATATGTTTTAAGTCTATCTATCTTTGAATATTCCAGTCCATGACTCTATGTATTGTAAAAGAATTATTTTTTCTTTGTGTTTCAAAGTAAATATTCTGTTTTTAATTTTTTTTAAATATGATTATGTTTTGTTAACTTAATAGAATGGAGTCAAACGTAAAAATATGAAATACATTCTATATAAAAAAAATATTATTTAATATTAAGACGTATCGAGAACGTATCGAAATATTAGTATTTTTGAAGTAATTTATCGAAGTCCCATATCGGGAATGTATCGAAAACGCCGTATCGGTATCGGTGCTTCATAGGCTGTAGCTGTATCAATTATCAAATACGTGTTGCATATGATAATGTATCGTATTTGTGCATCATGGGTTTTACTTCACATTGGCTTTAGTTTTGTTTTTTTTTTGCCTCAACTTATGTAACTTTGGTTTGGAATTACAAACTTTTTTCTCTTAAAACTTTTTCAGATGGAGTTTGTGTTCAGAGCATAGAGCATCCTGGTTGCGTTTGGGATGCAAAATTTATGGAAAATGGTGATATTGTGACAGCATGTTCAGATGGAGTAGTACGCATTTGGACTGTAGATCAGGATAATGTTGCTGACCAGCTAGAGCTTGAATTATACACTTTGCAACTTTCTGAATTCAAATCTAGTAGGTATGTTTTGTTTATTTGCCTGTCATAATGTGCTTTGCTACTCCATCGTCACATCAGTTTCTCCTTTTTCTTGTCTGTCTCTACACTCTGAATTTCTTAACCAATATTTTGATTCTGAAAATATATTGTTCATTTGTCCTTGGTGAATAAATGATTTATTTTTCTTGGGAACATTTTACACCTTGTAAAAAAACTATAAAAAAAAAACTACGTACCCCATTATCCGGAGGCTCCACACTATACGCAGGTAAGGGGGAGGGATATTGTATGCAGCCTTATCCTTGCATATGCAAAGAGGCTGTTTTCGGATTCAAACCCATGACAAAAAAGTCACCAAGAGACACCTTTATTGCTGTGCCAGGGCTCGCCCTCTATAGATTCAAATATATTCCCCTATTTTCATTTGTAAAATTTTAATCTATAGATCATGTGGTGCTAGGATTAACTATGTCTTGCTATTATTGATGACCTTAGCTTGCTCTGTTAATTTCTGCTAGAAAGAGGGTTGGAGGATTGAAACCAGAAGAGCTACCAGGCTTGGAGGCACTGAAGATCCTAGGTCTGATTTTAAGGTTTTCCTTTTCAAAAGTCATTTGGCATAAGCTTTTCCCTCTATACCCATAATTTGTTTCTTCTTTTGGAGTGTTGGGGTTAGAGGCAGGGAGACAGGTGGAATTTCCTACTGATGGCACACATTGGGCCGGATATTGTCCACTTTTGTAACTCAAATGCTATATTGAATGTCTTTTCAGATAGGATAAACAGGCTTGATTGCACGAAATTGTAGCATTAAAACTATTCAATAGTTTCTGCAGATGGTTGATGACATTCTGTAATTTATATTTGTGCATAATACAATGTGGTTACAGTGATCACCCCTGGATATTTAATAATATTTTGCATAATCCAGCATCGCAGTGTTTGCCATGGTTTCTGTTTTAAGCATTCTCTGGTTCTGAGCAGGAACTACTGATGGCCAGACAAAATTAGTCAGAAAGGGGGATAATGGGATGGCATATGGGTGGAACATGAAAGAACAAAAGTGGGATAAAGTAATTCCCTCCCTTTGCACTATACAAACTTTTGCTTTCTATTTTTTCCGTTTCCCTTAACCAGTCTATTTCTGTTGCCTAAGACAAACTCCAAGTGGGCATTGCGGTGCCAAATGTAGAAGATATTACAAGATTATTTTTTTATTAACAATTCATGTTTTCTTAAAGATTTGTGAAGTTGTTGATTGGCTGGGGGAATCAAATCGCCAATTTTTTGATGGTATTCAGTATGATTATGGTCAGTTTCCTTTGTTGCCCTCAAACACTTGTTTAGGTTTGCTTTCTTAACATTCATTCCTTATAAGTTGTACCTTTGGCTGCTCAGTGTTTGATGTGGATATTGGAGATGGTTTGCCTACCCGTAAGTTGCCATACAATCGATCAGGTACACATTTTTACCATCAGGCTGCATGTTTAATCCTAACTTAATAATGAACATATTCGCTTTCTTGTACCAACATCAAGAGATGTTATTGTCTGTGTGTTCTATAAATATTTTGCGATAGTGAATCTGTCTGGCCAATTGGAGTCACTGGAAACATATTATTTTTTCACTAGTTTCTTAAATGTATTGTATAATTTAATTATGAAAACTTAGAGTAGTAGATGATGGATTAGTTCATATTCCAGTAGATAATAAGGATTTTGCAACCTGAAAAGTCAATGAAAACTAGTATTTCAGAAGGCAAATCTCATGTGTGCGTGTGCATCCTTGGTCAATGTACTAAGAAGAAAGAGCAGTTGTTTTGCCTTATCCTGTATAAAAGGAGGAGATATGGAGTGGTAGAGTACCCCTCAAATGTTTTTGTTTTCTTTGCATTTGATTTTTGCTTATGCTCTGAAGTCTGAAGTGACAGTTCTTTTAAGATAGTAGAGAGAGATTTGTGAAGAAGATTGACTCAATCTTCTCAAGTCCCTTATTTGTTTGTGTCGTTGTTGTGAATATACCACCCTCTCGTATGAGTGGTTTAATTGTTAGGGCTTAGGAAGATGAATGAGGTTTCTAACACTTCTGGCTATACTACTTATCCATTAAGTTTTATCAGCTACTTTATTGTCCCTTTTCTGCTTCAAGTCTTCTTGTCACTTGCAATTGTTTGCCTTGTATGAACTATGTTAGATGCTAAGAGTCTAACTTTGTCCTAGTTTATGCATGTGAATGATAATTTGCTAACTAATATGATGTCTCCAGATAATCCATATGATGTTGCTGATAAATGGCTACTCAAGGAGAATCTTCCTCTTTCTTTTCGTGAGCAAATTGTACAGTTTATTCTTCAAAATACTGGACAAAACAATATTACTTTTGATGCTTCATTTCGCGATCCCTTCACTGGCTGTAAGTATAATATCTGTTAAATAAAAAATTGATGGTGATCAATGACGTTCGTTATCCTTTTGTAGTCCTCCTTGTTGACTTGATTGTTTTTCTCTTATTTTCTGTTTTAGCCCATGCTTGTGTACCAGGACAACCTTCACGTATGTCTGGTAATAAAAAACTCACCTTATCTTGTCCTGCATGAGTTCTATCATGTGCTTGTGTGATTCAGTCTCGATTAAATTTGTTGAATTAATGACAGATATATCTGCAAAACCTACTTTCAAGCATATTCCTAAGGTATGCTTACATACACTTTGTTTTGGATGTTGCAAACATCTTTTGTCTTGGGGGAATACATTTTAACTTGGGAGTTCTCATGTCTGGAGAATGTAGATGATCTGTTATTCCTTTTACATGTGGTTGTATTTTTTTAAAAAATAAAAAGCATTGTTATTTGGTAACTTGGGTGACATTTGGTAGTTAAACCCAGGCTATGTTGCAATGTTGCTAGCCCTAGCATGCTATATTTTGTGTCCTAAGTGTAAATTTGTAATATTTGCATCTGATATGGATAGTGACATATTCAGAAAAGGAATTGCAAATTTTCTACTTTTCTGCAATTGTGGTCTATGTATCCGTGTATTAAAGATAAGGATTCCTTGATTCAGTACATGGACAATAGGGTTCTAGATGGAGCTCAATAGGAAGAACCGAAGAAACGACTAATAAATGTTACTTGGTGATGCCCTTGTTTTATTTGAGTTGCAAATGGGTTTTCTCTTCAGGAAATTGCTTGACGAGTAACTGTATCAACTTTTGCTGTCTTTGTAATTTGACCTTAATGTTGTCGTTGTAACTTGTAAGAAGACAAAAACAGTCAGGCAGGCCAGTATTTCATCTTCATAGAATGTTGTTCAATGTACAAGTGATAAAAAGCTAGTCTAATATTTTTTTTAAGACTAAGTCCAATGTTAAACCTCCTCTGTGTGACTTCATACTTTTTCCCTCTTCAAGTTAATCATGTAATTTGGTAGCTCATGCCCAGTTCTTACTTCTTTTGTCAGAAAGGGATGTATGTTTTTGATGCAGCTCATTTTGACGGGATCCGTAAATTGATTACTGAGTTCAATAATGCTTTACAATCTGACCAGGTAGACTACATGGTTGGGATTTTCTTCTTCTTTAGTTATTACTTTGTAATATGTTAAAATCATATTCTTTTGGTAAAAGGAACTTTAATTTATGGTGATGAACTCACTTGCAGTTTTCAGGATTGCAGAAATTTTTTAATCTCTTATATCTACTTTATCTATGATCATTTCAAACTCCAATATACTTGATGATTCTAACTTCACATTGGATAAGGTTGACTATCAAAACTCTTAAACGCCTTTTGATTTGACTTGGGATCTACATGTTATGATGCCCTTGACTTACTGCCCTCCTAAAGGAAAACACTGCATCAGCAAACCATGTTGCAAAGATTTGCTATGTATAAGAATTAATAAAATAAAGCTGCATGTTTTGGCAAGCATGCTTCAATTGTCAGTGTCGTTACTTAGTGTTGTGATGCTACATCAATTCAAATAATGAGTAATTTGGTTCTATTGTCAATCTCATGTAGGAAATGAAGAACTTGTCTTTGACTGAGCTCAATGTTTCTAGACTGGGTGCCATTGTTAAAATTCTGGAAGATACTTCACATTATCGTTCTAGTAAATTTGCAGACTCTGATATAGCTTTGTTACTGAATCTGCTTCGATCATGGCCAATCTCAATGATTTTTCCTGGTTAGTTATTGTCTCTTGCATTGCTCCTTTTTATTATACTTAAAAGCAATTTTCATTAATTTGAAAAAAACCCTGGGAAGAAATTTGTTTCATTTTATGCAGACTCCTTAATCAGCGAATTTTTCAAGTCTGGTTTTCCTTACTTCATATTGTGTTTTCTCTATGCAGTCATTGATATTGTAAGGATGCTAGTTCTTCATCCTGGTGGGGCTGTTTTACTTCACAAGCATTTTGAAGCAGAAAATGGTATCAGCATTGCTATCTTTTTGTTTTCTGACATTAGATTATGACAATAATCAATTTAATCCAGGCTGCCCTAACATCACTCCACTAATAGATCATGTACAGCATTCTCTCACATTTCCCACCCCACCCCACCCCACCTCAGTAATTAGTTGTGTTTTCTCTCCCTTAGTTATGTTTCTCTACATTGTTACCCTTTCCACCCCTTGTCACATACACTTTACTGATCTTTGGATTTCTATAAGAAATATGTACAATTACTGATACCTTGAAATTTGGAGCTTATTTTTCTTCCTATACCTTTGTGTTGATGTATAATCTTTCATTGATTTTCTCCTGATTTATATCAGACGTACTAATGGAAGTGATTAAGAAAGTCACTGTAAATCCAACAATTCCTGAAAATCTGTTGAACAGCATTCGTACTGTAACTAATCTCTTCAGGAATTTGTGCTACTACAACTGGTTGCGAAAACATCGTAGTGAGGTTAGCATCTGTTTATTGTAATTTTTTAACTTGAAATTTTTGAAGGACTTGAAGAATTTCTTGTAGTTGGAAGACTAACATTAATGTAGAAATTTTCTAGTGTAACATTGTTAAGAAAAAGTGCATAAATGCATGCCTTCTGTGATTAATACAGTGCTTTTTATTGACCCTCTGCTTTCAAGTATTAGTTATATTCATTAATTTCAAGATATACATTGACTTTTCAATATGCCTTTTAATAATTTTTCACAAGTTGACTATCTTTAGTTCTTTACATCACTAACAGTTATCAATTCATTAATTCACTGACTAAGGCCATTTTATATTATCTTTTTTGTTAAAAAATTCATTTCTGAACTAGTAAATGACTCTGTCCTTTTTTCTATTTTTTGGGCAGATTCTTGATGCTTTCTCAAGTTGTAGTTCATCTCCAAACAGGAATTTGCAGTTGTCATACTCTACCTTGTTACTGAAGTAAGTCCTTTTTTTGGTACAGATATTATAGTCTTTTCATGACTGTAAGTGCGCATTGTTTCGGGAAAAAACAATACTTGATTAATTGTGGTATTTGGCTAACATAATCTCACTTGTAGTTCTTGCATTTATATTTACTTATGTATAATTTGTTTGTTTAGCTTTTGGAAGCTCTTTCTCTCTCTCTCTTGGTTGTGTTAATTCCAAATTCCAAATAGAAGATACAGTCTCCTTGTTAAGGTGCAGAAGTGCTCCAGTGCTTTCTGGGTTTTTATTACCCCCGCCCCCTCACTTGTAGTTCTTGCATTTATATTTACTTACGTATAATTTGTTTATTTAGCTTTTGGAAGCTCTTTCTCTCTCTCTCTCTTTTGGTTGTGTTAATTCCAAATTCCAAATAGAAGATACAGTCTCCTTGTTAAGGTGCAGAAGTGCTCCAGTGCTTTCTGGGTTTTTATTACCCCCGCCCCCCTCTCCCCCACCTTAAAAAGTAAAGGGAAGACTAAATGAATTCCTTTTTCTTCTTGGATGAAAAAGTGGAAGAAGGGTGGGCAGTTCTAAGAGCATCTGGATTTTTCTTCTGTGCTTGGTGTGTCACTCTACTTAACTTCACCACCCTGCTGTAAAAGCAAGCGTATAGACACTAAAACAGTGGTGGTGGCTTTTACTTATTTACATATCAGTTCACACAGTTCATTATGTTCATCATTGCATTGGTTCACTAATGGTCCATAATGTAAGTATGCAATAATCTTTACTTCTTGTGTGATCCGTGCAGTTATGCGGTGCTATTAATTGAAACAAAGGATCAAGAAGGTCAATCTGAAGTTCTATCTGCAGCTCTTGAGGTATGTCTTATGCTGTTTTTACCTAGCTATGACAACCACCATGGCACCCCCAAACCTTATTTTACTAGGTGAGGTTGACTTGATCAATTCCATTAATATCTATCAAAAACAAAATTTTAATAAAATCATTTAGGACAAGGTCTTTTAAATTGTTCCTCTTTTTCCTTTAGCATTCCTTCTACCCCTTTTAATTAAATATTTGATCTCCTCCCTCCTCTCACTGTTGCCTCTATTGTTCCTCTCACACGATCAAACCACCTTAGGAGAATCTGTGTCCTTCTCAGTAGATGCTAGTGCTACTCCAACTTTCTCCCAAACATTTTTATAATCTTGTATGTCTATTCATCTACCAGAATGTTTTCATCTTTATACTCTTGTTTTTACCTCTTGCTGAACTATAATTAGTACAAGAACATTGTTGGCCTTACCATTGTCTTGTAGAATTTTGCATTGAGATTATAGAGACACTTACAACTACAATTTTACGCATAAAACGTTTGTTCATGTCATCCATTGAGATTGAATCCTATGTGTGACATCCCTGTCAATATGATATCTAAACGGTGCTAATTTTTACCCCTAAACAATGCTAGTTTTTGTCATACTAAACCTGCATTTCATATGCTCTGCCACATGCCCCGTAAAAAAAAGCCTCCAACAATTCCAAAGCTTCTCTGCACTTAAAAAAAGAAATAAGGAGCAAGGCAGGGGTGCTTTACATTTGTATGTGTCTAGATTATTTAAAATCAAATTTCTTACATTTTAGATGTTATTATTTCGACTATACTGATATGCATTTTGTTTTTGTGCAGATTTCCGAGGATGAAAATGTTGAAGTCAACTCCAAATTTCGTGCTTTAGTTGCTGTTGGATCACTGGTATTTTCAAGTTTCTATCTCTAGTCTTGTGTTTGATACATAAATTCTTTGTTGTCTATATATAAGTCAAGGTGTTCTGCATGTTGCATCATCTCAACTTCATTTGACTACAAGTTTTACATCATTGTTACAATCTGCTTTTGTGAAGCCTGATTATCCAATCCTTTATCACCCTTGTCTACTGTACTTATCTTGTATTTGATATATGTGAATTTTATTTTATTTTATTTTTGTATGGACTATGGAAGTTTGGGTAGTGGGATAAGGCTTTTGTTGTTGTTAATGTATGACTATGGAATCCATTTATTACCCTAGTCTACCCTTGCTGCTATCCAACCTATTTGCAAATTGTTTTGGTTGTTGGTTTGAGTTTCATATCCTAGGCAGAGGAACACCTTTGTCTTGGTACACAGGATTTTAACTTGAATATGAAATTACATTCTGTTATTTACTTTCGTTCTTTCTTTATTTGGAAAGCATAAAAAAACAATTAAATTAAACTACATCCTTTCTTTGTGTGAATATTAGTATATGCAAACTATCCATACTGCAAGAGAACTAATAATGAAATTAATTTTCATCAAAATGTGACATTAGACAATTTCTCTATTCATTATAAATAAATTCATGTGCTTTGAAATTTGAAGCATATCTATTATCTATCTCCAAGTTGCTTCACTTAAATTTTCATTTGTCTAATCCTCTTCAAACAGATGCTTGAAGGTCTTGTCAGAAAAACAGCACTGGATTTTGATGTTGTGAACATTGCAAAAGCCGCCAAGGGTTCTAAGGTAGCCGATATTGCTGAAGCCGGATCTGACATTGAGCTGTTAACAAAGCAGAGCTGAATACATTTTGGTTGCTTAATCTCTCCTGTTCCTCCAAATAAATTGAAGGTAAAAGAGGAATGATCACGCTCATTTTAATGAGCCTTAATTAGACACATGCACACAGGGTTCCTTTTTTATTGTTTTTGGCTTTGTCTTTGGGGGTAAAGGGTCAAAGCGTCTAGTGCAGAGTTCTTTGGAAATGTAAATTATGCAGTGTACAGCATTTTTAGATCTTTTTCCAAAATTCTGTCGCATATAAAAATTTTCAGTTTTATTCAAAAATTAAATTTCGTACAGTTACATATATATATATATATATATATATATATATATATTGTAATTTTCTTTCTGTACGTGACTACTCTCCTTTCTCTTGCATCAACATCTTCCATTAGAAGTACTAGAACATGGTAGTTGGTAGGAAAATGGAAAGGTAGTTTGGCTTGGGATAAAACCTCCTCTATCAACATCAGACCAAGTTAGTAACACAGTTTCATAGCACATAAAATTCACAACCATAATTAAATCATCAAACTGCCTCGGTAATTCCTGCCACTGGGGATCACTGTTAGAACACATTACAGTCATGCTTAGGAATGATAATGGTTGATTATTTACACTGTTAATTTGCATATTTTGTATTCGCAAGATTATTTTTGTACTGAAGATGTCAGCAACAACCAAGATCATTGTTTAGAGTGTAAAATTGACATCTTTCTGCTCATGGTTGTGCGTTTATTTTCAATTTCAAAACAACGAGCTGTTGCATTTGAGTATTTATTAAGTGATACAACAAAAGTCAGCACACAATTACAGATTTCCACCGTTCCTCCCTACTTTGAGACAATAGTTGGAACTTGGAAACCCATGAGATGTTATCAGATAGATTGTGTAAGCCAATTGAGCAAATTACAGCAACGATGTAGTCTTCCTCTCTCATTTGTTTTAATATCAAGTTATTCAAATCATTTCATTTAATGCTTATTTGGGGACGTGAATCAAGTTTGTGTGCTATAATAATCCAAGGTCTGCGTGTTATGGTAATGTGATAAATAGTAAGGGTTTTTTAACCTTTGTGCGACATCATAGATATATTGTCACGAAAAAAAAACATACACAGATGCATAATAAGAAGCAAAAAATTCAAAGATTTTGTTAGAAAATGAAGGTTTTATTATATATAAAAAACAAAACCCAATGAATGTGCGATTTGTTAAATAATCTAAAGTATTTAATGTTTTCACATGATATATTTATAACACATCCTTTACTTTCGCATTTACCCCTTTAAAACCAAGAAGTTTTTCTATTAGAGTAATCTTGAATTCGTTAATAATTGATAACTATCTCGTATATTTTTTTTTACAAATTAAAATGATCATATAAATTTAAAAATGTTTAAGACGATAGAATTTTGATTCAATTATAATTTATATTTCATGTTGATTAAAGACTGTTGGTTAAAAATTGGAAAAGACATTTTAAAAAATAAAAAATAATTGATTAAAAATATTAATCTAAAAAGATATTGGATAATAACTATTTTGAATTTAATATTAAAAAATGTATTTGATAATTATTGTAATTAGGATATTTAAATTAGTGTTTAAAAAATTGGACTGACCCGGTCCGTCGGATAGGTTGGACCGTGACCCGGTGATTGGACAGGGTCGAGTCTGTCATCGGATCAGTCATGCTTTCAACTCGGTGTGATCCAGTGCGACCTGATAGGATTCATGGTTCAACCCGCGACACGAAGCGAGTCACTATTTAAAAAAAAAAAGTCTTTTGCAGCCTTCGTGCCGCTCCGCTTCCGTCTTCTCCTACCGAGTACTCGTGTCGTCTGTATTTGGTTTTCGTCGGGGTGGGGGCGAGGGGTAACGAGGATCTGTACTTGGAGGGGGTGAAAGGGTTCGCGACGGGGAGTGGGGTAAAGGAGGATCTGTGCTTGGCCAGACAGTTTCCAAGGGGGGAAGAGGGGGGTGGCAACAAGGAGGGGGTGTTGGAAGGGGAAACAAGGGATTTGGGGATGGGAAGGGCGGTTGCAACGACGATATTTGCGAGGGGTGTTGGAAGGGGAGACACGGGATTTTGGGTGTGGGGTGGGGGGGAGTTGCAACCACGACATTTCCTGGGGGGGTGTTGGAAAAGGGGGAAGGGATTTGGGTAAGGGTGTTCGCGGTCTGGACATAAAATTTGGAAAAGGGGACACGATATTTAAAATCATTTGGGGGGAGGCTGACAATGACTTTTTATTTTTATTTTTGGAGGATGGGTGGTTGTAGCATTAACCAGGAGGTAGGGTTGCAGTAGACTTCCTTTTTTTAAAATATTTTTTTAACAAAGTGTTTGAAATTTTAAACTTACTATTTTTTTAAATCTTAAATTCTATCAATAGTGGATAAGTAGTGTATTAAGAGTAAGTTTTTCTTTCTTTCTTAGACACATAAAATTTGTTTCAAAAATACTCATAAATTAATTATAATATTAATATAGAATAAAAGTAAATTGAGTGCAAATATGAGTTATTACGAGAAAATAGGTTATTGGATGGGAATTAACATTCTATAATTTTGTATTGATGATTTTTTTTCTTGAATTTAAACTTATTTAGCTTATATTTATTATCTTTGACTCTTTGTTACTTATTTGTTTGAATTTGGATAATAGTTTTTTTTTTACATTTTGGTGTATATTTATCTATGTTATGATTTATGATGTTTTTTTTAAATATTTTAAGACAGCTATAAAAAATTTATATTTTTTATTATAGACCAAGCCATGCGGGTCAATTAGTTACCCACCGAGTTGATCAGTGACCCAATGACCAAGTATTCAGACTGGGTCAGCTTTTAAAACTATGATTTAACTTTTGGTAGTGAGACAAGTATGTTATAAGTTTTGATTCTTTAAGTCAATTATGACATTAATCTTTTCACAAACTAAACATGTGTTGTCAATTAAGTTATACTCATTGATAAAACATTATTTTATTATGTGAGGTTGTACTCATTATTTTATTTTTGAATAATTTTTCATATTAATCTCTAGGATTGTTGTGTTGATCGTTTAATATTTTTTTTTTTGAAAAATTATCATTGACTGACTTCATCTATTTTAGTTACTTATGCTTTTTTTTATTACTTGCATTAAGAATTAAAGTGAATATGTTTTTATAAAATCAAAGAATACATTTCTAATAATGATTTTATTATTTTATTTTTTATCACTTTTTTGTTTTAAATTATTTTTAAAATTTAATTTATATGCACTAAATATAAAATAGTTTTATACAAATATAAAATAAAATAGTTGCAAAATAATGGATGATTTCTTATATGGGTCGAATGCAAGCATATACTAATTTCAAGAAGTTGCGTATTGAACATGTCGACTTACAAGATGACTGAAGCATTTTTTATTGTTGATGATTTTGTTATTGATTAGCATTTTGTTCACACATTAGTAATTTTATGGTAACAAATTTTGGAACATTATGGTAAGTATTTTGTATTTAGTCTTAGGCATGAGTTGTGCTTAAGCGTAATTTTAAACATATGTTGTTCGATTAGTTGTTATGAAAAAGGATAGCAGTAACACTAAGTAGGTCAACTAAATACAAAATAACCTTAAATACTCCCCTCAAGTTGGGACATTATACCCAAAAGCCCCAAAGTGGAAATTAAAGAAGTGAACAATACACATCGTCCAACATTACTGCCTGTCCAACATCAATTACATCATATGATAAGAAAGCTCCTATGATTGAGAGATGCAATAGGGAAGCGATATCATCCAAAGTGATAGTCAACTCCCCTATGGGCAAATGAAAGTTGCTAGTCTCCGAGTGCCATCTCTCCCCAAAAGCCGAGAGCAATCCCCTGTCTCCGATCTCGATTGAGCATGAAATCAAAGGGCTTAGGCCCATACTAGCAACTTGTTGACTTTAAAGGAAGCTGCAAGGAGATTGAACCAATGATTAAAGACTTGATTTTGTTTTTTCTTTTTACATGCCCAATCATTTGATGGCATATGTAATTTGGTTAAGTGGTTCAAGTTAAAATGCCTTGTGATCCTTCATAGCATTTGCATTCTGATGATCATGCATTCATATTTGCAAATCTTAAAAGAAATCAAATTGGTTTTTCATGAAAATAAGTTCTCAAAGGCTCTTTAAAAAGCATATCTTACTGCTGTAATCGATTACACAAACAGTTTAATCGATTAAAGACATTCAATCTTTTCTGGAAAAGCCTTATAGAACAGTTTAATCGATTACATGATCGTTTTAATCGATTACATAGTGTTTTATGGAAATCATGTATCACTGGTTTAATCGATTACCATCTTCTGTAATCGATTATCTCAGTTCGTCTTTCATGATGTTGTTCTGGTTTAATCGATTACTGAATGGTTTAAATGATTATTTTGTTCATGAAACCATTTCCAGAAAGCTGATGAACAGTTTAATCGATTATCTAGTTGATTTAATCGATTATTTATGGCAATTTAATCTATTACACTAACGGATTAATCGATTATTGTCAGTTAAATCTATTTTTTTCAAAAGCTTGGTGAGTCTTTTTTTATAAATAGACATTGAGCAATTTACTCTACACAGAGAGTGACTTACCAAAAGTTTCTGAGAGATCAAAAGTGCTCATATTGTTGTTTTACTCTGAGTTTACACAATATCCTTTGTGATCAAGAATTTCAGTGTTTTCTAGAGAAAATGTTTTGAAGAAGGTTTTCAAGATTAGGATTCTGAGCTATTGATCCTTGCAACCTGGAGTATGTGGTAATATCATTTAGTTTCATTCATTCATACTTGAAGGATCTTAGGTTGTGTTTTTCTTGAACCTTTCTTTTCAGAAGTTCTAACATTTTGTTCTGCTGTAATTGTGATATATCAAGTGGATTCTTTTCAAGCTTGCTAGTGAAGGGTTCACTAGTGTTTGGGATTCTGAGTTAAGTGATTTGTATTCTAATAGGATTTTAGAATCTATATCTTTATCTAGGATTGATAAAGAGGTCACTTGTGCTGTGCTTGTAAAAGATTCTTGATATAGTAATAACTCTAACCTAGTGTTGGTTGGAAGAACTGGATGTAGCCTCCATGGTTGAGAGGTGAACCAGTATAATTGCTTGTCTCATGTCTAAATCTCTGTATGTTTCATTGTATGTCTTTGTGAAATCAAGTTTTATTATCAAGGAAACATTTTTTGTCATTGCTTTCATTACTAAGGGTGATCTTGGGTGAAGAAAGATTTCTGTTTTTGATCAAGGTGAACTTGTGATACGATCCTAAATCTTAATTCCGCAAATTTGTTTCAGAAAGTTTTAAATATTTGGTTTGAACCAATTCACCCCCCCCCCTCTTAGTTCATTTGCAGTGTATTCATAGTTTTTTCAATTGGTATCAAGAGCTGGTTCTTGAAAAATATTCAAGACCACTTTCTTTTTAAAAGAAAATGAATACTACTCAAATAACCTTTAAAGAGGGCGCTTCTCTCAATCCTCCTCCAATGTTTGAGGGTGAGCATTTTAGTTTTTGGAAAAATTGAATGCAAATCTTTATTCAATCCAATGATCCCGGTGCATGGAATGCAATTGAAAAAGGCCCTTTGGTTCCTATGAAAACTATTGATAATAAACTGGTTCCCAAAGAATGGGATGAAATGACAAATGCAGAAAAAAGAATTGTGCAATATGATTTTAAAGCCAAAAATATGATAACATCTGTTTTGTCTTCTGATGAATTTTTTAGAACTGTGATATGCAAGAGTGTAAAGAAAATGTGGGAAATGTTAGAAGTAACTCATGAAGGTACTGATGAATTTAGAAGATCAAGGAAACATGCCTTGATTCATGAGTATGAAATGTTCAAAATGAACAATACAAAAACCATTTCTCAGCTGCAAACAAGATTCACTCTTATTGTCAATCATCTTCTTGGCCTTGGCAAGACTTTTGATACTGAAGAATTAAACATCAAAATCTTGAAGTGTCTCACAAGGCCATGGCAACCAAAAGTCATAGCTATTAAGGAGTCAAAAGATCTATCCAAGATATCCATGGCTGCATTGTTTGGTAAGCTACTTGAATATGAAATTGAAATGTCACAACTAATCAATGCTGAAGATGCAGAAAAGAAACATAAGAGCATAGCTTTGAAAGCTGCATCATCTAAGGTTGAAAAAGAAGAAGATTCAAATGAAGAAGATGAAGATGACAACATGAATTCATTCTCAAAAAGTTCAGCAAATTCATGAGAAGGAACAACAACAGAAAATTCAAATAGTTCAACAACAACAACAACAAAAAGAATGACAACAACACCTCCACCAACTTTACATGCTTTTAATGTGGAAAGCCTGGACACATTAAATCTGAATGTCCAATCTTCTTAAAGAAACAACAAGGTGAGAGGAAGAATAAGAAGGAAGGAAAGTCAAAGAAAGCCTACATTGCATGGGAAGATAATGAATCAACAAGTTCTGAATCAAGCAGTGAGAATGAAGAAGAAGCAAATGTGTGTTTCACTTCAACTTTGAGTGATGATGACTACTCAAGTGCTGAATCTGAGGTAAGCTCTCAATATGATAACATTGTTGATGCTTTTCATGAAATGCATGATGAGGCTCAAAGGATAGCAAAGGTAAATAATAAGCTGAAAAGAGATTTAAGATGGCATATCACCAAACTTGCAGAAATGCAAAGTGAACTTTGTAAGTTGAAAGAGGAGAATGAAAAATTTCTTTCAAGTTACAAGGCCAATGGTTGTATATGTCATTCTTCTTCTAAAATAGAAAAATGCAAATTGTTACAAGATGAGTCTGATGCTTTCAAAAGAAGCCAAGGAGAAAAATATATGATACTTCTTTCAGAAAATAACTATTTGGTTGATCTTTTGAGAAGACTGTATAGAGGTAAATGCAACTTGGCTGAAATGTTAAGTGTGCAAAAATATGCTGGAGATACTTCTGGTTTGGGATACAAACATGGCTCAAAATCTAGTGGAAAAACCATATTTGTACCACCAAAAACAGAAGAATCAAAGGAGTTTTTATAAATCAAGGTTCAACCAAAATGCTTACTTTGAAAGATCATCAAGAGCTGTAACTTGTAACTATTTCATGAAAAAAGGACATACAACTTTTAAATGATATGCAAGAAAATATTATGTGCCTAATGGAAAATGTGTTTGGGTGAAAAAGGAAAAGAAAAGAACTAACCCCTATGGACCCGACCTCAATTGGGTACCTTTCCTTGTTACTTGATTTGAATTTTGCAGGAGTGTCTAAGAGCAAAATCATCACTATGGTATCTTGATAGTGGCTGCTCTAGGCACATGACAGGTGATATTTCCATGGTTATAAATGTCATACTAAAAGATGGAGGATTTGTCACCTACGACAATAATAACAAAGGAAAGATAATTGGAGAAGGAAGCATAGGAGACAGCCTCAAAACAATTATCAGAAATGTCCTATATGTTGAAGGCTTGAAACACAATCTCCTAAGCATAAGTCAATTATGTGACAAAGGATTTAAAGTGTCATTCAATGACAATTGTTGTTTGATATGTGACAGTAAAAGTGATGAGGTTATCCATGTTGGTAAGAGAAAGGGTAACATTTATGTTTTATCCATTGATCATACATACATTCATAAGACTAACTGCCTTGTAAGTAAAACTGATGAAACTTGGTTATGGCATAAAAGAGTTAGTCATATAAACATGCATCACAAGAATAAACTTGTAAAAAAGGATTTGGTCATAGGTTTACCTAAGCTTAAGTTTGAGAAGGATAAAATATGTGAAGCTTGTCAAAGAGGGAAACAAACAAATAATTCTTTTCAAAGCAAAAATGTTGTTTCTACCTCTAGACCTCTTGAGTTGTTTCATATGGATTTATTTGGTCCTTCAAGAACCATGAGCTTGGGAGGAAATTATTATGGACTTGTCATTGTAGATGATTACTCAAGATACACATGGATTTTATTCATAAGATCCAAGAGTGATGCATTCATAGCTTTTAGAAAATTAACCAAGATTATACAAAATGAAAAAGCTTGCAATATTGTTTCAATTAGAAGTGATCATGGTGGAGAATTCCAAAATGAATACTTTGAAAAGTTTTGTGAAGAGTTTGAAATTAATCACAATTTTCAGCTCCAAGAACACCCCAACAAAATGGTGTTGTGAAGAGGAAAAACAGATCTCTTGAGGAAGGTGCAAGAACTCTTTTAAATGAAACAAATTTGCCTAAGCACTTTTGGGCTGATGCTGTAAGTACAGTTTGTTATACTTTGAATAGAATTCTCATAAGGCCTATTTTGAAGAAAACTCCTTATGAACTATACAAAGGAAGGAAATGAAACATATCTCATTTGAGAGCTTTTGGCTGCAAACGTTTTGTTTTAAATAATGGTAAAGATTCTCTTGGAAAATTTGATTCTAAAGCTGATGAAGCAATTTTTCTTGGTTACTCTTTGCAAAGTAAAGCTTATAGGATCTTTAATAAAAGAACATTGTGTGTTAAGGAATCTGTCCATGTAATTTGTGATGAATCTAACCCATCCATAGAGAATTTGGAGTGTGATGATAATGCAGGTCAAAAAGAATATTTCCTGCAAGATAATGATCTGAATAATAAAGAAAAGGTTGAACCAAATGATGCAATGGAACATTCTACATCTTTACAAAAGCACAAGGATTGGAGAACAACAAAAGATCTATCTCTTGACAATATATCAGCTTTTGTGGAGAGATGGCATAAGGAAACTAGTAGTTTCCATTTGCCAATTGGAGAGATGACGATCACACTGGACGACGTGTCATCATTACTACATCTACCAGTCATGGGTGCCTTCATGATATATGATGTATTGGATGTAGATGAGGCAATTCAGTTGATGGTGGAGTTGCTTGAGGTGACACCCACAGAGGCTAAAGCAGAGACGAAACAATGCCATGGTGCATATGTTCGTCTTTCATGGTTACGAGACTTGTATGCTACTAAGTGTAAGGAGATGGAGTGGACAGTCGCAGCCAAAGCATATTTGCTCCATTTGGTTGGTTGCACGATATTCGCCAACAAGAGTGCCACTCATATCGGTGTGGTATTCTTGGAGGCGTTTCGTGATCTCCACGAGGCTGGTCGATTCAGTTAGGGCGCGGATGCACTCGAGCACATGTACAATAACCTTAACTATGCGTGTCAGCACCACAGAAAGCATCTTGCTGGTTACATTACTCTGTTGCAGGTATTTTTGTCAATTTAGCTAACTTGTGTGTGTTGTTTAATGTTTCCATCGTACTTTATTTGGTGTTTGGTGTGTTAACTTAATTTGTTAATGTAGTATTGGGTATATGAGCATTTTCCAGGACTTGCTAGCACGATTGCAGACGAGGAGTACATGGAGAGGCAACCACGAGCATGCCGGTGGAAGCCAGGGAAGGCATTACCTGTCGCAACCTATCGACGGCAATTAGATAGGTTGACGACCGACTGTGTTACTTGGACGCCGTACGCTGACCACCATGCATTCTGTGAGGTTGAAGACATTGCCCTTTTTTCAGGGCATATCAGATTGGGGCCCTACATTGTCAAATACCAGCCGAAGAGGGTACTGAGACAGTTTGGATTCGTACAGTACATACCTGAGTTTGATAGCTGCCCCCACCCCCCATCGATAGAGGAGGTTGATCATAGGTGGAGTCATTTTGCTGACCATGTGGTTGTCACTGCAGACACGGCCAGTATCCCAGGGCAGTGTGATCCACAGTACATGGAGTGGTTCTTTACCATTTCTCACCCATTCATGAGCCCTCCTCAGCTTGGGGAACATAGTAGCCGTACTCGTGTCGTGCATCAATCAGTGCCTATACCACCACCAGTTGCAGATGTGGTAGCTCCTGATGATGTTCCTGATGTGATGCCTCAACATGCAGTGGTAAAGTAAATATATATACATTTTGGTGTTAGTTGGTTTCCATGTAGCCTTATCTTTTAAAATACTTTTTTTTACTATGCAGGCTGTGTGTGAAAGGATTGCGGGGAAGTTGCAACGCATGATAGATCTTCTCATGGTCACCGCTGGCACTGAAGCATACGATATTACTTATCAGTGTATCAGATTAGCGCTAGGTGTGACTGACGATAGATTAGTTTACGTTCGTTCTAGACGTCGAAGCAGTGGACCGCATGGACATTAGGATGATACAATTTGACATTTGATTTGTTGTACACAGTATGCGAAGATCACATACATTTGTTTAAACATTTAAGAGCTACAAGACTATTTTTCTTTGTGTAGCAAAACATGCATGAATTTAACTTAAATTAAATTACATCATTGGTCATATTTATGATTCAAATACAAAATAAAGTAATGTCAACTGAGTCACTTTTGACTTCCCAAATCAACATAATCTGTTGGTAATCTTGTCAAACTGTTATATTTTTGCATTCGACTAATATAACTTGTTGGCCAGTGTTGTGCTTGAGAATGACAATGTCTTAACCATAATAAAGCAGTTGGTGGCATAGGACATTCGTTTCGCAAAGTTACCTGAACAAAATGAGAAGTCAACACGTTGCTTAAAATGATTGCAAACAAATGAAATGGTATTCGTAATACCTGAACAAAATGATTTTCATATACATGACCAATACAAATGACGCGATGTACAGCAGCATCTCTAGGCGGTTGGCTTCTAAGCGAGAAAAACATCATACTTTGTTGCTTAGAAACATAAACAAGAACGAGGTTATAATGTGAAGCAATGACATAACCCATGTCAGTAATATCCATCCACTTATCCTGTGTTACCTGCATTTTACAAAGTATAAGTATAATGGTACACAACAGTATGGTAAACTTATCAAAACAACACATAAAACCTTTACCTTTGACAATCCGTCCACAAGTAGTGACCTCTTTAACTCCTCAAATCTCTGTAACCCACCAAACAACACAGTATAGTCTTCAGAACATTTGGTAAGTTCCTTAAGCAAATGGTTGAGAACCATAGCCCAAGCATCTTCACCAAAACTCAGTAAACCCACAATAACTCGATATCCACAATTACCATCGGCTTTAACATCACATACACCAATAATGTAATTTCTCATGCATGGAAGGAATTGATCCAGCATTGGAATATTACCCATCGGTAAAGGACCTGAAGATGTTGAAGTAGATTGTGGTACAGACGAGCAACTATCATGCTGGGAATGTAACGCATCGACGTACTCAAAGTACGATGGATCTTGCTTGGTTGATCTTTGGTGCTTGGTCAGGTTTTTCTTTTGAGCCCCTTTGTCTTCACCTTTTCAGGAGAAGGACGCATGGATGTTTTATCAGGATATTCAATTTCTTTCAATTTAGTCTTTAGAGTAACTTTGCCACACATGTCAAGACTTTCAAATCGCTTCGATATTACTTCCATCTTATGGTGACTTCGCACTCATCAACACCTTGGTCGGAGAAATGCAACCTTCGCCAAAACATGTGTACGACACCCAGTGGTATGCTGCCAAGATTATACTTCGCTAACTCACATGCACAAGGCAAACCATGCGTGCTTCTGAACATACATCCACAACGAGAACTATCAACACCTACATACTTAACTCGCTCAAACTCCGCAACAATTTCATTTAACGCATACCTGGAAACCATGCCTACGAGTCTTTTGTACAAGGTAGTTTTAAACATATGTCCAACAACATGTGTGCTTGTCTCAAAAGAAGCCTTAATCTCACTGTGTTGCAATGTGATCATGTTGTTCATCACATCCCATACATTACAGAGATCTCCAAGGCTATCCTGTAGTAGCCGCTTTAAGGTCCAACGAGCAAACTCAAGCCTGTAGTTAAAGGTTAAAATAACACCATTAGGAAAACGTTACCATGCAGTGAAATGATAATGTAAACTATTTGTTGTGAAGCACTTACCTGTTTGTAGTGTTGTTGCCAAAATGCATGACTTTATTAGTGCATGATGTGACAAATCTTTCTTTGTGGGGAATCAACCACGTGTCTTTGACATATCGAACAAATATTGGCCACGGTGCACAAACACATTCAAACCTCATCAGACACTCATCCCATTCATTTTCAGAAGCACAATCTACAAGACTTCCCCATGCTTCCATGACATAGTCTCACGCATTGTTTTGTCCCACAAACATTTTACATTTTGCCTTCACATTTTTGTCAATGTGGAACCGCCACAAAAGTTCGTTGTTTCAGGGAAAACATGTTTGATCGCATTCATCAGTGCTGTATCTTTGTCTATGACAATGACATTAGGGAAAACTTCACTCTTTAGAAAAAGCCCTCTAAATCATTCAAGAGCCAATACAAGATTGTTCGTATGTTCGCCCTCCAAATACGCAAAAGCAGCTGAAAATGTCATCCCAGTAGGTGTCACTCCAACTATGTCAACCAAAGGGAGTCTATACCTGTTTGTTTTATATGTACTGTCAATTAGGAAAACCAAATGACATGAATTTATCAATTTCACTGCATCCGGATGTGCCCAGAACATGTCTTGAACAACATTTTCATCCTTCACTCTATGCCAATGGACATACATATCACGTTGAAGAAGCTTCATTAAATATTGCATTTCAGTATTGTTGCCTCTTATAGAAGTACGGTACACATATCTTGCATTGTAGACTTGTTTCATTGTTGTATAACTTTCAGGATTGCGATCTTTTAAAGTCAGCATAATATTCTTTGGTTTAACCCTTGACTTTGTCATTTCAACAACAATTACCTTCTCTTCCTCAGTTAAACAACCAGCATATGGATGTCCAGTAAATGACTTAGCCAAACAATGGTTATGTAACCCACAGATTAGCTTGACCATCCACCTTCACCTCCTACGACGAGTTTCCCTCGCACCTTAAAAGGACAACCACATTTTCTACTTCTAGTGGTCATCCGTACTAAATCTTTGTTGAATGCTCTATAGTTTCCACTCCTTTCACAACCTATCAAAATAAATGAGGTCCTTCCTCTCTTACCAGTTGCTGTGTCAGACCTCATTATCACAGCTACAAAACCAATCTCATATGCAACACTACGAGCCCATTGCAATACCTCGTCACGAGAATTAAACACCTACAAAATTTCAGAATACATGCTTAATCTTATGAAATTATTCATTTACTGACATTCAATATGCTACTATATCATATAAATACCTTTGAAGTCTTAAATGCATCAGAACAATCAATTATAGAGTTGTTCTTTTCAAATGCAAATGGTTCACCTCCGTTGTCTTCACTCATATTAATTTCTTCAGACATAATATCTTCATGCATGCAGTCATTGTTGTCCATCTTAATAAACAAACAAATTCAAAACAAATAATCATTAACAAAGTAGCTGTATATTCATTTCATAGTATTAACTGTTATTTTAATTCAAATTCAATACATCACTTAAAAGGACAAATACTTTAATTAATAATACCTTTAAAAAATACAACACAAAAATTTAAAAAAACAAAAAAAAAAGCACTCATACGGATTGGCAATCCGTATGAGCCTTACGGATTGCCAATTCGTATAAGAGTTTTCAGCTACAGTGACAACGCCAGAACTTACCTCCGACGACGACAGCGGCCAACGAAACCTCCACGAATGCTAACCACGGCCTCCACCACCAAAGCAACAACCCAAGAAGCAGTGAGAAACCAAGCAAGCACCAAGAAGCAAGAAGAATAGCAAGAAGCAAGAAGAACAGCAAGAAGCAAGAAGAACAACGCATGTGAAGAACAAGCAACTGGTGTATGTTAAAATAAACAAACAAAAGCAAAAGGGACAAGGGCAATATTGGCATTTTGACAAAAGTGTTGGGTGTATTAGAATTGTGTTGGGTGTAGGAAGTTAAACCCTCCATCAGTACAGTTTGAATTTTAAACTATGGTATGAGTTGTTATTGGTTTAGCAACTTAGAATGAGAATGCAACCATCAATGGTCAATGACAGCTAATTACAATTTGATGTTACCTTGTGTATGGTAATAATCTGTTCAGTTTGTAATTTTTGATTTACAGCTCATGACTTTATTTGGAAGTAAAAAGAAAATAAAGACAAGAAAATAATAAAAAATATATAAAGAGAACAAAGTATCAAATAGATATATAAGGGAATTTTATATAGTCAGATTTGGTAAAAAATAGGTAAAAATAAAGAAAAGTAAAAAAATTCTTTACTTGATCAGACAGAAAAAGAGAAGAGAAAAATGAATTATAAACATAACTAATATTCTGTCACTAGAAAAACATAACTATCATTTTACCCTTATTTTAAACAATTGATGCTTTAAATTAAATGAAAATAATATTAGGGGCATTCTAGGTATTTTAATACAACTTACCATCGTTTCTTTAACTTTCTTTGTCACTCGAGCTTGAAACATTTAGAGGTGTGACTGGATTTTTTTTCTTCTTTCCATCTCTTCAAATAAATATTTACACCATTTTTTATCCTCTTCTTTTCTTTCTTTTTCTATAAAACAAAATTGTTCGATTTATGAAGAGAAGTTACATGCTTAATGGAAAAAAAGTTATACATGTATTGAAAGTTATAAAGTTAATCTGGACACACCATTCACAATTTATTATCTTGTTTCTTCTTTTTTTTTTAAGTTTATGACATACATAACATTTATTTTAAATAATTTAATTAATATCTTCAAATCAATTAATATGAGATTGCCCCACCTTAATTAGTAATCTTAAATTCAAATTCTAGGTCCTTACGTTGAATATTTTGAAGAAGAGTTTTATTACTTATAGTTATCCTATTGCCACCTGTGAAAGATATACATTGTTTATGCAAAAATATTTATTTAATTAATTTTTTGTTAGATGATTAGATTTTAATCATCTAACATTTCAATAGAAAGTGTTTCTTTATGATAAAAAGTCTCACAATGACTAGGAGTCAAGTTCTAGGATAATTTATTGTCACTCTTTTCTTTTAATCCATCAAGATACTTTTTAAGGACAAAAATTATGATAGTTCGTCGTCCTCCTCAAGTAGGGGAACACCTACAAAGATACTTTGACTTCCAATGAGTGAGCGTCATGGATGCAATAATAACATCAGGATTAGGTTTATCTCCCTATGCCTTTTTTATACATGACATTTATTATCATTCATGATAAATGCCGTTACTCATTCATGAGTGAATTGTCTAAATATATGATTCATTCCTACCTTATCTTCTATTTACCTTTGCCAAGTTAGATGAGCTGTGGACTAGAGTCAAGTGAGGGAGTGAGTTATATGGATGTAGTAATACAATTAGGGTTAGGTTTATCTTTTTTTCTATGCCTTTTTATACAAGACATTTATTGTCATTCATCACAGATTCAATTATCCATTTATGAGTTATCTCTCTCTAACTTTCAAGGATATAATTATAGTAGATTGTGTAATTATGGTACGATGCACTATTATTGTTTCCTACCTTGTTTTTATATTTAATGTTATTGGGTACACCTTGGTAGTTAGAGAGGTGTATAGTGGAGTCAGAAAGACACTACTAAAAGAACATCTTCTACGACAATGAATTTATGACGGTTATACGAAAATCATTTTAAAAAAAGGGCCATGACAAAATTGTAAATAAAACAAAATAAATGAAGACAATTTTCTAAAAGAATCATTTAGAAGGCAAGTGTTCAAAGACTATTTTGACAAAACCATTTTTGAAAACAAAGGTTCAAAAAACGATTTTGGAAAGACCAACTTTGAAATTGGGTTGCTTCCTTTTACTCTTTCTCTTCCATCAGTTTTTCAAAATTTAAATCACAAATGCCAACACTCAACATCGCTTCGCTGTTTCGCTTCCTCTTCTATTTGTGCTTTACCATTTTCGGTTCCTTTCTGATAACCCCTTTTCCTCTTCTCTTCGCTTTCTCTCTTCTATTTTCACCAGGAAGCGGGGTGGGTTATCCAGGATGAGGACGAGGACAAGGACGCGTTTCAGAAAAGAGTAAAGTACGCACCGGTTTGTACCTTGGTAACAACGTTTCTGAAGAAGCCGAAGACGGAATCGTCGGAGTTGGAGACGGGTTTGGGGGAAGGAACGGCTTTGGGAATCTGAGGCGACAGAGGTGCGATCTTGGCAGCGGTGGTGGTGATGGGGTGGTCGTCGGAGGGTTTGGGTGTAGGCGGCGGCGTCATGAAGACGGTGTAAGGCCCGATTTTGCTGATCAGCGGTGACGGCATAGATTCGCTGTTAATCGGCATTTTGTTGGGAGTGAGAATGTTTTGTCTTCTTATCTCTATGTTCACTCGTTTGGTTCCGAAAAAGTTCGTTCTCCCAACTCTACGTTTTTTTTATTATTTTATTTTATTACTGTGTTGCATTATCTTTTTTGCGATAAAGGCGTTCACAATGGGGTAATGTGAGAACTTGAGTGACAATTTTTCAATGCTTTTCAATTATAAATAAACCTTTTATTAGATGCTGATACCCCATTCATGTACAAACCACACCATTTACTTTAGTTGAGTTTATCATTTTCAACAAAATTCTGCAGGATTTATTGAAGGAATTTCTCTTTGACTTCATTTTTTTTGTTTTGTATTTTTAAAGTTATTCAATTATCAAAATCTTTTTGACGGTGCCAAATAAACTTTTTCTGACGTTAAAATGTATTTTTAGTTGTTACAGATTATCTTTGTAATTTACCTTTCTGTTGTATTTTATGCCATGTCTTTTATTATGAGTTTATTTTTTGCGCATAGGAAGCCTTATTCTTATATGGATAGTTATCAAGCATGATCCATGTGTCCTTATTTGGTGATAATTGATAAACTAGTCATTATATGTTTTGCTATGAAGCACTTTTTGACTTTGTTTTGGTGAATGATTTAGTGTTACCTTGTACGTGCAGATATGTGGGAAGCATAAGGATTCTAAAATCCTTAGCCATGGGTTTTTTGCATCTCCTTTAGCCCAAGATGAGGATCTGACTAAAGTCCAGGGGATCGTTAAAGGACTGAAAGGTGTATATGCATGTTTGGCTAATAATTTTGTGATGGTTGTAATTGAATCCAAATGGTTTTCAACATGCTGTCTTGGTAAAAGAAATAATATTGGTTTCGGCTACAAATCTTGTCACATTGTCATTTTTCGAGTTCAATAAATGGTTTTCTTTATGGCTGGTCATTTTAAGCTGTCATAGCCAAGGGTTTTTCGTAATTATAATTTTTGAAGTTTCCTCTGCTGTCACTAAAATTTATTATCATTTAGTTTTTTCAAGTGGAGCAGAGTGGGGTGATGTAGGGTGGGAGCCTTGGGTTAAATCAGTATCACTCATGAAAAAAAAGGGGAGAAAAGAATGGACAATGAGATCTGTACACAACTATTAGAGGGTTGGTCTTCTGGTTAATGTATGGAATATAGAAGAAAAATATCTGTTATTAAGGAAAAACTAAACTAAGTCAACATTTTAAGAAAAACCCTTTATATATATAGTTAAAAATATGTTGGTCTCTTAGCTATATCCGACCCTATCTGTTTAAGGCAATGTGAAGAAAAGATGTTGTGCTTTATACATGCAGAAGTATGGTTCAGCTAATATTTGTTATGTCTTTCTGGTTGTTTTTGGGTTGGAATAGATTGAAAAGAAATCCATTCTGCATCCTGAGAGGCCATATTGTCTTTGAGCCATTGCTGCTAGTCTTGCTAAAGCTGGTATTTATCTATTACCATCAAAATTTACAGCTTAGTGTTACTACTACTAGTCATGATATATTTTTATTGATCATGCAGGCATATATCCTGGAAAATGCTATTCAATTCCTGCTAGAGAAATCACACCAGAATAACTTATTACAATAATTGATTTCTATTTATCTTGAATGAATATGTTGCAGTACATATTTCTAATACCTATGCATTACTTTTCTGTTGAAGAATATTTGAGATACAGTAGGGCCTGGGCTGCAAACAAATGCAGTTCAATTACTACACATTAATGTTACTGATATATGCTTAATATTGTTTGGTAGGGTGTATTAATGATATGTACTGGTTTGGAAGGATTCAAACCCATAGATAATAGGATCAAAACTCATCTAATTGCTTTGTCACACCCCAATTTTTATTTGACACTATTAATCACCAATACCATTATTAGTTTTCAAATCATAAATATATCGTTAGTTTATTGAATGAAGTAACTTTTATCTTGAATTTTTTTATCAACCAGTTATTTATCAACCAAAAAAAAGGTGCAGTTAACGGATTGGTTTATTTTAAAGAAATAATTATTTTATTGGCAATTTTCTTGAATTTTTTTAACAAATAATTTTTCCTTTAAATTTAAACTTGAACCAAAGATGTCATTAGTTAACTTAATTAAGTTTAGTAATTGATTATCCTTTATCAAGGGACTAATTTTATTATTTCAAAGTGGATTAGATCTTAATTTTTTTTTTTTTTACCTAAAAGTATATCTTTATTATTTCAGTCAATTACTATGTAGGACAGCTTGATGCAGTAAATAACAATTGTAGGACAGCTTGATAATTATACCTTTCATGCCTTTTATTTTTTCTGTCAAGCACATCTATTTCTTACATTTGGAATATTATTATTCTCTATGCTCTTTTAATCACATGATTGACTTTTTCCAATTAGTTAATCATATTTCTTATCTCATATTTAGTCTAGTTTAGCTTAGAAGATTCTACAGTAATGCTTCCTACGCTTGTGTTTGTAGACAATGAATGTAATTAGACCATATTGGGCAGGTGATTTCTTTCTTTGTTGGTTTAATTAATTACTTTTAATAATTTATCATTTTTGTTATTTATATATAACAATTTACCATTTTGTTATTTCCACATCATTGCACAACTTCTTTCTGAGCAACTTATTCCTTTTGTTGCACTAGACGTCAGAAGGTAGCTCAATACTAACTGAAAATATTATTTTTCTTGTTATTGTATCTTAAAATCCTCCCATGAATGACTGCGTAACTATAAGGTGATTTTTACGATTAATGGATCTTATTTATGTTGAAAAATAAAACATTACTGGACAGAATTGTTAAATGATATTCCAAACTCTGCCTCCAAGGGAAAAAAAGAATAGACAAGAATATTACTGTGTCTCTTTCTTTATGCATGAGGTATCTAGATGTGCTGATGCGGTAACTAGATTCTACTGGAGCAAATTATAGAACAGTTTGGGCTCTGAGCAAGCACTTCCCAGACGTGAAGATTTTTGTCCGTGCTCATGATGTTGATCATGGATTGAATTTAGAAATGGCTGGAGCAACAGCTGTAATATTCTATTACCTTTTCTATTATGAATGTTATGATTGCCTTATGGTATAATTTTGGAAGTGTTTTTCTTTACTACTATATATTTAGATTTAGCCAAAATACTCTGTTAATCTTGTCTGTCTACTCTCTTTATCCCTCTGCCACTTGCATTTGCAGGTTGTCCCAGAGACGTTGGAAACAAGCCTTCAACTAGCAGTCGTTGTGCTTGCTCAGGTAACTATCATGTTATTTGAGCAGATATATTGTCTGAATGAACTTTTTACGTCCTAGTATTTTATTATTACTCTCACCTGATGATAACAACACCATTTATTGAGGTAAAATATTATATTCGTTTCTCGTTGTAGCTGAATCTGTCATATTGCCTAAATATAACAAACACATCTGGTTGGAATTCAATTTCATAAGAAAAGTAAAAAGAGCCAAACTAAATCAAAATCATTTTTAATCGAACACCTTATGGGCAGTTTAGAGCATATTCAATGGTGGTGATAAAGGAGCAATGTTATTAGTAAGTACGAAGATGCAATTTTCAAAAGAAAAAAAGACACTGAATGGATCTTCAAAACTGATTTCAGTTTAGAGCATATTCATTTTTGTTTAAGGAAGCCTTAATAAGATCATAATGTTAAGTTTTTCTTATTCTTCTTTTATAGTCATATTTTATATAATTCAAACAAATACTTTATGCAACATATTTTCTTTTGGTGTTTGTAGATGACATTGAGCCATGGATAATGTGGGGCTATTATCTATCTCCGATGATGTATGGTCAGAATGCCATAGTAATGAATGAATTCTTAGATAAAAGATGGAGTAAAGGAACAAATCAATTTCTCTTAGTTGTTTTAAATAAAAAAAATTAGCACACCGCAAGATAAATTTGTTTCAAGCGTTATTTTTTTAATAGTCCTTGTGTAACTTTGTTTGTGTAGGAATAAATTTGTAGTTATTTTTTCTTTTAATTTTTCCCCATAATTAATGAAAAATGAAGTAGACTGGCTTAATTATCATGTGATGGCTAGTTACCATCTTCAATAATCATCACTGTCTTTTCTTTATTCTTTTCTCTTTGTGTAGGAATAAATTTGGTTATGTTATTTACCATTTATAATTATCTTTAAATTGAATTAATTCTTCTTGTTATTTATTTCTCTAGCATTCCTTTGTAATTCAGGTCGTTTTAAAATTTATAAAACTATCTATAATTAAGAACATTATTGAAAAAAATTGTAATTTAATTGTTATTTTAAAAAGATATTCTAAGACGAGTATCCGAAAAATTGTATTAAAATCTTTAATTTTTTTTAAAAAAGATATTCTAAGATGGTTCTTTGAAAAATCGTCTTAGAATCTTTTTTTTATTATTTTTAAAATAGACATTCTAAGACGGTTATTTACAAGATCGTCTTAGAAGTCTACATTCTAAGTCTTCTAAGACGGTTATTTACAAAAAATCGTCTTAGAATATAGACTTTCTAAGACGGTTTAACCAACAACTGTCTTAGAATCCTCAATTTTTATTTTTTATTTTTTTAAAAATACATTCTAAGATGATTATTTGAAAAATCGTCTTAGAAATCGAACCTTCTAAGCTGGTCTGAGAACCGTCGTGAAAAATGTTGACTTTCCACGACACTGATTACAATGATGGTTTTCAAACCGATGTAGAAAGGATTAAATAACTTACGTAGAAAATGCTTTTTGTAGTGGTGGGAGGATGACTTATTGTCATATTTAGCTAGTACATAAAAAGTTACATATGTAATACTATATAAACATGAGTATACGGTTGATTTGGTGGTTAGAAATGAGATTTTAATGATTAAACGGAGAAGGAGGGAGAATTCCTCAATTCGAATTCTCCTACTAACATTCTAAAAACAACTAACAACTAGCATTAACTAAGATTATACTACCACTTCTATTAATGTTAGCTATTTCTAAAAACTTGATTAAATCCAATATTAATGTTAATTTTGGTAAATGTTTTTTTTTAGAGAAATATTGGCAAATATCTAAGACCCACTCATCAATAATAAAGAATAGTCAGCCCAAACTGCAAGATTATCTGCTTATAAGGATCCCCACGAAGCTCGTATTTTATTTTTCCATCTGAAGATTATGAAAAAGAATGATTTTCTATAATTAGTGATTCAATTTGAGGGAGCAAGCAGGAGTACTCTACGAACTAATCAAGCAACAGGGTTTATTTCACTCTTTATAGGGGGAGACACAATGGGAGCCATAATGTGAAGGTAATACCACGTTATATATGCAAGACAGATTGCCAAGAAGTTTGGCTTGTAAAACATGTAATTAGTTTTAATTTGCTTGTCCTTTTCCTTTTCTTTTTATTGCTCGGTGTCGATGGTTAATTACACTTGCAAAGTTTAACACGTACAAAGGTAATTAAGTAACTCATTATCTATCATTCAAGTCTTACCTCACTTCGTTATCATTAAACTTTGAATTTTTCACTTCAAATTTTCAATGTATATCCGTTGCAAGCAATTATTGTTGAGTGAAACTAATCATTCATAAAAACGATAGTGCAGAAGGTATTTAACAAAAAATGAAAATAATAATATTTTTTGCAACGCTTAAGTATTAAGATTATAAAATAATTTCCTAAAAAAAAGATTACCAAAATTTTAAACTAGTTAAATTCATAAAAGGCAAAAGAAAGTTCAGAATAATAATTGCAAACATTTCATACATACACGATTATTTGTAAATTTACATGAAATGTGAAAAAATATTAATATTTTAAAAATATGTAATAAAAAATATTTTGCCAAAAATAATGAATGTAAATATATATATATATATATATATATATATATATATATATATATATATAAATAAGATGTTTAGAACTTTTACTTAAAGTCTTAAAATAATCCAATTTTAAGAATATTATTTTAAGGATTATCATGTAAATATCTACTGTATATTTAATGTTAATTGAAGAAATGAAATTTTAGTGTTGATTAGACTAATTAAAAATGTTCTTTAATTAGTTAATTAATTCAAGACACAAAAATTCATTTCTGATGATTAATAAACACATAAATAGTTCAAACATTTATCACATATATAAAAATACATGATATTTTTTTTGTCACATCATATCATCAATTATATTAATTAATTATTTTTTTTTCTCTCTTGATGTCTGCACTAAGGTGTCTATGATTTATATATATAGAGAGAGATATTTAAGGCAACTTATTGCATGAAAAAGACAGTAAACATAGAAGCTATTTTATTTTATGAAAAAAAAAAATCACATTTGTTTATACACTAGTATTACATTGAGCTCTAAATATACCTCAACTTCTCTGCATTTATTACATGCATAGTAAAATAAATAGTACTATATTAAAGGCATTGCTATATACCATTATTTAAAGTTTATACATATAACAGTCGTGAAAGTGGATTAGAAAACAATCTTCATTAACCATACACCTACTCAAAAAGAAAAAGAACCAATGAAAAAAAAAAAAGAAGCGAAATGCATAGGAACTCAAATGAATGGTGTGTTTGAGGTGGTGATGTGAGATTTTGTATTGTTCCAACTTAGAAGCCATTAGCCACGCCTGATATGCAAGGTAAAATTTGGAAGTGGTTGCTAAATATGTACTCACTAGTCCAAGCATGAAAATATTGAATTGCATTAACTTCCTCATTTATTGCTTTAACCAACACTTTGCCCATACGTACTGAAGTAGCAGTTTTGTGTCATTTAATGCACCGTCTCTCCCCTCAGCCTCTTGTCTGCAACAACAATACCCTGCAACCACCCTCAACAATCTTTGAGTTTCACTTAACCTTCTTCCCTTCTCCAACCTACTACCATGCTTCAAAATAATGCATTGCAAAGAGTTTTTTTTTTTTTTTCAAAATGTGGGTTGACTAGCTGATTCAAAGAGCATGCATGGACCATGGCTCCAGTTGTTGATCTAGTGAGTTAAAAGTCTCTTTTGTGATGGAAACATTTAGATTTGGAGCTGAAATGCTTTTCTTTTATTATGGCAACTTTTTATCTTTCTCATATAGCCAACAAGAAGCAGGGGATTTTCTTTCCTAAGCATTGGAAGTGAACAGAAGATCTAGCTTAGTACTCCTAATGAAGATTCTTGTTTTGCTGGCTATTTTGCACTCCCAACCACTCCTTTTTCTCTCTTTTCTTTTCTTGCATTGCTAGTTATCCATGGAATTTGTGAGAAATCTTGAGGTAATGGTGTCGCCATGGTGTTTTAGTTCTTAATTAGATGAAGTTTGCAAGACTTGTTCTTCCCTCTAAACTGCATTAGTCTTACTCTTAGCAATCAGTTTTCTCTCTGAGAAGTCAATGGAAGCAAAGCCATAGTCTATGAGCAAACAATTTTGCTATTACTATTGGTCAATATTCTACATTCTACATTTTTTTTATGTGTAATATTTTAGTTGCTTTGTATCATGGGGTTCTCATTAAAACACCATGTGTGTGGAATCTCAGAAGGGGTGAGCTCCAAAACTTTTTGTTGGGGGAGAAGCTTGAACCTTGAAGAAATTTCAGTGTCACATGCTGGTCAAGGAAATGTTGATTTGGCACCAAATGACCCCATGCTTTCGGTAGTGGGAGGGAAGTTCCATGCATGTTGCATTAAGATCTATGACCGTGGAGTGATTTGTTGGGCATTTATCATCAAACCAAGCCCTCCATCTCCTAAAGGGATTAAGGTTTTTGCAGTTGCTGCTGGTGATTACTTTACTTGTGCAGTTCTTGCTGAGAAATCTCTTATGCCTTCATGTTGGGGTGTTGATTTTCCCACCTCTCTTCCTTTAGCTGTTTCACCAGGAATGTGCCAACCTGCTCCGTGTGCTCCTGGCTCCTATGCCATTGATCAGCATAAGAGTCTTTGCAAGTCACCGGATTCTCGTGTTTGCATGAGGTGCAGTGGTGCTTGTCCTCCTGAAATGCATCTGAAGAGTGCCTGCAATTTAGCATCTGAAGAGTGTGTGAATATAATTGTTCTTGTTGTTCTTCATCCGAATGCTTCTTGAACTGTTCCTCTTCGTACTCCAATGCTGCTGCCACCGAGAAGAAAAGTGAAAAATTTTGGGCTCTGCAGCTGCCAGTTCTCATTGCTGAGATTGCTTTTGCAGTTTTCATAGTTAGTATTGTGTCAATAACTGCAGTGTTATACGTCCGCTACAGGCTAAGAGATTGTGAGTATTCAAAAGGGTCAAAGATGAAGAAACTTAGTGGAAATTCTTCCCTCCAAAACGAGAACAAGGTGAGGCCAGACTTGGAGGAACTTAAGATCAGAAGGGCTCAAATGTTCACCTGTGAGGAGCTTGAAACTGCAACAGGTGGATTCAAAGAAGAGTCCATAGTAGGGAAGGGAAGTTTTTCCTGTGTATTCAAGGGAGTTTTGAAAGATGGGACAGTTGTTGCTGTAAAAAGGGCCATAGTGTCCCCCAACATGCAGAAGAATTCCAGAGAGTTTCAGACAGAACTTGACTTGCTCTCAAGGTTGAACCACGTTCGTTTGCTCAACCTTCTTGGGTAATGTGAAGAAGGTGGAGAGAGGCTTCTAGTGTATGAGTTCATGGCTCATGTCTCTTTGCACCAACACTTACATGCAACAAACCAAGTGTTGAGGGAACAATTGGATTGGATAAGAAGAGTGACAATTGCAGTCCAAGCAGCACGTGGAATTGAATATCTGCATGGCTATGCTTGCCCTCCAGTGATTCACGGAGACATCAAGTCCTCAAACATCCTCATTGATGAAGAACAAAATGCAAGAGTGACTGATTTTGGTTTATCATTGTTAAGCCCAGCAGATACTGTGGTTCCTCTTTAGCTGAACTCTCAGCTGGAACTCTTGGCTATCTTGATCCCGAGTACTATAGGCTTCACTACCTCACAACAAAATCTGATGTTTATAGCTTTGGTGTTCTTCTTTTGAAGATTCTAAGTGGTAGAAAAGCCATTGACATGCAATATGAAGAGGGCAACATAGTGGAATGGCCAGTGCCTCTTATCAAATCAGGAGACATAACCACGATTTTGGACCCGGTTTTGAAGCCTCCTCCTGATCTTGAAGCATTGAAGCGAATAGCCAATGTGGCTTGTAAGTGTGTGAGAATGAGAGGGAAAGAAAGGTCCTCAATGGATAAAGTAACAACAGCTTTGGAGAGAGGTCTTGCACAGTTAATGGGAAGTCCATGCATGGAGCAGCCAATTTTGCCCAGAGGTGGTTTTGGGAAGCAACAGATTGCACAATAAGTCATCTCAAAGATCTTCAAACAGGTCATTTTCTGAGACTGATGTGGCAGAAACTGAGGACCAAAGGATTGAGTTTAGAGCAACCTCATGGATAACTTTCCCCAGTGTGACATCTTCTCAAAGGAGGAAGTCATCAGTGTCCGAGGCAGATGTTGATGGGAAGAACAATGCAGAAGGGAAGACCATGGGCAATTTTGGAAAGGGTGGTGATGTTTTGAGAAGCCTTGAGGAAGAGATTGGTCCTGCTTCTCCAAGAGAGAGGCTGTTCTTGCAGCACAACTTCTAACCATGTATGTCAAGTTTGAAGGAAAAAAAACTACTCAGGTTTATAGTTCTCAAGTTATTGTAGCTTTTGATTTAGATTCTAAGTATTGGAAATGTGGTGCAAAATAGTGAGGTGATTTTCCTCAACAGATGCTGCTACCACTACTAATGCAATGTTGTTTCATGTAACTTTGTTTCTTGAGTGTCACGAGATGCAAGCCCGACTATTATTATTTTAAGAGATATTAGTGTTTTTAGTTCAGGAAAAATGGGTTCATCTTTTGTTTTATATAGTCTCCCACTTTTAAAATTGTAAGTTTTGTTTCCTATATTTTTGGAATACACAAATTTTAGTCAGTAAAATCATAGGTTTTAGTCCCCAATAGTGTTAATTTATGGAACTATAGTTTGAGTTATACAAAAACAAAAATTTGTAATGTTAGAAGTTAGACACTAAGGCAAAGATGATCCGTTAATAAAATTAATCCAATTGTTAAGGAACAAACTCATATCCTAAAAGAACATGAATTCGATTCTTATTGTTGATATAACTTTATTGATATGTAATTTTTTTGAATCAAAGTGAGTCCTGAGATTAAAAACATCATTATCCCTTATTTTAATGTCTATCTTACAAGAGATGTGTTTCTTTAATTCTGTAAAGTTTAAAAGTGTCCAAAAATAAGATTAAAAAGTATAGCACAAACACAATGATGATTAATTTTCACCTACTTAATGTTATTAAAAATTAAACAAAAAAAACATTATAATTTTTTCATATTTAAATTTGATGTGAAAATTTGTTCTTATTTTGTACATGTAAGATAAAAGTTGTAAAAAACTCACAAGGGTGATGAACAAGGTTGAATTTTTTAAGTAATAATAATAATAATAATAAATTACTAAAAAAATTAAAATTAAAAATTAAATTATAAAAAATATCTCATCGAACTATACCAAACTATATCAAAGCAAGTGTTAAATTTGATACAGACATCAAATTATATCTCTTGATGATTATAATAAGCTCATCAACATATAAGATCAAGGGAATTAAATCTAATATGAAAGAATTAAATCAAATCATTCTATTATTATCTACAAAAAAAATGTATAGGCTTAGCTGTACTTTTGCTGGTTATGTACTTCATCTTCATCGAGGGAATTCATGTAGGAACGGATACGGATAGCTGAAGCAGAAACTAATTTTTATTTTCACTGTAAGATAATTGCCATGAAAAGAGTGCATTTTAACCTTTCCCACATATAAGACCAAGACAAGCATCCCATATCAAAACAGTTGAACTTCTAAGATCATCCGATCAAATCCAAATGGATGGATTTTTAAATTGTGTTGCCATAGCATCTGATAGAAATTTGAGCAGGTTTTTCTTCTCAACATTTTTCTCCCTCTTATGTTCAAGGTGCCGAACCTGGAGGCAATATGTAAATTAGTTTAGCACCTAACATTTACAAGCTCACATGATGGAATTGCAGAGCACAATACCTTAACAGAACCTGTCAAGGAGAAATCTGTATCTGTAATGATGACAAGACATTTGATACCATGTTCATTAGCATACTCATACTGCTCCGTAAAACTTGGATCAGGGGTAGGAACAAATTCAGCCTGACAATATGAAAGATGAGTGAATAGAAAGCAAGTAATAAAACTCAATATGCAGATTTAATAGTTTGGATATCTCAACCTTAAAGTTCTCCTCCCATAATTCAGCAACTAGCTCCATGCGCTCCACCAGAAGACCACCTCCTCCTCTAGAACAAACAAGAATATTGATGCTGGCTTCGTTTCTGAAACAGTAGAGGAAATCCAACAATCAAGCTTTATAAATCCTACTAAATGTTTGTGTTATTTGTATAAATTAAAAATATAACTGAAAAGATAGTAACCTAAGTGTCAAGGAGTTCATAAAATGTTAAAATAACAAGACCAAACAAAGTATAAGTTGAATGACCCTAACCTATTGGGCTTGAAATGTACAGGACAATTCTGAATAATTGTCTCCAGTGCAAGGCTAGTTCCCACACCGGTGGGAGGATTTCCTTTCTAGATAGCAGAGAAGACAAGTAATCAGAAACAATATAAAATTCACTGAGAAAATAAGCTTTAAGTTGTGTAGGACCGCAAGAAGCAAACATCATCAAAACTGAAGCACATGCAAGTGAAACATGAGATATTATCAGTTACAGATAATTGATGCCAATATGTATGGGCAAAAGGTTAGCATCAACACATATCTGGAGCATGAGACAAACCTGAACTTGTTAGTACTTATTCAAATTCAGGCCAATGAGTTCAAGCATGACAAGTTTATAACACAATTTTTTGATCCAAGCAAATTGCAATTAATTTTATAATTGTTAATGCATACACATGATATTATTGCACATTCTAGTATGTTTAACCGTAAGAGACATACAGAGAGAAAAAATAAAATCAAATATACAAGAAATTCCAAAGTCAATCAAAAGAAATAAAAAGTTGATGCATAACCTACATAGTCACTGCTCCAAAACTGGTGGAACAAATAGTCATATCGACCACCAACAGCCAGTAAGGCACCTTCAGAGAGATCCTTCCTTAGGTATACCTTCCAAGACAAGTTCAACTTCATTAGAATCACCAACATATAAATACTTTAAAAATTAAGATGTGCCCATTTTTTATAAAAAAAAATGCACAATTTATGAAACATGCATAACTTTATTTTACAAATATTCCATGACTTGGCTAAGCCATGCACGAAGGCTGGCCATTGATTGGGGCGATACTATTCCAGTACACCAAAATAGTCCCACATCACTTAGAAAACGAGGCTAAGGGTAATTTATGTTTTATAAACACCATCCTCCCTTAACTAACCAAGTCCCCTTTTAAGAGCAAAACCGCGAGGGTTCAAACCAACACAAAAGCAGACAAGCATACTTTCATTTATAAATGACCTAAGCACACACCATCATGAAATCATTATTCCTTTATATATTTTGATTGTTCATAATGTAGCACTTGAAGTTGGATATCATTCAATCTCAATCATTGTCAATTATCATATTTTTATAGAATAGCTCTTTCACACACTTGGAGTGAAGCTTTTAAAAGAGCTTGGAAGAGTCACATAGTTTATATTTACATAAGACAGAAAGTAGGGAGTGAGAAGTGTTTGTTACAAAATGCAATCATGATACTGATACAACAAAGATTTAATAATTTATTTAAAAATTAAAAAGAAAAGATTATAGTACCTGAAAAAACAAATCTCTATGATAACTTTCAGTTGGTGGCATTAATGCATCTATATAGATATTTTTGTCAATCCTCCAAATTCTCAGGAGACTCACAAGCTCAGACAATTCAACAAGTGCCTTGAATGCACGTTTATCTGCAATAGTTTACTATTTGCCAGTGAACATAAACCATATGTAATTTATATTACAATATGACTTTAAGATTATTACCAGATGAAAGGACTCCTCTCAATTGGGGGAGTGCCTGATCAGCAGATCCACATAATCTTAAACCTACAGTCTGTAACCTGTTTACCATAGCTTCTGCTAAATTCAGTTCCTGGAAAAGTATTAAAATTGCAAGTGAATAATTTCATTTGAGAATTGTCTTCTTTGATTATTGTAATTATCAATGAAACTACAAAAACTTCAAAAATACTCATTGTAGCCAAAGATACGAGATTCCTTTGCAAATTTTCTCACCTGCAAAAGTTGCCGCCTTATCACAACCCATTTTGATTTCCTTTCTGAGGATTGTGGCCGCAAAGAACCCATCATTGAAAGAAGCTTCAGAAAATTAAAGATCCGTTATACTAGATCCTCACAAACTTAATCTAGGTTTTGTGATTGCATCACTAAGATAACATACCTCTGCTACTTTGAGTCTGTGTTCTAAATTGACTCCAATCCATGACCAAATTGCATCCAGAAGGTCACCATGATTGAGATGAATGTCACATGAGTCATCATGGAAAAAACAAGTGACTATGTCCCTTGTGACCTGTAATACAATTGATAAATAAGCTAAGTTTAGTACCACAGAATGGCCAACATCATACAACACAATTCTGGAAGATTTCAGACACTGAATGAACAAATTTCATGTTAAGGTGAACATTCTGTCGAGGTTTGTTTAGATTAGGTCCTCCTATTTCCTTGTTTACTAGGATTTCATTATCTGTACATATTTAGGGTAGGAAAGTTTCTGTAAACACATTATCTAATCTTGAACCATAGGATTCAATTGTGTAGTGATTATAATATAAATCTCAAGCAATTTAGTCATATTTCAAGTTTCACAAGTCTGTCCTCTGTATTTTATTTCAAAAACAGTATAAAAAAGTACAACAGATTTATTTACCATGCCAATGAAATCTAGGACTTGAGCTTCAATAGTGAACCAAGTTGTATGGCAAACTACCGAGCATAATAGTGCTATCAAGGATGAAAAAGAAAATAATAGCAAGTCTAACAATATGCAGTAGAAAATAGCACCTTTATGACCTCTGCTTCTGTCAATGCTGAGGTACCGCCAATAATGTCAAAATCTCCCTGTGGGCAATGATTTCATATTAAATGAGTTTGAACATGCAACAAAATTTGTTGGAAAGTTCCATGAAAAACATCATAGAAACTCCAAATAGATTCTTCATGTATTACAAGAGAAGATACTCATGATACTTTTATATTCTTTCACCAAAAACCAAGGACGAAATATCAATTATTATTTGTATTGTTCCCTCAGATTGATTCAGTAAAAGGGAGGAACAAACAAAGAAAAACTCATCAGAAATAATATGTAGAATAGTACCTGAAGGTAGTGGTTTGGTGCTGACTGTCCAACTGCACTTCTGAAGACGCGTGATATCTCATATCGTTTGAATGAAGATTTCTACAAATCATGTAGATTTATGTTTCACATTCAATCCTCATATCTAGCTGATATCCAGCTAAAATAATGGAGAAGCAATGCAAAAACTGCCAAGGACATTTTATTTCTTTCTGATGCTGTTCAGATATAAAATATTTTTTCTTCCTCTACATTTTATATTACCCTCATCCTATGAGCTAACTTTTGGGATTGAGTTAGACTCAAGTCTACATTCTAAGATGGTATTAGAGCATATCCAAGATCCATTAAAGGGTCGTCCACCATACTATCCACTTACCAAGTCCAAAAATGTTGGGCGTGAAGGGATGTATTGGGACAAACTCAAATCCCACATTGACTAGAGATAAGGCCAAGATAGAGTATATAAGTAGGGAACAATCCTCACCCTATGTGCTAGCTTTTGGGGCTGAGGCCCAACCCACATTCTAAGATTTGGGTGGGGTGAAGATGATATGCAAGACTACAGATAAGTAATTCCATAAATAAAAAAATTTGAAAATGTTTTGAAAATTCATTCTCATGTTTGGAACTTATTATGTAAATTGGATTATTCTTATATTTGGAACTCATCAACACCATTGAATTGATTTTATGTAATTTTATTATTGAAAATTTTTACCCTTATAATATAATATCTCTCATTGTCATTGTGAAGCTAGACTATAAGGTATAAGAGGTATAATTAAAAGGTTATCAAGGATAAAATATTATATTTATTTAAAGTCTAATCAAATCCCAACAAATCACACCATATTAGATTGTATTTTTAAATCTAAAACATTAAATTTCATGGGATTTTAAAAAAAAAATCTATTTTTAAAAATACCAAATACAAAATTTGATTTACATTCAAAACACACTAAAAAAACATTAATTCATTTTGTTTACTCTACATCTTAACTGATTTACATTTAAGTAGGATTTAGGAAATCCCATAGTTATTCTATTTGGAAGACCAACAACATCACAATTATTAGCACTATACAAGCACAAACAAAATCACATTATAATACAAGACCAAGTATAGTTCTGTGAGCATTATTTTATATTCCCACATCTACCTACTAATGCCAGCTAGTCTACTATTAATTATAGTTCATTAAACAATTTTATGATGCAAAAGAATGTCAAAGTGAATCTTAATACAGTTTTCCAAATAACATTTTTCTGCTTTAAGAGCATTGGATATATACATAAATCTAATATTACGAACGGCAGAGAAGATTTTTCATGGAGGGGGATGTAGAATCTGCTGTCAAATTTCTAGAAGATATACAAGACTGTGGTCTGCAAGTCCAACAGCAAGATTTGTGGAAGTGGAAGGCTGATTTGAGTGGAAAATTTACAGTGGGGAGTGCGTATAGGTTCCTCAATAGGGCAGGGTCAATTTTGTAGCAAGATGAAGTTTTCAAGGACCTTTGGAAAGTCAAAATCCCCAACAAAGCATCATGCTTTGCTTGGAGATTAATTAGGGACAGATTGCCTACGAAGATGAACCTTAATAGGAGAAACATAGACCTCAATGATAACCTCTGTCCTTTTTGCAGGAACATTGATGAGGAGGCAGTACACCTTTTTTTCAGCTGTGACAGAATTAAGCCACTATGGTGGGAATCTATGTCGTGGCTAAATGTTATGGGCGTCTTTTCTGAAACTCCGAAAGAACACTTCAGTCGACACTCCTTCTTTTACAAAAATGGGGTCAGTTCGCATAGATGGCTAATATGGTGGATATCCTTGACCTGGACTATTTGGTGGCACAGAAACAGAATCATCTTCCACAATGAAAGCTTCAATAGTCATAATTGATGGATGACACGCTTTTTATTTGTTGGACATGGCATAAGAATTTAGAGAAAGGATTTGACACCTCTTTTTATTTCTGGTCTAGTAATTTGAGGGAGGGTTTACCATATAGATTTTCTCTTCCTTCACATTCGGGGGGTAATCTACAATCCATCCAGACCTTTGGCCTCTTAATTCATGTAGTATTCATGTATTAGGTTGCCACAGGTTTGCTATTTGGTGCTAGGTTGTTTTTGTAATAGTACTACTTGTACTGTGACCCTTTATATATATATTTTTGCTGATAAAAAAAAACAAAGCACATTACTAAATATTTTCCATCAATTAAAAACACTATTAGAAAACTCGTCTAACAAATCTACACAGGTGAAAATTTATATCCACAAATCCAATATTACAATACAACCAAAAGCTCCTGCCTTCAATGGTATATGATTATCACGATATTGACTATTTTATGTGCAATTGTCAAATTTTAATAGAACGAAAAACAGTAGAAGAAAAAGGAAAGAAATAAAATCAAGCTAAAACATCCAGTACCTGGTTACAAATAATCCAGTTCACAAAAGGCAAACGCAACTCGTGGCAAAGTTCAAGCATGTTTCCTCCATGGGTCAGAAGTTTAACTGCATTTCTACTCAACAAAAATAAAAAACCAGAAATCTTATATCTAGGCTGCCATGTCCACAAAGAATTGTTTCATAAGTAGGAAAGCATTTTAAAAAATATATTGACCTATTAAACTGTGGACAATCATCCAATAATCGCATTGTAGGTATTTCTAGGTGCTTTGCACAATGCTGTCGGAAAATTTGCCTGTTGGCATCTACAACATAATCTCGAACCTCAGTTTCGAAGTCTGTGTACTGAATGGATGAACTGTTCTCTCCAACTGATCCCAATCCACCAACCTGACGAATGTGTTTTGTGCTTAACATCTCTTCATCAAATATAGCGTTTAAAACTTTATCATATATGCTTGTACCTCTAAATTCAGCATTGTTCGTAGAATTTCTGAACATAGAGAACAAACACTTGTTCAGGATAATGCAAGAAACTTGAAAAATTTAAAATCAAAAATCCAAAGAAGCATGTAATTCTTATATGTCAGCAGCTGTAATACTTGGTTTACATTATCTTGTATTTATTATTACATAGAAACTTATGATTCTGATTGATATGTAATTACCTAATAATCAGTAATTGATTGATATGTAATCAATACTGATTCTGATTTCTCCATTATAAATAAGATGAGATGTGGTCATCTAAGACACAACATTATACAGTAAAACAATGTTATAGAAAGCACAAGAAAAGGTCATAATCACTTGCCATCCAATAATTCAGACTCCATTCGTTGAGGAAATGCATTTTGCAGAAGTTTTGTGGCAGAAGGGCGATCTGAAGAAGCTGGAGACATTAACTGTCGCAGAAGGGATTCCTGTTCTGGAAACTCAGCAACCCAAGTATGTGGAACTTCCCCTTTCATTTTCAGATCAGTTAAAATAACATGTCTCTCCATTGCTGTCCCAAATGGGTGCCAAAGCTCAAAGAAAACAACTCCTAAGCTGTACATATCAGCCTGTAAACCAAATAAACTCAAGAGTTACATGATTTGGCATAAAGCAACAGATTATATGGACACATAGGATGTGAACAAGTATGAACCAGCTGAGTAGAATAAAATAATGATGAATGCTATACACCTTTTCATCAATCTTGGGCCATGATTGCTCAATTTCAGGAGCTCTATAGAAATATGTCCCCATTTGTCCAGAGCGACCAATGGCATCTCCCTTTGCATCAGCAGGATGACCCTGATCTTGATCCAGCTGTTCCAACTTCAAGAACTTGGCTGAAAAAAGGGGGGAAAGCAGAAAATTTGATGTTGCATCTAAAAACAATCATTATTCCCTACAAGAGTAGAAACTCAAACTTTGACAGGGAATCATTTTTTAATGATTTTTCAATTAAAAAGCAGGGAAACCATACTAGGAGAAAAATTACATACTGTGCAGGTATTTATCATTGACCTTGACCACAAAAATAAAAACACAACATTGATAAACGAACTTTGTGCATGCAAACTAAAATTGGAAATCTTATTCGTCAACATATTTAGTGGCCTATCAAAAATTATGATAAATTTACGAGCACCATTCACACATTGAAGTTATCCATTGTTATAATAAGCAAGAAAGAGTAAACATTGGAAACATACATTAAGAGAAGGAAAATAAACAAGTCATAAATTCAGGATCTTACCAAGACCAAAATCACCAATTTTAATATCATTGCGAGCATCAAAGAATATGTTATTTGGTGTTAGGTCCCGATGAATTATTCCTTGACCATGTATGTGTACCAAGCCTTCCACTATTTGGCGAAACACATCCCAAGCCAGTTCTTTGTCAAAATGATTATATGATTCAAACATCTGGCGAAGAGTCCTTTAAATCCGACAAACCCGCCCACAAAAAAAGAAGAATGAAATGTAGTGAATACGACATATGGATTATGGAACAATAATGATTAATCAGTGCGCTTTAATGCATTTCCGAAAATCACAGGATTTAACGTTTAATGCATTTTCTTCTTTATCTTTTTTTTCTTTTCTGCATTAGGTTATCATGTATATAGCTCACACTAACTATTGATCTATCATTCAATATGAATTAAATCTCTATTTTTGAAATTATGAAATTTGTAAATATAACTCCCAAGACTAATAACCCACAAACTGAAAGGCTGTTCATTAGATGGTTATATAATTTTCACTGGGTCCACTAGGTAACATTAAATATTATGACTTAGCTTATGATAACACTAAGATTTCACATAACGGAAACCAAAGTGATGGATTTAACCAAAGGATCACTTGATTTAAATGCATAAATTGGGAACAAGAGAAATTATATGCTTCTAAACAATCTTTCCTTGCCATATCTTGGGAGGGGCACTGGACTTGAAAATTGGACAAAGGATGGGATTATAACAAACTTATTTGCATGGTAGCAAGCATGGTTTCACAAATAAACCTCAACATAAAGAACAGAACTCACTGAAAATCTTACCTGGGACAGTACTCCATTTGTATATAAAGGTAAGTTGATTCTATCTGATTCTCATGCCTAAAGGCATCGTTGGAGGTTGAACCTTTATTGCTGTAAGTAGAGCTTGCTGTAGTCTTTGAACCCGAAGCAGAATCACCATAAGAATCAGAAACTCCAGTTTCAAACCATGCCTGAAAGTTTAATGGTTATTAAAATATCATATAAGCACATAATATTGTGGAAGTAGATTAAGGAAAGCTTATATTTGTATCTCTACTCATTGACTCTTCCAGAAACTCTCCTTGGAATATAACTAAAGCAGTATCCAAAACAAGTTACTATATCAAAAAGACCGCGGTGGGATGGTCAACAATAACATAACAAAATATACAGTCAATACAGAAACAAAAGGAAATAATAAATTAATACAGAAACAGAAAATAGTTTCAACTTTCAATAATAAGCAAAATGGAGCACGAAATAAGAAAGGTCTACCTGATAATACCGAACAACATGTTGATGCTGTAAACAAGAAAGTGTAGCAACTTCCCTGATTTCTCACCATAGATAAATAGATAACAAGTAAGCAACCGCAATTAAAAAAATTATACAGGAAAACAGATGAAAAAATGGGACAATGGACAAAACAGACAGTGGTCAAATAATGACATTATTTTCTTTTATTTTTTCCTGCACATGTAAAAAAAGTGAGACATGGAGGCCAACATGAAGGGAAACTTATAACATTAAAACATGACATGATATAGTATACAAGATAATTGAACTTGGCTTCACAACACCATACAGAAATCAAAATGACCCAGAAAAACAAATCCCTATATACTGCAAAGATAAGGAATATCGCAATGGGCCCCAGCAAACATATTTACTAGTAAATTGAAAATCATACTAGCTCACCCCTTTGTTCTCTTTAATTCTCCTATGCAAGTCATTTAAATTTCATGCAATGGAACATTACCATCAATCATGAAAATATGGCCAGAACATCTTTTTGCAACTTTTTCCTTTTTTCATTCTGTTACGAATCTTCTCCACTTTACTAACTGCAACTAGAAGTAGAACAGATGCAAACAAGAAACAATACAGAACAGTACACGCAGAAATAAAGGGATCACTGTTATTGATAGTTCTTTTACTCTTTACACAAGGAAGAGCAATCTCTCCCTTACAACACTGAGACACTTCTAAGGTTCTCTCAATACAATCAATTTCTTTCCCTCCTTCTCATGAAAGACGCTATTTATACAAAACTACTAACTAACCTGCCAGTTGTTGACAGCTGGCAGAATCTAACTAACTTCCAACAACCTAGTTGACAGATGGCAGAGTCTAACTAACTACCAACAACCTAACTGTCACTTCTTCTCATCTTATTGTTCCTACTGTACACTAGCCACGGCTTAGCTACAGTAGATGATTCCTCTTGCCAAACACATTCTCTATTTGGAGATATAAGGTTGGTTGGGTGGTTGGGAAAAAAGTTTGAAGAGGGGAAGGAGGGAGAGGTAGTGGGTTCGAATCCCTCCACTAACAAAAATGCTAACATTTAACAACTAACTTTGGCCGATTAAAAAAAAAAAATCATTCTCTATTTAATCTGCCTGCAGCTTCTGTTATACATCCTATTGTCAGAAAGAGAGTTATGAGTCTAACTCAAGTTACTCGACCCTACAAAACTGGCTTTTAAGTTAAGGATTGCTCCCCACTTATATAGTCTATCTTGACACCCTCTTTAGTTAATGCGGAACACGGCTACCTGCCATGTGGGACTATCAATACACCCCTCCATCTAGGGGTGACCACAATTTAAGTGGCTTCTCCAACACCTATCTTCTGGCTCTATGATCTATACATCAAATAAATTCTCTCTTGATTCATTTACTAATTTTATTTACTAATTTTATTTATCAAATAAATGCTCTACTAATTTTATTCATTTACTAATGTTCAGGGTTTAATTTTTAAGGTCAAAAAATAAGGAGTGAAGGTTAAGCAGCAATAAACATAATAAGACTGAATGAAGGATTAATGTAAGTATTCTTGGTATCTTCGAAGTTGGAACAATAATTAAAGCGACAATGAGATCAAAGATGGCCCTCAGAAACTAAGACGGGTAGATGAAATGAAAAGTTGTGCCCAAGCAAAGAGTTATTAAAAGAGCAATTGAAGCTAGAAAGCTCTACCACATATCCCACAATAGATTACGGAAATCAAAAGCATTGGGCTCTAAAAAAGATGAGTGAAGGTGTTGACAACTTGGCAAGATTAGTTTGCCAGGACAAAATCAAACACCACAACAGTTAATATTTTAATTGGATTAGCAAGCTTTTAAACTACCAATCACAATTCCCAATTCCCATAGGAACAATACTTCTTATTTTATGTCAAAGAACAAAACCAATCATGGGATTCCAAAGAGAGTAAAGTTTCATCAACAATTGCCAAGGGTATAACTAGCTCCTTCCTAGCTTACTAAGGTTTACCTTAATATTTAGTCAGGCATGCTTTTGTCCTTGAGGCGAATTTTCTTTACTGCATACTGCCTTCCATCAAGTTTACTTTTGCACAATACGACATGACCAAAACCACCACGACCTGTTTCCATGGCCAAGCAAAACCTTTACTACAGAAATAGAAAGGTTAAATAGCTCTTTTAGTCCCTTTATTATGACCAATGTGCAATTTTGGTTCCCCAATAATTTTTGTTCAATTTTAGTCCTATCCTTTAATTATTTTAATTGTTACAAATAAATCCATCCGTCAGTTTTGCTCTTGCTAAAACTCACAAATTTCATTTTCTTATCAATATCTTTATGAATTGAATCATTTAAATCATTTCAAAATTCAAACCCTCTTTTGCTGGAAATCCACCAAACAAAACATCATATTTCACCCATAATAAGAAAATTCTAAATTTTTCCCTCTTCACAGCCCTAACCTCACATCCTACAAATTCCTGGCTTTTGAACCTTTCAAAACATTTTTTGTCCTAAAATAATGTTGTCCTAAACCCCCAATTATTTGATTAAAAAATAAGGACTTCAGAGTTTTATATAGAGGAAAACTGTTGGAGGATTCAACTGTAACAATTTAAAAAAATTAGAGGATTAAATTTAAGCATAAAATTATTGAGGGACCAAAATTCCACATTAGTAATAGTAGATGGATCAAAAATGCAATTAAGACAAAAATGAAAAAAGCTAATTAACTACCTTAGAATATACTACTTCATCCAATAGCCAAAAGAAAAGAGCATTATTTTCAAAGAAGCAATGGGGAAAGGGGGACTATGGAGGCTAAAGAAAATAGTGTGTATTATTTGCTATAAAAAAACACTCAGGAAATTGCAGCTCAAACTCTGGCCTATCCAAAGAAAACAAAATAACAGTAAACAGAAAATTGGACTACTTTTTAAGATCATAATGGTCCCGGTGCTTCATAAATTTTATTTGTTTCCAAAGCTATAATGACTCCTCTAATCATTTCCAAGAAACACAAAGGACAGGCAATCAAGACGACAACAACAACAACAAACCCTTATCCCTGCTAGGACAGGCAATCAAGATCATCAACAAAAATAAAAAATATGATACTCAACTAAACATCATGGTATACATCTAGGAGTATGACATCACAGAATTATACATATAACTTAAAACAGAAATCCATGAAGTTTCTTTACCAAGAGGTCGTAGCTCCTCAAAATCATTCAAATATCGAGGACTATAGGGAACTGTGTTTGAGCCTCCAAGATCAGATTTCCAAAATTGAGATATTCTGGATGAAGCCTAGACGATAAATAAATAAATTAAATAAGTAACAACATATACAGTGGTGAGAAATAAAAGATATGTCCCCAAGGATTTTCCAACCAGGTGTTTCTGGAAAACACGATTGAAGGTTTTGTTGAATATGGAAGGTGGTTGAGATGCCATATCACGTGCTGAGTCAGAAATGATCTGGTAATATAACTCAGAAGGATTAGGATAACTGCAGAACATACATAATTTAGAAATTAAAGCAATAATTTTTTTTTTTTCGTAAAGTCGTGATCTTTTACATACACCTAAATTGCACAGCTCTGTTACCACTTGTGGCAAACAGTCAGTAAATGTTCCCTTAGAAGCACAAACAAGGCGAAGCATGTGAACCTAATACATAAAGGAAGAAACCCAAATCAATGCTAAGCAGAATTCTCATGAGAAGTGAAACTGATAACAATAATTAGAATTTTACCATTATTAGATCCTTTTCAACTGTCTGGGAAGGTTGGTGATGAGGCAAGGATTCAGAAGACAGAGACTCTGAAGACTCACTTTCATTAATACCTTCATTATGTTCTGTTGTATACTCATCAACGATAAAATACTGCAGGTGCAATGATAGAAAATAAAGGAGTTGACACAAACAAATGTCTCAAACAGAGGCAAACCAATTACAATGGTACCAAAAAAACCATAACAATAACATAATTTATAAATTTCAATTAAACATGAAACACTACCCATTCACCCAAAGAATGCAGGCACATTGCATCAATTCAAGGAATTTCATCATAAATATCCTTCTTGAGTTATCTTTATTAAGTAAATTAGAACAAACTTGAACCTATCTGATGAACTGTAAGAAACCAAGGCTATCAATCCTGTAAGGTCTGGGTGAAAAAGATCAGCTAGGTAAGGCTTTTCTTAAGAAGACTAATATGAATGTGTTTATAAAGAGCGTATTATAGGATGACAATGACCTATAGAGATATAATATTTAATTTGTCCACCAACAAAAATTACCATTTTTTCCTGTCTTTAACTCTTATTTATTGTGCAATGATTTCAAAAATCAAACTCAAATCCAAAAACATCAATCAATCCTTTTGCCACCAGGTGATCAGCCACATGGATCAAACAACACCAAAATGCTTTGCATAAAGCATGTCTATAGACAAATTTGAGTTCTAAATCCTTCTTAATTGTTTTTTCCTACAGTTTTTATTGCCCTCGCTCTGCCTCTAGCAACTGGCTACTCTCCATTGATCTACATTTACTCCTTACTGGGGCTTTTACAAGTCTTCTCCATACATGCCCAAACCACCTGAGCTGAGATTCTACCATCTTTTCTACAACAGTTGCTACCCCAACTTTTTTCTTTAATTCCTTCCTTCCTAATCCTATCATGTCTAGTATGTCACTTATTCAACACAAGATTCTTATCTTGGGTACATTGCTATCATCTTTTTAACCACCTTACATTACAACATTGCGACTTTTATAGCAGTGAAGTAAAAAAAAAATTAAGATTGAGCAGTACCTTTTTTATCACATATAACACCCGAGGCACTCCTCCATTTCGTCCAGCCCATTGAAACACTATGATTTACACCTCTCTATTTCTCCATTGTCCTATATGAGGAACCCTAGATACTTAAACCATGTAACTTGTCTACTATGTCCACTCATCAAAACTCACATATCCATCCATCCAAAAGGGCTGTTAACTTGTAATTTACCAGATCTGCATTTGTAATCTCCCAGTGCCAAATTAATATTCAACAGTCTAGTGTATTAAACAGCGGTAAAGTTGTGCCTTGGGTTCAAATCTGGAAACCGCCTCTTTGCATAGGCTAAGGCTTCATACAATATAGATCTCTCTTAACTTCACATAGCAAGGAGCCTATGGGCAATTGGGTACATAGTCTAGTGTATTAACCTTTCGAGAACTTTACATCACAACTCACAAGTATGTGCCATCCACTTAAATCGCTCAACTTTAATTTCCCTTCAAAACCAATAACCTTTTCATAACCATTCTTTCTTTCAGGAGGAGAATAAGGTAACAAAATCCCAAACAACACTTAAACACTCGTCAATTTTGACAGTTAGAAATATTATTCTAGCCTGCTATAAATAATGACATTAACAACGAAAGTATCTAAAACTATTGCCGTAGTCAAGACATTAATGTAGGACACAGAAACAAACAAAAAAAAAAACAATTGACTGAAATCAAACAAGCAGTACACAGAAATTACAAGAAGCAACTCATTCATTACCTCTTTATCACCTTCATTGTCTTTCCCTACAAAATCCTCCACCAAAGATCTACTTGAAGAAGTCAAAGATAAACTATTGTTGCTGTCTTCACTAACTTCTCCAACAGTATCTAATTTGGTAGGAAGTTCTTGCATTATTAGTGGTGTTTCCTTACTATCAGATTTCTTCTCCCGTGGTTTTGAGGCTTCTAACTTAGATGCAGAAAGAGAAGAACCTTTTATTGCAGTTTTATCCTTTCCAAAACCCCAACTCCATGTTTCTCCACAGCCACTGAAAAGGTCTATAAAACCGTAAACAAAAGAACCCTTTTTATTTACAGATGCCATATCCTTGGGAAACAATGCTTCATTGCTTTCCACCGTCGAGTGTAATAGCTTCTACCAATGGAGACAAACATATTACCATCAGTTTAAGCAACAAAATAACTTGTTTTTAGAGATAAAACATCAAAAGCTACATGCAATCACAATTAAAATATTAAAAAATTATAAAAGAAATTCCAATCAAACATTTAGCAGAAATAAAGTCAGAAATGTTTCAGGTTAATATTGAAATTAAAGGACATCAAAAGTTCAACACCGACTTCTTCAAGCATATTCTTCTATTAAAAACAAAACCAATGTTGTTATTATGATGAAAAAAAGCTTCACGGAATAATAATATTTATTATATCTAAACAGTAAATATGGAATAGGGAACTCACAGAATCATTTGTTTTGGCAATTGGCTCAATACAAGACAGAAATTCTTGAGCAGCCTCTACCAAATTATTGATCATTACTCGTCCCTCCCTAGCATTTAAAGTAGCCTGAAAAGGACAAGAACAAAGTGCAAAATAAAACATAAATACATTTTTTCCTTCTAACGTAAGTAACCTAGAGGCTAAGGAAGAGGGAAAAGACAGATGAAGGGAGAGAATAGCAGCTGTCACAAAAATGGATTAAATTTTTATAATATGTGTGTATGTAAATGATAGAGGAAAGGAGAAATACAACTAGAGGAGCAAAAAGATTCATCAAAAGCATGAAACAGACCCCAACAAGAATATAAGGAACCAGGGAGTAGGGGGGATGAAGAATATGACAAGGTTTCCCAGCCTCTCTGCATATTAGAAATAGGAAATACCCTACATCAATGAACTCATCATCAAAGAGAAGCCATAAATATGACAAAAAGATGTATCCAGTTACACTGAAAATTAAGATGGCAAAAGACAAGCCATTGAAAGATTTTTTTTTTTTTGCTCAGCAAAGATAAATTATATATATATATATATGAGAGAAAAAGGTACAAGATAACGTATAAAGTACAACCTATCAACAAGCAAGCCAAAACTATGGCTAGCTAATACATGCAAGATGCATGAATTAGAGAGCCAAAGAACTAGCTGAAGATAAGGCTCACAACCCTCCAAAATAATTCACTTCTGTTAAACCCTCCCCATAGTACAAAAACCGTCCTTAATGTGACTAGACCAGAAGTGGAAAGGGATGTCAAATCCTTTCTCTAGATTAGATAACCAGGACCAGCAGAAAAATAAGGCATCCTCCAGCAGCTTATGTCCATTGAAGCTGGCACCATGGAACACTATCCAATTTCTATGATGCCATATGCACCATGACAGCGCAATCCACCATATCTGCCATCTCTTGGTCAAGAGATCATAGGGACCATGGTAGGCATGCTGTAGAAAATGTTCTTTTGGAGTTATCGGGAAAACCCCTTGAATGTTTATCCAATTCATCGACTCCCACCATAACGGCATAATCTTAGGGCAGCTGAAAAATAGATGTGGTACATCTTCAGAATTTCTACAAAAAGGGCAGCTGATCTCAGAATTTCTACAAACCATTGAAAGATTAATTGAACCACTTCTGGAAAATATACTCCTATATCATAAATTAGAACACATAATTTGGAGAATTAGGCTCATTCTCAATATTCTCTCTCTTATCTTCTTTGGAATTGCATTTCACACTCTACTCACACAACTAGCAAAAAAAATTCTCTATCAACTATTTCAAACTTCTCTCCTTTTATCTTTATCTGCATATTTGATCTTCTTAACTGTCTATCCCTTTTAATCTACCCTCTTTTATATCTATTTCTAAATTGAATTTCAATAATTTATTATGACATGTATATAATTTATTTATTATGAACTGTATATAATTTATTATTCAAAAACATTTATGTATTAAGAATTTTAATAATATAAAAATAAGCACTTATCTTTTGCGACAGGCTAAAATACTAGTTCCTCTTGAATAACTAACTTTCGATTGCTTTCCTAGTCTTTAGCAAGAGAAACAATGAGGCTTTTAGGAACTAAAAGCAAAGGTAACACTGGAGAATTCAAAATTAAACCACACAGTAATATACTTAATTTAGTATCCTGCATCCTGCCATTCTGGTGCCATACACCTTCACCTTCAATCCTATTCCTACCTTAATTTTTCATTGGAAGTTCTACAGATCACATTTTTAAGATGTTTTGTTTTGATATATTTATTCCACCATTAGCTGACCAATGCCCTTTCTATAAACTTTGGCACCACAAGACATGGTTGTTCTAACCACAATTTCATCCTTGCCACAAATATGATCACAAAGTTACCACATAAACAATGCATCACCAGTTAACAACAGCTGAAGAGTTAGACCTGAACTTGGAGGAGAGACAAAAGCTTTTTAGCATCAGCTTCTGATAACCCTTTCTCCGGAGTAATCTGCAACTTGGGGCACTTGAAGGGATACCCAGGCAAGCACCTAACAAGAAACAGAAGAGTGATTGAGCTGACAGCAACAAAGCTCCCTAATAGAAAAAAGGAAAGGCTTGGTAACTAAACTTGCCTGACAGTAAGAACGGCATAAAAGTCTAGATCGTCATAACCCATCTCCTTCGAATAAGGCCTGCTCAATTTCATGCAGAAACCAACAAACAACGAGATAATTATTAACGTACATATATATCAGAGTTTAATTTTGACACACTATCAGTCTAAACTATACACTATCAGACTTTAATTTCTATAAACTGTGAATCCATTAGAAATTATCAGCGTACAATATGCACTATTAAAGTTTAATTTCTATACATTGTCAATCAATCACAAAAATCATCTTCGAAACAGTTTATTATAAAAGTCAACTTAACGTACATAACTTACACTATACTATTAGTGCATAGACTATCTACTCTTTCTATATAACATACGAAGAGAAAAAAATAAAAATAAAAAGTACAAACACCTGAGCTTAATAACTACTCGAGGAGGCGATCCTGGAAGAACCTTGCAGTCTTCTACGAAAATCGCGCATCTAAACAAACAACAACACGCGCATTTCATGTTAACGAATAAACAGAGATCAATTGCATCGAATACAAATCAACGTTAATAGCTAAGCGCGTTGGAGCTAAGGAAGAAGCTTACAATGCGGTAATCTCTTCGGAGAGCTGGTCGTGATCTTTGGACTGAGTTAGCCCCTTGCTCCGGCGACTGCTCCCGCCGCCGCCGCCTCGCTTCTTCTTCTTCGAAGTGTGCACCATTCTCAGCTGAATCCCGGTTTTAATTTCAAAAAGTCACAGCGAGGAAGAAGAGGGTTTTTACGGTTTCGAAAAAATGATGGAGGGGGCGCGATTTTGGTATTATATATTAGTGAGAGTAAAATTAGGGTTGCCAAAATGGACCTAATAGTAGTGAGAGTAAAATTAGGGTTTACAAAATGGGTCTCATCAATATCAAAATTAGGGATAAGCTTTATACACTAGGCATTTTTCTAATACACTCAGAATGAATAATGCACTTACTTCCAAAAATACCATTTGCATTATTATAATCGATATAGATTGGAAAATTTGCAAGAACCTTACGAATTTATAATCTGTAATGACCTTACGGATCCGACAATTCGTATCAATCATACAGATTAGACAATTTGTAAGTTAAAATATATTTTACAAAATTGTTAAAATAATGGTGCATTTAAGTCTCAAACCCATGACTTTTGCATTATTAACGTGATATTCCAACTACCTCAGCTAATAGGTCAATTATGTTAAAAAATAATTAATGCTTCTACATATAACACAAAATGTTTTAATGTATATTTAATACATATATAAGTTTACATAATGAATTTTATAATAATTAATTTTAATTTAATAATTAAAATATTTTTTTACATATAACAATCATAGATTTACAGGTCTAATATTTTTTATTAAACTCATAAATTTTTATTTAAATCTATGTTTTTTATATGTAAAAAATACTTTAATTATTAGATCAAAATTAATTGTTATAAAATTCATTATGTAAACTTATATGTGTATTAAATATACATTAAAAAATTTTGTGTTATATGTAGAAACATTAATTATTTTTAATATAATTTGTCTATTAGTTCAGTTAATTTGAGCGTTGCATTAATAACCTGAAGGTCACGGGTTCCAGACTTGCATGCGTCATTATTTTAAACAATTTTATAAAATATATTTTAACTTACGCGCCAGCGTCTCCGTCTCCAATCCGACGTCACTAAGGTCACCGACAGAGCCTCAAACAAGCTTTCCAAAATGTACCTTCCTTTTCTCTTTCATATAAAACACCTAATTCCTAATTTATCGAATTTGTTTATGTTTTTTCATGATGTCACCATGATTATCTGGAGTAAAATTGATTCTTGTGTGATATCCAAACACACTAAATGTGTTTTGTTGTGTGTGGATGCAATAAAGTGGTTCGGCTTTCGTTTTGATAACAAAATCACGCAGTGCTGACAATGATTTCCCAGCAAAAGGCAACATTGAGGGATGCTTACAAGAAGAAGAAATACCTTCCTTTGGATTTGCGTCCCAAGAAGAAGACTAGAGCCATCAAAAGGCTCTTAACCAGGGGTGGACCTACATATAAGATAGGGGCAAGTGCCCTCCTTAAATTTTGACAATAAATTACAAATATACCCTTTTTTTTTTAAAAAATGTAGAAAATAGCCAAGAGAGTGAGCAGTGACCAGTGGTCCTTCTGCTCAGAACGCGTGGTCCTTCTCTGCTCAGTCCTTATGCTCAGAATGCACTTCCGTTTTCGCGCTTCGGCTCCAACTCTGCGCTTCTGGACTCCAACTCTCCGACTCCGACTCTGACTCTGTTTCTGCGTTTCTGGGTTTTCTTCGGAGCAGTGGCGATTGCGGTTTTGCTTCATTTCGGACACAATTCCTTCTTCTCAACATTGGCTTTTGTCGCTTTAGCGATGCTCTCATTCTCCTTCTTGGTGACTTCGAATAACTTAGTAACTTGTATGAAGCCTTGATCTTGACGACTCCAGAAAAGGTTGGTTTTATTTTTGTTCTGCAAAAGCCTTCTCTTTTTCAATCTGGCCATACACATAGTTTACAAGTTTGTTATTTCAACAATCATTTTGCTTGATTTTGTTTGTCTTTTTTCTCTTAAGTTTAAGCATCTTTATGATTTAATTATTTGTGATATATAATTGATTGGGTTAGTTACCTAGTTTATGTTGATTTGGTTAGTTAACTAGTTTAGAGAAGTGGTGGGAGGACTAACATTGAAGGGAAGTGCTTTATAGGAGCATAGAGAGAATTTGAGATGACAATGTTTAGGGAGTGTTGCTTTGTGTCTCTCTTGAAGAATCCATAAACCCATTTGTTTGCTTCTGGAAAATAAATTCTAGAAAGCATTATAGAACTTTTGTTAAGTAGTTCATGGAAGTATTGAAGTTTAAATACATTTTAGAATTTAGTTTCTGGAAAGGGGTCATTTTGAAAGAGAAAAAAGTACATGAGGGAGGTGCATTTAGCCATTGCCTAAAAGTTTGATGAAAATTAAAAATACCTTACACTTTCATTGTGAAAAATTAGCTTTTAGGCGCATGCTTCAAAACAACCAAGATAACTCTTTGGTCCCTGAATACGCCTAATATGGCCAAACTGAAAGTAAAGAGGATAAAAAAATAGCAAAACAAGCTTCTGGACTCTTCAAAAGCAACAAAACAATTATTAACTTGAAAGTCCCAATTAATTCCTTGTAGCTCTGAAATAGAAAAACCATTGAGCCCATGTAGTAAGTGCAAATTGAAGTCATAATTTGAAATAGTAGTACTGTAGATGATGTGTTGATGTTATTTTCAACAATTCCTACTGTCTAATTTAGCTTAGGTGGCATGTCTCTTGTAGAAATAAGCAAGGGTTACCCAACACAATAGACATCACCAAGCCTTATTTTCAACAATTCCTACTATCTAATTCAATCTGGTCATACACATAGTTTGCAGGTTTGCTATTTCAGCAACCCTTTTGCTTGATTTTGTTTGTCTTTTTTCTCTTAAGTTTAAGCATCTTTATGATTTAATTATTTGTGATATATAATTGAATGGGTTAGTTACCTAGTTTATGTTGATTTGGTTAGTTAACTAGTTTATAATTGGTACCTGTAAATGCAAACTGGTTTATGTGGAATTCATGGTTTATATAATTATCAAATAGCAATGCTGATTTGATATGGAAAGTGTACTGATACAATGTGGTACCTGTATATGCAAACTGGTCTATGTGGAATTCATGGATTTTATAATTATCAAATAGCAAACCTGTAAACTATTTAAAGAAAAATCCTATGGTTTGTGATCAATACTATATCACATGTTTTGCTTGAAATTTGGACCAAAGACTAGTGCTCTTTGCTCTTTGCACTTGAGTGCCCCCTCTTCATTCATTTTCTGGATCCGTCATTGCTCTTAACTAAGCATGAGGTACCTTTCATTTCTTACTCCTTCAATTTATTATTTTTTTTATTTTGTTTCTATTCTATTGCATTTTCTGTTTATGTTATATACAAATACTGATTGTGTGACCAGACATAATGTAATTGGAAACAAATCATTGGACAAGTATAAAGAATCTTGAAAGATGAAAACAATCATGAACCTGTGAATGAATACACATGAGAAAACGTTGCAAAAAGCTCCAACTCAAGAAGTCAAATTTGGTTGCTATCTTTATCTTTATGCCAATATTTAAAGTAACAGGACAAGACCAATGTTGGATACATTCTTCCTACAATTTTCAGTCATGAAACATCTTATTTTCCAAATTGCTCTTATGAGAATTTCAAAGAAAGCCAAAAATCGAAAAAAAGATGTATGGCAGCATATGATTTTTTAACTCAAACTTCAATTATAATTTTTATTGAGTGTGAAATTGTCTTGTATATATCCAAAGATCAACCGATTAAACTACTAAACAGCCAAAGAAACCACACATTTGATTGCTACCAAAGTTAGTACAGCAACCAAAGAAATAAAGCATTTCTTTTGCATGTTACAAGCTCTCTCCTAGGTTATATCATTTTACTATTTTTCTTTGTTTTATCAAACCATAAACATGTTTCAAATATTTATTAATATTTATAAACAAAGATGAAGCATTCAGTCTGGTCTACACAGTTTTGAACAAGCATATGCAAGCACAAAAATATGATGCAGGGGAGGGGGGAACATAAGAGAGATTATAACCTTCCAATGTCTTTTGTGACCAATTGTGTTGTAGATGGACTCCAACCTTGTTATTATTTGCCTAAATGTTGGCCTCTTAGCTGGATTTTAATTCCAGGAAATGTAAAAAAAATGTAACTAATCATTATCAAATGAGAAAGAGAAAAACTTGGCAAATATATTATGTTAAATAGAAGTATTGTTTGTAATCACACACTCAGACAAAACAAAACAAAACAAAAATGACTTGTGTTTATGTAGACTCTAGATTGTATTTGGCAAATTTTTTAACTTTTTAAAATTCTTTTTATTTTTAGGTGGACTTTGGTCCATCAACCCACCTTAAAGTGGGGCAGACTAGCATTTCCAGCCCACTTTGCAAAAGTGACCCAGCCCGGGCTGATTTTTTGGTGGACTGACTCACTTTGTCAACCCTAAGTAAAATATGAACTCCTAGTACCTAACTAACAATTAGTTATAACTAACTTAACTAACGTTATTTGCTAATTAAACCATTCTTTTATACACCTCTCCCCCAGGGATATGCTTCATACACTAGCCAAATTTTTAATACACCCAGCATGAACAGTGCACTTCCAAAAACCCTTCGCGTTATTATGGGCTTCATACACGGATCCGTATAATCCATACAGATTGCTCAATAATTAAAATATTTTTTATATATAAAAATCATAAGTTTAATAAAAAATTACATGTTTAATAAAATTTATATTTATATTTACAAGTATAATATTTTTTAATAAACTCATAAATTTTTATTTAAAACTATAATTTTTATTTAAATCTTTGCTTTTTATATGTAAAAAAAAATACTTTAATTATATCAAAATTAATTGTTACAAAATTTATTATGTAAACTTATATGTATATTAAATATACATTAAAAAAATTAGTGTTATATGTATCAACATTAATTATTTTTTAACACAATTGATCTATTAGCTCAGTTGGTTGGAGCATTGCGTTAATAACGCGAATGTCCCATGTTCCAAAAAAAAATGAAAAATCAGTAACTTACAAGAACCACAATTCCACATAACACTAAAATTGGAATTATCAAGTTGTTTTTGGAGTTTTAGGAGTTATTGTAGAATTACGTGCCTTTTTTTTACTTTCACATAGTTATTGGACTATCAAACCCAACGCAAATTCTCGGGAGAGCCGAATTTAATTGAAAGGAAAATGTATTTAAGACAAAATTCGCAATACTAGTTTTAAATTTTAAATACCATGACAATGAGGTATTGAATAACTTGGCTAACCACTCAACGATAGTAGAGTTAACCATGGTTATTTCAGGATCAATGTTTATTAAATTACTTTTTTTAAGATAATAAAATTATCTTGGCATCACAAAGTCATAGAAACGAACGAGTGTTGTATTTTGTAAATAATTGTAATTTTTAGGAATTTCCATATTGAATGCAATCAATAACTATTTAGTGTTTATTTTGGTGGGTAAGAATAATACAAGATTGGCTCTTAATGTTTGGATTTTACACCAAAAATTATTTTGGTAGTTTTAAGTATAAAATTCTCTAAACGGTCATTATTTTAAATTATTTCGTAAAATATATTTTAATTTACGGATTGGGCAATTTGTATGAGCTTACGGATTGGGCTAGATCCGTATGGAGGTTACGAATATTATAACTCAAATTAGAAAATCAACTTAGAGGGAAAAAAATGAAAAATCAGTAACTTATAAGGACCACAATTCCACATGACACTAAAATTGGAAAGTTATCAACTTGTTTTTGGAGTATTAGGAGTTGTTCTAACCAAAATTTGAAAATTTTATGTAACATGATGGATGGGACTACGTGGGTTCCAAACTTTGCATGTCGGACGGTGAGTTGACTTTGTTAAGGAGGGAAAATTGCAAAATAAAGGAAAGGACTCCAACGCTGAAGTACATCAATTATGAGAGAGTAAGAAAGTGGATAGAAAGTCTCCGAGAGGGTGTCTCGGATGTATGTTCACCAACAATAGTGAGAATGGAGTAAATATTGAGTCAATAATGGATGAATAAAGGTTTAGTGAGAACATGTATGTATAGCGAATAGTATGGACATTTGGCCTTTGTTTGTTAATTAATTTGTTGATAAGATAACAAATAATAACAAGCAGTTATGTAGTTTGAATAAGAGATAATGTATACCTTGTAGATATGCTTTTACTTGTAGATAAGTAACAATAATAATTGGAGATATTTTAGGAGATAAAGTAATTACATTTATTTTAGTTCCTTTTTCTTCACTCCGATATATAAACTTAGATAATAAAAAATACATCTCAATTTGACACAATTTATTGTCATTTTTCTTTTTCCTCCAATTTAAAAGATCATTTTAATATAATCCAATACATATGGCTAAAAAAGTCTAAAAATAAAAAAAGTCTTGTTATCAAACTAAGTAAGATTTTCATCTTATTTTATAATTAAGAATATCTTCTCTTTTTTTTTTTCGTTTTCATTAGTCTTCTTGTATCCTCCTTGTCTAGTTTCAACTTATGTATAAAAAAGATATAGTTTTCAACTTGATAATTTTACCTGAGTTTAAAAAAACAAAGTTCTTTGCACATAGTTTTTGACTAAAGTAATTTATAAATTAGTCAAAAAAGTTTATAAAATTGACAAGAGACTTATCAAATATACTTGAAAATTTAGCTAGTTTACTTTTAATTAAGGTTAAATTTTTGTGAGGGGATTAATTTTAGGGGACGACGTATAAATGGCCTCATATTTGGAGGATACATGCAGAAGAAGGGTTTAAGGGAAGCAGAAAAGTAACAAGTTCTTGATCCTCTTTTCACTATGGTGCTATAGGTGAGACACTTTACTCTTAATTTGAAATGGAAACTTTGTCTATCGAGTGAAAGAATTAAAACACGAAAACAAAGTCTGATATGCCTCATGGGATTAAGAACCAAATGGCCAAGGAATAATCTTTTATAAAAGACAAAAATGAACTGACGCTTGAAGAATGAATTGATAAGTTAACATCAGAATATATACTAAGGTATGGGAATATTAAGGTAAGTGAGCAAGAAGATAGGAAGGTTAAAGATATTTATTCAAAATATGTGTCTGATGCAAAAAAGAGGCAAAGAAAAGAATTTCATTTTGTGTGTGATGAAAAAAAAAAATGAAGGGTCTAAAATAAAATGTCAAACTTTTGGTGGGGGTGAGAGTGGATAGAGGCATGTCTGAAACCTGCATTATTAATTCGATTCCAACCAACTAAACTAATTGGTAAATTATGTTAAAAAATAATTAATATTGATACATATAATACTAAATTTTTTAATGTATATTTAATACACATATAGTCTACATAATAAATTTTGTAATAATTAATTTTGATCAAATAATTAAAGTATTTTTTTTACATATAAAATTATAGATTTAAATAAAAATTATAGTTTATATAAAAATTAATTGGAAAGTTGATTGCACGATGACTCTGTTGCACTTCATGCTCATTTACGTACAAACCATTCAACTGCACAATTAAGTCTATTTGGATATAAGGTTAAAAGTATTTTTGATAGTTTTTTACTAAAAATACTCTATATTTCCAATAAAAAAAAATCTCAACAGAATACAAACAAGCCTTATATACTATTAGGGGTGTTCGCAAGTCGGTTCGGATCGGTTTTGGCCAAATTTAGGACCCAACCCAATCAAATTTGATCGGTTCGATTCGGTTCGGTTTTCAGGAAAAAAAATTTGAAACCCAACCCAACCCAACCCATTCATGATCGATTCGGTTCAACGGGTTACCCATTTAATTTTTTTTCTTAGAACTATTATTTTATATCATGATTCTTTCAAATATTTAATACAATTAACACAATATTATCAAATGTATGAAAGTAGTAAAATTGATTCATTTAATATCATCATTATAATATTCTAAAATAGACTTATAATATAAATTAAAACAAAAGATTCTTAAACAAGATTTACTATAATAGTCTGAATTACAACTATTTCTTACAAACTAAGCTTTGTATAACCAAATTTGTTGTAATCAGATTTGTTGAAACAAACAAATGAACAAAATATGATTCATTAATATTATAAACACAGTAAACAAAATATGAAAAAAAAAGTGAAACAAATAACAATATACTTGAAAGTAATACATTAAGAAGTTCCAACACTTATAGTTTCAACACTTGGAGATCCAATATTAGCAGTATTTAAAGTCAAACCAAACAACTCTAAAAATTTAAATACAACCCCGTTAGCACAAAAATTAATTGATATTTTATACAAATAAAAAATGAAATAAGGGATTACACACCTGATTCAATCTTTTCCGCTTCATTTATTTCAACTTGCAAGTCATTAACATTTTGCTTAGTAGATCTAAGCCAATTTTGGACACAAATGAGAGTTTCAACAGTAGTAGGACTCAAGGAACTACGAAATGAATCCAGAATTTTACCCCTGTACTAAATGCAGACTCAGATGATACAATAGATACATGAATGACCAATATATCTCTAGCCATACAGAAAAGAATATAATATTTGGATGCATTCAATTTTCACTAATTCAAAATGTCAAACTCAGGGTGGTCATCTTCAACATCATCCTCCAAATACCTATCTAACTCATTTTTATACACCTTACCCTATTTTTTCTTGATTTTCATTCTAAATTCATCATCCCAATCATCATCCTTATCACCTTTGACATCATTATGTTGTGAGACCATGTTTGAAGTCAATGTACTATAATTAGCTGAATTGCTACTAGAATGAGAAATGAGATACTCTAGTACATATTGCTGAATCAGTTTCTGAATGAGGTCTTTTTTCAATATTTTCATCATGTCCATGCTCTTCTCAACACCATACATACGATTAAAACAAAATTGAATGTTCTCACATTTATAACAAGGATCAAGGAAAATAACAAAAAATAAAAGGTAGTTAATTCCACAACTTTCTCAATATTTGTTAAACTTTAACTACATATTTGCTGTCATCCTTTGTATCACTATGTCATCATTATGGGAGAAAGAATTTTTTAATTTTAATTTAATATATATATAATAAAATTTATATTATTATTACGGGTTCACGGATCGGGTCAACGGGTCAACGGATCTATAAATCTAAACCCGTGACCCAACCCGTACATGATCGATTTTGATCGGATCGATTAGGTTTTGACCCAAACAACCCAAACAGTTCAGATCAGTTCGGATCAGTTCGGGTTCACGGATGACCCGTACCCGTGAACATCCCTATATACTATATAAAATAACGAATAATCTGCCAAAAAAAAATGTAGTAAAAGTTTTTTTTTACTTAATTGTATTTTTTACCTTGTCTTTTAATTTTAGGTGAATTTTATTTAAATTAATTAGTTTGACACAATTTATTACTTATTTTTTAAGAAATTTGTAACTTTTATTTTTTTTTATAATTTATCTATTAATAAGTGCAAAAAATAAAATAAAAATTGTTAAAAAAATTATAGATAAAATTAGTCAAAAATATTTAGTGTAAAATTGGTAAAAAAAAATGAAAGTAAAAATATAATTATATTAAAGGTAAAGTAATAGAGATGTAAATTTTGTAAAAAATAAAATATATAATTATGTTAAGGGTAAAATGACATTAATGACTAATATAATACTTTCATGGTAAAAATATATATTTATTATTTTTTCAGATCTATTTGGTAACTAAGAATGATAAAATATTTGTTGTGTTAGGCTGTTAGGCGCATTAATAATATAATATGACTTTTTAGTGATGTGGTTTTCAGTAATAAAATTGAAAGATAAAATGATAATGTCTTTCTTCTACTTATCAATGCTATTTTTGCTTGTCTCCTCTAGGGTGTCTTTTGTATCTATTTAAAATTAAGATCAAGATTAACATAAGATTTATTTTCAATTTATTTTTTGAGAAAATCTGAAAAAATATTAATTAGGATGATTTTTGTCATGGTTCATGGCTATTTGCACCAACACTTACATGCAACAAACCAAGTGTTGAGGGAATAATTGGATTGGATAAGAAGAGTGACAATTGCAATCCAAGCAACACGTGGAATTGAATATTTGCATGGCTATGCTTGCCCTCCAGTTATTCACAGAGACATCAAGTCCTCAAACATCCTCATCGATGAATAACACAATGCAAGAGTGGCTGATTTTGGTTTATCATTGTTAGGCCTTGCAGATAGTGGTTCCCCTTTAGCTGAACTTTCAGCTGGGACTCTTGGCTATCTTGATCCCCAGTATTATAGGCCTCCTTACCTCACAACAACATTTGATGTTTATAGCTTTGGTGTTCTTCTTTTGGAGATTCTAAGTGGTAGAAAAGCCATTGACATGCAATATTAAGAAGGCAAGCTAATGTGGCTTGTAAGTATGTGAGAATGAGAGGGAAAGAAAGGTCCTCAATGGATAATGTTAGAGTTTTAAGTGCACAATCATAAACTGAAATTAGCAAAAGCATAAAAGAAAGAAATAATTACACGTATTTACTTGGTTCAGTAACTAGGAGAAACTTCTTGTTACCTACATCCAAGGGCAAAGAACCTGCAATCCCTTTATAATCACTAAAGTTACAAGAGAATATTACAACAGCGTTCCTCAAGAATACACGGCCAAACTTTCAACAAGAACCAAAACTTCAGTATAACAGGTAAACAAGAGAAGAAGGATTACAGAGAACAAGAGTTAACCACTCTTAATCACAGTCAAAACCTGACAACATTACTCAACCTTCAACATTTCTCTGATTTGGTTCCTTTCAGAGGAAAAACCTCAAGAACCCAAAATACAGAACACATACCGCTACTCCATCACCACTCTATCTCATTCGGCAACCAAGACTCAAGGTTTTAATTAGAAATATAAAACCCTAGCAGAGCTAGGTCACAACAGAATGAAAACAAATATGAAAAATGAGAAATGAGGAAGCTTTTGGAGTGTGAGAGAAAATGGAAGCGTAAAGGTAAAAAAAAAAAAAAGAACGTGTTGCAGCTCTTTAGTGCAAAGGCTTTATATATATGACAACTTATTAAACAAAATGCACAGTTTCAATTAGTGAGCCATCAGAATGTTATTGGGCTTCACTAACTCAACAGATAAAGTAACATCAACTTTGGGAGGTGTGCTTCATACACCATATAATTTTCCACTACACCATTAGTGGAATAGTACATTTTCGCTTATACCCCTTGTGCATTAGGTTAATTAATTTAAAAATAATAGTTGGAGTGAAACCGTGCCTTCTTCCTTCTTCTGCACTTTCTTGCACCGCGCCGCTTTGCTCTTGCACCATGCCGCTTTGCTCTTGCACCGTGCCTTCTTCTCGCGAACTCCTGCACCACGCCGCTCCGCTCTTGCACCGTCGCTTTCGTTCTGTGGCGTGGGTGGTGGTTGTGTTCTCCATTTGGTGGCGGCATTGGTGAGGTGAGTCATTTCACCGTTTGGTCTGTAGAAGACGATGTAGATGCTATGAAATGGATTCGAGAATCCATATGACTCATACGGATTCACCAATCCATATGACTCATATAGACTGTGTAATCCATATTACTCTTACGGATTGTGTAATCCGTATGAGTACTTTTGATTTTTTATATAATTTTAAAATAGTTAAATAAAAAATAATTAGGTAATATGTAGGAAAAAAATATATAGGAATGTGAAAATATCAAATTTTAAGTCGATAAATCAACTTAAGAATGTTTATTGACATGAATCGTTGGACAATTTGGATTAAGAATTTTGCATGACTTTTAAAAGAAATTTGTATAGTATGATTTGTTGTATTACTTGAATCAAATTCCCATTATAGGTTGGTTAGAATTCTATTTGTAAGGTGAGTATATATGTGAATCAAAGTTGTCGAACTTGCTCATAATAAAGAAGTTGTGTATGATTTGAAATGGTTGAGTGTTGTTGTTGGTGTGGTTTAGTTTGAAGTCATAGAGTAACATGAAAACAAAGGTGGTATAGATTATGGCTAAGACTAGAGGAATGCGTCGGGCTCTTGGAAGAGTTGTGGATCGAGCATTGGGTAGAAATGTCAGAGCTAACGAAGATAAAGCCTTTGAGCGGCGTAGGCCGACGACATCCATTCGTCGACAAAGGGATGGTGTTGATGTTCATGAGGATCCTCCTGTTGATGAACAACTCGTGGATACCAATGTACCTATGACAAAGGATATAGGTACTGAGCATGAATGTTTTCCAGGAGGGCCGGAAGACTGTTCGGTGTTGACTGAGTACGCCAGTCATGTGGCTCTTAGAGTCTTGGCAGGAGAGGTATTTATATTATCAATTACATAGTACATGGGTATTATTATTGCTTCTCAGTCATTGTAAACCACATGTTGATGTATTTATTGCAAGAACGTGCAGAGTTAAAGTTAGCTTCCCATGGACGTAAGGTTGTTAAATTTGGGAAGCTTGCAGCTGAGATTGAAGGCTTAGTGGCTGCTATAGGCCTAAGTCCGTTGATACATTGCTTAGTAGAGACTAGAGATAGGGGATTGTTGCCTGCATTTGTAGAGAGATGGCACGCTGAAACATGCAGTTTTCATCTGCTTATGGGGGAATTGACACTCACATTGGATGACACGGCATCACTCTTGCATATCCCTGTCATGGGAGTGTTCCAATCCTATGATCAGATTGACGTCAGTGAGACTATTACATTGTTGGTGGAGCTGTTGGATGTCACCGTCGATGAAGCTAAAGCTGAAACTACACAGTGCCACAGGGCATATGTTCAACTGTCATGGCTACGAGAGTTGTATTATGTGAAGTGTCAGTCCAGGCAGTGGATATTAGTAGCCAGGGCATATTTGTTGCATCTTGTTGGCTGCACTTTGTTTGCTAACAAGAGTGTCACACATATAGGTGTCGTATTCTTAGAAGTTTTTCGCGACATGGATCAGTTTCCAGGATTTTCTTGGGGTATGGCTGCTTTTGTGCACCTGTATGATAATTTGAATTATGCATGTAAGCACCACGGGAAACATCTGGCTAGATACATTACTTTGTTACAGATAATCGTGTGTGTGTGTGTGTTTTGTTTTGAAGAATTGCTGATATTAATCGTTTTCAATTTGTAGTGCTGGATATATGAGCATTTTCCCACTGTAAGCAATGTGGCTGCAGATGATCACTATCAAGAGAGGCAACCGTGTGCCTGTCACTGGAAGAGTGCCAAGGCCTTACCAGTGACTGAAAACACAATGAATATACTGCAAATAAACCAAGAGGGGGGGGGTGAATTGGTTCAAAACTGATATTTAAAATTTTCTAAAACAAATTGCGGAATTAAAATCTTAGATCGTATCACTTGTTCACCTTTTGAAAATCCAGAACTCTTTCTTCAATCAAGATCAATCCTTGATATGCATGTAATGATAGAAATAGTTTCTTTGATGATAATACTTTGATTTCACAAAGATAAGCAATGAAATATTATAGAATTCAAGACAAGGGACAAAGCAATTTATACTGGTTCACCTCTCAACCTTGGAGGCTACATCCAATTACTTTCAACCCACACTAGGTTAGAGTTTTCACTATATCAAAGAATCTTTACAAGCAGTTTACAATGATCACCTTTATCCACACTAGATAAAGAAACAGAAATCTAAACCCTATAGACTTCAAATGATCAAGACCCAGAGAACCTTACTCTGTTCTTACTTCTAGAGAACCCTACTCTAGAAAACAACTTTAAAGAATCAAAGATATACACCAACAAAATTTTTAATACACAGAAAAATTCTAAAGAAAGATTCAAGAGATACAACCTGTGATCCTTCAAATGAATGAATGATGTTACCAATCAGTCAGGTTGAATGCAATTCAAAGCTTAGAATAAGAACTCTTGAAATCTCTTCTTTTCTTTAAAAACTCATCAAAGACTCAACTCTCTTGATCTCATGAGAGATTTTTCACTCTTAGAACAAATCAGTATTTTGGCTTTGGAAAAAAGCTTTCTATCTTTTTAGTGATTCACACAAATGCTCAAATGTTACTCAGAACAATTCGCTGTAAGTCTATTTAAAAAGACAAGTTAAGCAAAGCTTTTAAAAAACTGATTTAACCAACAATAATCGATTAAAACGGCAAGGTAATCGATTATTTAACCATATGTAATCGATTAAATTATCACATAATCGATTAATATGTTCTTGTGCTTCCTGGAAATGTTTTCATGAACAAGATAATCGATTAAATTGAAACGTAATCGATTAAAACAGTCTTAGTATATTTGAAGCATGAAGAAATAATCGATTACATAAGACTGGTAATCGATTAAACCAGCAAAGCTCAAAACACGAACAACACGAACCCGATCTGTGTAGTCGATTACTGAAAATGGTAATCGATTATACCAGAAAAACATCATGACTAATAAGTTAAGATAATCGATTACATAATAGCATAATCGATTATTCCAGTGATTCATGTTTTTCATATGTTACTATGTAATCGATTACAAGAAGCTGGTAATCGATTAAATTGTTCTTCAAGGCTTTTTGAGAAATAGTATGAATGTATTTAATCTATTAAAATGCTTGTGTAATCGATTAAAACAATAAGTTTTCATTTTTTAAAGACTTAGCCATGAGAACTTAACTTCTTATGAAATCATTGGATTGATTTGAGATATTAATCAAAAACTATGTATGCATGATAATGAAATGCAAATGCAAATCAAAGACCACAAGGCATAGCACTTGAACTACTTAGACAAATTACAAATGCCTTCAAATGATTGGGCATGTAAAAAGCTAAAACATCAAGTCTTCATCCTTGCTTTCGTCTTCTTGCAGCTTCCCTTAAAGTCAATAATCTCCCCCTTTAAAATCAACAGTGACTACTTATCGTGCCCGTATAGATAGGTTGAGAGTTGATTATATCTGTTGGAAACCCTATGGGGAGCATCGTGCCCACATGGATTTTGAGTTGATTAGTTTATTCTTTGGTTTCATTAGATGGGGTCCTAACATTGTTAGGTATTGCCAGAGAGGGTAGTTAGGCAGTTTGGTTATGTTCAAGAAATTCCAGAGCTGGTTGTGTTTGAAGTCCCTTCCACTGAAGATGTTGATGACAGATGGATCCACTTCTCGGAATACCTTATAGCAACCGATGGCTTGGTACATTATCCAAGTCAATACGTTGCTGGATATATGGAGTAGTTCTATCGTATTTCTCACCCATTCATGACTCCGACACAGTTTGTGCAGCCCTGTACACATATTCCTCCTGGGCCCACTATGATTCCAGTTCCTTCCCCTGTGCATGACCAGGGTGCAGAACCTGCATCATGTTTAGCACCAAATGTTCCTCTGCAAGAGCAGTCACCAACACATGCTCTGGTAATTAAATAACAATTTGATTATTTATGCGTTATCAGGGGGCACATGGAATTTAAATTAGGGTACACAATTTCTTTAAGCTTAGTCTTCAGTGTCATTTTCCCACACAAATCAAGCTTTTCAAAAAGGTTGGATATGGCTTCCATCTCTTGAGTTATGCTGACTTCGACTTCATGCAAACCTTCATCTGAAAAATTTAATCTCTACCAAAAAATATGAACAATGTCAATTGGAATGCTCCCAACAACATACTTAGCTAGCTCACATGCACAAGGCAAACCATGCATTGTTCTCACTACACATCCACAACGAGCAGGGTTTTGCCTGCATAATGGACTCGCTTATACTTAGTAGTAATTTGGTTTAATGCATACCGGGACACCATGCCAATAAGTCTCTTGTACAACGTAACTTTAAAAACATGCCCTACCACACGTGTGCTTCTCTCCAATGATGCCTTGATGTCAGTATGTTGCAAGGTGATCATATTGTTCATGTCATCCCAAACAGTGCATAAGTCTCCAAGACTATTTTGTAGTAGTCGCTTTAAGGTCCAATGAGCAGACTCCACCCTGCACATGCAATGATATAATCAATTAATTTCAAAGACAATAAACTTATGCAAATCTTAATTTAAGCAATGTCAGACGTCAAACTAACCTGTTAGTTGTAGTATTTCCAAAATGCATCACTTTATTTGTCCATGCTGTAGCAAAATTTTCTTTGTGGGGATTCAACCAAGTGTCCTTCACATAATCAACAAACGTTGGCCACGGTGCACATGCAACCTCAAACTTCATAACACAATCATCATATTGCTTCTCAGTAGCACAATCAACAACACTTCCCCATGCTTCCATCACATAATCCCATGCGTTCTTCTGCCAAATGTAAGTTTTATATTTTGCCTTCACATTCTTGTCAATGTGAAACCGACACAATAAATTGGTTGATTTTGGAAAAACAGTTTTCACAACACTCGTCAATGCTGAATATCTATCGGTAACAATGACTTTTGGGAAAAATCACTTTTAAGAAAAATCCCTCTAAACGTTCAAGAGCCCACACAACATTGTTTATGCGTTCGGCCTCTAAATAGGCAAATGCAACTAAAAATGTCATCCCACTTGGTGTCACACCAACAATGTCAAGTAAAGGAAGTTTATACCTATTTGTTTTGTATGTACTATCTATCAAGAACACCATATGTATGCATTGCTCAATTGTACTGCATTTGAATGTGCCCAAAACAAGTCAATTACAACATTTTCATCCTTCAATCTACACCAATGAATATCCATGTCGCATTCAAGAAGTTTCATTAGTTGCTGCATTTCAGTATTATCACCTCTTATATGCGTCCGGTATGCATATCGTGCATTGTATACTTGCTTCAAGCTTGTGACATTATTGGCATTGTGCTCCTTCAAAGTTAGAAGAATATTATTTGGTTTCACCGTCGACCTTGTCATATCACTAACAATGACCTTCTCCTCCTTAGTTAGTTGACCAACATATGGGTGTCCACCTAATGATTTAGCCAAAACATGATTATGATTGCCACATATTAGCTTCACCATCCACCCTTCACCTCCCGGGACTAGTTTACCTCGCAGCTTAAAAGGACACTTACATTTTCTAGTGCTAGTCATACAAGGTGTGAAACCTTTTTTCCATGGTCTATACTTTCCACTTCTTTCACAACCAATTAACATAAATAATGTCCTTCCTATTTTTCCAGTCACTATGTCACTCCTCATTATGACAGCTACAAAACCATTCTCATTAGCAACAGTACGAGCCCATTTCAATACCACATCATGGGATTTAAACACCTACACAAATGGATAATTCGTCTTTAATCTTCTTAATTCAATCATTTAACAACTTGAACTAAATTCAAAATCACATAATTACCTCATTCGTTTTGACTGCTACAGAACAATCAATTAAACAATCATTGTTTTCAAACGCATTAGGGTCCGCTCAATTGTCTTCATTCATATTAATTTCTTCAGACATTATACTGTCATACATCCACTCATCGTTGTCCATCTTAACAAATTAAAATTTAATTTAATCATTAACAAAAACATATGCACACATAACAATAATATTTACTATCACTAAATTCATAACATAAAACAAATTAAATTCAATAAAGTGTTAAATAAATAATAATAACATATTTTAACATATCATGAAAGTCTCAAGAACACCATCTCAAAAAACAATCGAAAAATTAACTTATTGTATTTTCTCAATGAAATAATTTCTTAACTTAAAATCAATTTCAATGAAATATATATTTATGGATTTTTTAAAAAATTAGAAGATGTACAGATTGACCAATTCGTATGATTCATACAGATTAGGTAATCCGTAACATCTATACGGATTATCGAATCCATAAGAATAACACTGCTGCACTTACCTTTGCTCTGCAACCACGATGCCACTCAGCCACCACGATGCCACTCCACTCCGACGAACCGGAAACAATGTCACAATGCACAACCTAACCCAACATGTATGAAGCAAACATTGAAAGGCTCAACTTTCACTTAACATGTCACTCAAACAACTAAAATAACTTACAGTCGGTATGAAGCAAATGACTAAAATAAGGAGAAACACAACAAGGGCATTTTCGACATTTGGAAAAAACCAAATGGTGTATTAGAAAACCAAATGGTGTATGAAGCACAACTCCAACTTTGGAGAGAGGTCTTGCACAGTTAATGGGAAGTCCATGCATGGAGCAGCCAATTTTGCCCACTGAGGTGGTTTTGGGAAGCAACAGATTGCACAAGAAGTCATCTCAAAGATCTTTAAACAAGTCATTTTCTGAGATTGATGTGGCAGAAACTGAGGACCAAAGGTTTGAGTTTAGAGCACCCTCATGGATAACTTTCCCCAGTGTGACATCTTCTCAAAGGAGAAAGTCATCAGTGTCTGAGGCAGATGTTGATGGGAAGAACAATGCAGAAGGGAAGAACATGGGCAATTTTGGAAGGGGTGGTGATATTTTGAGAAGCCTTAAGGAAGAGATTGGTCCTGCTTCTCCAAGAGAGAGGTTGTTCTTGCAGCAAAACTTCTAACCATGTATGTCAAGTTTGAAGGAAAACAACTACTGAGGTTTATAGTTCTCAAGTTATTGTAGCTTTTGATTTAGATTCTTAGAATTGGAAATGTGGTGCAAAATAGTGAGGTGATTTTCCTCAACAGATGTTGCTGCCACTATTAATGTAATGCTGTTTCATGTAACTTTGTTTCTTGAGTCTCATCATAGATGCAAGCCTGACTATTATTATTTTAAGAGATAATAGTGTTTGTAGTTCATGAAAAATGGGTTCATCTTTGTTTTATTTAGTCTCCGACTGTTTAAATTGTAAGTTTTTTATTTACTATATTTTTGGAATACACAAATTTTAGTCAGTAAAATCATAGGTTTTCGTTCACAGTAGTGTTAGTTTATGGAGCTAAAGTTTGAGTTATACAAAAACAAAAATTTGTAATGTTAGAAATTAGGCACTAAGACAAAAATGATCCGATCAACAAAGTTGATCCAATTGCTAAGGAACAAACTCATTGGTATGTAATTTATAAACACTTCTATAAGTACGCTTTGAACCGAAGTGAGTCCTAGGATTGAAAACATCATTATCCCTTATGTTAATGTCTATCTTCTAAGATTTGTGTTTCAAAATCCTATCGTTTTATTGGCTCCAATTGTGTAAAGTTTATCTACGTTAAATTCTATGATTCATTTTTAATTGAAAGAGTTGGATTATGATCTAATGTTTAAATGACAAATTTGACATTTCTTGAGATCATGAAGAGTCCAAAATAAGATTATAGAGCTTTATGTAATTTAACACAGAAGTAGGGAAAAAGAAGAACGAAAAACACATCATTAAAATTTATGCCCTCACCCAGGATCAAATTGCTAACCTTCAGTTTACTAGACTGACACTCTACCATTGAGCTATAAGGGCTAGTTGCTATTATTTCCTCCAATATACTATATTACTATGTTTGAAACTTAATACCATCACTAAGAAAGACATTCAAATGCTCTATGTTTATTAAATATTTTTTATCTCTCGATAAAGTAATAGTTTTATTGTGGTATGCTCTTGGTTCATCATTATTTTTCTTTCATGTGTATTTCCTCTTAAGTCAAAGATAATATTAATGTTGTTTATATGTTTCTTTCTTTTTTTCCTAGAGTTATTGACCAATTTTGTAAAGATATCATAATACTAGCCATTTATATTTCTTTATTGGGAGCTTTCTTCTTATTTGTTTGATATTAAGCATCTTATATATAATTTAAATATATTTACACGACTGACGCTCTACCACTGAGCTATAAGGGCAATTCGATATGTATTTTGGTCATTATATTTATAACCATAATGGATGATAGGAAAATTTGACTTCCTAGTTCCTACAAACAGTTTATGTCTTTATGATTTGGGAAAACATTATATTTGGCATGGCACTAGGTAAATATTTATATGTGTGTTGGTTTTCGTTCTTGTGCCTCTTCCTCTTGGCCTCACCACTCTCTTCATCTTGCTCCTCGTTTCTTTTTTCTTTCCAACTTTAATTTTTACATTTCACTATTCTTGAATTCTTTCTATTTTCCTCTTTATTATTTTTGTCTGCTACAAGAGGAGGAGGAGATTCAATTTGTTGAATATGTGTTTTGATAGCACGTCTTTGCGTATAGCACAAACACAATGTTGATTAAGTTTCACCTATTTAATGTTATTAAAAAATAAACAAAAAAACATTATAATTTTGTCATATTTAAATTTGATATGAGAAAATTTATTCTTATTCTGTACATCTAAGATAAAAGTTGTAGAAAAATCACAAGGGTGATGAACAAGGTTAAATTTTTTAAGTAATGATAATAAAAAAATTACTAAAAAAATTAAAATTAAAAATTAAATTATAAAAAATATCTCTTGGAACTATACCAAATTATATCAAAGCAAGTGTTAAATTTGATACAGACACCAAATTACATCCCTTGATGATTATAATAAGCTCATCAACTATTGCAAATTAAATTAGTATTATTTTGGTAGAATAAAAAAAATAAAATGTAAATTAGGTTGGTATAAGATGACTAAAAAAATACTTCTCATTTTTTTGCCTTTCCAACACTTTAAAAGACTTAAATGATTGAAGGAGAGAAAGGAAAAAAAAGTACAAGCTATTCTACATTTATAAAATTAGTATTTGTAAGAAATTTTAGGTTTAAATATATTTTTAGTCCTTTAAATTAAGGTAATTATTTTTTTAGTTCTTCAAAAAAGAATTTATTTTTATTATCCCCTCAAATTTTTGAAAAACTACTTTTAGTCCTTCTTATTATTTTGCATTACTAGTGTCATAATTTGTGACGATTTGTCACTGTAAATATATATATATATATATATATATATATATATATATATATATAATTTCTCTAAAAATAATTTGTGGTAATTTAAAATAAATACAATATGTAACAAAATTGTGACAATTCTATATTTATCTATTTATTTATTTTCTTTAAAACCAACAAAATATATAAAAAAAATCATCAAAGCATACGAGTCAAATATTTTGACAGTTTAAAATCATAAGAAATCATTTTTCCAAAAAATTGACCGTTAAAAATCATTACAAATTGTAAAATTATGAACATATTAAACCAAGAGACACAAAAGTGACTTTTCAAATATTTGACGAACTAATAAAATTAAATTATTTTTTTAAGGACTAAAACTAATAATTATTCAAATTTAAAGGACTAAAAAATAAACTTTTATTATTGTATTGATCAAATCAAATCAATTTTATTTTACTAAATCTAATATGAAAGAATTAAATCAAATCATTCTATTATTATGTACAAAAAAAAAAGAATAGACTTAGCTGTACTTTTGCTGGTGATTTGCTTCGTCTTCATCGAGGGAATTCATGTAGGAATGGATATGGATAGCTGAAGCGGGAACTAATTTTTATTTTCACTATAAGATAATTGTGTTGTACAAGTGCACCGCGATGAAGAGAGTGCATATTAAACTTTCCCATAGATAAGTTCAAAACAAGCAGCCCACACTAAAATAAGGATGAAATCTATACATTTTTTTATAGTTTTATTCCAGGTACTACAATCGTACGTTTAGATTGAGGGAAAAAAATTATTTTAGATAGTTGAGAAATTAAAACGAAAAGTAGGGGACAAAAAAAGAGAAGTATTTTTTTTATATAAAAATCCATTCATTTTAAATATCAACATCCTATCACACTCGTTTTGTTTCATTTCGAGTCCGTTAGGAACAACACACATAAAAGGATTGAGTCTGTGCATTGAGAAGGAATAGGGGTGTCTCAGGTATCCCTCATTCCTTCCTTGTCCTTCCTTCTCTTCCCCTTCTTCTATTTGGTTTCTCTCCCTTTTGTTTTTTCACAAAGGCTGCCAGTTGGGTGTGTTTCTCTCGCCGGTGGGAACCTTGGTAGCTGGCGAGAGCCTTATAGGCAACCATCATTGTCTCTTTATTTCTGCATGCTTGTGGTGTTTCCACTTTCATTTTAGCTTTGTCCTTGCGATTTAAACTTTGCCACCACCGCACAACCACCAGCGCCACTACCGTGCTGTCGCCCTAGCTGCGATGGCTGTTGCGAAATCGAAAAGTGTACCGTTTGTTTCAAGTAATAAAGTGAGTAAGTCAAGTATCGTCTCCACAGGGATTGAATGCGATTTTAAGGTAACTTAATGTCTTAGAAATTGGAAAAACAAATAATAAGTTGAAAGAGTTTGTTGAGTTGTGTTTAAGTAATGTAAATGAAATGACAAAAATTTAACAAAGATGTAAACTAAGATTAAATTGATTTTACTGCAGTGTTGAGAGATAATTGTGGTTTAAGCGCATTCCCCTATGATTCCTACCTTCTATACTTCAATTGATTATTAACTTGAGTTATTTCTAATTGCCCAGCTGATGTATTCTCACATGAGTAGCTAAATCCTAATCCCTTAGTAATTTAACCCTCTGGTGAAATTAAAAACCCTAATCCCTTAGTGATTCATTCTTAAACCAAACATTTAGCAAACACATCCTGAAATTACTGCAACCACACATCCCTATCCCTAGGCAATGTATAAATTGTTGTTCTACTTATTTCAGAAATTAGAATCCCAATATCCCTATTGTGAATCCCAACCCTAAACATCTTAATAGAATGGCTAGTCCCAATTTAAGAATAATGCAGTGAAGAACAGAATAAAACAAAACAATTATGATAACTCTTATTAAAAACCAATCAAGACATAGAGGAGTTCACATAGGTTCTTGGCTCAACCACAATACAAGAATTTAGCCAAGCATACTCAAAACTGGTATTACTTTCATAACTAACATGTTCCTAGAGAGAAATTACCAGAGGAAAAGAAAAGATTACACAGAGTTGTTATTCTGCAATTCCTCAATGCTTCCAATCTTCTCCCAAGGTTCTTCAATGGCTTCTTCCTCAGAAAATCTGTCCAATGCCCAGTGAAAGCTACTTCTTTGTGACCCAGAGGCCTCCTTTTATCTCCCATTCGTTCTAGGTTTAAATCCAGTAATGAGGAACTGTTCCCCAAGCTAAATCAGTGTCAAATCTTTTAATTCAGGAAATATCGAGCTTGTGGCACGACCAGCGTGGAGTCCCACGCTGATCGCGTGGGATGTTTGAGTTAATTAGGCTGTTTTGTGACTTCTGGCGCTGATAGCATGATGGCCCACGCTGATCGCACGACTTGTTCGAGTTGCAGAGTTAACTTCTGGTAGTCTCACGCTACTCGCGTGGATGGCCATGCTGATAGCGTGACTTGTTCGAACTGGAGGGTTAACCTTTGGCTGTCCCACGCTACTCGCATAGATGGTCACGCTACTAGCGTGGTTAATTCGAGTTGGCAGTTTGGTTTTCAACATCTGGCGCGACTGGCATGGTGGTTGGCGCTACTAGCGCGGGCTCTTCGTACTGAATATTTGATCTTTGCCCTCTGACGCTGATAGCGCGGGAGTCCACGTGATTAGCGTGGCTTGTTCGAGAGCACTAGCTTGCTCTTTTTTTTGCTTCTTTTCCTTTCTTGTTGGTTCCTAAATGACAAAATAACTAATAAATTAAATTAAATTGCAATTATGTAATAATTTACCAAATCCTAAACTAATTTACTCAATCTTAATCAACTTATTAATCCATTACTCGTAAAAACTAATATATGCTGGAAGCATATCAAATAATTCCCAGATTTATATATTGCTGTCCTCAGCAATAAACAGAGTTTCTATTTGGAAAGCAAGGTTCAATGATCAATCATAACATCGCATTTGACAATTTTAGAATCACAATGCTGTATAATTAACTCTCACATCAAAATTTCAATAACACCTTCAATTCCATCAACTGTAAGAGTTTCACTTGAGTGTTCCTTACCAAGATGTGTGTATTTCACTCAACACTCAAGTGTATAAGGTTTATTATACTCACTCAATCCATCACAGTAATAGCACTACCATAGACTTGATCATATTCTCAAGTTCCTGAAAATAAGAAACATGAATGCATGCACAACTGATCAAAAGGTCTTTATAAGGTTGTAATTTGTCCTGGTTTAAGGGTGGGAAAAATTTTGGACAGTGGCTAAAATCGAGATTGGATTTTGTTAGAATTAATCAAGTCCACTTAGCCATTCTATCACTCTTTATTCTTTGATTTTTCTTCTGCAAAACATTGTAACATAGCAAGTAGGATGGTAAGAAAATATATTTAGATCCACCAGCTGGTATTTCAGACTTGTTATTTCCCAACTGAATTTTTTTTCACTAGATCTGTTCTGTTGGCATTTCACTCTCAAACCATAATTGTTTTCTTGGGTAACTTTGTCTTTCCTCCTACCTTTTTCTTTTCTTTTCTTATTTCCAATATTCAGTGGTCTTAGTTTTAATTCTTTCTCCCTCCAATCTCAAGTAGGGTAGTCAAGGTATATGTTTCAAATATTGGGCATATGAGTCAAAAGGTTTAGGCTCAAAGGGGGTGACAATGGAATTTTGAAGGTGAGTCAATTTGGCCATGGCTTAACAGAATAAACTGCCTTAATCATATTAGAAAATACATGCATCCAGAGAAACAAATCAAGTTCTAGAGTACTTACCAAAGTGAGGTCTGTCTGAAAAAAAATAGTACTGTATGGCTCAATCCTCACATGTGATAGACTCAAGTTAGCTCCTGTTGACTTCATATCAAGCATCATATCGACTTCAACATAAACATCAATATACCAACAATCACAATTCAATTATGCTTCATGCAATCCATGCCATATTTCATCTCACTCAAAGCTTCCTAACAGAATTTTCTAATTCGTCACTAATTTCAAAATTCTACTTCTGAGACATATAAGATATATTTCTAACACCTTATTCAACAATTAATGAAAAATTTAAACCTTTAATGAGTAAAATTTAAAACGCATAAAATTTAGCGAAACTCGTAAACTTTCTGTTAGACATCCTTTGTCTCTTGAATGAGATTCGTCAAATAAATAATGCGTATGCGCCCATTCCCAGATTTAGAAAATTGCTGTCCCCAGCAACAACTAACAAGGATCGTGTGCTCAGTCACGTAATCATTATTTAAGGAATCGCAATCAAAACGGAAGATTAATCCAAACAGAAGACATTCACATCAAATGATTCATGCATCAATTATCACGAATGTATCAAGTATATAGAGTGTACTGTAGTAATGTAAATGGTATGAAAAATGAAAAACAAGAAATAGAAAATCAAAATAGTAAAATCAAAAAGGAATCCTGTGAATCACTCCTCGCCCTCTATCGTATCGTCCGCAGCAGCCTGAGATGGACCAGAGTGGTTCGCTGCTGGCTCTGCAGGGCTGGACGATCCTGGAGGAGTCTGAGTTGCTGGTGGTGGTGATCTGGGATCCACAGGTGGCTAGGAAGCTGGCGGTGTGGGAGTGAAAGGATACTGGTAGGAGGAGAAATCGATGCTCCGCTCTCTGCATAGGTCTTTCGTCAGCCGGACCTGATACTCCAGCAGGCGAGTCTAGTGCTTTATCAGGGCTCGCAAAGAAATCTGCTGCTGGGGGTCATCCTCTGGAATAAATATCTGCTGTGTAGACTGCTGATGTAACGCCTCGATTTACCGTCTTGTATTTTATTGATTTTTGATGAAAAGTTCTTTTCAACTTGCTTAAATACTAACCCAAAAATTTCCGTTACTGAGAAAAGATTTTTCTTCACTGCTTTGATATTTATAAATCTGATGTACAATAAAATTACCAACTGTTTATCAATTCTTTTACATAGTACAAACCATTAAAACACTTTGTAACAAGGAAATACATCTTCAAACACAACATCTTCAAATACACTTCTTCAAATAAAATCCTCTTCTTGTAGACAGCTAATTTTCTTTCTTTGCTGTTCATCTGCTCGCCTGAATAAAATCGAGGTCATGGCAGATGTCAACCACAGACACAAAATACAGGGTAAGTTTATGATAAATATAATTTAAGTAATAGCATACATACAACATACATATAGTCATAATAACATCCTCAAAATATGATGCATGCTTCTTCTTTTTTATATGATGCATGATTCTCTCAAATTCTCATCATTTGGTACCAACAGTCAAGATAGCCCCAGTCCAATGGTCTAGAACTTGCACGATCAGTCAGGGTGTCACAGTGGTGCACAGGAAGGTCACCCACACTACATGGAATCATCATGGGTGGCGTGAGTTCCCCACTGCCGAAGCACCCCCCAGCTCAGACTCCATTTGTCTGAACGCTCGTACTCAGTTCCTCTAACTATCTGACACACCTCCTCTTGAGGTAAATAACACGGACTAGCCCCCGCCAGGCATATGCATATGAAACATGCATGAATGATTCATTTATTTCATAATTCTTCTCATATGAAACACATCAACATGTAGTATCAATTGTCAAAATAACTCCATCTCAGTGGCCCCGTTATTTGACACACAACTCACATGAGATGGTTTCACATGATTAATTCATCTTACAGAATCATTTCAACATCACTTTTTCAATTATTGTCTAATATGATTTCTTCACAAACTCAACATCAATAAGACACAAAACTCAGTTTAATCCTCATGCACAGAAACACAACATATCATTCATGTACAGAGGTTTATAGAAACACTCAGCAACACATGGAATTCATAGAAGCATTTAGCATCACATGAACTTTATAGAGATTCATGGAAACACTCAACAACACATGAATATTCAAACACTTATTCAAACACCAACAACACTTAAACTATCTTTATCATAAAACTTCCCCATACGTACCTTATAATCATTTATGAAGCTTGTCTTTCTCTTCCTTTAAAGCTTTGACAAACTTCTTCCTAAAGGCTTCCTAGCTTCCACGTGATGCTTCACTATGGTGGGGTTTATTTTTCTAACTTGATTTAGGCTTTGAAATGAAAGGATGAGAGTCTGGAGAGGGGAAGAGTTCACGTGAGAAGGGTAGAGAGAAAGGCTTGATTTTTCGGTCCACTTCATCCTTTATATAGGGTTGGAGAAATTGTTTTAAAATACCTTTGCTACAAAAATCTCCTAATGTTTATGGCCTTACTTTCCAAGTGGCCAAATCATAAAGGCTATTGATTCTCCTCCATCCAAGTGTCCTAACTCTTGAAGGTTCTCAATAATTCTCCTTTCTTCTTGTATTTTCGTGGAGGAGCTTGCCAAGGAAGATTTTTATGCTTTTCTTTCATTCTTGAATTTATCCCAAACCCGTTTTAGTAAAATTCAACTTCTAGTTTCGTTAACCGTTGGATTTTTTTAAAATTTTAAAGGTACACTCCTGTCCCACATATGTAACTTTTGACCGTTGGGATTGTTGAAATAATGTCTAGAGCTGTCCACGTGATCTATCAAGGAGACAAGAGAAGATTTTTGCTTTCTTTGCATCCATGCCATACAAGTGTCCTAACACTTGTATTCATCTCATGTCTTACCTCTACAAGTGGTTTTCATGAATCTTCTTGCCTATTTTACACCATTTTCGTGAACTTTAAACCTAGGGGTGTGGCTATAAATTTCCTTCCTTTTATACCATTGGATGCTTAAGAAAAACCTAATTCCAATTAAGGTTTTTCACATGGTAATTCCTTGTAAGAAGTTTAATTTGAATTCTTTCACCTAAAATAATATGAAATACTAGAATTCTAGAGATCTCCAAAAATTGGCTTTAATGATAGTTTAAAATTATTCACAAATAATCTATACCGAATGATACACATCCTTGCCTACAAAATGTTCTTATCTTAATTCTACTTGGTCTATTCTTCTTCTGTCCATCAAAATTACTAAACCATTTTATTGGGTAAATCTGGACATTCTACAATTGAGAGAAAATCCACAGATTCTATTTCTCATTTTTTCCATATTGTTCTGCCACTTCCATCCTCCTGAATACAATTTCAAAGTTGTCACCTTATAAAATTCATAGAAATTCTATTCTAAGGTTTCTTGTCACAAAATATCTTAGTAATCTGCTGTCTAAGAATGCTCTGTATTTCCATCTAGTTTCCACAGAATTTCAAAAGGTATCTGGTTATTTTTGGCATGAAGGCATTATGGTAATTTCATCATTCATCCTAGGGGCATATTTGTCATTTCTACCATAAAATATCTAGCCAAAAATATCTAAGGGTATTCTTGTCATTTCCAAAATATCCAAGGGCATTTAGGTAATTTTCCTCCTTAAAATATCTAACTAAAATATCTAGGGACATATTCGTCATTTTAACTACAAGGGCATTTCTGTCATTTCTAATTTACGGTAAGGGCAATATGGTCATTTTCCCCAAACAAGTTTATAATGCCTCTAATTAATCTTTTACCCAAATAATTCGAACATGGACCATTACTTCTCCCATAACCTAAGACTTGCATAAATATTTGACTATAGTTATGAAATTTTGGGGTGTTACAACTGAGACGGAGGGGACTGAGGTGGAACGGGCTGTGCAGGTGCATTTGGGACCGGGGATGGAGGAGGCTGAGGTAATGGTGCTCCACGAGGACTGGCGGCTGCTAATTCCTCGGGAGAGAGCTTCGAAGCTTGAATCAGCTGCTCCTCGGTTGCGCTCTCCATCACATCTGTGTATGTCTTCTGAGTCATGACGGAGGCGGTCCTGATGTCCATGGGCTCGTCGTCCAGGATTTGAACTCCAGCATGACGGCAGAGATGAAGAATGAGAGAGGGGGGTGAGCGAGCCAGGACTTACTGCTGGCGTCCTGAATCATGTGGAGAATCCTTTTAGAAAGGATATAGGAGATGTCAAGGTTCTCCTCCCCACGTAGCACATATAACAGTGTCGCCCTCTCTAGATTCACATCAGTCATATTCGTAGAAGAGATGACTGTGTGGTTAATGAATTGGTACTAGAAAGCTGCGTCTCCGACTAAGTCATGTTTCCTTAGCTTCTCTGGCACATAATCGAGGCTTGGCTTGGTCTTCCAAGCTGTGTATTGCCCAGTGATCCTAAGTCAGATCTAATCAACTAGATGGGGCATCTCGTCTCGGTAGAGCTTAGTGATGACATCGGGCTGCATGCTGAGGAAGATGTGGCCAAACTCACAGCGGGAGAACGAGGAATAGGCTGTGTCCAAGAACTTCTCTATGGTCTCATCGTCAAATGGGACCTGGACACCCCTCACCCAACTAATTTTCCTCTCAGCCACTGTCGCTGGGTCGACATTAGCTAGAAACTCCTTCAATAGTGCACTGGAGCTCGGCTCTGGGAAACTGACGAGTCTCTCCCATCTGCGTCGGGTAATCACCTCTCTGACCGAAGAGTCTTCGGGAAGCGATTCCCACATGATCTTCTTCTCTGGAATGACCTTCTTGGGTAAATACCAAGAGTCAAACCGTTCCTGGCACTCTAATGTGCGGAATCTGGCTTCATCAAAATGAGCAACCTGGGCCCTCTTGCTACTAGCTGCCTCAGGTGCTTTCCTCTTCTTCTTAGCTATCTGTTTCCCCTGAAAATCAGAAAATATCCAAGATACAATTATAAATAGGTACTAGATTTGCTAATTCCCAGATTTAGTCTCTGCAAGTCACTGACATATCGCATTCTTATCCTTACATTTTACTCAGAACAAGCAATCACTAATGCATGAGAACTTATCACATTTTTAGACAAGAATTCAATTTACAAGTATGAACAGTGCAGAAATTCAAGACCTAAGCCACAAAATTAATTCAACTCAAATTGATAAAGGAAAGCACTGCCTAACATGAATAAGCATCATACAATGATATCTCAACTAATATGGCAATTTAAAGTACTGACCACACCATGTATGATCAATCTGATATCTCTCAAGCTGCAAGTGCAATCTCAGATAAACTATGATATAATTGTTAGCAGACCCAATCTCACACAACATTGTAATTCAAAGCATTATCTCTAAGTGGAACTTAGAATTTGACTAATATATAGCTCATATCTTGGCAAATCAAATCAACCTGCACAATACCTATATTCCAACTCAACTAAATTCCCAGATTTAATTGCAAACACCTCATGTTATACAAACGTAATCAGTTCACAATTGATTCCCAGATTTAGCTGAGAACATGTCATTCCAAGAATTTCACAAAAGGATAACAATTTCTAAATCCCAAGCAATTTTGATAACTCACTTTCATTTTGTATGTTAAAAGCTCATACTAACATTTACTCTGATTAAGAACAATCAAAAACCACCTTCAATGCTAATAAAATTATCCATGGTCAATATCAGAATCAACACACATAAAGAATAAGGTCACTCAATTCATCAAAACAGGCTATATACTTTGTCACAAGAAGCCAATTACACTAATCAATTGAGTTTACTATATCAAGAATGATATTCGGGAAAAGCAGTGATATTTCAGTTGAATAACCACAATTGAAGGCAATAATCACAATATGGTAACCCAAATCAGCATGGACACAGTAATATAGCATGCGTGTAGTTGATTCTTAACTTACTTGTGTCTGAAAAGAAATAATACTCGCCAAGCACAAGTATGCCTATTTGAAGTAAAATTGCTAAACAACATATGACTCAACAATATCATGCACATATACTTAACCACAATTGAAACAAAGCTACACCAACGACCACACAATCATCATGCATTCCAGTTCACCAATGAATTGTGCAATAGGTACCTTACATTTTAATGATCTCAACACAATCACATAAGAGCATAGATGGTGATTGACACAAAATTCAGACTTTGCATAGGCATCCTGATCAATATTTAATTAGGCATAGGAAGCTTAAAAATTCCCAGATTTATTTTGCAAACTATGTCCCTATTTATATTAAGTATGGTCATGCTTCATTATCAGTCAATGCGGTCATCAACACACCAATTATGGTTCACATTTCAGTCCAAGGTATCATCATGTATGATTGACTAAGCCTACATGTTCTTACTACCAATCACACCATTATATCAGAATATCAAACAACTTGCAATAGAAATCATTCCATAAGTTAAAGCAGAAATCACATCATTGGTGCCAAGCTTAATCTAATGGAACCAAGCATCAAACGTCACCAGGAATTGCTATGGAAAACAGAAAACAACCCATTCAAGCAACTAAGACAATACCTTAACTATTAAACTACTAACTCAAGCATTGCATAGAAATAAGCTTCAGGAATCATAACATATACAGGGCTGGCACGACTCGCGCCCACTCCCGCGCTAATCGCGTGGAGTCGCAATTCTGCTATTGACACTCTGCAGCTCAGTTGCCCAAACTCAAACCATTGTGCCTTCTATATGTAATGTACATTCATAGGGTTGGAATACTGACCTTATCGCCTGCCATTGAGGTGAATAGAGTGGGAGAGAACGAATTGCACCAAGAACCCCAAGCTTTTCATAAATGGTGGATTTGAAATGAAGGGTTTTAGGATTGGAGACCCTAGAATGGAGATTTAAAGCTTGGTAATGGCTGAATTCTTAAATGGAATTGAGGGAAATGGAGAGGAATCAGGAGAATTTGGGAGAAAATTGAGGGGGCTAAAGTGAGGCGCGATTTTGGGTTCTGAAATCCCTTTTAAAAAACTGAAATGGCATTCTCATACGGATCGCGCCACCTTCGGCGCTAACCGCGTGAATGAATAAAACAGGGATAATTGGTTCAAACTCGTGGCCGAGTAGCACTATGTACCACGCGATCAGCGTGAAATGATGCAGAAGAGTCCTCTGGTTTTGAACATCTGGCGCGATTCGTGCCATGTCTCACGCGATTAGCGTGACAACTTGAATCAAGACCCTTTAGTTCAAACTCGTGGCGCGAGTAGCGCTGGAAATCACGCGATTAGCGTGAGATGACTCAAAAAATAACTCCAGGTTTGAATCCTTCGCGCTACTGGCACGATCAATGACGTGATTAGCGTGAGATACTAAATTGAAACCCTTAAGTTCGAATGGATGACGCGAGTCGCGCCACAGTTCACGCTATCAGCGTGAAATCCTCAATTATGTTACCTGAGTTCGAATAAGTGGTGCGAGTAGCGTGGGATTCCACGCGATCAGCGCCATAGCTGGATCTGTGACCTTTTGAATTCGCCTACCTAGCGCGACTAGTGCCATCGTTCACGCTGTCAGCGTGAATTGTGGAATTGAGACTGGGTTGATTCGAATTGGTGGCGCTATTAGCGCCATATACCACGCGATCAGCGTGAGATATTCGAATGCTCTATAATGCTTTTTCATCAATTCAATTCCTAAGATAAGCCAATTGTACACATAACAATCTAAAATAGATGAGCTAAAATGTAAATTAACACTTGAAAATAAAACATGCAGTTAACTCATTTAGAACAATTAACATCAACCAAAAATAATTAAAATTGAATGATCATAACTAGGCAGAAAATACTAACTGAATTAAAAACTTGCAGAAATAGAAAATAACAAAATCAAATGCTTGGATTGCCTTCCAAGTAGCGCTTGTTTAACGTCATGAGCTTGACGTACCAACTGTCAATCATCCAATGAATTTAGTGGAATGGAAACTGTATTCCTATCCACTTCTCCTCCAAAATAAGGCTTTAATCTACATCCATTCACTTTGAATGACCTGTCATTGTCTAGAGGAGAAATTTCTACTGTTCCATGCAACGCCTAAAATTTTTCGCTTATTTTATACAGAAATTTATTTTATCAAATTGTTTTTCTTCATTTCTTAAAACAAACTTCCAATAATACTTCAAATAAAATAGTTACCATTAAATATTTCTTAGTACAAAATAAAGTATCATATTGTCCATTACAATAATATTATTCGGATACAAACCATAATATAGTTCGAATACAGACTAACAAACCAAAATAGTCCAATACAAATTTTATGGCCTCAGAGACAATAGTACACCAAGCATAGAACACAATTCATCCAAGCTTCTCCATCACCATTTTAGCTTAATATTTCACTGTTCCTCTGCTCGCCCAACAGATTGGGGTCATCACAGGTGTCAACCACAGACACAAAGATAGGGTAAGTATATGATAAACATAGTTAGACAAAATAATAGATAGTAAAGTAATACATCATAAAATTAGATACATAACAGAGTTCATAACAGATGCATGATTCTTGATTTAAATGATGCATGTCTGAGATCTCAGGTTATCAACAATTTCTCAACATATGGTACCATAATCAAAATAGCCCCACCCACTCTAGTGGAAGCCTCACCCGCTCTGGTGGAATATATACCTCCGCTCTGAGGTTAAATGGTACCATAGTCAAGATAGCGCCACCCACTCTAGTGGAAGCCTCACCCTCTCTGGTGGAATATACCTCTGCTCTGAGGTTAAATGCAGATGAAATATGCAATGATTTGTCTTTATTTCATCTTCACCATTAATCTCCAATTTATTTCTCATATACTTTAATCATTCAATATAGATCCAGCACAGAACTCAACTCAACATAATTTTATAGAAACACTCAGCAACACATGGTGGAAACACTCAGCAACACATGGATTCCATAAATAAGTGAACTTCATAGAATACTTAGTAGAATACATTCATGCCATAAACTTTAATAAAATCATCCAATTAATATACAACATACAAACTTTAATAAAATATCAAGTAAATAACAAAATAACATGCCAACTTTAGTAAAGCATTAAAACAAGTATTTCTTTAAAACAAGGTCATAATATACAAAGATTAAGTTATTTAATCCCCTTTCTTATTAGATTAGATTCAAGTTATTCATTATAACCATTATTTCAAGTTACTTAACCAAAGCATCATTCATGTACCCTTACTAATTTTTTGGAAGCATTTCGTCAAACACATGGTATACAAAGCTTAATTCTTATGAAAATAAATGAGAATCTAACATAAAGAATATCTAAACCATGGTTATCATAGTACTTCCCCATACCTTGCTTTCTTAAGTTGGAATTTTAGCAACTAGCTTCCAAGATTTCCTAGCTTCTTCACGTGAACTTTCAAGGGTTGTGGGCCTTGGTTTGCTTTGGAATTTTAGTGAAAGGGATGTAGGAATGAAGTAGGTTGCTTCAAGTGTAATTGCCTTCATTTGGTACCCACCACCCTTATTTATAGGCTAGGTAAAGTGGCTTTGCTAAAAAATATCTCCAAGCTTATGATTACTTTGCTTTCTATTTGGTTTATTTTCATTGGCTAAGGCTTTTCCACCATAAAAGTGTCCAAGTTCTTGAGATTTCCACATCCTTCTCCTTGACTCTCAATTTGCACATGAACTTTAAGCCTTGTAGGGAAAGTTTTACCAAATTTCCTTTTTTTTACGTTTTTGTGTTTCTTGAAAAACCCGTTTCCGTAAAATAATGATTCTGGTTTAGTTAACCGTTGGATCTCCTTGAAATTTTAAAGGTATAATTATATCTCACATATGTAAATCTTGACCGTTGGGATCTTTGAAATAATGTCTAGAAATATCCACGTGTTCTTCCAAAGGAGACAAAATAAAATTTGCTTCAACTCTCTCTTAAGCATTTATAACCTAGCTTTCCAAATGGTCCAATGGCATGTTACATGGCTTATTAACCATACAAGTGTCTTTGTTCTTGAGTTTTCTAAAGCTTTATTCCTTCTTCTTGTAACTCCATGGCCATATTGGATTTTTGGAGCAAATATGTTGCAATTTTACAAATTTCACATAAATGGCTTGGATGGCTAGGATTTTTAGGAATTTTAAGGCTTTGTTGGAATTAATTTATGCCTTGAATTTAAATAATATTGCTTCTATAATCTATGAAAGCTTAATTCTTATTGGTTTTATGGAAATGAAATCCTAGAAATCTTTTGGAACTAGCTTAAGTGTGACAACATTCTTAAAATGTCACATAAATTTCTTTCAATATTTTTATCTAATTTCTCATTGGTTCATTTTATTTTTAATTTAATAAAATGTCTAGACTACTTTATTTAAGAGTCTATTCCTCCCATAATTAAAAGAAAATTCCACAGATTGTATTTCTCATTTTTTTTCATATTGTTCCGCCTCCTCCATCCTTCTGAATACTATTTCAAAGTAGTCACCTTAAAATTTATAGAAATTCTATTATAAGGTTTTCTTATCACAAAATATCTTGATAATCTGCTATCTAAGAATGTTCTATATTTCCATCAAGTTTCCACAGAATCTCAAAGGGTATCTGGTCATTTTTGTCCTGAAGGGCATTATGGTAATTTCATCATTCATCCTAGGGGCATAATTGTCATTTCAACCATAAAATATCTAGCCCAAAAATATCTAAGGGTATTCTTGTCATTTCCAAAATATCCAAGGGCATTTATGTAATTTTTCTCCTTAAAATATCTAACTAAAATATCTAGGGGCATTTTCATCATTTCAACTTCAAGGGCAATTCTGTCGTTTCCAATTTACGGAAAGGGTAATATGGTCACTTCTCTTCAAATATTTTCGTAATATCTCCAATTGATATTTCACTCTAATCTTTCAAATCTAGAGCATCAAATCCTAATATGTGCATAAATAATTATGCAAGAATAATTCATATAATGCTTTGGCTATAGTTATGGAATTTTTGGGGTGTTACATTCCATAGGGGTAAACCTTGCACACTAAGAATGGACCAGACCAACGAGATTTCAACTTACCTGAAAACAGTCTTAGGCGAGAATTATAGAGCAAAACCTGTTGTCCTGGTTCAAATTCTTTGGGGCGAATCTTGTTGTCATGCCATTTCTTTGTCTTCTCCTTATATATCCTAGCATTCTCATATGCGGCTAACCTGAACTCATCAAGCTCATTTAGTTGCAATAATCTTTTTTCATTAGCTTTAGACAGTTCAAAGTTCAAAAACTTAGTAGCCCACCTTGCCTTATGTTCTAGCTCAATAGGGAGATGACAAGACTTACCGTATACAAGCTGGAATGGAGACATACCTATAGGTGTTTTGAATGCAGTACGATATGCCCACAATGCCTCATCAAGCTTCTTGGACCAATCCTTCCTGGAATTTCCAACAGTCTTTTCTAAAATTCTTTTAAGTTCACGGTTAGAAATTTCTACCTGTCCATTTGTTTGGGGATGATATGGTGTGGCAACTCTGTGCTTGACTCCATACTTGGCAAGTAAGCTCGCAAAGTGTTTATTGCAAAAATGTTTTCCTCCATCACTGATTATGGCTCTCGGTATTCCAAAGCGTGTGAAGATATTCTTTCGCAGAAATGAAACCACTACTTTTGCATCATTGGTAGGTAAAGCCACCGCCTCAACCCACTTAGACACATAGTCTACTGCAACCAAGATATATTGATTGGAATATGATTTAGGGAAGGGTCCCATGAAATCAATTCCCCATACATTGAACAGTTCCACTTCTTGGATATTATTCAGGGGCATTTCATCCTTGCGAGAAATATTTCCCGTCCTTTGACAGCGAGCACATTTTTCCACAAAATCTCTTGCATCCTTGAATAATGTTGGCCAATAATAACCGCACTGCAAGACTTTTTGTGTTGTTCTATTTCCTCCAAAGTGTCCTCCATAATCTGAGGCATGGCAATGCCAAAGGATTTTAGGTGCCTCTGACTCAGTTACACATCTGCGAATTACCCCATCAGTACATTGAAAATAAAGAAAAGGGTTGTCCCATAAATACCTCTTAGAATCATGGAGAAATTTCTTTTTCTGCTGCCAATTTAAATCTTCAGGTATCACACCCACAGCCTTGTAATTGGCCATATTCGCAAACCATGGGCTGACTTGGATTGCCATCACTCCCTCATCAGGAAAAGATTCATTTATTTCTATTTTTGGACTATCTTGCAACTTCTTGTATTGAATCCTTGACAAGTGGTCTGCTACCTTGTTTTCCACTCTGGCTTTGTCTTTAATTTCCAAATCGAATTCCTGAAACAAAAGCATTCAACGCAGCAAGCGTGGCTTTGCGTCTTGCTTATTCATTAAAAATTTCAAAGCTGCATGGTCAGTGTAAACAACAACCTTAGAGCCAATCAAGTAAGACCTAAATTTGTCTAAAGCATATACTACAGCTAGCATCTCTTTTTTAGTAGTGGCATAATTGACCTGTGCCTCATTTCAAAATTTTACTAGCGTAGTATATTACATGTAAACGCTTTTCTTTCCTCTGTCCTAAAACAACACCTATTGCATAAGCAATAGCATCACACATAAGTTCAAATGGTAAAGTCCAATCAGGAGCTATTAAAATAGGTGCAGTGGTAAGTTTATTTTTCAGGATATTAAATGGATCTAGACAGGCCTGATCAAAACAAAAGTCTACTCCCTTTTCAGTCAATTTGCTGAGAGGTTTTGCAATCTTGGAGAAGTCCTGGATGAACCTCCTATAAAACCCTGCATGTCCTAGAAAACTTCTCACACCATTAACATTAATAGGGGGAGGTAATTTTTCAATTACTAACAACTTAGCTCTATCAACCTCTATTCCCATTTCAGAATCTTTATGTCCTAAGACAATTCCTTCTCTTACCATGAAATGACATTTTTCCCAATTTAAAACTAAATTTGTCTCTTGACATCTTTTTAAAACTTAGGCTAAGTTAGCTAAACATGAATTAAAGCAAGAGCAAAAAACAGAAAAGTCATCCATAAATACTTCTAAACCTTTTTCAACCATGTCAGAAAAAATAGAAAGCATGTACCTTTGAAATGTTGCGGGCGCATTGCATAGTCCGAAAGACATTCTTCTATATGCAAAAACTCCAAAAGGACAGGTGAAGGTTGTCTTCTCTTGATCCTCTGGTGCTACAGGAATTTGATTATACCCAGAATATCCATCTAAGAAACAGTAATAATCATGACCAGTTAACCTTTCTAACATTTGGTCCATAAAAGGAAGTGGAAAATGGTCTTTTTTGGTTGCATCATTAAGCCTTCTATAATCTACACACATTCTCCAGCCTCTGATAGTTCTTGTGGGAATTAAGTCATTATTGTCATTTTGAATGACTGTCATCCCACCTTTCTTGGGAACGATTTGAACTGGGCTTACCCATGCGGTGTCTGAAATTGGGTGAATCATACCTGCATCTAACAACTTCACAACTTCTTTTCTTACCACCTCTTTCATTTTAGGATTAAGTCTCCTCTATGGTTGCCTCACTGGTTTCATATCATCTTCCATAAGAATTTTATGAGTACAAAAATAGGGATTAATACCTTTTAAATTGGAGATGGACCAGCCTATAGCAGTTTTGTGTTCCTTGGGCACTTTCAGCAGCTGCTCCTCTTCATAAAATTCCAGCCCTTTATTGATAATAACTGGATATGTCTCTCCCTCACCTAAGAACACATACTTCAAGGTTTCCGGTAACTCTTTCAGCTCAACCTTTGGTGCTCCAGCTGGGATGTCATCTTCTTTCTTTTCCAGCATCTCCATGGCTATCTCCAACTCTTCTTGTACAGTTTTGTGGCTCCTAATTTCCAGTAACTCTTCAAGTTCCTCTTCCTTTGTTTGGCCTACATGAAACACATTATCCAAAACATCTAGCCTAAAACAATCATGCTCATCAGATGGATTTTTCATAGCATCAAAAACATTAAAAGTAATAGACTCATCATCCATCCTAAGTTCTAATTTACCTTTCTCTACATCTATTAAAGCCCTAGCAGTGGCTAAAAATGATCTACCTAAGAGGAGTGGTATTTCACTTTCACCATCCATATCTAGAACTATAAAGTCTGCAGGAAAAATAAATTTATCTACTTTTACTAGAACATCTTCAATGACCCCTGTAGGCTTCCTCAAGGAACGATCGACAAGTTGTAGAGAAACCCCGGTAGGTTTTAATTCACAGATTCCTAGAGACCTGCAAACTGACAAAGGCATTAAGTTAATACTTGCTCCCAGGTCACATAGAGCTCTTCCTACATTGATGTTCCCTATTGCAATTGGAATATTAAAACTGCCTGGGTCTTTAACCTTTTGGTGGTAGCTTTCTTTGTATTATGGCATTGCACTCTTCAGTAAGTGCAATAGTCTCACATTCCTGTAATTTGTGTTTCCTAGACAACAGTTCTTTCATAAATTTTGCATAATTAGGCATGTTAGCTAAAGCTTTAGCAAATGGAATGTTAATATGCAGTTTTTAAAACATTTCTAAGAACCTGGAAAATTGTTGCTTTTGTGCTTGTTGCTTGCTTTTTACTGGATAAGGAGGCTTCTCAAAGCGGGAGAAATCCATTGGCTTCTTTGAAGGTGCAGTATTTTTCTCTTGCTTACTTGAGGATGCTTCTACATCTTGTTCTGCATCCCTTATGGTGTTTTCTTCTTCAGCTTCTTTTTGACTCACCTTTGTATTTTCTGGAGATGCAAGTATCTTTCCACTCCTAGTGGTTATTGCTTTCGCATGTTCCCTAGGATTCACAATGGTGTCACTTGGAAACTGTCCTTGAGACCTTTCAGCTAATTATTTTGCCAATTGCCCAATTTGATTCTCAAGATTTCTAATGGAGGCATCTTGGTTTTTATGATGAGCTCTAGTCTCATTAATGAAGGCATTGGTGGCCTGAATGTGCTCATTAGTTGTTTTAGACAGTTGCAACATAGCTTTTTCCAGCTCCGATGGTTCTTTGGGTGGAATAGGTGGGGGCTGCAAGTAATTGTTAGATTTGTAATCTAACCCACCACCTTGGACTCTCCTTTGAAAATTATTCCCCATAGCATTGTTTTGATTTCTTTGGAAGTTCTGCTGGGGTCTTTGGTCATACCATAGGCCATTCACTTGAACTGGGTCAACTCCTACTAGTATAGGACATGTATTTGACTCGTGTTCGCCTTGGCAATATTCGCATGTGGCAGCCGGCAATCTGCTGGATGAGACTTGGGCTGCAGAAACATGGAGTTTATCAATCTTCTCATTTAATTTGGCTAATTGCTGAGCCAATATTTTCTGTTCAGCTAACATTGCGTCATTACTCCCTAGCTGGATGACTTCTCTTTTGGGCTGAATTGGGGTGCATTCATTTTCATCACGGGCTAGAGAGTCAATCAACTCATACGTCTGAATTGCAATTTTCGATCTTATGGAACCACCAGCTGCAACATTAACAATAAGGCGTGATTCAGGTATCATTCCATTAAAGAAAATATGTACCTTTTTCCCTACTGTCAAGTCATATTGTGGACACTTTCGAATCAGCTCTTGAAACCTATTCCATGCTGAACATAAGGTTTCTCTCTCATGTTGAGTGAAATTGGTGATCTCATTCACCAACCGGTTGTATTTATCCATTGAGAAGTATTGAGAGAAAAATTTTGCAACTAGTTCTTCCCATGTAGTTATGCTGTTTGAGGTTTGTCTGTCCAACCATCTAAGTGCTTTCCCTTTCATAGCAAAAGGAAATAACCTCAATCTTATGGCATCATCAGACACTTCTTGGTGTCTAATAGTATTACAGATTCTAAGAAATCTGTCAATGAAGTCATGGGGGTCTTCATTATCTTCCCCACCAAACTGACTGCGTTCCACCAATGTGATCAATGAAGGATGAATGTCAAAGTGATTTGCTTCAATTGGTGGTCTCACAATACTCGAGTTTGGTCTAATGAACAATGGAGCCAGAATATCCTCCATCAGTTCATCTTCCGGTCTTGGCTGATTGTTTCCTCAGTCAGCCATTTCTGATTCCAATTCAGAGGTTGAATCAAAATCAGAGTCTTCTACTTCTCTTTCTCTTTCTCTGGCTAGTCTCCTGTTTCTTCTAATAGTTCTTTCTATTTCAGGATCGTATTGAAGATGATCAGGATTAACTACACCTCGCATAAACTAAGAAAAGTAGTTTAGTAACAAAAGAAATTCCAATCTCAAGATTAAAATTACTATAAAATTAGGTATTTCAATCCCCGGCAACGGCGCCAAAAACTTGTTGCGAAATCGGCAAGTGTACCGTTCGTTTCAAGTAATAAAGTGAGTAAGTCAAGTATTGTCTCCACAGGGATTGAATGCGATTTTAAGGTAACTTAATGTCTTAGAAATTGGAAAAACAAATAATAAGTTGAAAGAGTTTGTTGAGTTGTGTTTAAGTAATGTAAATGAAATGACAAAAATTTAACAAAGATGTAAACTAAGATTAAATTGATTTTACTGCAGTGTTGAGAGATAATTGTGGTTTAAGCGCATTCCCCTATGATTCCTACCTTCTATACTTCAATTGATTATTAACTTGAGTTATTTCTAATTGCCCAGCTGATGTATTCTCACATGAGTAGCTAAATCCTAATCCCTTAGTAATTTAACCCTCTGGTGAAATTAAAAACCCTAATCCCTTAGTGATTCATTCTTAAACCAAACATTTAGCAAACACATCCTGAAATTACTGCAACCACACATCCCTATCCCTAGGCAATGTATAAATTGTTGTTCTACTTATTTCAGAAATTAGAATCCCAATATCCCTATTGTGAATCCCAACCCTAAACATCTTAATAGAATGGCTAGTCCCAATTTAAGAATAATGCAGTGAAGAACAGAATAAAACAAAACAATTATGATAACTCTTATTAAAAAACCAATCAAGACATAGAGGAGTTCACATAGGTTCTTGGCTCAACCACAATACAAGAATTTAGCCAAGCATACTCAAAACTGGTATTACTTTCATAACTAACATGTTCCTAGAGAGAAATTACCAGAGGAAAAGAAAAGATTACACAGAGTTGTTATTCTGCAATTCCTCAATGCTTCCAATCTTCTCCCAAGGTTCTTCAATGGCTTCTTCCTCAGAAAATCTGTCCAATGCCCAGTGAAAGCTAATTCTTTGTGACCCAGAGGCCTCCTTTTATCTCCCATTCGTTCTAGGTTTAAATCCAGTAATGAGGAACTGTTCCCCAAGCTAAATCAGTGTCAAATCTTTTAATTCAGGAAATATCAAGCTTGTGGCGCGACCAGCGTGGAGTCCCACGCTCATCACGTGGGATGTTCGAGTTAATTAAGCTGTTCTGTGACTTCTAGCTCTGATAGCGTGATGGCCCACGCTGATTGCGCGGCTTGTTCGAGTTGCAGAGTTAACTTCTGGTAGTCTCACACTACTCGCGTGGATGGCCACGCTGATAGTGTGACTTGTTCGAGCTGGAGGGTTAACCTTTGGCTGTCCCACGCTACTCGCATGGATGGTCACGCTAATAGCGTGGTTAATTCGAGTTGGCATTTTGGTTTTTAGCATCTGGCGCGACTGGCGTGGTGGTTGGCGCTACTAGCGCGGGCTCTTCGTACTGAATATTTGATCTTTGCCCTCTGATGCTGATCGCGCGGGAGTCCACGCGATTAGCGTGGCTTGTTCGAGAGCACTAGCTTGTTCTTTTTTTTGCTTATTTTCCTCTCTTGTTGGTTCCTAAATGAAAAAATAACTAAGAAATTATATTAAATTGCAATTATGTAATAATTTACCAAATCCTAAACTAATTTACTCAATCTTAATCAACTTATTAATCAATTACTTGTAAAAACTAATATATGCTGGAAGCATATCACTGGCCTTGCGGCTTTAGGCCCCCGCGCCAGTGGCGTTAAGGGGCCCTCCTTCTCCGTGGTGAGGCTCTATGCCTCCTCTCGCCGTATGGCTGCCAAGGGTTTTCATCCCTGTTGCTAAATGTGGGTTGGGCTGAGTTGCTCTGACTTGGTTCCAACCCTAATCCTAAACAAAGAAAAAAAATTATTTTCACTATTTCCACCCACAGTTTTAATAACCACACCCCTTTACATGTTGGGCCTGGCCCATTCTGAACCAGATAAAGAATGCTATTTACATATTCCATTTCCTAACTACACCCCTTATCTGTTGGGCCAGCCCTATTCTGAAACAAAATATATAAGGGGTGTGCTAACTGCACTATATAAAATTCTTAGACACTATATATTTTTATGAAAATGACGAAATTGCCCTTTGTTTGTTGGCTTTTGTTTGTTGGTGGTGTACATTTATGGCTTAGTTTCCACTGCGTGTTTGGTCGATTTGTTGGTGCGAAAAGGTTGGTTTTGGCTGTGCATTGGAGGTGTTTTGTGGGTGGTGGTAGAGGCATTATGTGTTGGAAGTTGTCGGAGTCGCAGTGGCTGCGAGGTAAGTGATTCAGTTTTATATAATACGGATTTTGATACGGATTACACAATCCGTAAGTTTAATATTAATGGAATGACTTATATGGATTAAGTAAACCATATGATTCATACGGATTAAGTAATCCATATGAAGCAAATGGTTAATCTGTATGCTTCATACGAATTACTTAATCTGTATGGACCATACGGATTAGTCAATTCGCATGATTCATACAGATTAATCAATCCGTATGGTCCATACGGATTAAGTGATCCATATACAACATACAGATTATGTAATCCGTATGGTCCATACGGATTGACTAATCCGTATGATTAATTTTTTTTAAAAAATTAATTAATATAATTTAAAAAAGATTGTAGCTGTTTATAATTAATTAAAAAGATTATTATGCGTTTGTTTTGTCAATGAATAAAATATATTTTGATTTGTTAAGATGGACAACGATGAGTGGATATATAATAGTATTATGTCTTAAGAAATTAATATGGATGAAGACATTGGAGAAGAATTTGTTGCGTTTGAAAATGTTAATTGTTTAGTTGATTGTTCGGCATCCTTCAATACGTTTTTTAAATGGACGACAAGTGCACCGATGTGTTAAGTAATAAAGATCCGGTAAGTCCAGATGTCGATTTCCATAGGGACTTCGCCTGTACTCAGGACTAATATACATTTGTTTTCAAGCAATCAATAACTGGATTTAATTTGTAAAGTGAATTGCATAAAAATAAATTATACTTTAAATGTAAATGAAGCATAATAGTCACAAGAGAAAGAGAACAAACACTCAGAATGATGCGGACAGAGGAAATATGAGATGACGAGTGTTGGGAGTTCGTTAACCAAAACTACTTTGATGCGCTAAAATGGTTTTTCTCTATTCGTTATTAAATGTGATCACCTTCATTTACTAAAATATCTAACCTTGATTCCCCATGTGTTAGACCTAAACCACCTAATTTCACCCTTAATCCCTTAAGAGCTATGTTATCTAATTTGCATTAAGATTGGAAATGACAATGTAACCTAGGCTAAACAAATCATTCTATTCCTAGACATGATATTATTTAGAAGCATTTCTCGGTTCTTAAGACAATAACCATTTTCCAATGAGCTAAAACCTAAAATAAAGCATATAATGGGTGATCAAACCATAAGCATGAATAAAGCTAAAAGAAATAACAATAATGCGCAAATAATATTGAATAGATAGTTAGAACTTTACATCAAAGTGTTTGGTCGGTGAACTCCCAACAATGGGGGCTTAGCTCCTCATTTCCATGAGGAATTTACAACAATGGAGGAAAGGTAAATGGAGTGAGATGGAATGGAAGGGAAAGAGGTAGAGAGGAAGCCCAATGGTGTAATGCCCAGCCACTTGCAGGATCAATGACTGTCCCCACATACTAACACAAGACTTTTCAGCGTGCTTTGTCCTCACTGACACACTTCCTGAGAAACTTCCCAGGAGGTCACCCATCCCAGAATTGCTCCAAGTCAAGCACGCTTAACTGTGGAGTTCTTAAGTTATGGACTACCGAAAAGTAGATGCACCTTGTTGGCATAGGTAGTACCTATTATTTCCTTTTAAGTTATCCTCAACTGTACAGTCTCATACCTGCACATCCTCTGGATCCCTCTTGTTCGGATGTGTATTCGATTCATTCATGTACCCCTGCCACTGGAAGCCTGCCAAGAGCTGCTCATTGTCCGTGCTTTATTGCACTGGTGATCACTCCCTGCTCTCGTCAGCTCCCGAGATGTTACAAATGGTGTAGGAGGATGTTTCCCCTTTTGCCCTAATAGAGCTTCCAAGCTTCCAAGAGAGTGTTTTTTTCTTTCTGAATCCGCAGTCCCCTCTCTTTTCCCTCCACTTTGCCTTAAAACGCTGCCCTGAATCGTGGTACTCGCTGGGCACGTCCTTTTGGCACTTAGCGAGCCTAAAAATGTCCAACTGGATAAGTGACCATGCGTTGGACGAGCTGGTGGCGTTGAGCGGTACTTGCCCTGGGCGAGCCTAGTCGCACTAGGTGAGTCGCTGTTTTCTCGCTGAGCGAGCTTGTGGTGCGCTAGGCGAGCAACTTTAGACTTGAAATTCCATGTTCCATTCCCTTGCAGTAATTTCTACAAAAAATGTAACCAACACTTCATAAATCAACTAGTTTAAGCATCTACTGGATAAAAGCTCAGAAGAAGCTCATTCCTATATTTTAATCACAAAAAGAGGCATTAAAAAAAGAAAAGAATGGATAATTGCTAAGTAATTTACATGTAACTATACATATGCTTAGCACTTATCAACGTCCGAGGTATTTATTTGATTTATCATTTAGTTAAAGTTGTTAAATGAATAAATTAAACTATACACATCATAGTTAAAGATGAATTATCCATTTTTGTAGGTGTTCTTTTCCCGTTAGGATGTATTGAAATGGGCTCGTAGTGTTGCATATGATAATAGTTTCGTAGCTGTCATATTGAGGAGTGGAATGGCAAATGGAAAGCTAGGAACAACATCATACGTTTTAATTGGTTGTGAAATGAGTGGGAAGTATAGATCATGGAAAAAAAGTTTGGTACCTACAACTACTAGCAGTAGAAAATGTGATTGTCCGTTTAAGCTGAGAGCCAAACCATTCCCGGGAGGTGAAGGTTGGATAGTGAAGCTAATATGTGGCACTCATAATCATACTTTGACTAAGTCATTATGTGGACACACATATGCTGGTCGACTAACTAAGGAGGAGAAGATCATTGTTGCTGATATCACAAGGTCGATGGTGAAACCAAAGAATATTCTTTTAACTTTGAAGGAGCACAATGCCAATAATTATACAACATTGAAGCAAGTATACAATGCAAGATATGCATACCGGACACGTATAAGAGGCAATAACACTTAAATGCAACAATTAAAAAATATTCTTGAACGCGACATGTATATTCATTGGCATAGAATGAAAGAAGAAAATGTGGTGCGTGACTTATTTTAGGCACATCCAGATGCATTGAAATTGAGCAATGCATATTATATGGTCTTTTTGATAGATAGTACATACAAAACAAACAGGTACAAACTTGCTTTACCTACTGGGATGACATTTTCAGCTGCATTTGCCTATTTAAAGGCGGAACATATAAACAATGTTGAGTGGGCCCTTGAAGGCTTTAGAGGAATTTTTCTTAAAAGTGAATTTTTTCCAGACGTCATTGTTACCGATAGAGATTCAGCATTGATGAGTGTTGTGAAAACTATTTTTCCAAAGGCAACCAATTTATTGTGTCGGTTTCACATTGACAAGAATGTGAAGGCAAAATGTAAAACTTTTATTTGTCAGAAGAACGCATGAGACTATGTCATGGATGAAAACAATAGGAATACCCACAATAACCAAGAGGGGGGTGAATTGGTTTAAATTTGGACTTTTAAAATTTTCTTTTACAATCAGAGTTAAAGGATCTTAATCACTTTTAAACTAAAAAAGATTCAATCAATCAAACCACTCAGCCCAAGAAATCAATTATTAAAACATAACTTATTGAGTAATGATAATAATACTAAGAACAAATGAAAAAGATAACTAGTAGAGATTAAGGAATAGAATATCAACTCAAGAATTTATACTGGTTCACTTCTCAAGAGAAGCTACATCTAGTTTCTTCAAATCAACACTAGATTAGAGTTCCACTATTATAAATTTTAGTTCTTACAAACTTTACAACAATCACCCTTTATCAAACCTAGATAAAGAATTGAAATCTAAAACCCTATTAGAATTCTAGTGATCAAGAACCAGAGAACACTACTCTGTTCTTCCTTAGAGAACCCTACTCTAGCACAAGCTTCAAAGAACACTTTACAATAGCTCCAAATAACCAAAATACAAAAAATGAAATTACAACCGAAGATTAAGGTGAGAAACAACCTGATGATCCATTGAATATGAATGCATGTAGTTTACCAATCAGAATTGATTTGCAAAAAAGGATTTCAGAACATGTTCTCCAAAACTTCTTTGAAAACTCTTGCCCAAGAAATCATTCAAAAACCCATGAAGATTAAAGAGTGGGACAAGAACTTAGTTAATTCAGAAAATCACTTTGTAACTTTGGGAAGGCTTGTGTATATCCAGAAAATTGAAGTATTCAAAAATAGACAAGCCTTCATTCAATTTATAACAGTTTTTTGTAACCAACTGTAATCGATTACACGCACCAAATAATCGATTAAAAAGCTTAAGTAATCGATTAAATTGTCACTTAATCGATTAAAGTGTTCATAACTTCATTCTGGGTTTAACAACCAGCAAAATAATCGATTAAACCGAACTGTGATCGATTAAAGTAGTGAAGTTCAGAATGAGACAAGCTTAGTTTAATCGATTACAATTCATGGTAATCGATTAAAGCAGCGAGGCATGCTTTTCATTTTTACTATGTAATTGATTACAAGAGTCATGTAATCATTTATTGTGGAACTCGGCCCGTAGTATATGAACTCGAGGACCCCAGCCTTTTAATACGAATCCGGGAAATCAATAGGCTTGTTAGAACCAGATAGATACTTGGAGTCTGGCCTCCCTTCTACTACCACCATCAATATCAGCAAATCAGGAATCCGGATGGGTTTTGGAACTCGGCTGGATCTTGGAACCCAACATCCCTTCCATTACCACCATTTATATCAGCGTGTTTTACACAGATCAGGACCCCGACTAGTTCTTGGAACCTGACATCCCTTCTACTACCATTAATGTTAGCTTGGTTACACGAATCAGGAACCCAGCCCGGATTGACTGCAGTTTTACTAAATCTGGGAACCCGACAAGTGGTACATGAGCTCGACCGTCACCTTTCAACCTTATATGGTAACACAAATTGTATATGAACCCATCGTAACCCAGCACCAGGTTCTACTCTTAAAAAAGATGAAATGTTTAAAAAGATTTTTCACCTTGTGTAATCGATTAATCCGATGGTGTAATCGATTAAAGTAGTGAAAACACATTTTTCCAAAAAAAAAAAAAAAACACTTTAGCCATGACTTATTGATTTCTTTTAGAACATGAATAGCTTTGATATTTTAATGAGAAACATGTAAGCATGTTAATGATTTATATGTATGCAATGAAATGATCAAAAGATTGGCCTCTCATACACTTAATTTAAATTACAATCTTCAAGGCATGTGAAAAGCTCAAAACTTTCTTCTAAGGCACAAGCTTCATCTTCTTGTTGCTCCCCCTATATCCAACAATCTCCCCCTTTTTGGCTTTGAACATGCCAAATATTGATTGAACATATGTTTAAATTTTGAAGTGCTTTGAGGGATGAAGAATGGAAGTCTTGAACTTGTCATCCTGAAATCAAATCAGCCTCTTTGCCAAGAACAAGTTTTAAGGGATATGCTTACATAAACTTTGATCATTTACTTTCATTTAAGTTTGCTCCCCCTGACTTAGGTAACTTCATTAGTTATTAATTTTTCAAAAAAAAAAAAAAAAACAAAGCAAAACACAAAACAATCAGTTTTCCCTATCAATCAATTTTTTTCTCCCTCTATTTGGCTTATCAAAGACAAAAGGTAGCAACGCAAATAAAGAGAAGTAGAGATGGAAATTTTATTAATGGAAAGGGAAAAACATTACATTAATCAGAAAAACAAAGAAATTAGAGTAAAGCAGTAATAAATGAAAACAATAGGAATACCCACAATAACCAAGAGGGGGGATGAATTGGTTAAAACTTGGTCTTTTAAAATTTTCTTTTCTAAATCAGAGTTAGAATCTTAATCACTTTAAAACCAAGAAAGCTTTTATTCAATCAATTCACTCAGCACAAGAAATCAATGTCTCAAAACAGAACTTGTTGAGTAGTGATAAGAACACTAAGAATCAATGAACAAGATAGCTAAAAGAGATTAAAGAACAGAGAATCAACATAAGAAATTTATACCGGTTCACTTCTCAAGAGAAGCTACATCCAGTTTCTAATCAACACTAGATTAGAATTTCACTATTGAAAATTTCAGTTCTTACAAGCTTTATTACATTTACTCTTTATCAACCCTAGATAAAGAAAGGAAATCTAAAACCCTATTAGACACCTTATCAACAAGAATCAGAGAACACTACTCTATTCTTCCCTAGAGAACACTACTCTAATGCAAGCCTCAAGAACAAATTTACAATAGCATTCAATTACAAAAATTACAAAACAGAATTACACCCAAAGAGAATGGAGAGAAACAACCTGATGATCCAGTATGTATGAATGCATATGAGTTACCAATCAGGAATGAATGATCAAAAGCAAATCAGAACATGCTCTCCTATTCTTCTTTGATAGACTCTTACCCAAGTAATCAATCAAAAACACATGAGGATTAAGAAGTGGGACAAGAGGTTACTAAGCTCAGAAAAACTCTTTAAATCTTGGTGAAGGCTTGTATGTAATCAGAAACTCGTATTTGACAAGTTGAAAAATAGAACAAGCCTCACTCCTATTTATAATAAAACTTTGTAACTAACATTAATCGATTAAACGCGCCAAATAATCGATTAAAATGCATGAGTAATCGATTAAATCACCATTTTAATCGATTAAAGTGTTCATATGTTTTCTGGGTTTGGGCAACTAGCAAAATAATCGATTAATACGACCTGTAATCGATTGAACCAGTAGCACAACATTTCATAAAAGCCTTGTGTAATCGATTACAAGAAATGGTAATCGATTAAAGTCGTGCAACAAGCTTTTCTAAGAACATTGTGTAATCGATTACAATACCTGGCAATCGATTATTGCAGTAGAACAAGCTTTTCGAAAAATCTTATGTAATCGATTACTATACACGGTAATCGATTAATCCAGTGAAGCATGATTTTCCTTTAACACTAAATAATTGATTACAATAAATGGTAATCGATTAAATTGTTCTTCAAAGCTTTTCTAGATTTGAAAATGAAGCAAATAATCGATTAATACGCTATGTAATCGATTAAACCAGTGCAATTTGCATTTTTCCAAAAGTTCCTTTGTAAAAACATGCTTTGATTCTTTATTAAAACACTTAGGCACATAAATGATTAAATGCATGCAATGCAAGGATCAACAGATTGGTATCTTTAACACTTCATTTGATTTACAATCTTCCAAGGCATTCCAAGGCATGTGAAAAGCTCAAAACAATTCTTCAAGTCCTAAGCTTCAAGCTTTAAGATGCTCCCCCTATATCCAACAATAAAGAAAATAGAAATGAAACCACAAGGAATCTAATCTAGTTTATCAATATCATTAAGCCTAGCTTCTATGTTTTCCAGCCTAGATAAAGCACAGATTTTAAAGCACAAAAGCTTCAAATTTGGGCAGTTATAAATTTCAGGAAAATCTTGCAAATATTGGAGTAACTCCATGAATAATCGATTTATTTGTAGGCAAAAGTGAGTCTGCAAGGACAGTAATAGATTAATTCAAAGGCGTAATCGATTATTCCAGTGGAATTCATTTTCTAAAATCATTTTACATGAAGAATAATCGATTATCTTGATTGTATAATCGATTACATAAGCATTCATTTCAATCTAAACAGTTTTTCAAGTTCATTTAATCGATTATTCCAGTAGGAATATCAGTATTAACAGTAATTATGCAACACAACTTCGAGTTTTGAAACACATGTGATGATTAGTCAAGTGAGATGATATGTCAAATAGATGAGCATATAACAAGCATGCTAGCAAATGTTAGACTCATCAAGAATACCTAGCATGTTTCTAAGAGTATAGAATCTATCTCTAGCCAAAGGTTTAGTGAATATGTCAGCCAATTGATTATGAGTATCAATGAAGTGAATTTTGATGTTACCCTTTTGGATGTGATCTTTGAGGAAATGATGTCTTATCTCAATGTACTTGGTCCTTGAGTGCATTATTGGATTCTTGGAAATGTTGATGGCACTTGTGTTGTCACAAAGCAGGGGTATTTCTATTAATTCTACACCAAAGTCTTGCAATTGTTGCCTTAACCAAAGGCTTTGAGCACAACAACTTTCAGCAGAGATGTACTCAGCTTCAGCTGTTGATAAAGCAACACAAGATTGCTTCTTGCAATGCCACGATATTAGTGTACTGCCTATTAGGTGACAAGTTCCACTAGTGCTTTTTCTATCCAATTTGCATCCTACAAAATCAGAATCAGAATATCCAACTAAATTAAGTGATGCACCTTTAGGATACCAAAGACCTACTTTTGGTGTTGATTTGAGATATTTGAGGATTCTTTTGACTACAGTGAGGTGTGATTCTTTGGGATTTGCTTGATATCTTGCACACAAGCACACACGCAACATAATATCTGGTCTACTAGATGTCAAATACAGTAAAGATCCAATCATTCCTCTAAATTTTGACTCATAAACCTTCTTTCCTTTTTCATCTGAATCAAGATAAGTTGATATTGTCATTGGAGTTGCAACATCTTTGCTTTTCTCCATTTCAAACTTTTTGATCACTTCAAGGAAATATTTGGTTTGATTTAGAAATGTCCCATTCTTCATTTGCTTCACTTGAAGTCTAAGAAAGAATGTTAATTCTCCCATCATAGACATTTCAAACTCATTCTGCATAGAGATAGAAAATTCTTTGCACAATAATTGATTAGTTGAACCAAATATTATATCATCAACATATAATTGAACCAATAAGGTATCATTTCTTTGCCTTTTGATGAACAAGGTTTTATCAACATGTCTTCTTATGAAAGATTGTTCAAGAAAAAATTTGCTTAGTCTCTCATACCAAGACCTTGGAGCTTGTTTTAGACCATAAAGAGCTTTCTTAAGTTTGAAAACATGGTTTGGATATTTGAAATCAGTAAAACCAGGATGTTGCTCCACATAGATTTCCTCCTCAATATATCCATTTAAGAAAGCACTTTTAACATCCATTTGAAAAAGTTTAAAATTCATTAAACATGCATATGCAAGTAATGACCCAATGGCTTCCAATCTTGCAACTGGTGCAAAGGTTTCCTCATAGTCAATGCCTTCCTCTTGGTTGCATCCTTTTGCAACCAATCTAGCTTTGTTTCTTACTATGATTCCATTCTCATCAAGCTTATTTCTAAAAACCCATTTAGTGCCAATAGGCTTGAGTGAAGAAGGTCTAGGAACAAGTTCCCAAACTTCATTTCTCTTAAATTGATTCAGTTCATCATGCATGGCTTGCATCCAATGTTCATCAAATTAAGGCTTGATCAATATTCTTAGGTTCTATTCATGAAACAAAAGCCATATTACAGCAGAGATTTCTTAATGAAGATCTAGTAGATACTCCCTTTGAAACTTCACCAATTATATTGTCAAGGGAGAGATCTCTTATAGTTCTCCAATCTTTTGGCTCTTGGATTGGTGTTGATTGATTTGTTTCAACAATTGGTTCTTCCTTTTCTTTATCCATTGATCCATTAAGTTGAATGAACTCCTCCAAAGGACCTGCATCAATATCACACTTCTTTTCCTCTTTAGAGGGATTAGATTCATCACAAATAACATGAACTAATTCTTCCATGCATAAGGTTCTTTTATTGAAAACTCTATAAGCATTGCTATGTAATGAATATCCAAGGAAGATGGCTTCATCAGCTTTAGCATCAAATTTTCCAAGTGATTCTTTACCATTATTTTAAAATAAAACACTTGCAGCCAAATGTTCTTAAATGAGAAATGTTTGGTTTTCTATCTTTGTATAGTTCATAAGGAGTTTTCTTTAAAATAGGCCTTATTAGTAATCTATTCAAAGTGTAGCAAACTGTGCTTATAGCATCAGCCCAAAAATGTTTAGGCAAATTTGTCTCATTAAGAAGAGTTCTTGCACCTTCTTCAAGGGATCTATTTTTCCTCTCCACAACACCATTTTGCTGGGGTGTTCTTGGAGCTGAAAAATTGTGGTTAATTCCATTTTCTTCACAGAATTTTTCAAAATGTTCATTTTGGAATTCTCCACCATGATCACTTATTGAGATAATTTTGCTTCCTTTTTCATTTTGAGCAAGTTTGGCCAATTTTCTGAAAGCATTGAAAGCATCACTCGTGGATTTCAAAAACAAAGTCCATGTGAACCTAGAGTAATCATCAACAATGACAAGCCCATAGTAATTACCTCCTAAACTCATAGTTCTAGAAGGACCAAATAAATCTATGTGAAGTAATTCAAGGGATCTTGAGGTAGAAACAACATTTTTACTTTGAAAAGAATTTTTTGTTTGTTTGCCCTTTTGACAAGCATCACATAATTTGTCCTTTTCAAACTTGAGTTTGGGTAAGCCAATAACTAACTCCTTTTTAATCAGCTTGTTCATATGATCCATGTTAATGTGACTTGCCCTTCTATGACATACCCAAGATTCATCAATTTTACTTATTAGGCAAGAAGTGTTGTGAAAGAATGCATGATCTATGGAGAGTAAATAGATATTACCTTTTCTTTTACCTATATGAATTATCTCACCATTTTTCCCATCACATATCAAGCAGCAATTGTCATTAAATGACACTTTGAATCCTTTATCACAAAGTTGGCTTATACTTAGGAGATTGTGCTTTAAACCTTCCACATAAAGAACATTTCTGATTTTGGTTTTAAAGCTGTCTCCTATATTTCCTTCTCCAATTATTTTCCCTTTGTTGTTGTCTCCATAGGTGACAAATCCACTATCTTTAAGAGTCAAATTTGTGAGCATTGACATGTCACCGGTCATATGTCTAGAGCATCCACTGTCAAGATACCATAATGATGATCTTGTTCTTAGACATACCTGCAAAATTCAAATCAATTTACAAAGGAAGGTACCAATTGAGGTTGGGTCCATAGGGGTTAGCTATTTTCTTTTTCTTTGGCACCCAAATGCATTCTTCATTTGGCACATGGAATCTCCTAGCGTAGCATCTATTAGATGTGTGACTTTTCTTCATACAATAATTACAAGTTACAGTTTTTGATGCTCTTTCAAAATAAGTCATGAGATTAAACCTTGGTTCAAGTGTATTGCCTTGTGATCTTTCATCTGCATTTGCATTCTCATTATCATGCATACATAGTTTTTGATTAAAATCTCAAAGCAATCCAATGATTTCATAAGAAGTTAAGTTCTCATGGCTAAGTCTTTGAAAAACTGAAAACTTATTGTTTTAATCGATTACACAAGCATTTTAATCGATTAATTACATTCATACTATTTCTAAAAAAGCCTTGAAGAACAATTTAATCGATTACTAGCTTCTTGTAATCGATTACATAGTAGCATATGAAAAACATGCATCACTAGAATAATCGATTATTATGTTATGTAATCGATTATCTCAACTTGTTAGTCATAATGCATTTCTGGTATAATCGATTACCATTTTCAATAATCGATTACACAGACCATTTTTGTGTTTTGAGCTTTACTGGTTTAATCGATTACTAGTCTTATGTAATCGATTATTTCTTCATGCTTCAAATATACTAAGACTATTTTAATCGATTACGTTTCGGTTTAATCGATTATCTTGTTCATGAAAACATTTCCAGGAAGCTCAAGAACATATTAATCGATTATGTGATATTTTAATCGATTACATATGATTAAATAATTGATTACCTTGTCGTTTTAATTGATTATTGTCAGTTAAATCAGTTTTTTAAAAGCTTTGCTTAACTTGTCTTTATAAATAGACTTAGAGAGAATTTTTCTGAGTAACTTTGAAGCATTTATGTGAATCACTAAAAGGATAGAAAGCTTTTTCCATAGCAAAATACTGATTTGTTCTGAGAGTGAAAAACCTCTCATGAGATCAAGAGAGTTGAATCTTTGAGATGAGGTTTTAAAGAAAAGAAGAGATTTCAAGAGTTTTTGCTTTTGCGCTTTGAATTGCATTCAACCTGACTGATTGGTAACATCATTCATTCATTCATTGATTTGAAGGATCATAGGTTGTATCTCTTGAATCTTTCTTTAGAATTTTTCTGTGTATTAAAATTCTAATTGGTGTATATCTTAGTTTCTTTAAAGCAGTTTTCTAGAGTAGGGTTCTCTAGAGGTAAGAATAGAGTAGGGTTCTCTGGGTATTGATCACTTGAAGTCTATAGGGTTTAGAGTTTTGTTTCTTTGTCTAGTGTGGATAAAGGTGATCATTGTAAACTACTTGTAAAGATTCTTTGATATAGTGAAAACTCTAACCTAGTGTGGGTTAGAAGTAACTGGATGTAGCCTCCAAGGTTGAGAGGTGAACCAGTATAAATTGCCTTGCCTCTTGTCTTGAATTCTGTATATTTCATTGCTTATCTTTGTGAAATCAAAATATTATCATCAAATAAGCTATTTCTGTCATTACATGCATATCAAGGATTGATCTTGATTGAAGAAATAATTCTGAATTTTCAAAAGGTGAACAAGTGATATGATCCAAGATTTTAATTCCGCAATTTATTTTAGAAAATTTTAAATATCAGTTTTGAACCAATTCACCCCCCCTCTTGGTTTATTTGCAGTATATTCATTGTGTTTTCATCTTTATCTTTTTCATCATTGTCTCGTCGTGACCAGTTATGTTATGACAGAACAAAAGGTTAAAAGGTCAAAATACTCAAATGCAATGTAAAAAGAAAAACGATAAGTATATAATTTCTATTAGTCATCAATCGCTACTTTTCACAAGTAAATGAATTACAATGATTCATACACTATGTACATGTTTACATCATCACAATTATGCATAAAGGAGGAGAATGGGTGAGGGAGAGATGGCAATGACAGTCAAATAAGGCTACAAAATCGATATACACAAATTCTCTTCTATATTTTGGAAAATGGAAGACATTAACTTTGATAATCTGATTTCTCTCATAATATTGTACAATTGCTGAAAACATTTAGTACAAATTGAGAACAACTATATTAATGTTGAAGGCAAAACAGCTGAACTTCTAAGATCATTTGATCAAATCCAAATGGAGGGATTTCTAAATTGTGTTGCCATAGCATCCAATAGAAATTTGACTAGGTTTTTCTTGGCAAAAAAACCAAAATAATACATTTTAAATAAAAAATTAGCAATTTGGGGCTGTTAATCACACTCAAATTGGGCTTGATTGGACACTCCCAATTTAGGCATGACTAAGGGGGGTGACACGCCTAAATTGGGCGTGTCAAGTCATGCCCAATTTGGGCGTGATTGACCCCTATGTAAGCCAAAATTTTATACTTTTTCACATATTTACCATTTCATCTTCTCTCTAAAAGTTTCTGAACTTTTTCTCTAGAGTTTGTGAGTGGGTTATCTCTGCAGCGAAGCTCTGCCAACAAGTAAGTGAATTTAATAATTTTGGCCATATGAAATTGTTAGGGCCATATGAAATTGTTAGCGACGTAGGTAATTTTTGTCGGTGTAGATGTTAGTTTCGTAGAAAATTGTTAGAAACTGTTACATAGAATTATTTTAGATGATAGATTAGTTTATGGTTAGGGTTTAGGGTTTAGGGTTTAGGGGTTAGAGGTTAGGGGTTAGGGGTTATGGGTTAGGGGTTAGGGTTTAATTTAGTTTAATTTAGTTTTTAATTTAGAATTATTTTACTAAAGTTATTTAGTTCAGTTTAGTTAGGACTATTTATTAAAGTTATAGTTTACTTTACTTTATATTTTGATTAATAAGAAGTATTAAATAAAGGAATTAAATTATTAATTTTAATTTTGATTTATTTAGGATAATTATTTGTAATGTAATTTATTTTGAAGGTATTAAATTATGAATTATATTTATATTAAGATAGTCATTTGTAGGAGGGCTTCTAGGGCCAGTGCAGTTTATGTTGGTGCCATAGCCACCTGTTTCGCACTTTCCATTGCCATTGCTGTCAAAGTCACAACCTGTTCTAGCCCATAACCTCCTATCCAAACCCATTTCTTCACACCTTATCTTCTAAATCTCTTATTATTCTATTGTTTATTTTGTTGATGACAATAAATTAGTTCAGGTGGTGAGTGTGATTGTGTTGTGTTATTTTTTAATGGAAGGAAAGTTGAAGGGTGACAGGGTGTTGTTTTCAAAGGGGAGAAAATGCCAACATGTATCAACCGAAACTCAACACTGGGTAAATTGCATGAGAAGATACGACAAAAATTAGGTCTAAAAGGCAACTAATGTATCACTTTGCTGACGGCAAGATTATGGCAACATGAACAATACATGGGGTTTCAAGTACTAGATGATGAAAACATAGAAATGGTAATGGAAGAATTTTTCAACCAGTCAAGGAATTTTTTTTTAGAGTTGTACGTTGATTTTACCGGAGCAGAGGATGTTGTTTTACCCATGAGGTCAGTTGCTTTAAATTCTGCACATAATAGATCATCATATGCTGCTCTAGTTGTAAACGTGTCTGAGGAAGATGAACATGACCCAACTTGGGTTATGGATGACGATGATGAAAATATTGCAATGGAAGATCGTCTTCTTGAGGAGGATGCTAGTGCGTCAGATAATGATGAAGATTGTGGTGTGCATGCGACTGAATTTCAAGAAGATACTGATGTGGGTTCGTCTCAAATCCGTCATCATCTGGACGTTGGATCTACTCAACCAGAACAACCTATTGAAGGTATGTTAGATGACTGAAATAAATGAAAATGTAGTCATATATGTATATTTGTATGTTATAATATTTTTTTTGTTTATTAAACTAATTTTGTATGTGCAGGTGGTGAGCTCATTCCTTATTGGGATGAAATTCCACATTACACATATATTGATTGGAATCATCCAAGTGAAGAAGAATCTTTTACCGGTTCTGCAGGTTCGGGTTCAGTGCAGGGTTAATGGCAATTAGGGGATGAGTTGTTTGTTAAACAGGAATTTGACTCCAAAAAGGATGTGCAATTAACAATTAAGCGGAACCTTATGAAGGAGCATCAAGAAGCATTTGTGGTTGAGAGCAAGCCTAACAAGTTTAGCATGAGGTGTATTGCTTATAACGAGGGTTGCCCCTGGAGGGTTAGGGTAATTAAACCAACGTACGGTGAGAAGTGACTTGTTTCAAAATGGGGTGGAAAACACAATTGCCTGAATGACCATATTACACAGGGTCACAGACAGCTTGATGCTGATGTTATTACTTCACTTGTAGTAGGCATGTTTTAATTTAATTTCCTCTATATGTCTTTAATAATGGTTCTTTAAGGTATGTTCTTAATGTGAATGTTACAATATCATTGTTAGGAATGATTAAGGAGGAACCGTCTGTGTCAATTGCATTGGTTCAGGAGAGGATTAGCCATTCGTATGGATTTAAAGTTTCATATCGAAAGGCATGGTATGCGAAGTAGAAAGCAATGACAATGATTTATGAGGATTGAGAAGAATCTTATGTGTAACGACCCGCCTCGTGTAACGACCTAATTTTCTACTTCATTTTTATTAATTTTATTATTATTTAAAGATAAATTTCTAAGAAGCGTACATTAGTAAAGATTCTAAAACATAAAACGTACAAATATAGACTTAATATATTATACATAGCCATTGTCTCTGATACAAAAGTCTATATCATACAGGTACAATAATTTTCATACTCCAGCCTAGTACATAGCTTCTTTTATTTATCATCACTACTTCAAAGTATCACGGTACCTGACCATCGTTGCCATCTAAGAAAAACATGAAACAAATCTTTGTGAGAAATAAAATTTCTCAGTAGGCAAAGCTAAATCCCGAACTCATTATTAAGTTAGTAAATCATTAATATATTCCAACAAATTCATAAAATAAATATGCAAACTATATGAATGCATGAAATGAACTATCCCAGGGTGCAAATGGCCTCCACATATCGTACTGTGGCTACACCTCGTACTGGATGTAGACGCCGCAATCGTCTTACGCAAACATGCATGAATTTTGCCATGTATCTTGCACCTGGGTACTACATATCGTACTGTATGTAGTATCAGATTCTGTTTCCCAAAGCCTCGTACTGGACTTGGAAACAGGAATCCACCTATTATCACATCAATATCCATCCATAATAAAATCCATAAGCAAATACATACTGCCTTATGGAAAAATATTTACATCATAACATCACGCGTTCCAAAAGTATGGTTAAGCTACCATACCTTATTCAACAAAATTATACCATCTTAGGCATGTTAGTATTCTAACTAAGAATCCACAATATAAATAATTTCTAATCCCTTTAATACCTTCACTGGAAAAGATTAAAGCCTAATATGCATGTTAATTCTCCTTTCACCTATCACCTCACAACTTAATCCTCAAAATTGAATCTTTAGTATTTGAGCCATTTATCTACATACCATTCATCCTCTACTTCTAAGAATTAATTCAAAACATTCCCATAATATAAACAAACAGCCTAACTATCACCTTCCAAGATCATCAAATGGGTTTCCATTCATCACTAATATTTATACTTATAAATCATCACCTATCCTATGGCTTAAAACAACATATTCTCATTAAAGAATAACCTTCAAACATCACGAAATTTAAGCCTAAATAATAACCATAATTCAGCCGACTAAAACATATAAATTAATCCAAACCATTGCTTAACTAGAGATTTAAGCTTAGCCTACCTCAAGTGAGTTTGAGTCTTGAAATTGAATGGATAATTGGCTTCCTTCCTTCCTTCCTTCCTTGGGAAATCCTCTTAGAGATGAAGCCTTGATATCCTTCTACTAAGCTTGTCAAGAACTCTTCCTAAGGTTGCTAGGTTTTTTACGAAAATTCTTTCAAGTTGATGGGTTTTCTTTTCTCATTTGATTTAAGCTTTAAAAGGGAAAGATGAAATGAAGGTGGTGTGAGGGGGAGAGATTCATGAAATTGAGGTAGAGGAAGTGTCTTGAGAATGGCTTGCACTTAAAGTTCCCCCCCCCCCCTTTATATAGTGTTTAGAAAATATTTTAATATTCAAGGACATTTTTGCCCTTCCAAACTTAATGACCTTCATTTGGTGCTAATCTAACTAAATTATCTTCATTTAGTTCAATCCTAACTTAATTACTTCTCCTTCCATTGAAATCTAACTAAATTCATGATGACTTTTCTTAAAAATCTTCCAAATGAATTATATGCCATACAAGTGTCCTAACACTTGGCTATGTCATAATGATTGCCTTTCCAAGTGTCCACCCACTTGGCATGCCTTAACAAGTGTCCCAACATATGTCCAAATTCATGAAGTTTCTCCTAGCTTCTCCTTTGTTCATGTGGTGGCTAGACAAATGGAGAAAAATCCTTGCTTCATTTTCATGTTACTTGAATCCATGCCATACAAGTGTCTTCCACTTGTATTTATCCTATGGCTTGCCTTTCCAAGTGGCTATTCAAGAACTTTCTTCTCCCTTCTACACTATAATTCACATGATTCATCAATCTAAAGGGGAGGAATACCAATTTTTCTTCCTTTCATGCTACATGTTGTCATTTTTGATGATGAAGAAAAATCTAGTTTCAAATAAGGCTTTACACATGGCATTTTCTTAAAAAGAAGTCAAATTTAATTTGAATTCTTTTATCTAAAGATAATTTGTGAATAATAGAACTCTAGATATTCCTAAGAATTTATCTCAATGATAGTTTAAATTAATCACAAGTAGTCTATACAAGGCATTGTATAAACCTTACACACTAGACTACTTTTATCTAAATTTTGATTGGTCCATACTATTTCTGACCATCAAAATTACTAAACTATTTTATTAAATAGGTCTATACATCCTACAATTAAAAGAAAATTCCATAGATTCTATTTATCATTTTTTCATATTTTTCTGCCACCTCAATCTTCCTGAATAACATTTCGAAGTTACTATCGTATAAAATTCCTAGAAATTTTATTCTGAGGATTTCTGTCACAAAAATATTTTGATACTTAGTCAGCTAAGTGTATTTTATAATTTCATCTGGTTTCTACAAAATTTCTAAAGATATTTAGCAATTTCTGGCCTAAGGGCATTTTGGTAATTTTAGCATTCATCTTAGGGGTATTTTTGTCATTTCCAAAATGTCCAAGGGTAGTTTTGTAATTTCCACTTTAACCAAAAATATCCAAGTATTATCACACTTCCACAATTCAATTATAATTACAAATTCAAAATATAATTTTGAGGATGTTACACCTCGTCGCTACGATATCACAACTCTAAATGTGAATTTTTTTCAATTTTTAATAAAACTTCATTAATTTGATTATGAAAAATTAAGGTAAATTTTTTCACGATAATACATTCATTAAAAACACACACACACATATGTAAATAATTACATAAATATATGAAAACATATACATATTATTCCTATGTCAGAACATAACTCTGTTTTTACATATATATAGACTTGAGATTACATGTCTGATCAAGAGAAACAAGGAACCGACTAAAACAAATTGATAACAAAATACAACTCTCTCTTCATGGCAAATTCCAACATTGTCACGTTGGCTTAGCGGCTCCAACAAAAGAAATCTCTCTTCAATATCACCTATTGTTGATCATCTGCTCCCATGAACAAAGGTTCGCGATCATCACAGGTACCAACCACACGTTACAAAAATTGCAAGGGTGAGTTTATTATACAAAAACCAACAAGCACCAGATAACAATAATTAGAAAGAAACAACAATAACAATCACAATCATTCTCAATAATTAATAAGTTCAACCCACACAACTAACTAGTCATTCATTTTTTCACAACTCAAATTTATCATGATTAGAATGATGGATGCACCTAACTCAACTCTCAAAATGCAATGTGGTATCATCGTCATGGAAATATCCTCTCTCAGGATAATGATGCAGTAGCTCGTCGAGGTCACCCTGTCGTGCACAGGTCGCTCCCCCCCATGGTGATCAGCCTTGAGTCTCAAGGGAGTTCCAAACAGAGTGATATGCCCCCTAGTACCTTTGGTACTTACTGCCACCATTCTATTTCCATCCATGCAATTATGAAGTATGAAACATGGGCACCATCAATGCACTGACCATGGATAGCTAGGGACCGAAATTTTAAACAATCTCGTTCTCTCTTAGGATGCTTAAAATTTGTAAACCCTCCCTTACAAGGTTATCCAGTCATGCACCCCCATGCACCTACATAACATCACTGATGCACTGACCATGGATAGTTAGAGACCGGAATTTTAACAATCCCTTTCTCTCCTGGGATGCTTAAAATTTGTAAACCCTTCCTCGCAAGGATATCCAACCAGTCACTACACCCCACGTGGACCATATACCGCATACAACCATGTATATCCACATCACACAATGACATTATCAATATCAACATCACATCGTCTCAATATTATCATCATACATATCAAACTCATCTCATTTGCAACATCATCAACAACATCATTCATAGTTTTATCCATCAATAACAAATTCATCGCATCCCATTAGTTAAAAAAAACACAGTTTTTATTGAAAATCAGCATACAGCAGGGATAGACAATTATCTTCATAGTTGGACTCCCTGGCCCCAACTATGGTATCAAAAGCTGTAAACAAATAACAAATTCCCCTTACCTATCTTTGTCCCTTTGTTCGCTTCTTGTATCATCGTTTTGAGATCTCTCAAGTTCACATGCTAATCTACACGTCATTAAATTCCCATATTTTAGGATGTCAAACTAGACTTCCCAAGCTTTCTAACAAGGTATCACATGCCTTATTTGGATTTCTAAAACTCTAGCTATAGCATTTTTAAAACTAGACTTCAAAGCTGCCAGCAAGTTCCAATTTTTACACTGACATCTCTTAGTGTTTTCGTGACTGCAAGCAGTACATAATCTAGATTTATATGAAATTTTTATATATTATAGTTAACATCTAGATCTTTAATTCCATATATCATACACCAAATTTGAGTAAGAAATGAGAGAGAAATAAATTTTTAAAAACGGGTGTCAGTGGCTGTTTTCAGTATACACAGTTTTGGACAGCTTGGGTTTAAAATAATTCTGGGCATGATTCAATACTTAGTTTGATACCATATTTTAGGAAAACATAGAGGACATCCTAAGCTTTAAAATGAGTGGTCAAATACCTCATTTGGTTAAGTACAGAGGGAGATATGGAAATTTCAAAACAGTCCAAAATTTCAGCTTAAACCATACGAATTTTAACAGCAATACTTACCAAAGTATTTGGCTGGAATGATTCAAGAGCTTGAAGAGAAAAGTTTTTATATTCTAATAGATTATTTTGGATGAATAAATGATAGGTAATTTGGTGAAAGGGCTGCAGTTTTGAGTGAGAAGAAGAAAAGAGAAAATGAAGCAAAAGTGAAAAGGGAAGTGGTGGAAGTTGACGTGTGGTTTAGATGAAGCTATATATGTGCAGATTTTTACTTCCAAAGGAGTATTTATAGAAAGGAATCTAGTTAGGATAGAAATAAATTAGTTAAAATGTAACCTAATTAGTATTTGGTTTGGTTATAATGTAACTAAATCATCATGCCATGAAGATATTTTTATTCATGCATTAAATGCATGCTTACCAAGCAAAAAAAATCAAAGATTCCTTCATATGGCTGAAAGGGCACGTGGAATGCTGGCTGGAAATACTAGATTTTTGCTTTGTTTTATACATGGCTACACAATTGGATTAAGTATACCAATTCTACGTACACATCACATGATTTTGCACTTCCATTTCAATTATTTTGTTCCAATTCTCACGTATAAGCATGTTTTGGTTTATGTTTTTGTTTCTTTTAATTTAAACCAAGTGTACTCTATGTAATTTTCAATTAAGTTGATAGCTACTAATGTATTATTCATCTAAAATCTTAAGCCTTTACCCCAAATCCTACACAGTCAGAATTGGTTTCTTTTTATAAATTAACTAATCATAACTAAATATATTCTAAGCACTTCTAAACTTACCACTTGAATCTATTAGCTTTTATCCTATCCTTCTTATATCATATTACCATTAGATGTGTTTCTCATGTGATAATTTTCCTCATCATATCATCACATAGTCTGAAATTATAGCTCATGATAGTTTTAGCTATTCATCAAATTTTTCTTTATTTTTACTGTGAGGTTTATTTTCTTATATTTATTTTGAGTAGTAAAATTTAGAGAATTATCTTATGGCTTACTTAATCATAAATTTTTAGCCAGTCTAGGTACTCCTAGTTTTCTTGTGATATTTGTCTGTTACTAAGGGTATTTTGGTAATTTGCCATCCCAGGGACACTTTTGTAATTTCATCAAGTTTTCACAAAATATCTAAGGGTATATTTGTAATTTGTCGCTTAATCAAGGGTATTTTTGTAATTTTACTTCAAAATATCTAACAAAAATATCTAAGGGTATTATGGTAATTTTACTTCAAGGGCATTATTGTAATTTTTACATCAAGAGAAACGGTAATATGGTCATTTCCCTTCAAACATTTTTGTAATTCCTCTTTTTATTTCTAATTAACATTTCACACAAATAATTCAAACATAGATCAAACAAACTTCACATAACCTAACATTCACATCAAGTAGTTACACAAGGTTAATTCACACAACATTTCAACCATATATTTTCAGTTATTGAAATTTCAGGGCGTTACATTATTCATTTTTGCCCAGGTGGTGTTGCTACATGCTTCGTTTTTCACCAGGTTCTTTTTATGATATTCAAACAAACGAGTATTTTGTGGGACATCAATTGATACAGGCAAAGTGTGTGTTTCATCGCATTTTCTAGACTTCCAGACAGTGTTGCAAGGCTTTTAATTTTTGCAAACCCATGATTCAAATTGATGAGACTCATTTATATGGCAAGTATAAAGGGAAATTGTTGATTGCCACGACTCAGGATGGAAATAATGAATGTCTGCCATTGTTGAGGGGGAGACTTTGGAAGCCTGGAAATACTTCCTTGCTAACATTCACTTCCACGTTACCCAATGGCAAAACATATGTCTCATTTTAGATAGGCACTGGAGCATATTATCTCCTGTGGGGAATCATACTAGTTGGCAACCATCTTATGCACATCACATGTTTTGCCTTCGTCATATTGCTAGTAATTTTAATCAAAGGTTCAGGAATGAAAAATCGAAGAAGATGAAAACAATAAGAATACCCACAATAACCAAGAGGGGGGTGAATTGGTTTAAACTTGGTCTTTTAAAATTTATTTATAAAATCAGAGTTAAAGGATCTTATTCACTGTTAAACCAAGAATGCTTCAAATCAATCAAACCACTCAGCCCAATAAATCAATTGCTTAAAACAAGACTTGTTGAGTAATGATAATAATACCAAGAACAAATGACCAAGATAACTAATAGAGATCGAGAAATAGAAAACCAACACAAGAATTTATATTGGTTCACTTCTCAAGAGAAGATACATCCAGTTTCTTCTAATCAACACTAGATTAGAGTTCCACTATTATCAAATTTCAGTTCTTACAAGCTTACAACAATCACCCTTTATCAAACCTAGATAAAGAACATAAATCTAAAACCCTATTAGACTCCTAGTGATCAAGAACCAGAGAACACTACTCTGTTCTTCCCATAGAGAACCCTACTCTAGAACAAGCTTCAAAGAAACCTTTACAATAGCTTCAAATAACCAAAAAATACAAAAACAAATTTACAACCAGAGATAATGGAGAGAAACAACCTGATGATCCAATAAATGTGCACGCATATGGTTTACCAATCAGAGTTGAAATGCAAAAATTGATTTCAGAACATACTCTCCAAAACTTCTTTGAAAAATCTTGCCCAAGAAATCATTCATTACCCATGAAGATTAAAGAGTGGGACAAGAACTTTGTTAACCTAGAAAATCACTTTCTAACTTTGAGAAGGCTTGTGTATATTCAGAAAATTCAAAGTGTTCCAGTTCTTAAAACAGAAAAGCATTCATTCCATTTATAACAACTTTTTGTAACAGACTCTAGTCGATTACAACGCATTAAATAATCGATTAAAATAACTTATGTAATCGATTAAATCGTCATATAATCGATTAAAGTGTTCATAGCTTATCCTGGGTTTTACAACAAACAGAATAATCGATTAAACCGAGCTGTAATCGATTAAAGTAGTGAAGTTCATTTTGGAAACAAGCTTGTGTAATCGATTACAATTTGTGGTAATCGATTAAAGCAGTGAGACATGCTTTTTATTTTTTACTATGTAATCAATTACAAGAATCATGTAATCGATTAATATGTTCTTCATGGCTTTTCCAGATTTAAAACAAAGCATATAATCGATTAAAACACTGTGTAATCGATTAAAGTAGTAAGATTTCATTTTTCCAAAAATATTGACCATGACTTATTAATTTCTTTTAAAAACATGAATAGCTTTAATACTTTAATGAAAACATGTAAGCATGTTAATGATTATGTGCATGCAATGCAAGGATCAAAAGATTGGCCTCTCATACACTTAATTTAAATTACAATCTTCAAGGCATGTGAAAAGCTCAAAACTTTCTTCTAAGGCACAAGCTTCATCTTCTTGTTGCTCCCCCTATATCCAGCAGAAGACCTTGATGTGCATGCAATGCAAGGATCAAAAGATTGGCCTCTCATACACTTAATTTAAATTACAATCTTCAAGGCATGTGTAAAGCTCAAAACTTTCTTCTAAGGCACAAGCTTCATCTTCTTGTTGCTCTCCTTATATCCAACAGAAGACCTTGATGAATTTAGGTATGCCTAATAACTATTTTGAATATATTAAATGGATATATCTGTAACTGGAATAGTGTTAATGGTATGATTGTTTTGCAGGTTATACTCCCTCTATGGTTGATTTTGAGACAACGTTTGCACGATTTTGCGATACGAGTCCTCAGGTTGTAGAATGGATTGATAGCATCCCTAAGGAAAAGTGGACACGTGCATATGATGTAGATGGGAGAAGATTTGGCCATATGACAACAAACTTGTTTGAATCAGTAAATAGGATGTTGAAGGGAGCAAGAAACATGCCTATCATTGCTCTGGTGAAGCACACGTATAACAGATTGGTTCATTATTTTGTATGCAGGGGTCAGGCGGCTGCTTCACAAGTTAACCATTCACAATGGCATTGCAAAAATGTGGTTGATGCTATGAGGCATAATCAGTTCCTTGCTACAGGCCACCATGTACGCATATATAATGTTGATAAAACATTATTTGAGGTGGACGAGGGCTGGGATAGGTCATATTCATTCAACCTTCCAGAGCGTTTTTGTCAATGTGGCAAGTTTAAGGCCTTCAAATACCCATGTAGTCATGCCGCAGTTGCTGCTTTACATGTTCGTCATAATCCTTTTCAGTATTTGGATGATGTCTTCCTGGTAAGTAATTTGATTCAGGCTTACTCATTGCCATGGCAGCCAATTGGTAATGAAGATGCTATTCCACCGAGTGAAGATCCAGTTCTCATACCTGACAGGCACATGTTGCATGCAAAGAGTCGTCCAAGGTCCACTAGAATACGTAACGAGATGGAGGAAGTCGAAACAAGTCAAAGACGCGTGAAATGCGGTATTTGCAAGCAAGTTGGACATAATCGGAGAGCTTGTCCTAATCGTCGTGCTATTTCATGATTTTGTAATTATGTTTCTTTAAATATTAGTATATTAATGTATTTCATTTAAAAAAATCACAAATTTATTTAAAATATGTTGAGACATTCATCATTTGGCAATTCGTATATGTGTTTTTTTTTTTTTTAAATAAGTTTTTTTTTGGAAATTTTCAATTCTAAGTAGTATTTAAACACATGTAGGCCAGACATAATAATAATTAAAAACACCATGAATAACAGTAATTGAGATGAGAGACAGACAGACAAACAACAATAAGCACTACTCAATAAAACGAAAATAACGGAACAGACAATTGAAATAACAATAAGAATTGAAAATAAACAAACTTAATAAACACTACTTAATAAAATCAAAATAACAAAAAAAATTGAGATACCAAAATAACCAAACTAATAATACTTTCAAAGATGTTGTGCAACGGACATGTGTTCTTCCATTTGAATCAGTCTATTGAGCATGATGCCTAACATCTGCAGCGGACATCTCTTCTTCCATTTTGTAACTGGTTTGTTAAAAATAGCTAAAATCTCTATTGGACAAAAACGTTTCCAGTAGTTGGATTCTGCTAACATCTTTAATACGTCTTCATCGCTTATCAACTCTATTATGTGATATTCGATTGTGTAGTCTGAATATTTTGCATGGGCTGGCTGTCGAAAAAACAATTTTCTTACCACCTGTGAGTTGTGAATTCCATAAGGGGGAACCCTAACAGGCGCAACTTCTTGACGACATCCTTGAGTGTTTCAATGTTGCATCCTGAAGGAATTTCAAATCTTATTGGATTTGTTCTAGTAAAGATTTGTTCTAGTAAAGGAATAATCCACAAAATCGGCTTGTGGTGGTATGTTCCACTTGCCGTTGTAATATAGCATTGCATCATGTGTGGGGATGATGGTGGATCGAAGTAGGTTGAGTATACCATCAGGTGTTCTGTTGATGGTACATAATATTTCTATAGGGCCAACACACGGGTATTGCTCATTGCACATTAACATTGTGCAAACATCATCATTATTTTTGAGTTGCTGAGAATGAAAAAAAATACTGTTGACCTACATCTATGGATGGCTGTGTTGGTTTCAAAGGAGTCATTTGAAGAATGGACAAAGCATCAAGCTTGGTTTTGAACTTTCAAACATGTCTTGAAGTCTTGAAGATTAATTTGTAATTAAATGTAAAAGGAAGAAGCATTTCTGGTGATCCAAGTGCATTGCATTCACATCATTCATTAAGTCTTTTAAATTAAGTTATAGAATTCACAAGGCTTTGATAAATTGATTAAGTTTTTGAATTGAATCAAAGGTTTTTGGAAAAATACATTTTCTACTAATTTAATCGATTACATAAAAGCAATAATCGATTATTTTGTTCTTAGTTCATTCTGGAAAACTTTTGAAGCACAAAGTAATCGATTACGTATCAGAATAATCGATTATTCCGTCTTGTAATCGATTAAGACAGGAAGCTTCACAAACTTGAAATACACTGTGTAATTGATTACGGATTTTGGTAATCGATTAAGACAGAGAGCTTTATAAACTTGAAATCAGCCATATTGAACTATGTAATCAATTATTACATTTGGTAATCGATTAATGTATCAAAACAAGTTAAGCAGAGGCATATGATGTAATCGATTACTAACCTTGGTAATCGATTAAGGCAGAAAGCTGGTGTTTTTCTATTTAGCCTCTGTAATCAATTACAGTCTATTGGTAATCGATTAAAATGTTTATCAAGGAAGATTATATGTAAACGTAGGTAAAATAATCGATTAATCTGATACGTAATTGATTACTTTGTTCTTGAAAAGTTTTCCAGAATGAACTAAGAACAAAATAATCGATTATTGCTTTTATGTAATCGATTAAATAGTAGAAAATGTATTTTTCCAAAAACCTTTGATTCAATTCAAAAACTTAATCAATTTATCAAAGCCTTGTGAATTCTATAACTTAATTTAAAAGACTTAATGAATGATGTGAATGCAATGCACTTGGATCACCAGAAATGCTTCTTCCTTTTACATTTAATTACAAATTAATCTTTAAGACTTCAAGGCATGTTTGAAAGTTCAAAACCAAGCTTGATGCTTTGTCCATTCTTCAAGTGACTCCTTTGAAACCAACAATCTCCCCTTTTTTGGCTTTAAACATGCCAAATCTTCAGTTGATTAACAGTAAGGCTTGGAGTTAATTGTTGAATCAATTTGAAGAACTTTGAGCTTTTACAAACCTGAAAATTTTCAATCCCTTTGCCAAGACAAGTGTTAAAAGCATTTGTGATTCAAGTAGCATTCAATTACAAGTCATATGCATTGATTAAATTCCATTTAACATCACAGCTCCCCTTAAATCGCAGCATCCATCCAGTTCAAGATTTTGGGCAAAAATGAAACAAAAAACAGGGGCAAACAGTGCATAGTGCAGAGCATGTAATTCTCCCCCTTAATCAAACATTTCTCCCCCTATTTGGCTTGTTAAAAGTCAAAAACATATAAGGCACAACGGATAATGAACTGAAAATATTATATTAAGCATAAGGAAGCCATTACATAGTGAGATTGAAAGCAATCATAGTTCAAATTACATAAAAAGGTAAAAACGAAAACACTGAAAGCAAATTACATAAGCCTAGAATTCTATAGAAGCATTATCATTCATGTTTGTTTCTATGGAATATAGCCGGTCCCTAATTTCTTCTAAAGCCTCATGAGTTTTAGCTTTGAAGTCCTATTGCATCTTGAGCATAGAGTCCATTTTCTCCAGCATCAAGGACTCAAACTGGGAATAGAGAGGCTGTTGAGGATTCCTTTCTTCTTTTTCAGAATCAGCAGCTTGTTGTCCTTCAATATCATCAGCAGCAGCAACAGGAGGAGGGGCTTGACCAGCCATTATCCAACCATCAGGGGTCTTCCTCATTGCCATTTTGGTGAGATGCTTCTCCTTGATCAAGCTGCTGGAGGAGTTGGTGTTATCAACCACTTCATTTTCAACATTAATGTTGAAGTGGTCAATGAACCTAGACACCAGCACTGGGTAGGGAAAAGGATAATAGACTAACCTTTTAGATTTAAGCATGATTTCTTGAAAGATAAGTACCCAAGTCATGGGTATGTTGTTCTTCAAACCATAGACCAATTGGAGGTCTTCATCTGTTGCTTGGGAATGGTTGGTAGCCCTTGGAGTGATTACATATGTAATAATGTAATGGAGGAGTCTATTCTCAGCAGTCATGGGTCCAGTACTTAATCTATTCCTAATTTGCATGTGTGGGTCATGCAACATCTCCCTATATGTGTCCATTTTATTGTACCCATTTGGTTCATCATCAAACCTCCTAGCACCCTCACAGATGACACCAGCCACAGACTCCCAAACTTCAGGGGTAATCTCCATTGTCACACCCTTGACTTTGGAGACCATGTTCCCATCCATGGACCCTTTGGCACAGGTGTAGAACACCTTTACCAATTTAGGGTAGAATGTACCCTTCATTTCCAAGAATCTTCTAAGCCCTTAGGGCTTCAAAGAAGGTTGGGAATTGGAATCCCTCCCTAATAAACCAATTTAACTCTAGGTATTTAGGAGAGGCTACTGGTTTGGTTGCATTGAACTGTAAGTAGTTCATTTTATCAGACTCTGTGGAGAATCACAAATCAAGTCTGTTAGGGGGTTGAGGTGGAGGTGGGTTGGATGAAGATTCACCCACATTTCTCTTGGAGGATGTAGCACGTTTTGGTGTAGGGTTTGACATGGTTTCACAGGAAAGGTTTGGACACAGAAGGCTCAGAAAATCAGAAATTTCAAAGAGATAAGATAGACAATGGTGCAGATTTTTCATTGAAGCAAGACACTATTTATAGGCAAAATTGAGGCTCATAACGTCCAAATTTTTGAAAAAAATAGTTGTTGATGACAGTTAAGTCACTTCATTGGCCTTGGATTTCCTTTGGATTTGGTTGGACAGTTACATTTTCGAAAAAAAACTGTCAAGCCACGTTCAACAGCATATATAATCGATTATTTCCTTAAGTAATCGATTATTTTAACACATTTGGGACACAAAATTTGCACATGGTAATCGATTATCCCGTGGTGTAATCGATTATTTCTCTACCAGTCAGAGGTAAAAGATGATCTGTAATCGATTATAATATTAATTTGGGATTTTTCTCAAGTACCAGAGCTTGTGTAATCGATTATTCCGAGTGGTAATCGATTATTTTAGTAAAGTTAGAAATTCTAAGCACATGTGTACTGAATTACCTTATAGTTGTAATCGATTATTCCAGTGGGACGCTTAAACTGAGGAATGGATTTTATGTATAGTAATCGATTATCCCGATGTGTAATCGATTATTCCAGTGAGACACTTAAACTGAGGAATGGATTCTAAGTATAATAATCGATTATCCCAATGTGTAATCGATTATTCCAGTGAGACACTTAAACTGAGTTACGAAGAATAATCGATTACAAGATCAACGTAATTGATTACTGAAGCACAACTTGCACACATAATGTGATTTTTGATGAATTTAATCGATTAACCTGTGGTGTAATCGATTATTATAGTGAAAACATAAAAAACAGAGCATTTTTGCAGATTTACTACGAATCTCAATTTTCAATGATTAATGCAACAGTGAGGCTTCAAACAATTATGAAAAGCATACATTAAACAAGCTAGCATAGATTATTTTCATCAAGAATGCCTAGCATGTTTCTAAGTGTATAAAATCTATCCTTTGGAATGGTTTAGTAAATATGTCAGCAAGTTGATTATGGGTATCAATGAACTCAACCTTAATGTTACCTTTCTGCACATGATCTCTTATGAAGTGATGTCTAATTTCAATGTGCTTGGTCCTTGAGTGCATGACAGGATTCTTTGAAATATTTATTGCACTTGTATTGTCACAAAGTAGTGGTATCTCCTTAAGATCAACTCCATAATCTTGCATTTGTTGTTTAAGCCATAGGCTTTGTGCACAGCAACTCCCAGCTGAGATATATTCAGCTTCAGCAGTTGACAAAGCCACATAAGCTTGTTTCTTGCAATGCCATGATATGAGTGAGCTTCCAAGAAGATGACAAGTTCCACTTGTGCTTTTCCTATCAAGTTTACATCTTGCAAAATCAGAATCAGAATATCCAATAATATTTATTTGTGCACCCTTAGGATACCATAGCCCAACTTTGGGTGTTGCCTTGAGGTATTTGATGATCCTTTTGACTGCTGTAAGGTGTGACTCTTTTGGATTTGCTTGGTATCTTGCACACAAGCAAACACTTAGCATGATATCTAGTCTACTAGCTGTCAAATAAAGTAAGGAACCAATCATTCCTCTAAATTTGGATTCATCCACCTTCTTCCCTTTTTCATCTGAATCAAGGTATGTTGAGGTTGCCATTGGAGTTGTAGCGTCTTTGCTTTTCTCCATTTCAAACTTCTTGATGACTTCAAGGCAATATTTTGATTGATTTATGAAGGTTTCATTATTCATTTGTTTAACTTGAAGTCCTAAAAAGAAGGTTAGCTCTCCCATCATAGACATCTCAAACTCATTTTGCATAGCTGCAGAAAATTCTTTACAAAGCATTTGAGTAGTTGAACCAAAGATAATGTCATCAACATATATTTGAACTGATAGAATATCATTCTTATGCCTCTTGATGAACAAGATTTTATCAACATTGCCCCTTACAAAAGATTGATCAAGTAGGAACTTACTCAATCTTTCATACCATGATCTTGGAGCTTGTTTCAGACCATAGAGGGCCTTTTTAAGTTTAAAGACATGATGAGGATGTTTAAAATCAGAAAAACCTGGAGGTTGTTCAACATATATGTCCTCCTTTATGTAACCATTTAAAAAAGCACTTTTGACATCCATTTGATAAAGTTTGAAGTCCATTAAGCATGCATATGCAAGTAATAGCCTAATTGCTTCCAATCTTGCAACTGGAGCAAAAGTTTCCTCATAGTCAATGCCTTCCTCTTGGTTGTATCCTTTAGCAACCAATCTAGCCTTGTTTCTTACTATGATTCCACTTTCATCAAGTTTGTTTCTAAAAACCCACTTTGTACCAATAGGCTTAATTGATGATGGTTTAGGAACAAGTTCCCAAACTTCAATTCTTTTGAATTGATTCAGTTCTTCATGCATGGCATGCATCTGATATGCTGTTAGCATATATAGTTTTTAGGTTAGTTTTATTAGGAAAATAGAAAGAATATAGGGAATAAATGTTAGAATAAGTGTAAAAGTCATTAGTTTTATGTTTATCGGTGATTCTATGCTATTTTGATGTTTAAGGTCAAGAAAAGCAAGAAAAGAAGCAAAAGAAAGAGCCAACTGAAGCTAAGATCTCACGCTAACCGCGCCATGGCCACGCTAATCGCGCCAGAAGGACTGGAGGTCCACGCCAGTCGCGCCAGATACACTGGAGTCTCGCGCCAGTCGCGCCAAAACTCGCGCCAATCGCGCGGACGAGTACGAGATTTCTGAATTAGCTTAAAGATAACATAAGATTGACGGGATTTTAGGGTTTTAGGACTTAGATATAAATATAACATTAATAGGACGCATTAGGGCATCACTAGACATTGAAAAACAGAGCAAGAAGGCAAAATCAAAGAAAAAAGGATTGAAGGTCAAGAAGGAGCAAGAAACACAAGAAGGAGGCAAGATTGAGGGGTTTGTGACTCTGCATACCTTAGCTTCTTCCTTTTCTCTTTTCTTCCCATTGTTTTAGGCCAGACATCCTTATGTCTGGCTAATTCTTTGTAATTATGGTTTAGCCAAAAGCCAATATGAACTCTGTGTTTCTTGAATTGAGTTTAATAAAGTTTCTTATAATTGTTTTACTCTACTTTATTCTTTCATTAATATATCTAATTAGACTTGATCAATCTATTAGGTTACTTAGGGCTATAATTCACAATAGGAATATTGGGGTTTTAGTTTCTGAACGCAGTAGAGTGACAGTTGTGATATTACCTAGGGATAGGGATAAAGGGCTGCTGATTTATTATGCTAGCTTCATGCTTAATCTAAAGGGAATTACTAAGGAATTAGGATTCTTAAATTAGGTTAAAGGGTTAAATGACCGAGGAATCAGGGTTTAACTATATTAGAAAAGCATACATCTGAATAATTATAATAAATAAAGTTAAATTATCAATTCAATTACATAGAGTGAACTGCGGTGATTGTGCTTTACCATAATTATTCTTGAGTCTTAATCAACATTTAAATTACATTGTTTTTAATTTTCTTTTATTTACAATAATTAAATCCAAACAACAATCCTATTCTCTCAACAATTTCATTCCTTCTCCAATATTAAGAATTATAAATTACAATTGATATTAATGCCTCAATCCTTGTGGAGACGATACTTTCATATCACTTTATTACTTGGAATGATCGGTGCACTTGCCGTGTCGCAACAAGTTTTTGGCGCCGTTGCCGGGGATTGATTACGGTAATTTTATTTGTAATTTTGTTTTTAATATTGGGTTTTTTGTTTTACTGATCTGTTTTCTTTAGTTTATGCGAGGTTTAGTTGGACCAGAAGAATTACAGTTTGATCCTGGAATAGAAAAAACTATGAGAAGAAATAGAAGACTAGCCAAGCAGAGACGAGAGACAGAAAAATCTAATTCAAACAGCGAATTAGAACCAAAGATGGCCGAAAGACCACCAGTACAAAGGGAAGAATTAATAGAGGATATTCTTGCTCCATTATTCACAAGACCCAATCCTAGCATAGTCCGACCACCGATTGAAGCTAACAAATTTGATATCAATCCATCATTAATTACTTTGGTGGAAAGAAGTCAATTTGGTGGAGAAGACGATGAAGATCCGCACAATTTCATTGATAGATTTTTGAGGATCTGTGATACAATCAGACACCAGGGCATTTCAGATGATGTTGTGAGACTAAGATTATTTCCCTTTGCTGTTAAGGGAAGAGCACTTCGTTGGTTAGACAGACAAACTCCCAACAACATCAGCACGTGGGAAGACCTGTTACCAAATTTTTCTCTCAATATTTTTCTATGGAGAAATATAACAGGTTGGTGAATGAGATCACCAATTTCACTCAGAACGAGAGAGAAAGTTTATGTGCAGCTTGGAATAGGTTCCAAGAATTGATCAGAAAGTGTCCACAGTATGACTTGCCTGTGGGAAGAAAAGTATGTATATTCTTTAATAGGATGACTCCAGAATCAAGAATGATAGTGAATGTAGCAGCTGGAGGTTCCATTAGATCAAAGGCAGTTACTCAGACATATGAATTGATTGATTCATTGGCTCGCAATGAAAATGAGAGTGTCAAAGTTCAACCAAAGAGGGAAGTTATTCCACTAGGAAGCAGTGATGCGATGCTGGCTGAACAAAAGCTTTTATCACAGCAATTAGCAAAATTGAATGAGAAAATTGACAGGATGCAAGTTTCAGTAGCCCAAGCTTCAACTATCAGATCACAGCCACCTACTTGTGAATACTGCCAAGGTGAGCATGAATCCAATGAGTGTCCTACTTTAGTATGAGCTGATCCAGTGCAAGTTAATGGAGTATGGTACGATCAGAGAAATAATTCCAACTTCCAGAGGAATTCAAACTATGCTCCAAGTAATAATAATTTCCAACGAAGAATTCAGGGAAGAGGTTTAGATTACAAGTCCAACAATTACTTACAGCCTCCACCCATTCCACCTAAGGAGCCATCAGAACTAGAGAAGGCTATGTTGCAGCTGTCCAAGACTACCATCGAACATATTCAGGTTACTAATTCTTTCATCAAGGAGACTAATGCTTTCATTAGCGAGACCCGAGCTCATCATAAGAATCAAGATGCTTCTATCAGAAATCTTGAAAATCAAATTGGTCAGTTGGCTAAGCAATTGACTGAGAGGTCTCAAGGACAATTCCCTAGTGACACTGTTGTCAACCCAAGGGAACAAGCAAATGCAGTCACAACCAAAAGTGGACTTGCCACCAAATCTCCAGAAAAGCCTGATGTGATTCAAAGCGAAGTTGAAGAGAAGACCACTACAGTTCCTGATGAACAGGTAGTTAAAGCACCTTCAAGTCAGCCAGAGAAGAAACCGATGGATTTTTCTCGTTTTGAGAAACCACCATATCCTATGAGGCTGAAGCAACAAGCTCAGAGGCAACAATATGCAAAATTTCTAGATATGTTTAAAAAGTTACACATTAACATTCCATTTATTGAAGCTTTAGCTAATATGCCTAACTATGCAAAGTTTATGAAAGAATTATTGTCCAGGAAGCATAAGTTGCAGGAATGTGAAACAATAGCACTTACTGAAGAGTGCAGCACAATTATCCAAAGGAAGCTTCCACCAAAGAGAAAAGATCCAGGGAGCTTTAACATTCCTATTGCTATAGGTAATGTTGATGTGGGAAGAGCATTGTGTGATCTGGGAGCTAGTATAAATCTAATGTCATTGTCCCTTTGCAAGTTATTGGGAATTTTCGAGCTAAAGCCTACTAGAGTTTCATTACAGCTTGCAGATCATTCATTGAGGAAGCCAACTAGAGTCATTGAAGATGTTTTGGTAAAAGCTGACAAATTTATTTTTCCTGCAGATTTTATTGTTTTAGATATGGAAGGTGAGAGTGAAATACCTTTGTTATTAGGTAGATCATTTTTAGCTACTGCTAGGGCATTAATTGATGTAGAGCAAGGTAAATTAGAACTTAGAATGGATAATGAATCTGTTGTTTTTAATGTTTTTGATGTGATGAAACATCCTATTGATAACCATGATTGTTTTAGATTGGATATTTTAGATACATTAATTCATACAGAGAAAATAGATGACCAAAAGCTGGAAGAGGATCTTGAATTATTAGGTACAGATGAAGTACCAGAGGAAGTGGAGACAATTATGGAAGTGTTAGAAAAAACAGAAGCGGACACAGTGAAAGAGACAACAAAGATGGAGCTTAAAGAACTACCCAGCAATTTGAAGTATGCATTTTTGGGAGAGAATGAGACACTTCCAGTCATCATCAACAAAGAGATGAAGTTAGAAGAAGAAGAGAAGCTGTTAAAGGTTCTTAAGGATCATAAGACCGCAATTGGGTGGTCCATATCCGATTTAAAAGGAATTAATCCTTCCTTCTGCACCCACAAAATTTTGATGGAGGATGACGTGAAGCCGGTGAGATAGCCTCAAAGGAGATTGAATCCTACCATGAAAGAAGTGGTAAGGAAGGAAGTGGTTAAGCTATTAGATGCAGGGATGATTTGTCCTATATCTAACACTGCATGGGTGAGTCCTGTTCAAACAATCCCTAAGAAAGGTGGGATGACCATAATCCAAAATAACAACAATGAATTGATTCCCACTAGAACCATCACGGGATGGAGAATGTGTGTGGATTATAGAAGACTCAATGATGCTACCAGGAAGGACAATTTTTCGCTTCCATTCATTGATCAGATGCTGGAAAGATTAGTCGGTCATGATTATTATTGTTTCCTTGATGGATATTCCGGCTATAATCAGATTCCAGTGGCACCTGAGGACCAAGAGAAGACTGCTTTCACATGCCCATTTGGAGTCTTCGCATACAGGAGAATGCCATTTGGCCTCTGCAATGCACCAGCAACATTTCAAAGGTGTATGCTTTCTATTTTTTCTGATATGGTAGAAAAATGCTTAGAGGTTTTTATGGATGATTTTTCTGTGTTTGGATCTAGTTTTGAATCATGTTTAACTAATTTATCTAGAGTTTTGAAAAGGTGTCAAGAAACAAACCTAGTTTTAAATTGGGAAAAATGCCATTTTATGGTTCATGAAGGTATTGTTTTAGGCCATAAAATTTCTAAAAAAGGAATAGAAGTTGACAAGGCTAAATTGATGTTGATTGAGAAACTTCCTTCTCCAGTTAATGCTACTAGGGTGAAGAGTTTTTTAGGTCACGCAGGTTTTTATAGGAGGTTCATTAAAGATTTTTCCAAAATTGCCAAACCTCTTAGTCAACTTTTAACTAAAGAGAGTGATTTTAATTTTGATGAAGTTTGCATGAATGCATTTAATGTTTTAAAGGAAAAACTTACTACTGCACCTATTTTAACATCACCTGATTGGAATTTACCTTTTGAATTAATGTGTGATGCAAGTGCATATGCCATTGGTGCTGTTCTTGGTCAACGGAAAAATAAGTTATTGCATGTCATATACTACGCTAGTAAAGTTTTGAATGAAGCACAGGTTAACTATGCAACTACTGAAAAAGAAATGCTAGTTGTAGTTTATGCTTTGGATAAATTTAGATCCTATTTAATAGGTTCTAAAGTTATTATTTACACTAACCATGCTGCTCTTAAGTATTTGATGACTAAACAAGATGCAAAACCAAGATTGTTCCATTGGATGCTCTTGTTTCAGGAATTTGACCTGGAGATTAAGGACAAAGTTGGAGTAGAAAACAAAGTAGCTGATCATCTTTCAAGGATACAGGAAAAGGAGTTACAGGATGGACCAGAAATGGTTATCAATGAATATTTTCCTGATGAGAAAGTAATGATGGTAATTGATATGGGTCCTTGGTTTGCAAATATGGCTAACTTTAAATCTGTAGGTGTTTTACCTGGAGGTCTTAATTGGCAGCAGAATAAAAGATTCCTTTATGATGCAAAGAGGTATGTTTGGGATAACCCTTTCCTTTATTTTAGATGCACTGATGGTGTTATCCGCAGATGTGTAGCTAGCCCAGAAGTGCCAAAGATTCTTTGGTATTGTCATTCTTCAGACTATGGAGGACATTTTGGAGGAAATAGGACAGCGCAGAAGGTATTGCAATGTGGATATTATTGGCCTACGCTTTTCAAAGATGCAAGAGACTATGTAGAAAAATGTGATAGTTGTCAGCGAACCGGTAATATATCTCGGAGAGATGAAATGCCTCTCAATAATATATTAGAGGTGGAGCTATTTGATGTGTGGGTAATTGACTTCATGGGACCATTCCCCAAGTCACATTCTAACCAATATATCCTAGTGGCAATAGATTACATCTCTAAGTGGGTAGAAGCGGTTGCTTTACCTACTAACGATGCAAAGGTAGTTGTTGCATTCTCAAGGAAGAATATATTCACTAGCTTTGGAGTGCAAAGAGCAATCATAAGTGATGGAGGTGCTCATTTTTGCAACAAACAATTCTCAAATTTGCTTGCAAAATATGGAGTTACCCATAGAGTGGCTACACCGTATCATCCGCAAACTAGTGGACAAGTTGAAATTTCTAACAGAGAATTAAAGCGAATTTTGGAGAAAACTGTTGGAAGTTCTTGGAAAGATTCAGCAAAGAAGCTTGATGATGCACTTTGGTTATACAGAACAACTTTCAAGACCCCGATAGGTATGTCACCATTCTAGATGTTATATGGTAAATCTTGTCACCTTCCTGTCGAATTAGAACATAAGGCTATTTGGGCCACTAAGTTTCTTAACTTTGAATTGTCTAAAGCTAATGATAAGAGATTATTGCAATTGAATGAGCTTGATGAGTTCAAGTTAAATGCTTATGAGAATGCTAGATTATATAAGGAAAAGACAAAGAAGTGGCATGACAACAAGATCCATCCGAAAGAATTCGAGCCTGGACAACAGGTATTACTTTATAATTCTCGTTTAAGATTGTTTCCAGGAAAGCTGAAGTCTCGTTGGTCTAGTCCATTTATTGTGCGTGAAGTCTATCCATATGGAACGATCGGAATTTCTCCATTGGACAGTTATCGCTCTTTCAAGGTAAATGGATGTTGACTGAAGCATTATTACGGAGGTAAAGTGGAAAGACACACTGTTTCTATTCCACTAAATTCACCTGAGGATTAAAGGTTTGATGCGTCAAGCTATATGACGTTAATTAAAATGCTACTTGGAAGGCAATCCAAGAACTTTTATTGTTTTAGTTATTTTGTTTTTGAATTATTAATTAATTCCTAGTTAAGTTAAGTAGATTTTTGTTTGAAATTAAATTTTATATTCTTAATATGTATGTTATTAATTTTAGATCAATTAAGTTTTGAAAGTTTTAGATAGAAAGTGGTTTTAAATTTAGAAAAATTGAAAAAGCAAAGTCAAGGTCTGGCGCTGATCGCGCCAGACTAGTGCTACTCACGCCAATTACACTGGTTGTCCACGCGATTAGCGTGGTACTAGCGCTACTCGCGCCATGCATACTGGACTGTGGCGCGAGTCGCGTGAGTTATGGTGCGAGTCGCGTGAGAACTCGCAACTGCCTTTTAAAATTTAAAAAATAACTGAACCCTAAGTTGTAACTTCTTATCTTCAGCAGCCACGACCTTTGGAAGTTCCATTCAGGGACGTTCAAACATTTTAACTGCAAGAAACTGCCTCCACATTCATAACCACCATAACTCTTTTGATTCTAAAGCCTATAAATACAAAGCACCACTTACCTTATTCACATACCATTGCATTATACTTCTGAGCAAGCATTTTGGGAGCTTCATCTGTGTTTTCTTTAAGCACATTGTGATTTTCTTTCAAAATCTTGAGTGTTCAAATGGCAAAGGATAAGGTACACATTCTCTTTCTTAATCTTTGTATTGTATATTCTTTAATGTTTAGATTAGAAAGCATGTGGTTAGGAGTATTAGTGAGATTGATTGATAGAAGTTGAGGCAAGAACGTGAGGAGCAGTCTGAATATCCAGGTTTTGCAGCCCACGTGACTCGCGTGAGGGCAGGCGCCATCCGCGCCACCGGGAAATTCATTAGTAATTATGATATGCAGCCCACGCGACTCGCGCGAGGACTGGCGCCATCCGTGCCAGCTGCATATCCATGAATTGTTATAAAATGGCTAGGGGATTGTTCAATTATTTGAGAATCTTTAATAGATACATGAATTAGAATAGCATGAGAAGCATGTTCAGACATGAAGAATTTTGAGTCCATTGAATGCATGCTATTTATTTTAAATGAGTAGATTAGAGTTGTGTCTGAAATCTAAAACAATTGCTAATTCAAACCTGAGTGGGAAATAAAATCTGGGAATGGTTGTTAATTATTTAAGGATTTTATTTCCACTTGCAATGATAAAAGAATGCTTAGTATACCTTCTGAATTTATCATTAATTCATATAGAACCAAATAAATCTGGGAATTATTGTGAAAGATTTATTTGGAGAGTTATTGTCAAATGCTTGTTTAATTTATACATAATGATTATATATGATATTAATCTCTGTTGTTAATCTGAAATTAAGAAATATTTGAGATATGATTGCAAGCAATCTGGGAATTATTGCATAGAGTTAAGGAAATTTTCTGAGTTTCAGGGTAAGCAAGTAGAGAAAGACAGGAGGAAGGGTGCTGCATCTGGCAGCAAGAGAGCAAGAACCACTGACTTCGATGAGACCAGATTTTGAACAATCGAATGTCAGCAAAGGTACGGGAATTGGTATGCTCCAAAGAAAGTTATCCTGGAGAAGACGATAAACTAGGAATTTCTTTCTGAGGATTCGCCAATTTTGGAGGTAATCAACAGAAGGGAGTGGCAGAATTTGGTTAGTTTTGCTGAACCAAGTTCCAGTGCCATTTTAAAGGAGTTCTTAGCCAACATCAATAGAGAAAATGTAGATAAGGACAGAGTCAGTTGGGTTCGAGGAGTAGAGGTCCCATTTAACCACAAAACTATTGAGGAATTTTTAGACACTGCATATTATCCATTTCAATCTTATGCCTTCAGGAACAATTTTTATAAGATGCAGCCTATCAGCAACAAAAACATCTTTAGAGATGACATGCCTCAAATTGCAGATGAGATAAGAAGAGGCATTACAAGACTGTATACTGCATGGAAGACCAAGTCTGGAATGGATTATGTACCTGAGAAGTTAAGAAAGCAAGACTTGACTGGGGAGGCAGAGTTTTGGCACCAGTTCAACAATCACACAATTTTTCCATCTACCAATTTAACTGATGTGAACGTTGAGAGGGCCATTCTTTTATATGTGCTGCTAGGAGATGACAACTTGGACATTGCTAGTATCCTATCTGATAGGATACTGCACATGATACATGATGGTAGCAGTAAGTCTCTCCTTGCTCATTCTTCTCTGATTTCTCATTTGTGTATAAAAGCAGGTTTAGAGATTCCTGATGAGGAACCCATGGATGTCAAAACTGCATCCGTCATGACACACAAGACATATCTGGCTGCAGTAGAGACTCAATGGCAGGAGCAGTTGATCAGAGCCTCAAAATTATCACCTGAGGAGATTGCTGAGAGGAGTCCTCGTGCGGACATTCCTCAACCTGAAGTTAGAGCAGTGCCACCACCACGAGCATCTTCTTCTACTGCTACTAGAGGGCCACATCATGAACTGATCTATGAGGATTCTCAAAGCTACCAGCAGATTCAGTCTGACTTGAGAGCTCAAAACAGACTGTTGGAGCATCAAAACAGGATGATGGAGGACCTGTTCAGACACTTCTCCATTGAGTTCACCCCTTACCAGCTGCATGATTCAGCAACACCAAGAGTTTCTCCTAAACCTTCACAGCCATCAGCTGCTGCTGATGATACTATGGAGGCTTAGGAGTAACATTACAATTTAAAGGACAATCATTTTATTTGCTTTATGTTTAATGGTTCTGTACTTTAATTTCATTTTGTTTGGCACAATTTAGTTTGCTTTTAAATATTTTTAAGTTGGACATGGTTGAATTTGCTTATATTGATTTTAACTAAATAATTCTGTTGGATGGATGTTATGCATAAAGATGATTTTTTTTTCTTTTGCAGAAATGTGTTTTCCCTTGAATAGAAAAGTGATTGCTGGGACAGCAATGTCTAAAATCTGGGAATGGGGAACGCATTCTGCATTATTTTGAAAAATCA
>CM023952.1:13733282-13774427 GCA_013407115.1 Glycine latifolia | reverse complement strand
TCCCTAAACTAAACTATCATCTAAAATAATTCTATCTATCTCTAACAAAATTTCTACGAAGATAACATCTACGCTGATAAAAATTACCTACCTCGCCAACAATTTCATATGGCACTAACAATTTTCTAATTCAATAATATAAAATATTAAATAAAGGCCAAAATTATTAAATTCACTTGTTGGCAAAGCTTCGCTGCAGAGATAACCCACTCACAAACTCTAGAGAAAAAGTTCAGAAACTTTTAGAGAAAAGGTGAAATGGTAAATATGTGAAAAAAGTAGAAAATTTTGGCTTATATAGGGGTCAATCACGCCCAAATTAGGCGTGATTAACAGCCCCAAATTGGTAAATAGTTTGAAAATAGCCCCAAATTGATAATTTTTTATTTAAAATGTATTATTTTGGTTTTTTTGCCGATTTTTCTTCTCAACATATTTCTCCCTCTTATGTTCAAGGTGTCGAACCTGGAAGCAATATGTAAATTAGTTAGCACCTAACATTATGTTGTGATCAGAATACAAGTTGACATGTAGGCCACATGTACCACCTTAATAATATCTTATCATTAATAAAATTATTAGATAATTGCTATGAGCATTGATAAGTTTACCATAACATTGGAGATTCAAGGAAAACACCACAACTCAACCAGTTGGACAATGATAAATTTTAGATATGGATCATGATTGGTTGACCCATGGACAGAAGAGATCATCCAAGGATTGACCCATAAAAAGAATGGATGGTGAATGTGTCACATTAATTATATAGATCAAGGGGGGGTTAAAATTACGATGGATTCCTATGGATTTTTTGCATATGTAGCAGGTATTTCACATTAGAGAAAAGGAACAAATAGTATTCTAATTCCCATGAAAAACCTTATGTGTTATTCATTATCAGAATCTTTCATAGCTATCTCTGATCGTACAACCATTTCATCCCCCTGTCCACAAGCTTTCTAATGACCATATTCGTTCTCATCACTTCCCAAAATCGTTCATATACTCAATTCTTTTAACTTGTTCTTTGAAATGCTTTCTTGCAGAATTATTTGTATCTCTAGCTACGAGAATGACCTAGTTCAATTTGCATAACTAATACACTCACAAGGTCTTTTTGAGGTTTTAAATAAAATAGGAAGTCATGCAACAAAATTATTTTGGTGCAATAGTCCATAAGATCAATAGAAATCACTATAGGACCATCCTCAAAGAATGGAATTGCAGAGCACATTACTTTAACAGAACCTGTCAAGGAGAAATTTATATCTGTGATGATGACAAGACATTTGATACCATGTCCATTAGCATACTCATACTACTCCATAAGACTTGGATCAGGGGTAGGAACAAATTCAGCCTGACAATATGAAAGATGAGTGAATAGAAGCAAGTAATATAACTCAATTATGCAGATTATAATTGTTTGGATATCTCAACCTTAAAGTTATCCTCCCATAATTCAGCAACTAGCTCCATGCTCCACCAGAAGACCACCTCCTTCTCTAGAACAAACAAGAATATTGATGCTAGCTTCGTTTCTGAAACAGTAGAGGAAAACCAACAATCAAGCTTTATAAATCCTACTAAATGTTTGTGTTATTTGTATAAATTTAAAATATAACTGAAAAGATAGTAACCGTCAAGGAATTCATAAAATGTTAAAAAAAACAAGACCAAGCAAAGTATGAGTTGAAGGACCCTAACCTATTGGGCTTGAAATCTATAGGACAATTCTGAATTATTGTCTCCAGTGCACGGCTAGTTCCCACCCCAGTGGGAGGATTTTCTTTCTAGATAGCAGAGAAGACAAGTAATCAGAAACAATATAAAATTCACTGAGAAAATAAGTTTTAAGTTGTCTAGGACCGCAAGAAGCAAACATCATCAAAACTGAAGCACATGCAAGTGAAACATGAGTATTTATCAGTTGATGCCAATATGTTTGGGCAAAAGGTTGACATCAATACATATTTGGAGCATGAGAGACAAACCTGAACATGTTAGTACTTATTCAAATTCAGGCCAATGAGTTCAAGCATGACAAGTTTATAACACAATTTGTGATCCAAGCAAGTTACAATTAATTTTATAATTGTTAATGCATAGGTACACATGATATTATTGCACATTCTAGAAGTATGTTTTACTGTCAGAGACATACAGAGAGAAAAAATAAAATCAAATATACAAGTCATCCCAAAGTCAATCAGAAGCAATAAAAAGTGGATGCATAACCTACATAGTCACTACTCCACAATCAGTGAAACAATTTGTCATATTGATCACCAACAGCCAACAAGGCACCTTTAGAGAGAGATCCAGGATTGTTCTCCTTCTTTAAGTATACCTTCCAAGACAAGTTCAACTTCATTAGAATCACCAACATATACATATTCTAGCCCTTTTTATCCTTGATATGCAATTCCAAGAACCATCAGGCAATAAAAATATTTTAAAAATTAAGATGTGCCTATTTTTTATCAATAAAAAATGCATAATTTATGGAACATGTATAACTTTATTTTACAAATTTTCCATGACTTGCCTAAGCCACGCACGAAGGCTAGCAAGCCCTCTAGCCCCTTAGCATTGATTGGGGGATACTATTCCAGTTCACCAGAATAGTCCCACTTCGCTTAGGAAACGAGGCTAAGGGTACTTGATATTTTATAAACACCATCCCCCCTTAACTCACCGAGGTAACTTTTAAGAGAAAAACCGTGAGGCTCAAACCAACACAAAAGCAGACAAGCAGACTTTCGTTTATAAATGACCTAAGCACACACCATCATGACATTATTATTCCTTTACATATTTTGATTGTTCATAATGTAGCACGTAAAGTTGGATATCATTCAATCTCAATCATTGTCAATTATCATATATTTATAGAATAGCTCTTTCACACACTTGGAGTTAAGCTTTTAAAAGAGCTTGGAAGAGTCAGATACACAATAGTATCTCCAATCCAATAGTTTATATTTACATAAGACAAATCATAAGTAGGGAGTGAGAAGTGTTTGTTACAAAATGCAATCATGGTACTGATACAACAAAGATTTAACAATTTATTTACAAATTAAAAAGAAAAGATTACAGTACCTGAAAAAACAAATCTCTATGATAACTTTCAGTTTGTGGCATTAATGCATCTAAATAGATATTTTGTCAATCCTCCAAATTCTTAGAAGACTCACAAGCTCAGACAATTCATCAAGTGCCTTGAATGCACATTTATCTGCAATAGTTTACTATTTGCCAGTGAGCATGAAACATATGTAATTTATATTACAATATGACTTTCATATTATTACCAGATGGAAGAGCTCCTCTCAATCGGGGGAGTTCCTGATCAGCAGATCCACAGAATCTTAAACCTACAGTCTGTAACCTGTTTACCATAGCTTCTGCTAAATTCAATTCCTGGAAAAGTATTAAAATTGCAAGTGAATAATTTCATTTGAGAATTGTCTTCTTTGATTATTGTAATTATCAATGAAACTACGAAAACTTAAAAAATACTCATTGTAGCCAAAGATACGAGATTCCTCTACAAATTTTCTCACCTGCAAAAGTTGCCACCTTATCACAACCCATTTTGATTTCCTTTCTAAGGATTGTGGGCGCAAAGAACCCATCATTGAAAGAAGCTTCAGAAAATTAAAGATCCGTTATACTAGATACTCACAAACTTAATAATCTAGGTTTTGTGATTGCATTACTATGATAACATACCTCTGCTACTTTTAGTCTGTGTTCTAAATTGACTCCAATCCATGACCAAATTGCATCCAGAAGGTCACCATGGTTGAGATGAATGTCACATGAGTCTTCATGGAAAAAACAAGTGACTATGTCCCTTGTGACCTGTAATACAATTGATGAATAAACTTAGTACCACAGAATGGACAGCATCATACAACACAATTCTGAAAGATTTCAGACACAGAATGAACATATTTCATGCTAGGGTCAATATCTGTCGAGGTTTTCTTTAGATTAGATCCTCCTATTTCCTTGTTTCCTAAGTCATGTATTTCCTTGTTTACTAGGATTTCAGTATCTGTACATATTTAGGGTAGGAAAGTTTCTGTAAACACATTATCTAATTCTTGAATCATAGGATTCAACTGTGTAGTGATAATAATATAAATCTCAAGCAATTTAGTCATATCTCAAGTTTCACAAGTCTGTCCTCTGTATTTTATTTAAAAAACAGCATAAAAAAGTATAACAAATTTATTTACCATGCCAATGAAATCTCGGACTTGAGCTTCAGTAGTAAACCAAGTTGTATAGCAAACTTCGGAGCATAATAGTGCTATCAAGGATTACTACTTATAACTCTTAAAATGTGGGTTTAGACCTAGATCAACACCAAAAGCTAGCTCATAGGGTAAGGGTTGTCTCCTACTTATATACTCTATATTGGCCTTATCTCTAGGCAATATGTGACTTGGGATTTTCTCAATAATAACAACTTGAAGAACTTAATAATGAAAAAGAAAGTGAAACCTGAACAATTTTTTTTTATCAGCAAAGATAATATATATATATATATAAAGGAACATAGTACAAGTAGTACTAAAAACAAGAATAATCCAAACAATAGATCGCAGATCTATGGCAACCTAATACATGAATAGACATGAATTAGGATGCCAAAAAACTGGCAAAGTTGCAGGATCCCTCCCAAATAGGAGTGGGAAGAAAATCTACATGCTAAGCCCTCCACTAATTACAAAAGTCTCCCCCAAATTTGTAGACCAGAAATGGAAAGGAAAGTCAAATCCATCCTCCAAATCTTTGAGCCACGACCAACATATAAATAGTGCATCGTCCATCCATTTATGACTATTGAAACTCTTATTTTGGAAAATGATTTTGTTCCTATGACACCAAATAGTCCAGGTCAAAGCTACCCACCAAATCTGCCATCTCATCAATCTAAATCCAATGTAGCAATAGTAAGAGTGTTGTGTAACATCTCGGGAGCTGAAGAGGGTGGGGAGTGATCGCCAGTGCAATGAGGCATGGACAAGGAGCGGCTTTTGGCAGGCTTCCAGCAGGAGGGATCCAGAGACTGTGCAGGTATGAGACTGTACAGTTAAGGATAACTTAAAAGGAAATAATATGTACTACCTATACCAACAAGGTGCATCTACTTTTCGATAGCCCATAACTTAAGAACTCCACAGTTAAGCGTGCTTGACTTGGAGCAATTCTGGGATGGGTGACCTCCAGGAAGTTTCTCAGGAAGTGTGTGTGAGGACAAAACACGTTGAAAAGTCTTGTGTTGGTATGTGGGAACAGTCATTGATCCTGCAAGTGGTCGGGTGTTACAAGTGGTATCAGAGCAGGGCCTGTAAGGTTTTAGGTGTCCACGTTGGCATTTTAATATGATAATGATAATTATTAAGAGGAAGTTGTGATAATAACGACCTTGCCACAAATCCGGATTCGTGTTTCTTAAAGTGAGTATTAACAAGGAACCCAGATCAGTGTGACTGGGTGGATAAGGTCGGTAAAGGGCGGAACCTTGGACTTGTGAAGTGCCAAGGTAGGAACTCAGACGAGGTCAGATGAGGTCGGATAAGGTCAGTAGAAGGCAGAACCTTGGACTTGTGAAGTGCCAAGGTAGGAACTCGGACGAGGTCGGATGAGGTCGGTAGAGGGTGTTACGACACGACAAGTGCACCGATCGTTCCAAATAATAAAGTGATAAGAATGTATCATCTCCACGAGGATTGAGGCACTAATATCAATTGTAATTTATAATTCTTAATATTGGAGAAGGAATAAAATTGTTGAGAGAATAGGATTGTTGTTTGGATTTAATTATTGTAAATAAAAGAAACTTAAAAACAATGTAATTTAAATGCTGATCAAGACTCAAGAATAATTATGGTAAAGCACAATCACCGCAGTTCACTCTATGTAATTGAATTGATAATTTAACTCTATTTAATGTAAATATAGTTAAACCCTGATTCCTCGATCATTTAACCCTTTAACCTAATTTAAGAATCCTAATCCCTTAGCAATTCCCTTTAGATTAAGCATGAAGCTAGCATAATAAATCTATAGCCCTTTATCCCTATCCCTAGGTAATATTGCAATTGTCACTCTACTGCGTTCAGAAACTAAAACCCCAATATTTCTATTGTGAATTATAGCCCTAAGTAACCTAATAGATTGATCAAGTCTAATTAGATATATTAATGAAGAATAAAGTAGAGCAAAATAATTATAAGAAACTTTATTAAACTCAATTCAAGAAACACAGAGTTCACATTGGCTCTTGGCTAAACCATAATTACAAGGAATTAGCCAGACATAATGATGTCTGGCCTAATACAATGGGAGGAAAGGAGAAAAGGAAGAAGCTAAGGTATGCAGAGTCACAAACCCCTCAATCTTGTCTCTTTCTTGTTCTTCTTGCTCCTTCTTGATCTTCAATCTTTGTTCCTTTTGATTTTTGCCTTCTTGCTCTGTTTTTCAGTGTCTAGTGATGCCCTCATGCATCCTATTAATGTTATATTTATATCTAAGTTCTAAAACGCTAAAAGCCCATCAATCTTATGTTATCTTTAAGCTAATTCATAAATCCCGTACTCGTCGCGCGACTGGCGCGAGGCTCCAGTGTCTCTGGCGTGACTAGCGCGAGGTTGGCGCGATTGGCGTGAACCTCCAGTGCTTCTGGCGCGATTAGCGTGGCCATGGCACGATTAGCGTGAGATCTCAGCTTTAGTTGGCTCTTTCTTTTGCTTCTTTTCTTGCTTTTCTTGACCTTAAACATCAAAATAGCATAGAATCACCGATAAACATAAAACTAATGTCTTTTACACTTATTCTAACATTTATTCCCTATATTCTTTCTATTTTCCTAATAAAATTGACCTAAAAACTATATATGCTAACAGCATATCAGAGGGCAGAACCTTGGACTTGGGAAGTGCCAAGGTAGGAACCCGAGCGAGGTTGGATAAGGTTGGAAGAGGGCGGAACCTTGGACTTGTGAAGTGCCAGGGTAGGAACCCGAACGAGGCCGGATGACGTCAGAGAAGGGCAGAACCTTGGAAGTTATATATTGCCAAGGACGGACACAGCACGTGCTTATACAACAAGTGAGACTTGGTTGTCTTGTACCTTATATCTGCACAAGGCTATCCAGGTTACATACACCGAGTTACACAAGGTAGGCTCTTGATAGGTAATCTAAACCCGGTAACATGTGCGTTGATGACAAGCTGTTTTGACAGTTGGCACTATTGGCGCATGTGCCATGCGCCAGAGCCCTTTATATAGACCTCTTCTCAACGTTTCGATGCCAACACTATTGTCTTCTCCCTCTCTCCATTTCCTCTGTTTCCAAGTGAGAGAGATTTCATAGCCACTCACCCTTAACCAAACCCTTTGCATGCAACTGAGAAATTGAAAGGAACCACCCGTAGCTAGGTTCCAACACTAGTTTCTCCAAAGACCATTAGACGGAGAGACCGTCTTCCTTAAGAACTTTCGCAGAGTTTTGGTCGTAAGGGAAAAAAGGTATTCTAAGGACATACGAGCTTGTATAGGCTGTCCTATAGCCTTCCTGGAGTTTTGAAAAGGTAAGATACTCACGTTTTACCAATTGGTTGAGATTTTGTGTTGAGAGGATTTATGACCAAGAGCTGGAACTAAGCTTGGGTCCTTTCAGGAAAAGAATAGCATTTATTTTCATGCCATGGTTGATGACTGTCATGGACGGCTTGCATGCAACAGTTGATAACCGTTTTGTTTCTTGCACATTTTGCAGAGTGTGATAGAGAGGAAATAGGTGGTTGTAACCACGAGGCCAGGAAGACCAACATAATTCTTAGAGCAGGTAAGCTCTCCATTCTTGGGAGTTTTTCCCTTGACTGTATTCCCCCACACTCCGAGGAGTGATGGTCTTGATATGTAATGATGCATGTGGTATTGAACTTGTGTGTTACTGCTTTTGGTTAAAAACATGTATATAATGATATGTTGTGTGTTTGATGAGCTTCTCTGGCCAGTAGAATAGACTAAATATGGACTTCCCTTGGAGCCAAAGTCATGTGGAACAACTCTAAGTGGTCAATTAGTATATATGAAAATCCTGAGAGAGTGTGCCCTTCAGTTGATGATCTTCCTCAGGCAGTGTTTGCGGAAATCTTGGGAGAATGTGCCCTTAAGTGGATGATCTTCCCCAGGCAAAGATATACGGAGAATGTGCCCTTAAGTGGATGGTCTTCTCTTGTTATATCTGTGTTGTTATATACATGTTATGCATTTTATGACGAGCCGGGATGATCGGATTATGTGATGCCGAGTTTGATGCTATGCGTCGTGAAAGGCAAACCCGGAGAGGAGAAGCCTCCAAAGACCCGGAGTTTACTGAGATTTATATCTCACCCCAGTTGGGGATTATATGTTTTGCAGGTGATGAGCTGAGAGAGGATGACGAATCCCGAGGCAGGAGGCCTGGGTAGTGAGACAGTCCGAGGGATTCCAGACAAGACCTCGAGCCGGGAAGGGGTTCTGAATGAACCTTAGTGTTATTTTTAGAGCGTGTTGGCTCATTTTTTTGTTATGTACATATATATATGCGCTTTGTACCCTGGCCCTGTGGGGAGAACGTACCCGACGCATATTGTTGTAATTTCATGAACGATTACCATACATAATGTACAAATGATCTTTGTGGACGTATTATGACGTCGTACTTGTAGTTGCTTCCTAATTAATTATTGTTAATTAATTCCTGCGTTAAACGACCATAATTGAATGTTAACAACCAGATGCATACAGGGTGTTATAGGGTGATAACCGATGTTGTATCGCCTCAAAACAATTAAACTACGTCAATTCTGTAGCACAGGATTAATCTAGGTCGACTCAGAGACAAAATCAATATGGTTCCAACTTTAATTCACTAGTAAATAATAAGGGGATTTTTATCAAATAGTTTACATGCGTGAATAAAAATTGCAGAAAAACGTAACAAAATAGAAACTAATAGAATTGATAAAAGGTATTCTAAAACAGATTAAAAAGCATCAATCCAATTCACCAAATCAAGCAATACGAATTATCATAGTTCTCAAATAATGATTCTTTTATGAAAGTTCATTCAATTTCATTAGAAACAGTTCAATCGAATTATCCCCTAAATTAATTGAAACCACAAACCTAATTGAAATATCATCCAAATAAACTGTGATTAAAATTCAAAATTAGGAAATGAATCCATAACCTAATCCGCTTTCAATCCTAAACACATTCATAATCATGAAAATCGAAGAAAGGATTGAAGAAGAAAGTGAACATTCACACAGAATTTGAAATACCAAACCAGAACTCAAATTCTCCTTGCTTGGGCTTGGATCCTTGGATTGATTGATTTTTTAGCCTTCCATGATCATCATCAATGAAAGCCCCATGAAATTAGTGCAAGAAAATGGAAGAACATAAATGAAAATGAAGAACAGTGAAGAACAATGAAGAACAGTTGAGAGAAAATAAGAGAAAGGGTTTTAATTCTAAAAACTTCTAAAAGTTACTACAAAATGTGTTTGTGCTAAAATGAAATGTGTCCATCCAAAAAAACTAAAATCACTTAAATATAGTGACTGAATCAGTAGGAAAGGATGGGCCACAATGAAGCCCAACTAATCTAACTAATTACTAATTACACCAATTTCGCAGCCCAAAATTCAAGTGCAGTGATTCTGACTTTTAAGCCCAAAATGACCCTCAAAATGATAGAATTAGCCTTGGCTTATTGCTACAAACTTTTAGATCTTTTCCTTATCTTTCCAGGGACTACTCATATGTGCCATTTGGAGTTCTTTAGAGCTTTCTAGATCCTGCACAAGGAAGATAGGTCAAGTAAGCAAAAACTCTGAAAATAAGCAATAGTTATCAATTAAGCCCACTTGTTTACCTAAGGCAAAAACTGAATTAGAATGGGAAAATAAAAGTCCAAGAGAAGTCAAATAAGATAAAAAGAATAGAAAAATATTAAACTAAAAATACTCAATCACAGGGCCTCTCTACCAGTACGGTGTGGTTCGAGGACGAACTAGGCAGAAGCTGGTGGGCATGTAACATCCCGAGCGCTGATGAGGGCTGGGAGTGATCGCCGGTGTAATGAGGTACAGACAAGGAGCGGCTCTTGGAAGGCTTCCAGTGGGAGGGGTACATAAATGAATTGAATACACACCCGAACAAGAGGGATCCAGAGACTATGCAGGTATGGGACTGTACAGTTGAGGATAACTTAAAAGGAAATAATATGTACTACCTATACCAACAAGGTGCATCTAATTTTCGGTAGCCCATAACTTAAGAACTCCACAGTTAAGCGTGCTTGACTTGGAGCAATTCTGGGATGGGTGTCCTCCTGGGAAGTTTCTCAGGAAGTGTGTGAGTAAGGACAAAACACGCTGAAAAGTCTTGTGTTGGTATGTGGAACAGTCATTGATCCTGCAAGTGGCTGGGCGTTACATGTTGAGTGAAGTGTTCTTTCTTCTTTACGGAAGATACACTTGCTATATTTAACCACGACATAGATTCCCACCAAAGTGGCATAATTCTATCACAACTGAAGAATAAATGGGCCGCATCCTTGTCATTGTTCCTGCAAAAGAGGCAAAGGGTGTCATTAAGTTCCACATTTCTTCTACTCAAATTCACCTTAGAGGGCAATCTGTCCCTGCACAATCTCCAAGTGAAACATAATGCTTTATTAGGTATTTTTAATTTCCACAGGTCCTTGAACACATCATCTTGATTCAGACTAGTCAAATCACTGCAATAAATCTGTAAGCACTCCCCACTGTATATTTTCCACTCAAGTCAGCCTCCCAACTCTAAGTATCTTGTTGTTGTACTTGTAGAGCCAGGTCTTGAATATCCTCCAGAAATTTTACAGCTGATTCTACCTCCCCCTCCATAAAATGTCTTCTTCACCTAAGCTGCCACTCCCATCCAGATTGTGTTATCATACCCATATATTGGATATAGTGTTGTTGTTGATGAGAAAACTGATACAATCTTGGATACCTCTCCATCAAAGTCACCCCATCATTTTTCCCCCCATCCTTCCAAAACAACACCTTGGAGCCACATCCCAATTTCCATCTTATCCCACTTCTTAGCCATTGCCTCTCATCATTCGAATTACATAGTAAGCTGAGATCCCTCCACCAAATGGATTCGTTGCCAGACCTTCTAGACCCAACCAAACTCCTCAAGCCTCCACATTTTGAGTCCAGAACTAGTGCCCAAAAATCATCCTGCTGGTGGAACATATTCCAGAACCATTTCCCGTGTAAGGCATGGTTAAACTTGGTTAAGTCTTTACTTCCCAAGCCCCCGAGCTCCTTTGGTTGGCAAACCAAATCCCATCTTACCCAGGCAATCTTTTTTTTATCAGCACTTCCACCCCACAAAAATCTCTTTTGAATCCGCTCCAGACTAGTTATCAACTTCTTCGGAACCCTAAAAAAAGAAAATAAGAAAATGGGAATCAAGTTCAGGACTGACTTTATCAAAGTCATCCTTCCCCCAAAAGAGAGATATTTTTGTTTCCACTTAGCTAGTTTTCGCTCACATTTCTTGACTAAGGAATCCCATGTCTCAATACGACTTGGATTCGCCCCAATAGGAACGTCCAAATATGAAAAGGGTAATGACAACCGTCTACAGTTTAAGTAAGAGCCAACATTGCTAGTCCACTGCTCATCCATACTAAACACCCCAAATCTACTCTTAGAAAAATTTATTTTCAACCCCGATACCAATTCAAAGCTCCTCAACATCATCTTAATAGCTCTAACATTTTTCACCGAAACTGCCCCAAAGAAAATGGTATTGTCAGCGTATTGCAAGATGCTGATATCAACATTTTTCTTCCCCACCTTATAGCCATCAAACAGATTCTTTTGTTGTGCTTCTCTCATCATTCCAATGAGGCCCTCAACAACAATGTTGAACAAGAGCAGAACAAGAGAGTCACCTTGTCTAAGGCACCGTTGTGATGTGAACTCAACAGAAGGACTAACTTCCTCAACCACTTGAACTTTTCTTTTAATACGAAACCCCCTCAACCACTAACCAGATTAAAGTTCCAACCATCACAAACTAACTTCCTAAATGATTTGTCATGGAGCCAGCAGTCCAGTACCCGAAATGGCTTCGGGCCCCAATCAACAAAAGTAGATCTCAGTAAAATAGGACAATGATCGGAGAAATTACAGTCCAAAATAATTTGAGAAGTACCCTGCCATTTGGCAAGCCATTCAGCTAATACTAGGATAGAATCCAATCTGCTTTTGGCAGTCCCATTTAGTCTGTACCACGTAAATTTGCGCCCAATGCAGGGCACATCATCAATCTCTAGCTATGCAATCTAGTCATTGAAATCCTTCACAATGCCTTCATCTTGATATCTCTGACAAATCCCCATTCTTTCATGGGGTCTTCTAATGTTGTTGAAGTGACCTATTATACACCATAAACCCCCTATGTTTGCATGTCTCAACTGCCTAATATCTTCCCATAAATTCCTTTTTAAAGAAGCCTCACATGGTGAATATAAATTCACAATTATAGCTTTACTGCCATATGCTACCCATGTCCCTTCCAAATATATAAACCCACCACCTAACACCTTGTTCTCTAATATAAAAGCCTTCTCACTCCAAATGCATAGTAAACCACCAGCTCTATTGACTGCTGGCAAGAATTCCCAAGTGATATCAGAATCTCCCCACAAAGCTTGGCATGCCTTAACATCAATAGTTTCTTTTTTAGTCTCTTGCAGACATAGCATATCCACCCTTTTTTTTACCACCAGTTTTCTAATTGCAGCCCACTTAACCCCCTCCCCAACCCCCTTATGTTGTAAGATAAAATATTCATCAATCACCTGCATTATTACCCAACCTTTGAACCTCACCTGTAACAACCTAAACTATTCTAGATGATTTTAATTTTATTTCTTTTTTTTTTAAAGAACGTATCTTAGTTTTAGGGTTAAATTTTAAGAAATGTTTATTAGAAACAAAATTGTACAACGTATAACTTATGTAAGTTGTAATATAATTTATTATACATAGATACAGTCATTATTACATGATTCACTACTATCAGTCATCAAGTTTTTCATACATTACCATAAAAAACATGTTAGATTAAACTAGTTATGATCCTTATTTATTTTACATAGATCTATGTTACTACTTCCTCCATCATCTTAGACATTTTTGTCTAGGCTTTCTTCTACATCAGCCTCGCCATTAAAATTCATATTTCCTCCAAGATCAGGTACAACAGGAAAACTGTGGCTAGAGGAAATATATATGGGCTCCAGAGGCGGATCATGATAGCCTTGCATAAAAGGATCATTTGGGTTGAACATATTATTTAATACAGACAACGGGAAATGTATGCCAAAATATACATACATACGTATTACAGGATGCATTGTAAGAACATAACAATTTATATCTTCATCAAGATACCAGCCCCACTCTAAAGCGTCAAGGAAGAGGATCACGGAGGCCATCTATAAAATAAATGAAACAAATTTTGTGAGAAATAAAATTTCTCAGTAGGCAAAATCTAAACCATCAAAACACATTAGTACGTTAGTAAATCATCATAAAATAATTATGCAAATTATATTAATGCATGAAATGAATTTTTCCAGGTGCACATGGCCTCTACATCTCGTGTAGGAATGTTGCGATCATCTTACGCTAGTCATGCATGTCTTTCCATGTATTTGCACCTGGTCTCTACATCTTGTGCTAGATGTAGTATCATAGATTCTGTTTCATAAATCTCGTACTGGACTTGGAAACATGAATCAATCACATCAAAATCCCTTATTCACATATATTCTTATGGAAAATATTTCCATCATAACATCATACGTACCAAAAGTATGGTTAAACCGCCATACATTATTCCAACAAAATCATACCAACTTGGACAGGATAATTGAATACCCTCAAGCTACAGAAATCATGTTAGTAATCTAACTACTAAACCATAATACATCTCCTCTTTCTTAATGATATATGGTTAACTATTGTAATAAACATGTGTTGACTATTTTAATCGATTATCACGCTTCTGAAATTGATTACATAAGATTGGTACCTATAAGGACGGAGATTGACTAGGAAGCTGGGTTGGTATAGCCGGAATGTACTACCTAGGGCTGAATTTCTATAAGAAAGGTCATAGACCAGGTAACCGGAATGCATGTAACTTGTAACCGGCATAGGTATAGCAAGGGTTGAGTATAACTGGTAACCGGGATAGGTATAACAAGGGTTGAGTGTAACTGGTACCGGGATTTCCGAGATGAGTTAAACTGATTGGTTGTAATAAGGTAATTATATCCGAGATGGCCGGGATGAGTTGAACCTGGATGGTTACAACATGGATATTTATATCCTGAATGGCCGGGATGAGGTTTAACTTAGATACTTATAACATGGATAGAGGGATCCGGGATCGTTGGAACCTGGATGGTGATAACATGTAGGTTTATTTCTGGGATGACACACACAGTGTATCTGAGATGAATATAACATGCGTAATGTATCCGGGATGTCCGAGGTAAGTTTAACCAAGATGGGTATACCATAGGTAGTTATATTCGGAATGGACGGGATATGTTTAACATAGATGAGTGTATCATAAGTAATTGTATCTGGGATAGACAAGGTAAGTTTAACCGGGATGGGTATATCATAGGTAGCCGGAATGAGGTTTAACTTAAATGCTTATAACTTGGATAGAGAGATCCGGGATGGCTGAGGTATGTGTACTCGGGGTGGTTACAACTTATATAGTTGTTCCGGGTTGGTCGGGGTGTGTGCATCCGGGATGGAATACCATTAGTTGTGACTGGGATGACCGGGGTAGGTGCACTCGAGATGGTTATAGCTTATATAGCTGTCCAGGTTGGTTGGGGTATATACATCCAGGACGGAATATCATTAGTTGTGACAGGATGGTTACAATAGGGGTAGTGTATCAGGGATGGGTAGTGTGTCCGAGATGGTTACAATATAGGTAGTGTATCTGGGATGGTTACAATATAGGTAGTGTATCTGGGATGGTTACAATATGGTTAGTGTATCCGGAATGAGTTTAACTTGGGTGAATATAACAAGGATATTTATATCCGGGTTTTTGATACTTTCGTACATAAAGAAATCATCACTTATCATCTTACTACTTCATTCTCAAATTTAATCTTCATGCTTTTGAACCATGGGTCTTCATACCATTCAACCTCTACTTCCAAAAATTAATATTAACCATTTTTATAAATCATCAAATCACTCCTAAAAATCATCGTGTGTAACTTCCAACATTGCTAATATTTCAACTTATAAATCATCACCTATCCTATGGTTAAAATCAATGTATTCTTATCATAAAATATCTTTCAAAACATAGATTCCAGCCTAAATAAAAATATAAGTCTGCCCAACTAAGCATATAATTTAATCTAAGCAAATACTTAATTAGATATTGAAGTCTAGCCTACCTTAAATGAGTTTGATGCTTGAGAAGGAATGAAGTAAGGGCTGTCATCCTTGGAAATACTCTAGGAAATGAGATTTTGAAGCAGGAAATGGCTGATTGGTGAGATAGAAAGCTTGGTGCAGGAGCAAGTGGTAATATGATATATTTTGAAGCTGAGATTTACGTGCAGAAATTTTGAATGCCAAGGCTATTTATACTACTTTAATTGGTTCAGTTTTAAGGATTTTAGAAGTTAGTTTGGTTAAGTTTTAACTAAGTAATCATTACCTTAGAAGATATTTTAATTTTATATAATAAGTACAGATGATTAAGCAAAAGCAAGATTCCTTTAATAAATGGGTAAGGGTACGTGTAAATAGAGTTTATAATTAGCCAAATCTGATTGGTTTAATGCTTTTGGCTGATTGTTCTTAAGTCCCTAGGCTTACACGTTGATGACTATACAAGACCATTTAGGAATCTTGTTTTTAATTTTGTCTATTTTACTTTATTGACTTCATATTGATTTTGCTTTGATTTTGGCTTACCCAATTTTCTTTCTATCTTATACGTAAATTCTTTTAGAGTTTTTATGTTCAAATAAGTTTCTATATTTTTGTAACCAACTATTATCATACCTCCATAATTTAATATAATCTAAAAATATAATTTTTGAGGATGTTACATCACCCTTGTCTCTTTCTTCCATAGCTAACATATTGTTCTCCATATCTGCCTGATTATAATCGTCCAAACCCAATAATTTTGCTATCTCCCAATCACTAGTTGCTTTTATTCTCCAGTCACACTTTGTAGGACTTGGTGCTAGCTTTATCTCATTGGAACAATTATTATTTTCCAATTTTCTATCATCCCAGTCCACAATATCCTTTAGACCACTGCCCCTGATCAATGATGGGGAATTTTCAGACTTAGATAGAACTGTAATGGCCTCTTTACCTTTGTTAATGGACCGCTGATTAATATTTCCAGGTTGAGAGTCAAATATTTTTAATGGGCTCAAAGTCCTTTTTACACCCCCTATTTCGAACATACACCTTCCCCTAAAAATTAGGCCCATAAGTGTTGTGGCCTAACTCCTTAATTTTGTCTTCAGCTTAGCAAAAGTTAGTGGGACCCTCAGGTGTATAGTTAACTTCTTTTGCCTCCATATCTTCACATGACACCAGCCCCTTTAGTTCAGGAAAGGCTTGCGTGTTTAGATGCGGCACCTCCTGACTACTTCCCTGACTGTGCTTTTTCCTTCCTTGTTCCCAACCTCCGACTCTCTACTTCCCAACATCGCATCATCCGCTACGACCCCTACCCTCTAACGACCCTCCCTGTTGTCACTTTCCATCAACAGCCTCATATAGTTGGGGGACTGTCTCTCGCCGAAAGTGCACCTACTTTGCTGCATGTTTTGTCAGGAGACAGTTGTGTATCCAGTAGTTCCTGTGCAGAGTTTTAACCATCAGGCAAACACCTCTCCTCCTCGATCCAGTTGCATTCTACCCTACCAACCTCAATCACCCCATCCTGCGCCAGAGTCTCTGCGACCACCTCCCTATCCTCCGACGAGACGCTCAAGTCCAAGACGCTCTCGTCGAATGAAATTTCTTCCGATGACGCATTATATTTACCTCTATTACACTTGCATGAGCTATAACATGTCTCCTCAACCAAGCTGGTAGTGTAAACTTTGTCGTTAATGGATGCCACAACATTGTGATGGATCGTAGGTTGCCAAGGTGTTTTGATAAGCACCTATGCCTTATCCAGGCGGTGGAGATCGTTGGTATCGTCATCCAGGTCCACCATATCCCCCACCCCTGCGACAATCAGTTTGATACATTATGTATTCCACACGTGCAAAGGGATTCCCCAACATAGAATCCATACTAGCCTGAAACCAGTTCTCAACACTGGAGACCATTTTTGCAGTGTGTGGAACATTGACAATCTGTTTTCTTCTGCCTCCCTACACATTTCTTCCACTTTGGAATTGCTAATCCCCTTTAGTAATACCATATCATCACCCAAGTATTTGGGTTTAATATCCTCACCCCCATCCCACAAAAATCCTTCTTCCAATTTGTCGAAAGCCTACAAATTCCTAAGTCTGCCGACCCAAGCCTCACAACACCATTTCTTGTTTTCCATGGGAATGGATAACTGGATGGTTGAGCAGGGTGGTGAAATCATCCCCTGAGCATGCGCCACGGGCCATCTCCTCATCACCGTGTAGCTGGTCAACGCAAGAGCCTTCGCATATGATTGACCATAAGGCAGATGTCTAACGACCCCGTATGCATCCGGTTTATTAATATTATAATATGGTTTTAAACGCAGTAATTACTTAACGTAGCTAAGTAAACACGGAAGCATGAGATAATAAGATGTCATCTTACATCATACAACACAAATAAAACATTATGTATGGAATTTGATATACATTCCAGTACTCGGTTTCTGTTCCAAAAGGTACAACATACAAAACAAACCTATACCGGCTACAAAATATACAACAAAATTAAGCCAACAGGCTCTCACAAGACCGCCTTCCAAAAATCCGCATCCACGAACCCGGCCTCAGCTTCTTGTCCGGGATCCTCAATTACAAGCCAACCCCTACTCGGCCTGTCAATTGAGATCCACTGAACAACCCTTACTCGGTCTCTTACCCAGGACCTCGTCCTCCACTCTTTGGCTATCACCTGCGATAAAAATATAATCCCCAACCGGGGTGAGATACAATCTCATTAAACTCAGGGTTCTTGGAGACTCACCTCCCCCTAGTTCACTTCCATAGTACATAGCATTTATATTGGCATTATAAATAACATAGCCAACCCCGGCCTTTAATAAAACAACACATACATAACCACACCAACGTTCCATTCCACCACGAATATGCAATTTAGCCAACCAGTGCAGATATCATACACAATTGCATATAAGATACACAAGTTAGACAGCCAGTACACATATTGTGCACTATTGTATATCTTCCCTTGTACTCCGCGTACACATCACAGATCCCGGCCTGAGGTCCCAGACCACAGACTCTACGTGATAATTCCACCAAGGTGCCCTTCCAGTACAGACATGCACAAATGTATATCCAGATATACAAATTAGCCAACCAGTGCACTCCGCGTACACAAATGTATATCAAGTTATACAAATTAGACAACCAGTGCACATCTCTATTACATGTATGTATTTAATCAAAAAGCAATAACACACAATGTAAATACATGCACCATGATATCCAACAACCATCACTCCCCAGGAGTATGGTGGAACACAATCAAGGGAACAAACTCCCAAGAACAGAGAGCTTACCTTCTCTGATTCCAACACCAGCTACCTCAGCCTCGTGTTTTCGACCACCGATATCTTCTTTATCAAGCCCTACATCAGGCAAGAAAGATATCTGATAAGTGTTTATCGTGTCGCTTCAAAACAATTAAACTACGCGAATTCTATAGCACAAGATTAACCTAGGTCGACTTAAAGACACTAATATGGTTCTATCTTCAATTCACTACTAACATTAAAGGGGATTTTTGTCGAACAGTTTGCAGGCGCGAAGTAAAAATTGCAAAAACACAAACTACGATTAAAGATCAATGCAAAAACTAACAGAATTGATAACAAGTAATGTAAAACAGATTATAGAGCATCAATCCAATTCACCAAACTAAGCTATTCAAATCATCCTCGTTATCAGAAATTTATCCTATTGTAAGAGTTCATTCAATTTCATTAGAAGCAGTTCAATCGAATTAACCCCTAAATTAATTGAAACCACAACCCTAATTAAAATATCATTCAATTAATCTGTGATTTATATTCGAAATTAGGAAATGAATCCATAACCTAATCCGCTTTCAATCCTAAACGCATTCATAATCATGAAAACAAAATAGCAATTGAAGAAGAACGTGAACATTCACACAGAATTCGAAATACCAAACCAGAACTTAAATTCTTCTCTTGCTTGGGTTGGATCCTTGGATTGATTGATTATTTAGCCTTCCATGATCATCATCAATGAAAGTCCCATGAAATAAGTGCACGAAAATGGAAAATAAGGGGAAACGAAAATGAAGAACAATGAAGAACAAGGAAGAACAGTTGAGAGAAAATAAGAGAAATAGTTTTGATTCTAAAAACTTAAAAAGAGAAATGTAAAACTGTTTTTTTTTTTTTTTGCAAAATGAAATGTAAAGTATTAATTCCTCCTAATGTCACTAATATATAGTGACTATGTCTGAAGAAAAGAATGGGCCATGAACAACCCATCAATTCTAATTATTTATGCTATTTACACCAATAAAAGTCTAACTCGCAGTCCAAAATACAAGTGTAGTGGCTCTGACTTCAAAGCCTAAAATTACCCTCCAAATGGCAGAATTGGCCTCGGCTTATTTCTGGAAAACTTGTAGATCTGTTTGTTATCTTTCCAAGGACTATAAGAACGCTCAATTCAGAGTTCCGTAAAGCTCTGTAGGTCCTATACAAGTCAGATGCATCAAGTGAGCATAAAATCCGAAAATATGCAACAATTAGCAATTAAGCCCACTAACTTGCCTAAGACAAAAACTGAATTAGAATGGGAAAATAAAAGTCCAAGAGAAGTCAAATAAGCTAAGAATGATAGAAAAATATTTAACTAAAGGCACTCCATCAATATCAAGAACGGTTCTCAACCGTTTCACGAAAAGAACCCAGTTCTTTTCCAGATTTCAGACATAGACCACCAACAAGTGACTTGTAAACCCCACAAAGATCTATCCAGTCGTAACAAAATACCCAAAACCCAGAAAATTTAACTTTCAAGGCTTAACCTTCATCACAACAACCTCCTAAGCATACTTTTCCAAAGAACCATCACCCAAAACCAAACCTAACTCATATGGGTCATTTTTCCTCTTAAAACCAAACTCAAAAGAAACGGTAAAACTCACGTGTCTTACCTTAAAAACGTCAAGGAAGGCTTGTGGACAACTTCTAAAAGCTTGAATGTCCTTAAAGGGCCTCCTAACTCTTAAAGGTTGAAACTTTGCACTTTCTTTGGAGAAATCTCCTCGTCTGATAGTATTCACAGCTAACAAAGGGTGGAAACTAGTTTATAAGGTGATTCTCTTCAATCCTCACGTTGGATGTGAAGGTGTTTAGGTCAAGAAATGGTTATCTAAGAAGCTTTTCTCACTTTAACAATGAAGGAAAATATGGAACAAGAGAGAGAAAGTGTATTAGCAAAGACGGTGAAAATAAGGTTACTACTGAAATATCTCACTCGTGCATATCTTATATAGCCTGTAAATTAACACGTGTCATAAAGTAATATGAGGATCTTCCTACGTCAAAGCAACTAACAGGGAGTTAACACGTGTCACTTGAATAAAGTGAGTATGTAGAGTCTACACGTGTCACAAGGCTAAGTCCGGGTTAACAACAAATACTGATTGTTTTAATCGTTTACAAATACTTATGTAATCGATTGCATAAGAACCCGTCCTTGGCACTATAGTATGTCTAATGTTCCCTCCTCCTCCGACCTCATCCGACCTAATCCAACCTATCCCGACCTCATCTGACCTACTCCAATCTCATCCGACCTCATCCGACCTAATCCGAGTTCCTACCTTGGTACTTCACAATTCCAAGGTTCCTCCCAACCTCGTCCGGGTTCCTAACCCGATAACCTTATCAAAAGGGGTTATGAGCTCTTCTGGTCTCTCTACCCAGTAGCTCTTACAAGTCAACTAAATACGAGCTCCTCCGAGCTCAACCGAGATCACACTGGCCTATCCGAGATCACAACTCAGACCTCAAAGAAAAGGAATATATGAGTTTTGCCGATATAGCTACCCGGTTGTTCTTCCCTTCCTTGTTTGAGTTCCTTCCTACACGGCAGTGCTTTTCCCCAAAAGTGCTATGTATATACACCACTTACATGGCAAAAACCCGATCATCCACTAACTCAGTCTTCCTATAACAACTAACATACAACACGATCCCGGATTTGAAAAGGTGTTATCTACACCCACCTCTTATTCGAGTTCCAATATACAACCCCCCCTTTTTGTGACAACCCCATCACACGAACGCGGATATATCATAGGGTCATTATAAGATGCCTTTGGGTTTCGCCATTAAAACCAGATTGTGTCCAAGTAACTTTATCTTTGCCCTTATTCTTTTCTATCAGTTTGTCACCACCATTATCCCTTCCATATTGTTCGTTCAACTTTGTTTTCGCTCCGTAACGCTCACTATCCTTATGTCTGTTACTCACCCTCACCCACTCACTGTTTCTCTCTACATTTTTTATTCCTCTACATTTTATATTACCCTCACCCTATGAGCTAGCTTTTGGGGTTGAGTTAGGTTCAAGTCCACATTCTAAGATGGTATTAGAGCATATTCAAGATCCATTAAAGGGCCACCCAGCATACTATCAACTCACCAAGTCCTAAAGTGTTAGGCATGAAAGCATGTATTGGGAAAAACTCAAATCCCACATTGGCTAGAGACAAGGTCAAGATAGAATATATAAGTAGGGAACAATCATCACCCTATGAACTAGCTTTTGGGGTTGAGACCCAACCCACATTCTAAGAGTTAGGTGGGGTGAAGATGATATGCAAGACTACAGATAAGTAATTCTATGTAAAAAAATAAAAAAATTTGACACTCTCAACTTACATATTTTCTTGAACATTATTCGGATGTGCTGTGTTTGGAATTATAAAAAATTGAAAATGTTTTGAAAATTCATTCTCATGTTTGGAACGTATTATGTAAATTGGATTATTCTTATATTTGGAACTCATCAATACCATTGAATTGATTTTATGTAATTTTATTATTTAAACTTTTTACCCTTATAACATAATATCTTTCATTGTCATTGTTAAGCTAGGCTATAAGGTATGAGAGGTATAATTAAGGTTAGCAAGGATAAAATAGTATATTTATTTAAAATCTAATCAAATCACATCATATTTGATTGTCTTTTTAAATCTAAATCATTAAATTTCATGGGATTTAAAAAAACATTTTCTATTTTTAAAAATACCAAATACAAATTTGATTTACATTCAAAACACACTAAAAAAACATTATTTCATTTTTTTTACTCTACATCTTAACTGATTTACATGTAAGTAGGATTTAGGAAATCCCATAGTTATTCTTTTTGGAAGACCAACAACATCACAATTATTAGCACTATACAAACACAAACAAAATCACATTATAATACAAGACCAAGTATTGATCTGTGAGCATTATTTTATATTCCCACATCTACCTAATAATGTCATCTATTCTACTATTAATTATAGTTCATTAAACAATTTTATGATGAAAAAGAATTTCAAAGTGAATCTTAATACAGTTTTCCAAATAACATTTTTCTACTTGAAGAGCGTTGAATATATACATAAATCTAATATTACAAAGCACGATATTAAATATTTTCCATCAATTAAAAACACTATTAGAAAACTCGTCTAACAAATCTACACAAGTGAAAGTTTATATCCACAAATCCAACATTACAATACAACCAAAAGCTCCTGCCTTCAATGGTATATGAGTTATTATGATATTGACCATTTTATGTGCAATTGTCAAATTTTAATAGAATGAAATATAGTAGAAGAAAAAGGAAAGAAATAAAATCAAGCTAAAACACCCAGTACCTGGTTAGAAATAATCCAGTTCACAAAAGGCAAACGCAACTCATGGCAAAGTTCAAGCATGTCTCCTCCATGGGTCAGAAGTTTAATTGCATTTCTACTCAACAAAAATAAAAAACTAGAAATCTTATATCTAGGCTGTCATGTCCATAAAGAATTATTTCATAAGGTAGGAAAGCATTTTAAAAAAGATATTGACGTATTAAACTGTGGACAATCATCCAATAATCGCATTGTAGGTATTTCTAGGTACTTTGCACAATGCTGTCGGAAAATTTCCATGTTTGCATCCACAACATAATCTCAAACCTCAGTTTCGAATTCTGTGTATTGAATGGATGAACTGTTCTCTCCAACTGATCCCAATCTACCAACCTGACCAATGTGTTTTGTGCTTAACATCTCTTCGTCATAGATAGCATTTAAAACTTTATCATATAAGCTTGTATCCTCTGATTTCTGCATTGTTCGTAGGATATTTGAACATAGAGAACTAACACTTGTTCAGGATAATGCAAGAATATTAAAAAAATTTAAAATAAAAATCCAAAGCAGCATGTAATTCTTAGATGTCAGCAATCTGTACCTATAATCTGTTAGGAATCTTCTCTACTTTACTAACTGCAACTAGAGATAGAACAAATGCACACACAAGAACCAATACAAAATAGTACCCGCAAAAATCAAGGGACCCCAGTTTATTGATAGTTCTTTCACTCTTTACATAAGGAAGAACACTCTCTTTCCTTTTGTTGCGCGATTTATGCGAATATGTTTACGGCAAGTGCACCGATCGTTTAACAAGTAATAAAGTGTAAGTAAAGTATCGTCTCCACAGGGATTGGGTAATTTTTAGCAATAATTATAAAGATTATAATTGAACAAGAAAAAATAAAAAGTACGCAACAGTAGTTGGATGATTGTGTTGAAGAAAGAAAATTGAACAAAACAGTAAATTTAAAATCGAAAGATTACCAATGAGAAACAATTGTGGTCAGGCACAATCCCGTATAAGTATTACCCCCCTTCAATTGACTGATTATTTTATCTTGAAGTTTACATAAGATCAATCTCTCCTATATTCGTAAATCCTAGAACTACTAGAGTCATAACCAGCGATTCAACCCTTTAATTCGATCGAGAACCCTAACCTTCTAGCGATTCTGTCAAACTAAGAATTCAAAGAACAAATCTTATGGGTTCGTGTTCTGTTTACTCGGAGAATAAGTCCTTTCTATTTTAGTTAATTCCTAATGTCTTAGTTAATTAACCCTTTAAACTGAGTTTGTAACCTAATGTCTTAGCGAAACTAATCAGTTCAAGCAATTAAAGAACATATTATAACCTCCGCACTCATGCATCCCTATGTCTAGGTGAAGAGCAAGTGTTAATCTTAACAGATCCGATGTTATAATTCCAACGTGTCCATTGCGAAGTATAACTCTAAATACTCATTCAGAGTGATCAATTCTAAACAAGATTATAATTAAGCACCGAAAAGAATTAAAATAAACAAAACATATGCATTTAATACCAGTCAATTTTACAGAAGGAAACTCATACGTTCATGGCCTTCCCACAATAAGATGATTAGCTAGCCATAGGCTTCAAGAACACCAAAGCAATTGGACGAAACATGATTATGCAGAACTTCGACTCCCAATCTTGATTCCTAGGGTTTGCTCTTACTAAAACTCTATATTCTGTGTGTCCCCCCTTGTGTCCCTTAGCTAGGTCTCTGTGAGTGTGTCTAATAATCCAGAAAACACTCATATTTATCGAGTATTTTAATTACAGTAACCAAGCAAAAACCTTCTGCATAATTTCGAAGCAAATATTCATTAATTAAGGAAAGAAATCATAACCACGCGGCTCGCGCGCGATACCACGCGACTCGCGTGGTCTGACAGAATGTAATGGCGCGACGCGCGTGAATGTTGACGTGCCTCGCGTGGATGGTCAGAGCTGAAATGGCTTAAATCTGGAGTTCTCACGCGGTTCACTTGAAGAATGGCGCGACGCGCGTGACGTTGCAGATCTTGTTTCTTTCTTTATTTGCTTTGAATTCCCTCTTTTTGGCCTGCAAACACTTAAATGGTATTAAAATGCTTTTATAATGCAAAATACTAAATATGACTAATTTTTAGAACTATTTACTAACTATTTAATAAAAATATGACCTAAAACTAATCTATAATTAAGATGTGTTTGCAACACATCACCTTTCAACACTGAGACACACTTCTCAGGTTCTCTCAATACAATCCAAAATTCCTCTCTTTCCTTCTCATGAAGATGCTATTTATACAAAACTACTAACTAACCTGCCAGCTATTGACAGTTGGCAGAGTCTAACTAACTCCCAACCACCCAATTGTCACTCATTCTCATGTTATTGTTCCTACTGTACACTAGCCATGGCTTAGCTATGGTTGATGATTCCCCCTGCCTAACATAATCACATTTCAGCATTAACATTTCAATTTGTATTTTTAAGTGTATTTATCAAGATCATCAGATTGTTCCTATATTTGTACTCCTAGGCACTCAAAAATGTTTCATATTATTCATAGAAGAAATAAGCTATAACCTAATGTAGTATGATATATAGCTAACCCCACCTAATTGAAAACATAATGAATATACTGCAAATAAACCAAGAGGGGGGTGAATTGGTTTAAAACTAATATTTAAAATTTTCTAAAACAAATTGAGGAATTTAAATCCTGGATCTTATCACTAGTTCACCTTTTGAAAATACAGAACTCTTTCTTTAATCAAGATCAATCCTTGATTTGCATACAATGACAGAAATAGTTTCTTTGGTGATAATATTTTGATTTCACAAAGACAAGCAATGAAATATACAGAACTTAAAACAAGAGACAAAGCAATTTATACTGGTTCACCTCTCAACCTTGGAGGCTATATCCAGTTATTTCAAGAGATACAACAGAAAAATTCTAAAGAAAGATTCAAGAGATACAACCTGTGATCCTTCAAATGAATGAATGAAGTTACCAATCAGTCAGGTTGAGTGCAATTCAAAGCTCAGAAGCAAAACTCTTGAAATCTCTTTTTTTCTTTAAAACCTTATCTCAAAGACTAAACTCTCTTGATCTCAGGAGAGGTTTTCACTCTTAGAACAAATTAGTATTTTGACTCTGGAAAAAACTTTCTATTATTTTAGTGATTCACACAAATGCTCAAGTTCTCTCAAAACAATTCGCTCCAAGTCTATTTATAAAGACAAGTTTATACAAAGCTATTAAAAAACTGATTTAACTAACAATAATCTATTAAAATGACAAGGTAATCGATTATTTAATCATATGTAATCGGTTAAAATATAACATAATCGATTAATATGTTCTTGAGCTTCCTGGAAATATTTTCATGACCAAAATAATCGATTAAATTGAAACGTAATCGATTAAAGCAATTTTAATGAATGTGAAGCATGAAGAAATAATCTATTACAAAAGACTGGTAATCGATTAAACCAGTAAAGCTCAAAACACGAAAATGGCCTATGTAATCGATTACTTAAAATGGTAATCGATTATACCAGTAATGCATCATGACTAATGAATTAAAATAATCGATTACATAACAAGATAATCGATTATTCCAGTGAAGCATGATTTTCATAAAACATAATGTAATCGATTACAAGAAGCTGCTGTTCTTCAAGGCTTTTTCAGAAATAATATGAATGTCTTTAATCGATTAAACTGCTTGTGTAATTGATTAAAGTAGTAAATTTTCCTTTTTAAAGACTTAGCCATGAGAACTTAACTTCTTATGAAATCATTGGATTGCTTTGAGATTTTAACCAAAAACCATGTATGCATGATAATGAGAATGCAAATGCAAATGAAAGATCACAAGGCCATGCACTTGAACCACTTAGACAAATTACAAATGCCTTCAAATGATTGGGCATGTAAAAAGCTAAAACATCAAGCCTTCATCCTTGCTTCAATCTTCTTGCAGGTTCCCTTAAAATCAACAATCTCCCCCTTTTTGGCTTTGAGCATGCCAAACCAATTGTCCATTTGTCTAATCTTTTAATTGCTTTAGAGAGATGAATGATTCCTGAAATCTAAGTCAGCTTTTTGCAAGAACAAGCATAAGCATCCCTGACTTGGGTAGATTTTTCAAAATTAAAAGCATAGATGCAATATATGTAACATACAATTATTTCAATAATTTCTCCCCCTAAAACTATTGCAATTATTTCAATAATTTCTCCCTCTTAGTTTATTACAATTATTTCTCCCCCTATTTGGCTTATCAAAGACAAAAAAAATGATTATAGTATGAACAAGGAGAAAAAAAAGAGAGAAAAAAAATACTTGTATTAATAGAAATGCAAGCAGTACATTAATCAAAATGAAACTTAAGACAATAAAAATAGTAAACAAACCATAACAAACTTAACAATGATTGATAGAAGACATCAAGAGCATATGAAGCAACAACTAGAGAGAAAACACAAGCAACTTAAGCTAATTTATCAAAGTCATCAAGTACAAGCCTAGCCTCTATGTTTTTCAATCTAGATTTCATCTCTTCCAAAGATGAATTTGTCTCAGCTCTGTGCTCATGATGAAGAGACAATAAAGCATCCATCTTTTTGAATCATGAGAGATTCAAAAGGACTGTAGGACGGTTGAGTAGAGCCTTCATCCTCTTCTTCTTTTTCTGCATCAGCTTCCTCTTCAGCACCAGCAAGAGGAATTTGTTGCCCAGCTATTTGCCATCCATAAGGGGTCTTAACCATTCCAAGCTTGGTAAGATGTTTCTCGTTAATAAGGTTATTGCTGGAATTTGTGTTGTCAACAACCTCATTAGTGACATATATCTTGAAATAATCAATAAATCTGGAAACCAGCACAGCATATGGAAATGGATAATTCATTAATCTCTTGGCTTTAAGCATAATCTCCTCAATGATGAGGATCCAGTTCATCTAAATATCATTCTTCATACCATACACAATTTGAATATCATCATCTGTGGCTTGTGCATGATTTGTGGACCTAGGAGGCAAGATGTAGGTGATGATATAGTGAAGGAGTCTATCTTCATGGGTCATGGGGCCAATACTTAGCCTAAGCTTTAGTCTCATTTAAGGATCAAGAAGCATCCCCTATAGGTCTCCACCCTGTTGTAGCCTTCAGCCTCCTCTTCAAATTTCCTTTCACCATTAAACGAAATACCAGCAACTACTTCCCAGACTTCAGGAGTGATTTCCATGGCTACTCCATTTACTTGAGACAAGATAGTTCCATCCATGGAAAATTTAGAACAGGTGTAAAACAACTTCACTAACTCAGGGTAGAAAGTACCCTTCATCTCAACAAACTTCTTCAAACCCTGGTTTTCAAGCATAGCAGGGAAATAAAAACATTCTCTAGTGAACCAGACAAGGTCAAGATATTTAGGTGGACATATCAGTTTAGTGGCATTAAACTGCAAGTAGGTCATTTTCTCACTCTCACTAGGAAACCAATGATCTAACCTATTCGCTACAGTGTTAAAGGTTTCAACACTCTTTCTCTTAGAGGTTTTGGTTCTTTTAGGAGCAGACATAATGAATATGAGAGGAAAGACTTTCTGGCCAGAGTTTCTAGACTCAGAAAAAGAAAAACACAGCAAAACTTAAGGTTGCAGATGAGAATGGTGCGAGTATTTCCTTCAACATAGGCTGTATTTATAGATGATTTTGGGCTCCAAAATTGAAATGAATATCAGTTATTTCGTATTAACTCACTAATTTTAAAGCACAGAAAATTCAAAATTTGAATTTGGTGGTAGTTACAATTTCCAAGAAAATCTTGCAGATTTTGCAGTAACTCCATGAATAATTGATTATATGCTTATGTAATCGATTAATTCATAGGCAAAAGTGAGTCTGCACGGATTGTAATCGATTAATTCAAAGGCGTAATCGATTAATCCAGTGAGTGATGTAATTTCAAAAAGATGAAGTGTAATCAATTACAAAACTTGGTAATCGATTATTGTGGAACCCAGCCAGTTGTATACGAACTCGAGGACCCCGGTCGTTTAATACGAATCCGAGAAACCGGTAGGCTTTTAGAACCCGGCAGGTCTTTGGAGCCCGGCCTCCCTTCCACTTCCACCACCAATACCAGCAAATCAGGAACCCGGATGGGTTTTGGAACCCGGCAAGTTCATAAGAAACCTGAAACCCGGATGGTTTTGGAACCTAGCCCGGATTGACTGCAATGTTATTAAATTTGGGAACCCGGCAAGTCGTATATGAATTCGGCATAACCAGGCACCGGGTTGTATCTTAAAAAAAATGAAATGAGATGTTTAACAAGATTTTTCACCTTGTGTAATCAATTAATTCAATGGCTTAATCGATTATTCCAGTGGAATGAAATTTTTGTAAAATATTTTTTAGCTTGTGTAATCGATTAATTTGATGACTTAATCGATTATTCCAGTGAAATGCTTTTCTATAATCATTTTATATGAAGAATAATCGATTATCCTACTTGTGTAATCGATTACATAAGCACAAATTTCATTCTTAACAGGTTTTCAATTTCATTTAATCTATTAATACATGCCTTAATCGATTATTCCAGTAAGAATATCAGTATGAATAGTATTTATGCAGCACAATTTCGAATTTTGAAGCACATGTGATGATTAGTCAAGTAAAATGTTATTTCAAATAGATAAGCACATAACAAGCATGCTAGCAAATGTTAGATTCATCAAGGATACCTAGCATGTTTCTAAGAATATAGAATCTATCTCTATCCAAAGGTTTAGTGAAAATATCAACTAATTGATAGTTAGTTTCAACAAAGTCAATTTTGATGTTACCCTTTTGGATATGGTCTCTGATAAAATGATGTCTGATCTCAATATGTTTGGTCCTTGAGTACATAATAGGATTTTTGGATATATTGATGGCACTTGTGTTATCACACAGCAATGGTATCTCCTGTATCTCAACACCAAAGTCTTGAAGTTGTTGCTTCAACCAAAGACTTTGTGCACAACAGCTTCCAGCAGAAATATATTCAGCTTTAGCAGTGGATAAGGCAACACATGATTGCTTCTTGCAGTGCCAAGAAATCAAAGAGCTTCCTAACAAGTGGCATGTTCCACTGGTACTCTTTTTATCCAATTTGCACCCTGCAAAGTCAAAATCAGAATATCCAACCAAGATGATAAATGTACCTTTTGGATACCAAAGTCCTACCCTTGGTGTGGACTTGAGATATTTGAGGATCCTTTTTACTGCAGTTAAATGAGACTCCTTTGGATTTGCTTGGTATCTAGCACACAAGCAAACACTTAACATAATATCAGGTCTACCAGCAGTTAAGTATAATAAAGATCCAATCGTTCCCCTGTATTTGGACTCATCAACACTTTTTCCTTGGTCATCTGAATCAAGATAGGTAGATGTTGCCATTGGTGTTGCAACATCCTTGCAATTTTCCATTTCAAACTTCTTGATCATTTCCATACAGTACTTGGCTTGACTAAGGAAGGTTCCATTCTTCAATTGCTTGACTTGTAGTCCTAGAAAGAATGTAAGTTCCCCCATCATTGACATCTAAACTTCATTCTGCATTGCTACTAAAAATTCTCTGCACATAGTTTGATTAGTTGAACCAAATATAATGTCATCTACATAGATTTGAACCAACAAGATATCATTTCCTCTTTTCTTGATGAACAAAGTTTTGTCAACTTCACCTCTTGTGAAAGATTGTTCAAGCATAAATTTGTTCAACCTTTCATACCATGATCTTGGTGCTTGTTTCAAACCATATAAAGTTTTTCTTAATTTGAAAACATGGTTAGGATGTTTAAAATCAATAAATCCAGGGAGCTGGTCTACAAATATTTCTTCTTTAATATAACCATTTAGAAATACACTTTTGACATCCATTTGAAACAATTTGAAGTTCATCAAACATGCATATGCAAGTAACAACCTAATGGCTTCTAATCTAGCTATTGGAGCATAAGTTTCATCATAGTCTATGCCTTCCTCTTGGTTGTATCCTTTAGCAACTAATCTGGCCTTGTTTCTTACTATGATGCCACTTTCATCTAGCTTGTTTTGAAAAACCCATTTTGTGCCAATAGGTTTATGAGTTGATGGTCTAGGGACTAACTTCCAAACTTCATTTCTTTTAAATTGGTTTAACTCATCATGCATAGCCATTAACCAATGTTCATCCAGCAAAGCTTGATCAATACTTTTTGGTTCATTTGTGAAACAAAAGCCATGGCACAACAAAGATTTCTTAAAGAGGATCTAGTAGAAACTCCCTTGGATACTTCCCCAATTATGTTGTCAAGGGAAATATCTTTAGTTGTCATTCAATCCTTGTGCTTTTGTAAAGGAGTTGACTGTTCCAGTACTCATTTGGTTCACCTTTTTCTTTCTCATTCAGATCATTAATTTGCAGAAATTCTTCCATTTGTCCTGCATCAACATCACATTCCAAATGCTCCTTGGAGGGGTTAGACTCATCACATATGACATGGACAAATTCCTTAACACACAATGTTCTTTTATTAAAGATCCTATAAGCTTTACTTTGCGAAGAGTAACCAAGAAAAATTGCTTCATCAACTTTGGAATCAAATTTGCCAAGAGAGTCTTTACCATTGTTTAACACAAAACACTTGCAGCTAAAGGTTCTCAAATGAGATATGTTTGGTTTTCTTCCTTTGTATAGTTCATAAAGAGTTTTCTTCAAAATGGGCCTTATGAGAATCCTATTCAAAGTATAACAAACCATACTTACTGCATCTGCCCAAAAGTGCTTAGGCAAGTCTGTTTCATTTAGAAGAGTTCTTGCACCTTCCTCAAGTGGTCTGTTTTTCCTCTCCACAACACCATTTTGTTGGGGTGTTCTTGGAGCTGAAAAATTGTGATCAATTCCGAATTCTTCACAAAACTTTTCAAAGTATTCATTTTGGAATTCTCCACCATGATCACTTCTAATTGAAACAATATTGCAACCTTTTTCATTTTGAATTATCTTGGCCAATTTTCTAAATGCTGTGAATGCACACTTTTGGATCTTATGAATAAAGTCCATGTGTATCTAGAGTAACCCTCTACAATGACAAGTCCATAGAAATTACCTCTCAAGCTCATGGTTCTTGAAGGACCAAATAAATCAATATGAAGCAACTCAAGAGGTCTAGAAGTAGAAACAACATTTTCACTTTGAAAAGAATTCTTTGTTTGTTTCCTTCTTTGACAAGCTTTACATATTTTATCCTTCTCAAACTTAAGCTTAGGCCAGCCTATGACCAAATCTTTTTTCATAAGTTTGTTCATATGATGCATATTTATATGACTTGCTCTTCTATGCCATAACCATGTTTCATTAGTTTTACTTACAAGACAGCTAGTGTTATGAATGAATGCATGGTCAATGGACAAAACATAAATGTTACCCTTTCTCTTACCAACATGGATAACCTCACCACTTTAACTATCACAAATCAAACAGCAATTGTTGTTGAAAGAAACTCTGAACCCTTTGTCACATAGTTGGCTTATGCTTAGTAGATTATGCTTCAAGCCATCAACATACAAAACATTTCTGATCATAGTTTTGAGGCTGTCTCCTATGTTTCCTTCTCCAATTATCTTTCCTTTGTTATTATAGCTGTAAGTGGCAAATCCTCCATCTTTCAGTATGAAATTTGTAAGCATGGATATGTCACCTGTCATGTGCCTAGAGCATTCAATATCAAGATACCATAGTGATGATTTTGCTCTTAGACACACCTGCAAAATTCAAATCAAGTAGCAAAGAAAGGTACTCAATTGAGGTTGGGTCCATAAGGGTTAGCTATTTTCTTTTTCTTTTGCACCCAAACATATTCTCCATTAGGCACATAATATTTCCTAGCATAGCATTTAAAAGATGTATGTCCTTTCTTTATGCAATAGTTACAAGTTACAGTTCTTGATGATCTTTCAAAGTAAGCATTTTGATTAAACTTTGATTTATAAAAGCTCATTTGATGCTTCTGTTTTAGTGGTACAAATTTGGTTTTTCCACTTGATTTTGAACCATGTTTGTATCCCAAACTAGAAGTATCTCAGGATATTTTTGCACACTTAACGTTTCAGCCAAGTTGCATTTTCCTCTATAAAGTCTTTTCAAAAGATCAACCAAATAGCTATTTTCTGAAAGTAGTAACACATACTTTTCTCCTTGACTTCTTTTGAAAGCATCAAACTCATCTTGTAACAATTTTCATTTTTCTACCTTAGAAGAGGAAGAGGGACATATACAACCATTGGCCTTGTAACTTGAAAGAAATTTTTCATTCTCTTCTTTCAACTTACAAAGTTCACTTTGCATCTGTGCAAGTTTGGTGATGTGCCATCTTAGATCTCCTTTCAGCTTATTATTTGCCTTTGCTAGCCTTTGAGCCTCATCATGCATTTCATGAAAAGCATCAACAATGTTATCATATTCTGAATTTACCTCGGATTCAGCACTAGAGAATCCTTCATCATCACTCAAGGTTGAAGTGAAGCATACATTTGCTTCTTCTTCATTCTCACTGCTTGATCCAGAACTTGTTGATTCATTATCTTCCCATGCAATGTAGGCTTTCTTTGGCTTTCCTTCCTTCTTTATCTTCCTCTCACCTTGTTGCTTCTTTAAGAATATTGGACATTCAGATTTGATGTGTCCAGACTTTCCATATTCAAAACAAGTAAAGTTGGTAGAGGTGTTGTTGTTGCTATTATTGTCATTTCTCTTGTGGAACTCTGTGAATTTTTTGTTTTTGTTCAACCTCATGAATTTGCTAAACTTTTTAACAATTAGATTCATGTTGTCATCTTCATCTTCTTCATTTGAGTCTTCTTCTATATCAACCTTAGATGATGTAGATTTCAAAGCTATGCTTTTGTGCTTCTTTTCTGCATTTTCTGCATTAGTTAGTTGTGACATTTCAAGTTCATACTCAAGAAGCTTACCAAATAGTGCAGCCATGGACATCTTAGACAAATCTTTGGATTCTTTTATTGCTGTAATTTTTGGTTTCCATGGTCTTGTGAGACACTTTAAAATTTTGATGTTCAATTCTTCAGCATCAAAAGTCTTTCCAAGACCAAGAAGATGGTTGACAATGTGAGTAAATCTTGTTTGCAGCTGTGATATGTTTTCAGTATTGCTCATCTTGAACATCTCATATTCGTGAATCAAGACATGCTTCCTTGATCTCGTTACTTCATCTGTTCCTTCATCAGTTACCTCCAACATTTCCCACATTTCTTTTGCACTTCTGCATCTCACAGTTCTAAAAAATTCATCAGAAGACAAAGCAGATGTTGCGAAATTGGCAAGTGTACCGTTCGTTTCAAGTAATAAAGTGAGTAAGTCAAGTATCATCTCCACAGGGATTAAATGCAATTTTAGGGTAACTTAATGTCTTAGAAATTGGAAAACAAATAATAAGTAAAAGAGTTTGTTGAGTTGTGTTTAAGTAATGTAAATGAAATGACAGAATTTTAACAAAGATGTAAACTAAGATTAAATTGATTGTATTGCAGTATTGAGAGATAATTGTGGTTTAAGCGCATTCCCCTATGATTCCTACCTTCTATATTTCAATTGATCATTAACTTAAATTATTTCTAATTGCTCAGTTGATGTATTCTCATATGATTAGCTAAATCCTAATCCCTTAGTAATTTAACCCTTTGGTAAAATTAAAAACCCTAATCCCTTAGTGATTCCTTCTTAAACCAAGCATTTAGCAAAAACATCCTGGATTCACTGCAACTACACATTCCTATCCCTAGGTAATGTATAAATTGTTGTTTTACTCATTTCAGAAACTAGAATCCCAATATCCCTATTGTGAATCCTAATCCTAAACCTCTTAATAGAATGGCCAGTCCAAATTAAGAATAATGCAGTGAAGAACAGAATAAAACAAAGCAATTATGATAATTCTTATTAAAACCAATCAAGACATAGAGGAGTTCACATAGGTTCTTGGCTCAACCACAATACAAGAATTTAGCCAAGCATACTCAGAACTGGTATTACTTTCATAACTAACATGTTCCTAGAGAGAAATTACCAGAGGAAAAGAAAAGATTACACAGAGTTGTTATTCTGCAATTCCTCAATGCTTCCAATCTTCTCCCAAGGTTCTTCAATGGCTTCTTCCTCAGAAAATTTGTCCAATGCCCAGTGAAAGCTGCTTCTTTGCGACCCAGAGGTCTCCTTTTATCTCCCATTTGTTCTAAGTTTAATTCAGGTAACAAGGGACTGTTTTCCAAACTAAATTAGTACCAAATCTTTCAAATTAGGAAATATCAAGCTTGTGGCACGACTAGCGCGGTGTCCCACGCTGATCGTGTGGGATGTTCAAGTTGATTAGGTTGTTCTGGGACTCTAGCGCTGATAGCGTGGTGTCCCACGCTGTTCACGTGGGGTATTTGAATTGATTGCCTGAGTTTGATATCCTGGCGCTACTCACGTGGAAGGTGACACTGATGACGCGGCTTGTTCGAGTTGCAGAGTTAACTTCTTGTAGTCCCACGCTACTCGCGTGGATGGCCATGCTGATAGCGTGACTTGTTCGAGCTGAAGGGTTAACCTTTGGCTGTCCCACGCTGCTCACGTGGATGGCCACGCTAAAAGCGTGGTTAATTCAAGTTGGCAGTTTGGTTTTTAGCATCTGGCGCGACTGGCGTGGTGGTTGGCGCTACTAGCGCGGGCTCTTCGAACTGAATATTTGACCTTTGCCATCTGACGTTGATCGAGCGGGAGTCCACGCGATTAGCGTGGCTTGTTTGAGAGCACTAGCTTGCTCTTTTTTGCTTCTTTTCCTCTCTTGTTGGTTCCTAAATGACAAAATAACTAAGAAATTAAATTAAATTGCAATTACATAATAATTTACCAAATCCTAATCTAATTTACTCAATCTTAACAACTTATTAATCAATTAATCCTAAAAACTACTATATGCTGGAAGCATATCAAATAATTCCCTGATTTATATATTGCTATCCTCAGCAATAAACAGAGTTTCTATTTGGAAAGCAAGGTTCAACGATCAAGCATAACATCGCATTTGACAATTTTAGAATCACAATGCTGAGTATAATCAACTCTCACATCAAAATTTCAATAACACCTTCAATTCCATCAACTGTAAGAGTTTCACTTGAGTGTTCCTTACCAAGATGTGTGTATTTCACTCAACACTCAAGTGTATAAGGGTTATTATACTCACTCAATCCATCACAGTAATAGCACTACCATAGGCTTGATCATATTCTCGAGTTCCTGAAAATAAGAAACATGAATGCATGCACAACTAATCAAAAGGTCTTTATAAGGTTGTAATTTGGCCTGGTTTAAGGGTGGGAAAATTTTGGACAGTGGCTAAAATTGAGATTGGATTTTGTTAGAATTAATCAAGTCCACTTAGCCATTCTATCACTCTTATTCTCATATCACCTTTTACACATCTGATCTATCTTTTGTCTTTATTTCTTCTATTCTCTCTTTTCTTTTATTCTTTTGTCTCACAACACTGTAGAAGAGAATAGAATATATTTAGATCCACCAGCTGGTATTTCAGACTTGTTATTTCCCAGGTGGATTCTTCACTAGGTTTGGTTTTTGCCAGATCTGTTCTGTTGGCATTACACTATCAAACCAACTTGTTTTCTTGGTAATTTTGTCTTTCCTCTTGCCCTTTCCTTTTCTTTTCTTGTTTCCAATATTCAATGGTCTTAGTTTTAATTCTTTCTTCCTCCAATCTCAAGTAGGGTAGTCAAGGTATATGTTTCAAATATCGGGCATATGAATAAAAAGGTTTAGGCTCAAAAGGGGTGATAATGGAATTTTGAAGGTGAGTCAATTTGGCCATGGCTTAACAGAATAAACTGCCTTAATCATATCAGAAAATACATGCATCCAGAGAAACAAATCAAGTTCTAGAGTACTTACCAAAGTGAGGTCTCTCTGGAAAAAAAATAGTACTGTATGGCTCAATCCTCACATGTGATAGACTCAAGTTAGCTCCTTTTGACTTCATATCAAGCATCATATCGACTTCAACATAAACATCAATATACCAACAATCATAATTCAATCATGCTTCATGCAATCCATGCCATATTTCATCTCACTCAAAGCTTCCTAACATAATTTTCTAATTCATCATTAACTTCACAATTTTGCTTCTGAGATATATAAAATAAGCTTCTAACATGTTATTCAAAAATTTAAACCTTATAAATTTTAGAAAAACACATGAATTTTCTATTAGACATCTTTTGTCTCTTGAATGTGATTCGTCAAATAAATAATGCGTATGCACCCATTCCCAGATTTAGAAAATTGTTGTCCCCAGCAACAACTAACAAGGATCGTGTGCTCACTCACGTAATCATTATTTGAAGAATCGCAACCAAAACGAAACATTGATTCATACAGAAGACATTCACATCAAATTATTCATGCATCAATTATCACAAATGTATCAAGTATATAAATGTGTATTGTAGTAATGTAAATGGTATGGAAAATGAAAAAAAAAGAAATAGAAAATCAAAACAGTAAAATCAAAAATAATCCGGTGAATCACTCCTCGCCCTCTATCGTCTCGTCCTCAGCAGTCTGAGATGGACCAGGGTGGTCCGCTGCTGGCTCTGCAGGGCTGGAAGGTCCTGGGGGAGTCTGAGCTGCGGGTGGTGGTGATCTGGGATCCACGGGTGGCTGGGAAGAAGAAAGAGCAACTGGAGCAAAGTGGTACTAATATGAGGAGAAATCGATGCTCCACTCCCTGCATAAGAAATCTGTTGCTGGGGGTCATCCTCTGGAATAGATATCTGTTGTGCAGACTGCTGAGATGGAGGAGACTGAGGTGGATCATGCTGTGCAGGTGCATCTGGGCCCGGGGATAGAGGAGGCTGAGGTAATGGTGCTCCACGAGGACTGCGAGCTGCTAATTCCTCGGGAGAGAGCTTCGAAGCTCGAATCAGCTGCTCCTTTGATGCGCTCTCCATCGCATCTGTGTATGTCTTCGAAGTCATGATGGAGCTGGTTCTAATGTCCATGGGCTCGTCGTCTGGGATCTGAACTCCAGCAAGACGGCAGAGATGAAGAATGAGAGAGGGGTGAGGGAGCTAGGACTTACTGCTGGCATCCTGAATCATGTGGAGAATCCTTTTAGAAAGGATATAGGAGACGTTGAGATTCTCCTCCCCACGTAACACATATAACAGTGTCGCCCTCTCCAGATTCACATCAGTCATATTTGTAGAAGGGATGACTGTGTGGTTAATGAATTGGTGCCAGAAAGTTGCGTCTCCGACTAAGTCATGTTTCCTCAGCTACTCTGGCACATAATCGAGGTTTGGCTTGGTCTTCCAAGCTATGTATCGCCCAGTGATCCCAAGTCAGATCTGATCAGCTAGTTGGGGCATCTCATCTCGGTAAAGCTTGGTGATGACGTCAGGCTGCATGCTGAGGAAAATGTGGCCAAACTCGCAACGGGGGAAAGGGGAGTAGGCGGTGTCCAGGAACGCCTCTATGGTTTCGTCGTCGAATGGGACCTGGACGCCCCTCACCCAACTAATTTTCCTCTTAGCCACTGTCGCTGGGTCAACATTAACCAGAAACTCCTTCAGGATCAAACTGGAGCTTGGGTCGGGAAAGCTGACTAGTCTCTCCCATCTCCGTCGGACAATCACCTCTCTGATCGGAGAGTCTTCTGGAAGCGATTCCCACAATATCTTCTTCTCAGGAATGACCTTCTTGGGTAAATACCAAGAATCAAACCGCTCCTGGCACTCTCGCGTGCAGAATCTAACTTCATCGAACGGAGTAACCTGGGCCCTTTTACTACTAGAGGCCTCAGGTGCTTTCCTCTTCCTCTTAGCTATCTATTTGCCCTGAAATTTATCATTGATCAAAGTCAATTCATACTTTCTAAACTGAATGCAATTCCCAGATTTAATGTCAAAACATATCTATCTCCTATCCCTGCATTGCACTCAGACCAAAACAATCACTAATGCATAAGAACTTTTCACATTTTAGACAAGAATTCAATTCACAAGTATGAACAGTTCAAATATTCAAGACTTAATCCACACAATTAGTGCATCTCAAATTGATAGAGGAAAGCACTGCCTAACATCAACAAGCATCATACAATTATATCTCAACTAATACAGCAATTTAAAGCATTGACCACACCATAGATGATCAATCTGATTTCCCTCAAGCTGCAAGTGCAATCTCAGATAAATTATGATATAATCATTAGCAGACCCAATCTCAATCAACATTGTACTTTAAAGCACCATCCCTAAGTGGAATTGAGAATATGACTAATTTAGAACTCATATCTTGGCAATTCAAATCCACATTCACAATACATAATTTCCAGATCAACTAAATTTCCAGATTTAACTTAGACACCTCATGTTATACAAACGTAATCAGTTCACAAATGATTCCCAGATTTAGCTGAGAACATGTCATTCCAAGAATTTCACAAAAGGATAACAATTTCTAAATCCCAATCAAGTTTGATAACTCACTTTCATTTTGTTGCCTTACTATATTAAAAGCTCATACTAACAATTACCCTGATTAAGAACAGTCAAAAACCACCTCAATGCTAATACGATTATCCATGGTCAATATCAGAATCAACACACATAACGAATAAGGCAATCAATTCATCAAAATAGACTATATACTTTGTCACTAGAAGCCAATTACACTAGTCAATTGATTTCACCATATCAATAATGATACTTGGGAAAAACAGTGATAATTCAGTTGAATAACCACAATTAAAGGCAATAATCATAATATGGTAACCCAAATCAGCATATACATAATGGTTCTTTCAATCAACTCCCATTGTGCACTTCCTCAACCAATCAGTGTCAACCAACAACAAAACAGATATATAAATAAGTTCTACCAATTTCAAGCATTGATTCCAAGCATCTCTGTTGACTAAGTCTAACTTCAAAAATGTACCTCATGGAAATAGTCAATAAGCATATAATATCTAGATCAATTTTATTTCCCATGTTTAAGTTCTGCCCAAGATAATATGTAGTCATGTGGAGTGTTAATACCAATAAGGGTTACAGCACAATCTCCAAGGTCATGGACTAAACATAATGCTAATTTAATTCCATATCCAACCTAAATGAACACTCTGACAAACCAAAAACAGGACTTAATCAGAACATTCCCCTGTCCAATCCTAGTCATACTACACTGCCTTCAATCTCAAGCAAAATGATTCAAGCAACAAACATAGAAAACAAATATTCAACCACAGATAATATATCAAGTGCATCATAATGGGTATCCTGTGAGTGAATCATGCTTCATAAGGAACACTACCCAGACCCATAAACAAATTAATCAGCCAAAATTAAAAAGCTCAGCACAGAGATGGCGCGACTCGCGCCAATAACCGCGCGAATCGCATGGAATTGCGATTCCACCATTGGAGTTCTACAACTCCTATTCCTAACCTCAAACCCTTAGGCCCTTTTATGAAATGTACATGCTTCTGGATAGGAACTTACCTTGTATCTTGCCATTTGAAATCGAATAGAATGAAGAAAATTGGATTCCACAGAGAACTTCAAGCCTTGCAACAATGGTTGAACGAAGATGATGGGTCTTAGGGTTTTATCACCTATAATGGATTTGTAGGGCTTGATGATGGCTAAATTTCGAATGGGATTGAAGGAAATGGAGAGGAATCAGGAGAATTTGGGAGAAATTTGGGGGGGGGGGGGGGGGGGGGG
>CM023952.1:13717553-13733182 GCA_013407115.1 Glycine latifolia | reverse complement strand
CACCTGCGGTGCTAACCGCGTGGATGAATAAAACAGGGATAATTGGTTCAAACTTGTGGCGCGACTCGCCATGTGCCACGCAATCAGCGTGAAATGATGCAGAAGGGTCCTCTGGTTTTGAACAAATAGTGCGATTCGCGCCATGTCTCACCCGATCAGCCTGACAACTTGAATCAAGACCCTTAGGTTCGAATGGATAGCCCGAGTAGCACTGGGAATCACGCGATTAGAGTGAGAAGACTCAAAAAAATAACTCTAGGTTTCTTTCGCGCTACTAGCGCGGTCAATCACGCGATTAGCGTGAGATACTAAATTGAAACCCCTAAGTTCGAATAGATGACGCGAGTAGCGCCGCAGTTCATGCTATTAGCGTGATATCCTTAATTATGTTACCTGAGTTCGAATAAGTGGCGCGAGTAGCGTGGGATTCCACGCGATCAGCACCATAGCTGGAGCTGTGACCTTTTGAATTCGCCCACCTAGCGCGACTAGTGCCAGAGTTCACGCTATTAGCGTGAATTGTGGAATTGAGACTGGGTTGATTCAAATTGGTGGCGCTATTAGCGCCATATACCACGCGATCAGCGTGAGTTATTCGAATGCTCTATAATGCTTTTTCATCAATTCAATTCCTGAGTTAAAATAATTATGTACAGGATAGCCTATAATATAAAAATTAAAATACGAATTAACACTAAAATAACTCTGTAACTAGCTAACTAGAAAGAAATAACAACAATCAAAACAATTAAAAACAAGTATTTAAGATGAAGCATAAAATCACTACTGAAACAAAAACCTATAGAATTTAAAGTTAACAAGATAAAATGCTTGGATTGCCTTCCAAGTAGCGTTTGTTTAACGTCATGAGCTTGACGTACCAACTGTCAATCATCCAATGAATTTAGTGGAATGGAAACTGCATTCCTATCCACTTCTCCCCCAAAATAAGGCTTCAATCTACATCCATTCACTTTGAATGACCTTTTATTGTCTAGAGGAGAAATTTCTACTGTTCCATAGGGGTAAACCTTGCACACTAAGAATGGACCAGACCAACGAGATTTCAACTTACCTGGAAACAGTCTTAGGCGAGAATTATAGAGCAAAACCTGTTGTCCTGGTTCAAATTCTTTGGGGCGAATCTTGTTGTCATGCCATTTCTTTGTCTTCTCCTTATATATCCTAGCATTCTCATATGCGGCTAACCTAAACTCATCAAGCTCATTTAATTGCAGTAATCTTTTTTCATTAGCTTTAGACAGTTCAAAGTTCAAAAACTTAGTAGCCCACATTGCCTTATGTTCTAGCTCAATAGGGAGATGACAAGACTTACTGTATACAAGCTGGAATGGAGACATACCTATAGGTGTTTTGAATGCAGTACGATATGCCCACAATGCATCATCAAGCTTCTTGGACCAATCCTTCCTGGAATTTCCAATAGTCTTTTCTAAAATTCTTTTAAGTTCACGGTTAGAAATTTCTACCTGTCCTCTTGTTTGGGGATGATATGGTGTGGCAACTCTGTGCTTGACTCCATACTTGGCAAGTAAGCTCACAAAGTGTTTATTGCAAAAATGCGTTCCCCCATCACTGATTATGGCTCTCGGTACTCCAAAGCGTGTGAAGATATTCTTTCGCAGGAATGAAACCACTACTTTTGCATCATTGGTAGGTAAAGCCATAGCCTCAACCCATTTAGACACATAGTGTTACACCTCCTTTTATTCTACTCATTTATTTGTTTATTTTTACACGTAAAATTTTTTTTCTCCTTTTTCATTCCTTTTTAATTTTCGAAAATACTGTGATGGCCCATAATTTAATTAAAGTTCATTTAAATTTTGAAAAGCAAGTGACAAAACGTAGTGAGCTTTATTTAACATCGGTAAATATTACGTATACATACGCGTCTAATAATTATAATACAGTCCAAGTACATATTCAGGCATATAATACAGACCGTCCAAACTTCTCAAAATACACATCAAAACAAACAAAGCATCATAAATCTTCTAGAACAGCTTCTCAGCACATCCAGATCCTACTGCTCTTCTGCTCGCTCAAAATAAAATTTTGAGGTCATTGCAGGTGTCAAACCACAGACACAAAAATGGGTAAGTTTATGTTAACCATGATCAAGTAAAGAACTATAATTAAAACTACATAGATATATATATACATATATATATATATATATATATATAGATAAGCCACACGAAATTCTCAACACAGTATATCCAACTCCACAACTTTTTCAACTTATGGCCATGGTCAAAATAGCTCAACATGGAATCAGAGCGATCGAGTCAGGATAGGTCTGTGTTGCAATAGGACTCACACCTACACAACATGTGATCATCATGGGTAGGTGCTTTCCCCACCGACCTTATCCCCAAGTTCAGCCACCATATGTCTGAACGCTCGTCATAATTCAGCTATATGACATACCTCCTTTGAGGTTAACACCATCACCGCAAATCAATCAACACCATCACCGCAAATCAACAACAACACCATCACCGCAAATCAATAACAACACCATCACCGCCACCATAGTAACATATGATTTATATTTGGTTTATCAACACATACAACTTTTTCTACTTAGTTATCAACATATACCACTTTTCTACCTATAATGCACTTAACAACATCATATATAAAATATGAGGCTACAAATAATATACTCCACAACATATCAAATATAATTGGTTATGAATCACACATCAATCTTTATTCCAAAGTATCACCACAACTTTATAAGAACATGTAAGAACACATGAAAATTGGACCTTTAGCCTTTATTATTTCCTTAAAACCTAACATTAATTATATAACCATTAAACTTAGTTCTTTTATACAAGTCCTCATAAAAGGGTTTTTCATCATTAGATCACAAATTAAAGTTGTATAAAATTTATAGATTACTAGTAAGTAAACATATTAATTTTTAACCAAGTATATTTGTTCTTAAAATTAGTATAAGGTTTCCTTTATTAGTCCAAATACTAGTTAGTCATTTTTTTATTAAATGGTTATGTTACATCAATTTATAAGTCATTTGGTCCTTCTTGAGTTAAATTAAATTGGTTTAGTCATTTACTAATTAATTGTTAAGCTAGAATCATGTCACCAAAGTACTAAACTTTTCATGTCACCATCTTGAGTTCTTTTGCTTCTTCCACTAAATTCTATCATACAAGCTTAATTTTGGTCAAGTAATAAATCAAGAAACTTAAGTAATTGAACATGTACTTAGGTTAAATCATAAACTTCCCATACCTTGTTTATTTTCTTAAAATTTGAGCAACCTTGTTTCCTACTTCCTTGGCTTCCCACATGAACTTCTTTAGAGCTAGTGGCCTTTGTCTTGCTTTGTTTTAGAATGGAATTGGTGATTAATGGAGTAGAGGTGTGTTGGAGGATGGTTTTGCTTAGGAATTCATTTTGAAATAACTCTTGCTTTCTAGGAATTCTTTTGGCTTCCTTTGGTTGAATTTCCTTCCAATCTTCTTTGGTTTTTCACGTGTTCTTTAAGGATATGGCCTTGATTTGCTTCTAAATTTTTTAGTGAAGGAATATGGCTGAATTGAGGTGTTCTTTTTCGTGGACTAGGCTAAATTTTTGGTTCCCACTACCCTTTTTATATGATAGGTTCATTGGCTTTAAGGAAAATATCAAAACTTCATAATTGCCTAACTTTCTAGTTGGTTTTCTCTCATTGGCTCTTGTTTTTACACCTTACAAGTGTCCTAGCTCAAGACTTTTCTACACCATTCTTCTTATTTCCTAGCTTGGCACGTGAATTAGGAGGTCTTTGGTGCAATCCTTTTGCTTGAAAATCCTTTACATGGATGGCTTATCATGTTATAGATTTTTGTTGAATTTTTCCAAGTGGACCAATTAGCTTCTTTCTTGTTTCTTGTTCATACAAGTGTCTTGTTTCTTGAGTTTTCCACACCTTTCCATTCTTTTCTAGCATGGCACGTTGGATTGCTCAACTTGGAGAGCAAGTAATGCTTATTTGCCTTGCTTTACTTGGATTGGCTAGATTTAATGTCTAAAAATCTTTTCCAAAATCTGTTTTACGAAAATATTTATTATAAATTTGTTAACCGTTGGATTTCTTTGAAATTTTAAGGGTATACTCCTATCTTATACTTCTAAATTTTGACCGTTGGGATTTTGGAAATAATGTCTACAACTCTCCACGTGTTCTTCTAAAGGAGGCAATGGAGAATTTGCTTCAAAAATCTTCTTAAGCATTTATAACTATCTTTCCATTTGGACCAATAGGAATTTTCAAGCTTCTTAATCTTCCATGTGGCCAATCTTGAATGTTCCTAAAGCGTATCTCTCTTGATATTGTATCATACAGTCAAGGCTTGATCTTAGATAACCTAATCCACAGATTTTCCTTTTATTCCTTGTAATATCAAAATTCTTAATTTCCTATTACTCCATATCGCCTTTAATTATTAAAATTACTAAACTAATTTATTTAGGAGAATTATCCCTCCCATAATTAAGGGAAAACTCCATAGATTATATCCATACTCTTTTTATAATTCTCTGAGACCTGGAGTAGTCCAAATTAAGCTATTTTCAGCCTATCTTTTCAAAATTCGTAGAAATTTTATTTTAGGGTTTTCTTTTCTCAATCTTGCTGATATTTTGTTATCTAACAGTATTTTGTCCAATACTGATGTTCCCATAAATTTCTAAGTTCATCTTGGTCAGTTTTGACCTAAGGGCATTTTGGTAATTTACCACCCTCGGGACGTGATGGTAATTATCCCAATTGTTCAAGGGCATTTATGTCTTTTATCCCTAAAATATCTTACTATCTAGGACCTGGTCATTTCCACAAATGTCTAGGGGTAAAATAGTCATTTTTGCCCTAGGGACATTTTGGTCATTTCCAAAAATATGTAGGGGTATTTCTGTAATTATGACCTCAAGGGTATTTTTGTAATTTCCACTTTATAGAAATGTGTTGTCGCTATTTATTCTGTCTATATTTCTGCCATATCTCTAATTCTTGTCCTACACAAATTCCTTCAAATATGAACTATTACTAATAATTTCAAATAATGCATAAATCATAGGATTAATTTATAGGTATTTATTTAGGGTGTTACACATAGTCTACTGCAACCAAGATATATTGATTGGAATATGATTTAGGGAAGGGTCCCATGAAATCAATCCCCCATACATCGAACAATTCCACTTCTTGGATATTATTTAGTGGCATTTCATCCTTGCGAGAAATATTTCCCGTCCTTTGACAATGATCACATTTTTCCACAAACTCTCTTGCATCCTTGAATAATGTTGGCCAATAATAACCGTACTGCAAGACTTTTTGTGTTGTTCTATTTCCTCCGAAGTGGCCTCTAATCAGTTACACATCTGCGAATTACCCCATCAGTACATTGAAAAAAAAGAAAAGGGTTGTCCCATAAATACCTCTTAAAATCATGGAGAACCTTCTTTTTCTGCTGCCAATTTAAATCTTCAGGTATCACACCCACAGCCTTGTAATTGGCCATATCCGCAAACCACAGGCTGACTTGGATTGCCATCACTCCCTCATCAGGAAAAGATTCATTTATTTCTATTTTTGGACTGTCTTGCAACTTCTTGTCTTGAATCCTTGACAAGTGGTCTGCTACCTTGTTTTCCACTCCGGCTTTGTCTTTAATTTCCAAACTGAATTCCTGAAACAAAAGCATCCAACGCAGCAAGCGTGGCTTTGCGTCTTGCTTATTCATTAAAAATTTAAGAGCTACATGGTCAGTGTAAACAATAACCTTAGAGCCAATCAAGTAAGACCTAAATTTGTCTAAAGCATATACTACAGCTAGCATCTCTTTTTCAGTAGTGGCATAATTGACTTGTGCCTCATTCAAAATCTTACTAGCGTAGTATATTACATGTAAACGCTTTTCTTTCCTCTGTCCTAAAACAGCACTTATTGCATAAGCACTAGCATCACACATAAGTTCAAATGGTAAAGTCCAATCAGGAGCTATTAAAATAGGTGCAGTGGTAAGTTTATTTTTCAGGATATTAAATGCATCTAGACAGGCCTTATCAAAACAAAAGTCTACTCCCTTTTCAGTCAATTTGCTGAGAGGTTTTGCAATCTTGGAGAAGTCCTGGATGAACCTCCTATAAAACCCTGCATGTCCTAGAAAACTTCTCACACCATTAACATTAATAGGAGGAGGTAATTTTTCAATTACTAACAACTTAGCTCTATCAACCTCTATTCCCATTTCAGAAACTTTATGTCCTAAGACAATTCCTTCTCTTACCATGAAATGACATTTTTCCCAATTTAAAACTAAATTTGTCTCTTGACACCTTTTTAAAACTTTAGCTAAGTTAGCTAAACATGAATTAAAGCAAGAGCCAAAAACAGAAAAGTCATCCATAAATACTTCTAAACCTTTTTCAACCATGTCAGAAAAAATAGAAAGCATGTGTTAGACTTTTGGCAAGCGTACCAATTGTCATTGTAAGTTACAAAATTTATAAAAGTTCGTCTCCACAAGGACTTGTGCTACTCAGTTAATCCAATTAAAACTTAACAGTTTAATATTTATGTACAACGAGTATGGTCGAAGTTTTGATGGTTTTACAGAAATAACGGAAAATAATTAAAAAGTACGGAAACTAATTAATTCAAGAAAAGCGTAGGATTTGATTTCATCATTCATACCTCGGTATCCAATTAATATTACCATGCAATAATCATTATCTATCCTTATTGATGCACACTATGTTAACCTCGAATCGATCCCTCGCAATCGAGTTCTAAGGATTTTTACCGAATATCGATCCCTCGCATACAAAGTAAATATCCCAGCATTAAGAATTATAATCGCGTTCTTTTATGCAATCAAAATGGTACGCCCTATTCCTAGCGATCGTAACGTAATGAGTAAAATTATTCAGTTCAAATCCTAAGAGTACTTTCCAGTTAAACTTAGAATCCAATTTCATGAAACTAGTGATCAAGTAGAATCAAGCGTTAAGAACGGAATAATATTACCAACAATAAATAAAAAAGACTTATGCATAAATAGATATTAAAAGAGATACTTAAAAGTAGAAGATTACATCCAATCCATAAGAGAAACTAACCAAGCATGGAGAGAACCTCCTTAAGAGAAGAATTGATGAAGGGCCCCATCACCGCTTCTTTTCGGCAGAGTCTCCACACTAAATCTCACTTCTCTCACTTTCCTAACCTACCTACTTACTAATAGTTACTACAAAAAACTAAGAAAAAGCTTAGAAGAAGCAAGGAGGAGAAGAATTTTGAGTTCAGAGGGATGATGTGAGCTTATGGGGTGCTTGGGTATTTATAGGGGCTGATCTGCTCGTGTTTGGTCGCCCAAGCGACCATTTTATTCATGTTTCAGTCGCCCAAGCGAGTTAAGGCCCATTTGCACGTCCACTTGGCCCACTTGGAGGCCACTTGCTGTTTGTTGCTCGCCCAAGCGACCAAATACCACTATATTCACTCGCCCAAATGAGTTAAAGCACCTTCTGGAGAATTCTTTTTGGGCCTTGGGCCTGATTTGCTTGATGCACCTCCCAGGTTTGCTTTATGATCCCTATTTGCTTGCTTTTTGTTTTCGGAAGCCCCGAAAATCCTCGGAATCTATCAAAATACAAAACATGTTGGATTAATCTTCCGAAATATGATGAATGACATGTATACAAGCAATAGGAGCTATTTAACTAGGTTTAGGGTAAATTTATGATAAAAGCTTATGAAATCAAAGGATAAGTGCCTTTATTTAAAACATGATTTTAACTGAATTAGGGCACTTATCAACATGCACCTTTGAAATGTTGCAGGCGCATTGCATAGTCCGAAAGGCATTCTTCTATATGCAAAAACTCCAAAAGGACAGGTGAAGGCTGTCTTCTCTTAATCCTCTGGTGCTACAGGAATTTGATTATACCCAGAATATCCATCTAAGAAACAGTAATAATCGTGACCAGCTAACCTTTCTAACATTTGGTCCATAAAAAGAAGTGGAAAATGGTCTTTTCTGGTTGCATCATTAAGCCTTCTATAGTCTACACACATTCTCCAACCTGTGATAGTTCTTGTGGGAATTAAGTCATTGTTGTCATTTTGAATGACTGTCATCCCACCTTTCTTGGGAACGGTTTGAACTGGGCTTACCCATGCGGTGTCTGAAATTGGGTAAATTATACCTGCATCTAACAACTTCACAACTTCTTTTCTTACCACCTCTTTCATTGTAGGATTAAGTCTCCTCTGTGGTTGCCTCACTGGTTTCATATCATCTTCCATAAGAATTTTATGAGTACAAAAAGAGGGATTAATACCTTTTAAATCGGAGATGGACCAGCCTATAGCGGTTTTGTGTTCCTTGAGTACTTTCAGCAGCTGCTCCTCTTCATAAAATTCCAGCCCTTTATTGATAATAACTGGATATGTCTCTCCCTTACCTAGGAACACATACTTCAAAGTTTCCGGTAACTCTTTCAGCTCAACCTTTGGTGCTCCAACTAGGATGTCATCTTCTTTCTTTTCCAGCATCTCCATGGCTATCTCCAACTCTTCTTCTGCAGTTTCGTGGCTCCTAATTTCCAGTATCTCTTCAAGTTCCTCTTCCTTTGTTTGGCCTACATGAAACACATTATCCAAAACATCTAGCCTAAAACAATCATGCTCATCAGATGGATTTTTCATAGCATCAAAAACATTAAAAGTAATAGACTCATCATCCATCCTAAGTTCTAATTTACCTTTCTCTACATCTATTAAAGCCCTAGCAGTGGCTAAAATGATCTACCTAAGAGGAGTGGTATTTCACTTTCACCATCCATATCTAGAACTATAAAGTCTACAGGAAAAATAAATTTATCTACTTTTCTAAAACATCTTCAATGACTCCTGTAGGGTTCCTCAAGGAACAGTCTGCAAGTTGTAGGGAAACCCCGATAGGCTTTAATTCAGAAATTCCTAGAGACCTGCAAACTGACAACGGCATTAAGTTAATACTTGCTCCCAGGTCACATAGAGCTCTTCCTACATTGATGTTCCCTATTGCAATTGGAATATTAAAACTGTCTGGGGCTTTAAGCTTTGGTGGCAGATTTCTTTGTATTATGGCACTGCACTCTTCAGTAAGTGTAATAGTCTCACATTCCTGCAATTTATGTTTCCTAGACAACAGTTCTTTCATAAATTTTGCATAATTAGGCATGTTAGCTAAAGCTTCAGCAAATGAAATGTTAATATGCAGTTTTTTAAACATTTCTAAGAACCTGGAAAATTGTTGTTTTTGTGCTTGTTGCTTGCTTTTTGCTGGATAAGGAGGCTTCTCAAAGCGGGAGAAATCCATTGGCTTCTTTGAAGGTGCAGCATTTTTCTCTTGCTTACTTGAGGATGCTTCTACATCTTGTTCTGCATCCCTTATGGTGTTTTCTTCTTCAGCTTCTTTTTGACTCACCTTTGGATTCTCTGGAGATGCAAGTACCTTTCCACTCCTAGTGGTTATTGCTTTCGCATGTTCCCTAGGATTCACAATGGTGTCACTTGGAAACTGTCCTTGAGACCATTCAGCTAATTGTTTTGCCAATTGCCCAATTTGATTCTCAAGATTTCTAATGGAGGCATCTTGGTTTTTATGATGAGCTCTAGTCTCATTAATGAAGGCATTGGTGGCCTGGATGTGCTCATTAGTTGTTTTAGACAGTTTCAACATAGCTTTTTCCAGCTCCGATGGTTCTTTGGGTGGAATAGGTGGGGGCTGCAAGTAATTGTTAGATTTGTAATCTAACCCACCACCTTGGACTCTCCTTTGAAAATTATTCCCCATAGCATTGTTTTGATTTCTTTGGAAGTTCTGCTGGGGTCTTTGGTCATACCATAGGCCATTCACTTGAACTGGGTCAGCTCCTACTAGTATAGGACATGCATTTGACTCGTGTTCGCCTTGGCAATATTCGCATGTGACAGCCTGTAATCTGTTGGATGAGACTTGAGATGCAGAGACATGGAGTTTATCAATCTTCTCATTTCATTTGGCTAATGCTGAGCTAATATTTTCTATTCAGCTAACATTGCGTCATTACTCCCTAGCTGGATGACTTCTCTTTTGGGCTGAATTGGGGTGTGTTCATTTTCATCACGGGCTAAAGAGTCAATCAACTCATACGTCTGAACTGCAGTTTTTGATCTTATGGAACCACCAGCTGCAACATTAACAATAAGGCGTGATTCAGGTATCATTCCATTAAAGAAAATACGTACCTTTTTCCCTACTGTCAAGTCATATTGTGGACACTTTCGAATCAGCTCTTGAAACCTATTCCATGCTGAACATAAGGTTTCCCTCTCATGTTGAGTGAAATTGGTGATCTCATTCACCAATCGGTTGTATTTATCCATTAAGAAGTACTGAGAGAAAAATTTTGCAACTAATTCTTCCCATGTAGTTATGCTGTTTGAGGTTTGTCTATCCAACCATCTAAGAGCTTTCCCTTTCATAGCAAAAGGAAATAACCTCAATCTTATAGCATCGTCGGACACTCCTTGGTGTCTAATGGTATCACAGATTCTAAGAAATCTGTCAATGAAGTCATGGGGGTCTTCATTATCTTCCCCACCAAACTGACTGCGTTCCACCAATGTGATGAATGAAGGATGTATGTTAAAATGGTTTGCTTCAATTGGTGGTCTCACAATACTGGAGTTTGGTCTAGTGAACAATGGAGCCAGAATATCCTCCATCAGTTCATCTTCCGGTCTTGACTGATTGTTTCCTCGGTCAGCCATTTCTGATTCTAATTCAGAGGTTGAATCACAATCAGAGTCTTCTGCTTCTCTTTCTCTTTCTCTGGCTAGTCTCTGGTTTCTTCTAATAGTTCTTTCTATTTCAGGATCGTATTGAAGATGATCAGGATTAACTACACCTCACATAAACTAAGAAAAGCAGTTTAGTAACAAAAGAAATTCCAATCTCAAGATTAAAATTACTATAAAATTAGCAATTTCAATCCCCGGCAACGGCGCCAAAAACTTGCTGCGAAATCGGCAAGTGTACCGTTCGTTTCAAATAATAAACTGAGTAAGTCAAGTATCGTCTTCGCAGGGATTGAATGCAACTTTAGGGTAACTTAATGTCTTAGAAATTGGAAAACAAATAATAAGTGAAAGAGTTTGTTGAGTTGTGCTTAAGTAATGTAAATGAAATGACAGAATTTTAACAAAGATGTAAACTAAGATTAAATTGATTGTATTGCAGTATTGAGAGATAATTGTGGTTTAAGCGCATTCCCCTATGATTCCTACCTTTTATATTTCAATTGATCATTAACTTGAATTATTTCTAATTGCTCAGCTGATGTATTCTCATATGATTAGCTAAATCCTAATCTCTTAGTAATTTAACCCTTTGGTAAAATTAAAAACCCTAATCCCTTAGTGATTCCTTCTTAAACCAAGCATTTAGCAAAAACATCCTGGATTCACTGCAACTACACATTCCTATCCCTAGGTAATGTATAAATTGTTGTTTTACTCATTTCAGAAACTAGAATCCCAATATCCCTATTGTGAATCCTAATCCTAAACCTCTTAATAGAATGGTCAGTCCAAATTAAGAATAATGCAGTGAAGAACAGAATAAAACAAAGCAATTATGATAATTCTTATTAAAACCAATCAAGACATAGAGGAGTTCACATAGGTTCTTGGCTCAACCACAATACAAGAATTTAGCCAAGCATACTCAGAACTGGTATTACTTTCATAACTAACATGTTCCTAGAGAAAAATTACCAGAGGAAAAGAAAAGATTACACAGAGTTGTTATTCTACAATTCCTCAATGCTTCCAATCTTCTCCCAAGGTTCTTCAATGGCTTCTTCCTCAGAAAATTTGTCCAATGCCCAGTGAAAGCTGCTTCTTTGTGACCCAGAGGTCTCATTTTATCTCCTATTCATTCTAAGTTTAATTCAGGTAACAAGGGACTATTTTCCAAACTAAATCAGTACCAAATCTTTCAAATCAGGAAATATCAAGCTTGTGGCGCGACTAGCGCGGCGTCCCACGCTGATCGCGTGGGATGTTCGAGTTGATTAGGTTGTTCTGGGACTCTGGCGCTGATAGCGTGGTGTCCCACGCTATTCGCATGGGGTATTCGAATTGATTGCCTGAGTTTGATATCCTGGCGCTACTAGCGTGGAAGGTGACGCTGATGGCGCAACTTGTTCGAGTTGCAGAGTTAACTTCTTGTAGTCTCACGCTACTCGCATGGATGGCCACGCTGATAGCGTGACTTGTTCGAGCTGAAGGGTTAACCTTTGGCTGTCCCACGCTGCTCGCGTGGATGGCCATGCTAATAGCGTGGTTAATTCGAGTTGGCAGTTTGGTTTTCAGCATCTGGCGCGATTGGCATGGTGGTTGGCGCTACTAGCGCGGGCTCTTCGAACTGAATATTTGAACTTTGCCATCTGACGCTGATAGCGCGGGAGTCCACGCGATTAAAGTGGCTTGTTCGAGAGCAGTAGCTTGCTCTTTTTTGCTTCTTTTCCTCTCTTGTTGGTTCCTAAATGACAAAATAACTAAGAAATTAAATTAAATTGAAATTACATAATAATTTACCAAATCCTAATCTAATTTACTCAATCTTAACAACTTATTAATCAATTAATCCTAAAAACTACTATATGCTGGAAGCATATCAGCAGATGTAATCATGTTTTTAGCTTTGAAATCATATTGGACAACTCTTTTTTCAGCTTCTGTCATTTCATCCCATTCTTTAGGAATCAATTTATTATCAACAGTTTTCATAGGAACCAAAGGACCTTTTTCAATAGCATTTCATGCACCGGGATCTTTGGATTGAATAAAGATCTGCATGCGATTTTTCCAAAATCTAAAATGCTCACCTTCAAACATTGGTGGACGATTGAGAGAAGCTCCCTCTCTAAAAGTTATTTGAGTAGTATTCATTTTCCTTAAAAAAGAAAGTGATCTTGAATAAATTTCAAGAACCAGCTCTTGATACCAATTGAAAACACAATGAATATACTGTAAATAAACCAAGAGAGGGGTGAATTGGTTTAAAACTAATATTTAAATTTTCTAAAACAAATTGTGGAATTTAAATCTTGGATTGTATCACTAGTTCACCTTTTGAAAATACAGAACACTTTCTTCAATCAAGATCAATCCTTGATTTGTATACAATGACAGAAATAGTTTCTTTGGTGATAATATTTTGATTTCACAAAGGCAAGCAATGAAATATACAGAACTTAAAACAAAAGACAAGGCAATTTATACTGGTTCATCTCTCAACATTGGAGGCTACATCCAGTTACTTCCAACCAACACTAAGTTAGAGTTTTCACTATATCAAAGAATCTTTACAAGCAGTTTACAAAGATCACATTTATCCACACTAGACAAAGAAACAGAAACCTAAACCCTATAGACTTCAAGTGATCAAGACCCAGAGAACCCTACTCTGTTCTTATCTCTAGAGAACCCTACTCTAGAAAACAACTTTAAAGAATCAAAGATATACACCAACAGAATTGTAATACACAAAAAAATTCTAAAGAAAGATTCAAGAGATACAACCTGTGATCCTTCAAATGAATGAATGATGTCACCAATCAGTCAGGTTAAATGCAATTCAAAGCTCAGAATAAGAACTCTTGAAATCTCTTCTTTTCTTTAAAAACTCATCAAAGACTCAACTCTCTTGATCTCATGAGAGATTTTTCACTCTTAGAACAAATTAGTATTTTGGCTTTGGAAAAAGCTTTCTATCTTTTTAGTGATTCACACAAATGCTCAAGTTCTCTCAAAACAATTCGCTCCAAGTCTATTTATAAAGACAAATTTATACAAAGCTGTTAAAAAACTTATTTAACTGACAATAATCAATTAAAACGACAAGGTAATCGATTATTTAATCATATGTAATCGATTAAAATATAACATAATCGATTAATATGTTCTTGAGCTTCCTGGAAATATTTTCATGAACAAAATAATCGATTAAATCGAAACGTAATTGATTAAAGTAGTTTTAATGAATGTGAAGCATGAAGAAATAATCGATTACATAAGATTAGTAATCGATTAAACCAGTAAAGCTCAAAACACAAAAATGGCCTATGTAATCGATTACTTAAAATGGTAATCAATTATACCATTAATGCATCATGGCTAATGAATTAAAATAATCGATTACATAACAAGATAATCGATTATTCTAGTGAAGCATGATTTTCATAAAACATAATGTAATCGATTACAAGAAGCTGGTAATCGATTAAACTGTTCTTCAAGGATTTTTCAAAAATAATATTAATGTCTTTAATCGATTAAACTGCTTGTGTAATCGATTAAAGCAGTAAATTTGTCTTTTTAAAAGATTTAGCCATGAGAACTTAACTTCTTATGAAATCATTGGATTGCTTTGAGATTTTAACCAAAAACCATGTATGCATGATAATGAGAATGCAAATGCAAATGAAAGATCACAAGGCCAAGCACTTGAACCACTTAGACAAATTACAAATGCCTTCAAATGATTGGGCATGTAAATAGGACAAGGCGATAAATTATTTTAATGGATAACAATGTGCACTATACAGGTCTTATACAAGAATACAAGGTATTAGAATACAAGAATACAAGGTATTAGAAAGTGTTAGAATACATTTATCTTTACATTATCTTGTATTTATTATTACATAGAAACTTATGATTCTGATTGATATGTAATTACCTAATAATCAGTAATTGATTGATATGAAATCAAATACCGATTCTGGTTTCTCCATTATAAATAAAGATGAGATGTGGTCATCTAAGACACACAACATTATATAGTAAAACACTGTTATAGAAAGCGCAAAAAAAGGTCATAATCAAACATGAGTTTGATTCTTATTGTCGATGTAAAGATTGGTATGTAATTTATAAATATTTCTTCAAGTACTCTTTGAATCGAAGTGAGTCCTCAGATTAAAAACATCATTATCCCTTATTTTAATGTCTATCTTCTAAGAGCTATGTTTCAGGATCCTAGTGGAGCTTTCATTCTTTTATGCAACTACTTTTGATGTTATGTAGCTATCTATGTTATCGTTTTATTGGCTATAATTCTGTAAAGTTTATAGAGCTTTATGTAATTTAACACAAAAGTAGGGAAAAAGATTATAAAGCTTTATGTAATTTAACACTGAAGAGTCCAAAATAAGATTATAGAGCTTTATGTAATTTAACACAAAAGTAGGGAAAAAGAAGAACAAAAAACACATCATTCAAATCTATGCCCTCAAACAGGATTGACCTATGGACCTTGAGTTTACAAGATTGATGCTCTACCACTAAGCTATAAGGGCTAGTTGGCATTATTTCCTCCAATATAGGTATATTTTTATGTTTGAAACTTAATACCATCACTAAGAAAGACTTTCAAATGCTCTTTGTTTATCAAATATTATTTTTTTTCTCTTGATAAAGTAATAGTTCTATTGTGGTCTGCTCTTGGTTCATCATTCTTTTTCTTTCATGTGTATTTCCTCTTAAGTCA
>CM023952.1:13706973-13717453 GCA_013407115.1 Glycine latifolia | reverse complement strand
TTCTTCCTTTCTGCTACTCCATTTTGTTGTGGTGAGTATGGTGCAGTCAAGAATCTTCTGATACCATACTCCTCGCAGTACCTTCTAAATGCATTCGATGTGTACTCTCCACCTCGGTCAGATCGTATCGACTTGATCCTCCTTCCAGTTGCATTTTCAATTATTATTTTAAAACTCTTGAACACTTCAAACACCTTGGATTTTTCTTCCAGCAAATACACCCTAGTTTTACGACTAAAATCATCTATGAATGTAACAAAATACCTCTTTCCACTGAAGGTCCCGAGAGAAATAGGTCCACACACATCGGTATGAATTAGTTCCAGTGGTCGCCGTGCTCGGTATCTGGCCGACCTCTGAAATGGACTCCTCGCATGTTTGCTCAGCACACAATCTTCACAAAATCTCTTCTCACAATTCATTCTTGGCAACCCGTCCACCATATTCTTATTCACCATCTCGGCTAGGCCTCCGAAATGAAGGTGCCCAAACCGACAATGCCACAACGATGCTTCATCATTCATCTCGGCTTGCAAGCAGCTGACCTCCACACTTCTCAGGATTAACTTGAACATTCTATTCTTCTCCATCTGCACTCGGGCTATTAGTCGTCCTTGCTTTTCCTTCAAGAGGAGAACTCGATCTGTCATAATAACCAAGTAACCTTTCTCCATCAGTTGTCCCACACTAAGAATATTACTTTTGAGTTCAGGCACGTAATACACATCTTGAATACATCCAACTCATCCATCTTTCTGCAAAAAACTAATCGTACCTCGGCCTTTCACACCGACCTTTGAAGCGTCTCCAAAGGAAACATGTCCGGCTTCTATTTGCTTCAGACTACTGAACAAATTCTTGTACCCACACATATGATTGCTTGCACCAGTGTCTATAAACCATTCCATCTCGGTTGCATGGTTGACTTCACCTCCAGCCATCATCAGAACTCCTCCGTCTTTTACTTCTTCTGCAGCATAATTCGCAATTTCATTCGTTCTTCTTTCACCTGGGCAATCCTTCGCAAAATGACCAACTCGGCCACAGTTGTAACATCTGTCTGAGTTGCAATCTCTTGAGTAGTGTCCGTACTTCCCATATTTGAAACATTCTACATTTGAATGTCGGCCTCTTCCACGACCTCGGCCTCCTCGCTAATTTTGCTGACTTGATTCAGCCTGCTCTCTATTCCATCCTTCTTGACCTCGGCTTCTACCTCCTCGGTCATATCCACGTCCACCTCGGCCATGTCCTCTACCTCGGAAATTTTGAGAATAGAGTGCTTTCTCGTCCTTGATTGAAGCTTTCGTCTGGAGTGCTTGCTCCAGTGACTCTTCTTTCCTCTTTTTCTTCCTCTGTTCATGCGCCTCCAAGGAACCTGCAATTTCGTCAACGATGAACGTTGCTAGATCCTTTGACTCCTCAATCGCACATACTACATTCTCGAAGTCATCAGTGAGAGACCTCAGAATTTTCTCCACCACTCTAGTATCGGGCAGCACCTCTCCGCTTCTCTTTAATTGATTCACTACGGTCTGGACCCGAGTAATGAAATCGGATACCCTTTCTCCTTCCTTCATCTTCATTCCTTCCAACTCTCCACGGAGATTTTGAAGTCTGACTTGCCTGACTCGATCAGCTCCCTTGTATACATTGGCAAGAATGTCCCACGCCTCTTTTGATGTTGTTGTGCCAGCGATCTTCTCAAATCCGGAATCATCAACAGCTCGTAACATCATATACAACGCTCCTTTGTCTTTCAATCGCGTCTCTTTCAAAGTTTTGTTCTGCACCGCCATGTATCCTGTCGTGGATGGTGGTTCTTCGAAACCATCATTGACAACCTCCCAACTATCATTAGCTCCCAACAGAGCTTTCATCTGGATACTCCAGTTCTCATAATTAGCCTTCGTAAGGCGGGGTACTGGCAGACTACTGTTTAGACCACTCTCCGTTCTCTCAAGCTCTGATACCAATTTGATGAATTTGATATCACAATATTTGTGATATCTCACAGGCCCTCTCTCACACACACATTGGTGCACTCACACAAACACAAACACACACACTAATTTACTAGGGGCGGAAAACTCTCTTTCTTTATTGATAATAGTCTGCCAAAGCCACACAGATCTCTTTACATAATGTGCTATTTATAAGCAACAAAAATTAAACCTAAACCTAAACAATTCAAATTCAAATCTAAATAATATCTTTCCTAATATCTTTCTATAATATCTCTCTCTCCATATCTTATCTTTCCTCATATCTATCTTTTCACATATTACTCCTTTTAAAATTCAAACTACATAAACAATATTTATTTAAACGTTTATCCTAACAAAAAGAAGAACAAAGGTGGTTAACAATGACACTTTAAAAATTTGATTTTCTGATTTCCATATACTTAATTTGGTATATCAAGCTTAACATATTCATATTACATGTGCTCTTTCTTCATTGGTCATTTCTCCTTTGATATTCTTACAATTGGTTTCACCACAATGAGCACAAGAAATGATTTTTTGTCTAGACTCAGCAGTACAATATATGTAGGTGTTCCCTCTTTTTAAGACTTTTTCAGTATAAGTTCCCTTTTAATTGACATGGGTTTTGGTCTAGTCCTCTCATGATGTTTTGTTATTGGTATTTGGGAATAAATTGGGATTGGTGTGAAAGTGGATAAATTGGCTTTGGGTGTCAACATAGTTGGGATGTTTAGCTTTATTTTGGTTCCTCACTCGTCTTTTTTCTAAAACAATAATGACTTTTTTGGAACTGAACAAAAGGAGCAGCAACCTATTGATAGTAGCACTGATGCAAGTAATCCAGAAGCTGTAGCAGACCTTAGTCATCAATCAACTTCTGATATTTAGAGCCTGATTAAATTGTTTTTTGAAAAGGCATTCTGGCTTTTGTCTTTTGAGTGGACTTGAGGTTATGTTAACCTTTCCACTTTTGTTTAAGATTAGCTTTACATGGTGATTAACCTATTGGCAAGAGGTTCATTCGAAGGTAGTGGTGTAAGAAGTATGAGTTAACATTCTAATATGATATACTGCAGCATTATTGAGTGAGAGTTTTTCAATGGGTAATACAAGTGGTTAATTTTGATTAATTTGTGATGGCTCATCAAGCTTACTTATATGCCAAGGGAACATGCAAATGTCTGGTTGGTTGAATTGGAGGGCCTTATTTAATATTTATATGTAGTATTAGTTGTGGAATTGGGATAAACAAGTGTAACAGAATCAATTATTGTTTTGTACTAGGCTTTATTTAGGAACATAAACTCTCTATATCTAATGACTATCTCCAATAGGCTAGAGCTCAAGTCACCTGACTTTGATGTTATTATTTTTTAAACTTTTGACCTTTTCTTTTCTTTTTTTCTTCTTGCTAACGATGGTTGGGCATTTGCAAAAGAATCAAAATAGCATTTTTGTTGATGAACTTTTTTTTATGGTAATTAATGATTCTTGTCCTCAAACACACAACTTCTACTTGTTAATTATTTTAAGAGGTGTTGTATCGTATTAGTCTAGTCCAAAGCTGGAGTCAGTTGGATTTTTTATTAATATTTTCATTCTTTCTTCGGAGTATTGACCAAAATTTCTTTTCTTAATCAGTTTTGAATAATTCAATAAATATATAAAAAAAATCTTATGGACAGTTTCAAATTCAAATTATGCAGCAAGCTAATATTTATGTTTTAGGATAGCAGCACATTTTATTCATGAACCAACTAAATGCATACACAATTTTGAATTAAAATTATATTTGTACGAGGTATTAGCTGTGCTTCTCATTCCTATCAGCAACCATATGCACCCTATCCTCATACCTACAAGCTATTTCCATACACAACAATGATAAAAAAGCATTTATTGTCATTACATTATTTGTAAATTTTAGCTTTCTTGTTACATCATTTATGATATCCACTGATCACCATACTCATGTTTTGTTTTCAGGTTTATGGTAAGAAAGAATGCAAAACCATTAAAAGTAGTCCCTAACCATGCACAAATGATGTGTTACACCAGTCATACTAAAACCATTTTAACCACATGTTAATTTAATTCACAAATGAATCTAGCAATTGGAAACTGCAAGTAGTACTCAAAATACAGCTCAAACGAATAGGATCATGTGATAGTAGCTACTATTATTCAAAATTAATTTATTGAGAACCTTACCCGTCTTATACCAAATCCACAATTCAGTTTTCTAAACATGTAACCAGGTATTCTATTGACAATTAATCTCCTTATTTCAATTAACTTCATTGTTTCAAAACAAAGAACAAGCTAATTTGGTTGCAAATATTAATAGCATTTGTTAAAGAATAGAACAATGCTCTTATTATTACTTGGAGTAGTCATGGATTCAGGTCTCTTAGGCAATTGGTTAGGAATTTGAATTCTAACTCTTGTGTAAGAAAAAACCTGGTTGGAAGGAGGCAATCTACCTTTAAGAGTGTTTAGATCTCTCAAAAAATATTAGTTTCTTTGAACAACAAAAATATTCCTTGCACATATCATATGTATACCAAAATAAAAGGATAAAGCACGTGAACTCCTTTTTTACTTCAAACTGCTAGTTTTTATATACACACCCCACTGTATATAATAAGTTTATCAACTTTTATAATAAATATATTAAAAATCATACAAAAAATAATTTTTGATTAACTAACAGTATAATATTTCATAACATAGGAAAATACGTAATAAACTTAGTTCTAACATCCTGTGACACTCAATGAACAGTGATTCTTTCCTTGAACTCTTCTTGTAACCTTCATAATGGTAAGGAAAAGGGATCCAAATCTTAGAGTAAAAAACAATCTATATCAAATAATGATGACAAGCAACAATTAATGTACTGAGACAGTCATGAATTGTAGCATGATGCCATCTTTTCTGCATTGAACAGATATCCTATGCTTATCATCCCAAGGTGGTTGTAGAAATTAGATTAAGGTCTGTCTAAAGAATTTTGCATCGAGTTGATGCAAACATTACAATATTAGATCTAATAACCGGGTATAAGTATGACCTCACAAGTATAACCCTCCTTTTTCCAAAAGGGATCATAAAGTAATCAACAAATAAAAGTGGCTCAGGAGAGGCCAAAAATAGTTACTAGCTTTAGTAGAATGTCCATTAACTGTAAGACCAGTTAGTGAGTTGGTAAAACCATTCTTCTGATTCTCCAATTTATGGAACTCAGTTTCTATGGTCTTGGCTATTTTGGCATCATCAAGGTCTGGCTCTGGTATGTCTACATAGAAGGACCCTTGTCTGATTGGTGAAATTGACTCCATAATGATGGCTTGTTGCTTGACGTGATTGTAGAGTTGTTGATGGAAGGCATGATTGAAGGAGAAACAATTTTTCATTGTTTCCTGATGCATGATGTTTGGATGACTTGGAATCTTCTTTTCTGCAGAAGTGTGGGAGGGATGCATAGTCCATCACCTACAACAAGTTTTAAAAGAACTCGAGTATGTTAAAAGTCTTTTATTTGTAACAAATGTAGGAAGAAAGGATAACTGTGATTCACTTTCTTCTCAAGTCTCAAGATGAAATTCAAAAGTACCATGACATGAGAGAGAGAGAGAGAAATTCTTAATGACAAGAATAATTATGCATAGGATGAAGCACTATGAAATATTTGATATATAACATCCTCCATAATGCAGAGGTGGGACACTATGCAGATCTTGTCAAATTTTACCTTGTATAACCAGTTATAAAGAAAATTGATCAAATCTTGTTTCTTATGAGACAAGTTAAAATATTAGCATCTTTAGAACAGTAATTTAACAGTATTGAACTAGAAACTAGCAAACAAAATCCACAGGCATGATGATGTGTTATCAGGGCCAGTGTCACAACATTAATATGACAAGTGAAAGATTGGGTTAGACCTAGATCTGAAGTAAAATATAACTGCTGCAATTAGTCAAGAGAACCAACAGGCAAACTCATACATATGGCATTGGTGATATTGTGAGAGCTAGCTAAAAGTAGACCATTGAAAATAATGTTGATATTTACCTTTAGTAATTCCTCCTTCCCACAACCTTGCAGCACCTAGATTTTTCTCCTGGTTCTTTCTTGCAAAAGAGGCTTCACAACCTTCCAAATACTATTGAAGAAAAAATATTTCAGCTGTTAATCTTTGGATTTTGAATGATGTTTATGAAATTAAGGAAGAAAGTGAAGTAGTCCAAACTCTTCAAACATCAAGGCATGCACAAACCTTCCAACACGCTGAGAATACATATGGTGCATTAACAATATAGTATGCATCTATCTTTTTCGGATAGTTCAAGTCATCTATTGTAGATATAGCAGTCAACAATTGCAGAAGGTGATCAAACAGAGACTGTCAACTATGAAGAAAATGGGAGATTGGGAGAAGGGAAAAAAACATTTTTCCCTAAATTACTGGCATGCCCTCAATTGATTCAATGCTGAAAATTTTAAACCAGTCATATCCAACACTTTCGCACAGGTGCCAATGTATCGTCCATGGTTCATTGTATCTGTTGGCTAAAATAAAAATTACAAACAACTGAATAAGCTAGTAGGGCATAGATAATTTCTTAGATTGACTAAGCAGTCCAAGGTACTCACCAAGATCACTCGATCCTTATATTCATTCAGTTGGATGTGTGATTGTATATAGTATTTTTCCTAAACAAAAAGAACTGGCAATTTAATATCAAATAGAAAATTCAAAGGAGTTTAGATGCCACATTGAGGAATATAGTTAGCAGACACCAAGCAGGCATTGAACACTGAAGCATTTATGTAGCGTAGTGTAATTGTTAATGTCTATTGAAGAAACCTTGTAAGGTGTTAAAAGATTCTCAGAAATTGAATTTTCCCAGGAAGAAAAAATGGACCTCTAGTCCAGTAAGCTATTGCTAATGAATTGGTGCAATCTATGTATTGTAGTGTAAAGGTAAGATTAAAAAATATGATAAATATCCTTATAGATGCTTTATCAAATGTATTGGACCCAACACCAACAGCAATGACAGGTAGACCCTAGCAAAATTCAGCGAAAAAAGAAAAAAATTAGGAATTACTTATTGATAGAAGTGTTTAAGATTGTTTAGAAAGATGAAATTTTTTATTTCTTATATTAATAACATCAACTCCGCCTATGTGTGTTTGCATGCATGGCCTGTCCCAAGCCAGGATAAAGGAGGAGGGTTGGCGTCGCCATAAAAAATCATCCATTTTTAAGTGATAAACCTTAATGATATTTCGTTGGGACCTACCCTTCATAGCGATATGTTACATCGGGCCCTAGGTGTAGCGAAAAATAGGCAAGGTGCTACATTAGTCCAGGGATGTAGTGATAAGTGAACTAGGGTCCATGCCGAAAGGCAAGGTGCTAGGTCTTCACCCAGATTTGGTGACAAATAGGGAAGCGTCCCAACACGCAGATGGGCGAGCGTGGCAGACAAACACCGCCAAGGGGTTAAGGATGATGTTGCGCGATTGGCAAGTGTACCGTTCGTTTCAAGTAATAAAGTGAGTAAGTAAAGTATCATCTCCACAGGGATTGAATGCAATCTTATCGCAGCTTATTATCTTAGAAATTGGAAGACAAATAATAAATTGGAAGAGGATATGGTTGTATTTTAGGAATTACGCAAAGTAAGGAAATAACAGAAAATTAACGAAAAGTCAAAACGAATTTAAATTGATTACTACGCAGTGATGAGAAATAATTGTGGCCAGAGCACAATCCCCTTTGTTCCCTACCTCCTTTACTTGACTTGGTTATTAATTTCAATTACTTCTAATTCTTCAGAGAATGTATTTCCATATAATTGGATAAATCCTAATCCCTTAGTAAATTAACCCTTTAACCCAATTAGAAATCCTAATTCCTTAGTGATTCCGTATCAAGCTAAGCATTAAGAGAATACATCATGTAATTTCTGCAATCATACATTCCTATCCCTAGGCAATGTAAAAACTGTTATTTTACTGCTGTTACAGATAGGCCATTCAAATATTTAAATTATGCAACCATCAAAAGATAGTGATATAATAGAGGATATATTTGCAACCGCTGTCAATCAGTTATATAGATAATTCTGAATATCTTAACCAAAGATAATGGGCCTCAACCATCCTCTTCCCAAGATCCAGGTATCCTCCTATAAATAGAACGTTATTCATGGTGAAAGGTACACAACAATTCTAACTCTCTCTTTTTCATTCACACTGCACACACAGCACACCACTTGTGTTGTCTCCGGCAGTGATCATCTTCCTGGGGGTGTTTCATCTCCATAGGCATCTTCAGAGAGGGAGAGCTTGATCCCATAGTAAATCCCAGCAAATCTCGCTGGGTACATTCTGTTTCTGGTAAACGGAACAGTGGCGCCGTCTGTGGGGACGATAAATTTCGAATCCCACCAATTCACAATGGTTAACACTAGAAGCCATCAGATCCCTGGACATGAGGCACCACCACCCCGAAATGCGAATCTGGAGAATGTGGTAGCAGAAGATGCGGCGTCCCATACCGCTTCCTCTCCAGCGATACCACTAGCTCGTATTCCCCCATCAAATGCCGAGGTAGAATTAGACAACAATCAGCGTTTCATCCACAACGCGTTGAACTCTATTTTATCTCGATTAGAGAACTTGGAGAAACGTTATGAGCTTCAACGACAGGAGGATGCTCAGAACTTGTCCAAACAGCCGGGTTCTAATATTGAGCGACCAACGACAACGCACAACGAGCAACCGAATTCAGCAGAAAGAAGGCATGAAACCAATAACTCGGCACCCACAGCTGAGGCTAGTAATAGGGAAACAGTCAGTCAATCCGAACGGGTCAGACCCCATTCATGCAAGGAAGGACCTCGGCCCGCTCTGTCAGCCCGAATCCCAGAGCACGCCGTTCTCGACAGGTCAGCAAGGGAAATTATAAGTCGGCCCAGACGAGAAGACGAGACATATCAGAGGAAATACCGTCGAGGTCATCAGAATAACAGCCCATTCATCGACGAGATAGTAGAAGCCCAATTCTTGGAGGATTTCGATAGTTCTTTTTTATCCAAATACGATGGGAGCCAAGATCCCCGGGTGCATATAGACGAATTCGATATGCAAATGTGTGTCCGAGGTATCGATGAGCCTATAATTTCTCAAATTTTTGCTACTACTCTGACTGGGGCCGCTCAAGCTTGGTTTCATACATTGCCACCACGGTCTATCCGAAATTTTGAAGATTTTGGACAAAAGTTCTTGTTGAACTTTGCAACAAGCAAGAAGCAGCCCAAATCCAAGTTCATATTAGGGAAAATACGCCAGAAGCCCGGAGAAACATTACAGAGCTATATGGACCGATTCAAAGAAGCCGCCTTGCAAGTACAGGGTTTGGAGGAAAAGGTCCACGTACATCTCATCTCGGCCGGGCTCAATAGGTCATCTCGTCTCGCCAAATCCATTTACAAAGATCCTGTAAAAACTTTAAATGAGTTTATGATCCGATCCAAGAAATATTTGGAGTTGAAACAGATGGAAATCGCTAACTCGGCCCCGAGGGAGAATAAGAAACTGACATCACCAAGGAACCGACGTCATGAGAATGCACAATCCAATCAACAACCATCAAATTTTCTCGCTAACCGACCTCCAAGAAACTTCCAAGACCCGAACCTCAGGCCCAAAAAGTTCGAGTGGAAATTTGACAAGTATGCTCCATTGAATGCTCCACGAGGTCAGATATGGAAGGAAGTTGCATTTACAGAGATGAGGAAAGTCGAACGTCCTCGTCCGATAATGAGAAAGGAAGGATTAGATTATTCCCGATATTGTGATTTTCAGAATGGGCCGGGTCATACGACTGACCAGTGCCGGGAACTTCGTGATGCGATAGAGCAATTTGTTCGCGAAGGTAAACTTCGGCAATATGTTATCCGGACCCAAGGGCACCAAGGAAAAAGAAAAAGTCAGCAGGAGAATAAAGACCGAGATGAAAAGAAAACTAAAAAGGACGAATTCCCAGAACCCGAATTCGAATGTAATGTGATTTCGGGAGGCATGGGAGGTGGAGGCGACACAGCCAGTCAGCGAAAGAAATATCTCAAGGAAGTTATGTCGATAAGAGATCAACCCAAATTCAAGGAAAGCAAGAAATCTGCACCACTACTAATCTATTTCACAGAGGACGATATGAAAGGCGTAGTGCCCGGACACGAAGACGGTCTTGTCATAACCGGGACCATGGCAAATTTCCGAGTTAAGAGAATATTTGTCGATAATGGCAGCTCGGCCGACATTCTCAATTTAAGTGCATTCAAAAAGATGAATTTGAGTGAAGACGACTTAAAGCCGTGCCAAACTATGTTAATCGGTTTTAATGGAGGAGGCACCGGTCTGAAAGGTGCAATCGATCTCCAACTCACGCTGGGGACGAAGGATGGGTTCAGAAC
>CM023952.1:13687976-13706873 GCA_013407115.1 Glycine latifolia | reverse complement strand
GAAAGGCGTAGTGCCCGGACACGAAGACGGTCTTGTCATAACCGGGACCATGGCAAATTTCCGAGTTAAGAGAATATTTGTCGATAATGGCAGCTCGGCCGACATTCTCAATTTAAGTGCATTCAAAAAGATGAATTTGAGTGAAGACGACTTAAAGCCGTGCCAAACTATGTTAATCGGTTTTAATGGAGGAGGCACCGGTCTGAAAGGCGCAATCGACCTCCAACTCACGTTGGGAACAAAAGAAGGGTTCAAAACAGGCCGAGTCACATTTATCGTAGGCGAGTTCACCTCACCATACAATATCATATTAGGCAGGCCAACACTTCACAAATGGGATATATTAATGTCCACCAAGTACCAGAAGATGAAGATGATCGGACACCTTGGCCGAGTTATTACAATTTGCGGTGATCAGAAGGAGTCTCGACAATGCTATTTCAATGCAATCCGAGAAACGGAGGGCGGCCCATCTTCTCCACCTCGGATTCGGTAGGGAGATCCCTCAGACCAACAAATAGAGAGACCGGCATCTCGCAAGCCGGTTAATCTTGTGGAGTTGGATATGCGAGATGTTGAAGAATGGAGACCGGAACCAGTAGATGAATTGGAAGATGTTCAGATCGGAGGATCTCCAGATCAAATTACAAAAATAGGCGCACAGAATAATTTAGAAATCAAAGGCAAGCTAATCCAATGCCTTAGAGAAAACCAGGACGTGTTCGCTTGGAAAGCATCCGAGATTCCTGGAATTGACCCCACATTCTGCTGTCATAAGCTAGCCATGTACCCTGACTCCAAACTAGTGGCACAGAAAAATAGGAAGCTCGGCCCGGACAGAAGACAGGCATTAGAGAAACACATCAAGGAATTGCTAGAGGCCGGGTTCATAAGAGAAATACAATACACCACTTGGCTCTCTAATGTGGTGATGGTGAAGAAGTCCAATGGGAAATGGCGAGTTTGTGTTGATTACACAGATTTGAACAAGTTTTGTCCAAAGGATTCTTATCCAATGCCGAGTATCGACCAGCTAGTAGATAATTCCGCCGGATTTCAGTCATTATCTTTCATGGATGCTTACTCTGGATATAATCAGATACCGATGTACCCGGGAGATCGAGAAAAGACAGCATTTCGAGGTACTGAAGCAAATTACTATTACGAGGTGATGCCATTTGGATTGAAGAATGCAGGAGCTACTTATCAACGAATGATGAATAAGGTCTTCACTGATCAACTCGGACGCAATATCGAAGTATATATCGACGACATGATTGTTAAAACAGGTAAAAAAGGAGACCACATCCAAGATCTGGAGGAAACATTCTGCAAGCTAAGACAGCACAGTATCCGCTTGAATCCCCTAAAATGTGCTTTTGGGGTGAAAGCCGGGAAATTCTTAGGGTTCATGTTAACACACTGAGGAATAGAGGCAAACCCGGATAAATGCAAAGTCGTACTCGACATGCAATTTCCTACTGAAAAATGAGAAATCCAACAATTAACAGGAAGGATGGCGGCCTTGACACGGTTCCTCCCAAAAGCCGCAGAAAAGGCCCTACCATTCTTTAAGTTATTAAAAAAGGAAGCCAAGATAGGATGGAATCAGGCATGCGAAGAGGCATTTCAAGAAATAAGAAGATGTCTGGCCTCACCCCCAGTTCTCTCGAAGCCGAAGCATGGAGAAACTCTTATCCTGTACCTTGCAGTAGGGGAAGAAGCCATAAGCGCAGTTCTGGTCCGAGAAGTGGATAAGTGTCAGTTGCCAATATACTTTGTAAGCCGAGCTCTCAAGAACTCGGAGCTGCGTTACCAGAAGCTCAAAAAAAGTGGCTTTCACCTTACTCACCACGGCTAAGAGACTTTGTCCATATTTCCAAAGCCACACCATAGTGGTAAGAACAAATCAGCCTATCCGACAGGTACTACACAAGCCGGACTTAGCAGGGAGGATGATGAATTGGGCCATTCAGTTATCCGAGTTCGACATCAAATATGAAGCTCGCAATGCAATCAAATCTCAAGCTTTGGCCGACTTCATAGTAGAACTAACCCCGGCATTTTCCACCCAGTCAACAAATAATGTGTGGAAAGTGTATGTTGATGGGTCGTCTAATTCTAAGGGAAGCGGAGCCGGGATCATTGTTGAAAATCCCGAGGGAGTATCACTCGAGCAATCACTACAGCTCAATTTTCTGACATCTAACAATCAAGCAGAATATGAAGCACTGATTGCTGGGTTAAACCAGGCCAGAGAACAGGGAGCACTAAAAGTAAATGTCTTCACTGATTCACAATTGGTCTCAGCACAAATCGAAGGGCAGTATCAAACCAAGGGCCCTCTGTTAGCAAAATATATTGCTAAAGTTAAAGAAATAATAGGTGAATTCGATGAATTCACCATAGCCCATATTCCAAGAGAAAAAAATACCCGAGCCGACATATTATCAAAGCTAGCAAGTACGAAAGGAACAGGTAATCACATAACAGTCATCCAACAGGAACTCGCACAACCTGCATGCATTATGGTGGTCTTAATAGCCGAAGATTGGCGGAGGCCGATCATAAACTATTTGGAACAAGGGATAGTGCCGGATGACAAAATAGAAGCAAAAAGGCTAACCCGAGATGCTTCCATGTACACGATTGTCGATGGTGAGCTATATCGACGAGGTGTCCATACCCCATTATTATTATGCTTAAGCTCTGACCAAACTAAGTATGTACTTACCGAGATACATGAGGGTATTAATGGCCAGCATATGGGAGCAAAGGCTTTGGCATTAAAAGCCCTTCGTGCCAGATACTTTTGGCCGACGATGCAAGCGGACGCAGCAGAGCATGTAAAGAAATGTGACACTTGTCAAAAACATGTACGGATATTATGGATTCCTCCATCCGAGTTGAAATTAATCACAGCATCGTGGCCCTTCTTCAAATGGGGAATGGATCTGTTAGGACCATTTAAAGCAGTGGAAGGACAAATGAAGTGGTTAATAGTGGCTGTGGATTACTTTACTAAATGGATCGAAGCCGAACCCCTCGCTACTATCACCTCGGCCTGTGTCCGAAAATTCTTTGAACGCAGTATAATAGCGAGGTTCGGAATTCCGGCAGAAATCGTCACCGACAACGATACACAGTTCACCGACAAAAATTTCCAAGAAATGATGATCGGACTACACATAAAACATCACTTTTCGTCGGTAGAACACCCACAGTCTAATGGCCAGGCGGAAGCAACAAACAAAATCATTCTGGACGAATTGAAAAAGCGAATGCTAGAGGCCGGCCCAAATTGGGTCGAGCAACTGTACTATGTCTTGTGGGCATACAGAACCACGGCCCAAACAGCCACCCGTGAGACTCCTTTCAGAATGACATATGGATGCGAGGCTATGATACCTGTTGAGATCGGCCAACCATCTTGGAGGAGGCAAATGTCACATATAGACAACAATAAGGCATTAGCTGCCGAGCTAGATTTGATAGAAGAAGTCCGGATCGCAGCTCACCGCCGAGATCTGCACATGAAGAAGACCTCGGCTCGAAAATTTAATAAAAAGGTAAGACCAAGATCCTTCGAGGAAGATGATCTCGTACTACGACGTGCGGACATCGGCAACAAAAATGCCCGAGATGGAAAATTAGCACCCAATTGGGAAGGACCATATCGGGTCACCCAAAACTTGGAAGGCAAGCAGATCAAGCGCACATGGAACGCCGACAAGCTAAAGAGATATTACAGTTGAAAGGAGCTTGGTAGTCAACCCGAGATCGTAGTATCGTTTTTATCATATTTTCCGGCAATAAGACCGAGATTATAATTTATTTTCATCATTAAGATCTGTGATCGATTCATAAGCCGGGACCCGGGTAAATCCTTCATAGGAATCGTGATCTATGTATTCATGAGTTTCTCACTGGTAAAATAAGCCGAGGAACATAAACCCGGCATAAATTTTCCATTGATACCACGAATTTAAATATATTCATGAGTTTCTCATTGGTTAAAATAAGCCGAGGAACACAAACCCGACATAAATTTTCCATTGATACCACGAATTTCAAGTGTATTCATGCGTTTCTCATTGGTTATACAAAGCCGAGGAATACAAGCCCGGTATAGATTTTCCATTGATACCACGAATATGAATAATCTTCGAAGAATAAATGAAACCCTTATTATAGGGAATTTAGACGTTGTGCACAAATTGAGGACCTAGCCATTGTTGTGTATCAATTCGGCCTTGATCAAGCCGACGTAAATATTTAATCATGGATAAATCATCGATTATTTCGAAAGAATTATATCCTTAAATTAATATTACGAAATACACTTAACAGTTGCTAGGACAAGAACTCAGTTCTAAGAACAATATTCGAACTAACGATTCGAGTAAAACACGGCCGTTGGAGCCAAAGTAATATCCGAACAAGCAAATTGGCAATCTTAAATGCAATGAAAGCGCGATGCATTAAATAAATTGTTCAAAGTACGGAAGCAAAATCAAAAGCAGGAATTAAAAAATGTTCAGATTTCTCAAAAATTACATGCAAAACCGGCATCCCGACCCTTCAAACGCCGTCCCCAGGATGAGCTTCATCAGGTAAATTTGTTGTGGTGGGCTCATCTTCTTCCTCACTATCTGAGAGGGTTAATAGTTGGCCGCCACCCACATAAGATCTGAAGTGTGCACTTGAGGTGTTTATCTCAATCCCAGGATTTAGAAATCAGATTTGGTCCAAGGCGTTGTTAAAAGATGCTTCCGCGGTCCGAGACACTTGTGATCGCACAAAGTTAAGTTCTTTGCTGGTTTCTGCCAAATTATCTCTCGTCTTGCCATCCATCTTAATCAGTTGGTTGCAGCGATCGAGAGCATTCCGGGCTTTAGTCCGAGCAGTGCAAAGATCAGACTCAAGTTTGGAAATCTCTGCCCGGGAAGCTTCTAGTTCAGTTTTAGAAGTCCCAAGCTCAGCTCGGGAAGCTTCGAGATCAGCAATCATCTTCATCGCCGAGTCTCGAGCCTCCTTCACCTCGGCTTGGGAAGCTTCCAAATCAACACGATTAACCTCCAACTCCCTCGTCACAACCTCCAGAACCTCCTCATTTTTCCGGGCCACTTCAAGTTGTTTTAACAGTTGCTCATTTTCCTTTTTGGAAGCCTCAAGATCGGCGCCCACCCTGCACGCCTTTTTGTTTAGAGATGCTAAGCTCTGAACCAAGGTGGCAGTTTTTGTAACACCCCAAAATTTTGAAGAACAGTCAATTGCTGGGGTGAAATATTAATTAGGGGCAGTACAAAAGATATAGGGCAAATGCCGATTATGCCCCTGAACAATTTCAGAAATGACGGTTATGTCCCTAAGGTAAAAATGACAATTTTGCCCCTAGACATTTTTAGAAATGACCAATATACCCTTAGATATTTTGGTGAGATATTTTAGGGAGGAAATTCCATAAATATCTTTAAACAAATTGGATAATTACCATCACATCCCGAGGATGGTAAATTACCAAAATGCCCTTTTAGGTAAAAATGACCAGATGACTTTAGAAATTCTGTAGATACTTGGAGAATAGATGTTCTAAATAAGTTAGTAATTCAAGGCAATATGGACCAATAAGAAATTAGAATATAATAGTTACATAGAATAGAGGAAAAATGGTTGAATTGGTTTTCTAAGATTAAGTCTTAACCATATGATACAAGACCAATGGAGAAAAGATTTAGGAAAAGTAAAGAATAGACACATGGATGATTAAGAAACTTGGAAGATTATTATTGGACCATTTGGAAAGTAAGTTATTATGACTTAAAGATAAGATTTTTATGACTAAGCTTAACATATGGCTATTCCACATGAAGGAAGCAAAGCAATTGCCTTCCAAAATTTGAATCCCAACGTGCCAAGAAGAGAAAGGGAGAAGAATGAAGAATTTTCAAGAACAAAGACACATGTAAGGATAGAAAGCATTAGCCAATAAAAATTAAGCAAATGGAAGTGAGTAATGATGACTTAAGAAGATTTTTTCAAGTAAACCTCCTCTTGACTCCTTTAGACACGGATGAAATTCTAGACATTATTTCAAAGATCCCAACGGTCCAAAGTTATATAGGAGGGTTAGGAATACACCTTTAAAATGTTAGAGAAATCCAACGGTTAATGAATTTAGAATGAATATTTTAATAAAACGGGTTTAGGGAGGAGATTTTGGTAACTAAGCTAGCCTTTCACATAAGAAAGCAATTAAAGACTTGCTCTACAAGCCTAATTTCGTGGTAAACAAGATAAAAGCAAAGAGAAGTGTAGAAGAATCATGAAATAGGACACTTGGATGGTTAGAAACCATTAGCCAATAAGGTGTAAGCAAGTAGCAAAGTAGTCATTATTGCCTTAGAGATTTTTGTAGAAAGACCAAGCTCATTACCCTATAAAAAGGGGATAGAAACCGAAATTGTGGCTGCCCTAAAAAGGAGAAAATGTACAAAACATCCATCCAAAACACTTCCATTTCATTTCCTTTACAAAGCCATTTTTTCATTCAAAACAAAACCCAAAACCTACACCCTTGCACTCCCACGTGAAAAGCTTGGATTCTAGAGTAAGGAACATTCAAGTGGAGGAAGGAAAAGCTACCCAAAAGTCTAAGGAAACCAAGGTAAGGGAGGTTTATGGTGAATTAAGTTTGAATATTAAGATTCTTGATAATTTCTATAAGAAATTATGCCTTGTGCTTTAGGTGATTGATGAAGTGTTTTAAAGATTTAAGAATTATTAGGTGAATAGTTCTTGGATAAGAAACTTGATTATAGTAACAAGAAGAAGTCTTAGACAAATAATTTAAACTTACAAGTGATGAATTAAAGTGACCTAAATCTAGAAACACTAACATCTATCTTTAAGGAAAATGGATCAAGATTTGAGTTGTAATGCCTTATCACTACTAATGGTTGTATGTTTTGTAGGAAGGTGGTTTATGATTCTTTGAATATTAATTCCATTTGGTTTCATAAGAGATTAAACCTTGTATACTAGATGTTTGATGAATTGCCTCAAAGAACTAAAGATTATGAAATGAATGGATAGTTGATTGAGTGAATTGATTTTGATTAATGGATGATGGTTTGAATAAATAAACTTAATTCTAAGCTTAATAAATGAATGATAAGTGACTTAAATTTATATTTATATTGATTATCTTTAAGGAAAAGTGATTAGAACTAAAAATATATCATGAAATATGTCACTAAAAGCTAAAGTGTTTTATCTTTTATTAAAGTTTATGTGTTTGATAAAAGTGTTTCCTAAATTCTTAAATATGTCTATTTTATTTTAGAGTTATGTTGGAAGTATATGTATCAAAGTAAACTTTATAAGGATTAACATAACTTTCTTTAAAAAGTATTGTAGTGTATGAAATAAAGCTTATATATTGGATTTAAAAAGTGTTTTACAAGATTCTTGAATATTGTTTATGCTAAGTTTAAATATCATTTTACTTATTTTCTAGTTATGAATCAAAGCTTACCTACCAAGTGTTTGATGAAATTCCAAAGAGACAAAGATAAGTAAAGTGTTGGAATATTTGTTGTGACTAATTATGGATTCTAAGATGTTCTTTTGAAGTTGTGATAAAGAAGATTAAGAGTTGAATAAGTATTGAATCTTATGATTTATCTTTAAAAGATTTATGAAGTTGAACCATGGCTATGTGCTTAAGTGTTGTATAAAGCTTCATGTGTTGGTTGAAAGAAGCTTTCCATGTTGTTTACTAAGCATATGCCATGAGTTGTTAAAGATGTTGAATCTTGAAGTATATCAGATGTAAGAGGAAAAAAATAATATTAAAAGAAGAAAAGATGAAATGAAATGAATCATTCATGCATTCTCATATGCATAGGCCTGGCGGGGGCATAAGACCGTGATGTTGATGTTGTTGTTGTTGTCAGATAGCTAAACTGAGTCCACGCGTTCAAAGGTGTTATGAACTTGGGGGTAGTTGAGACAGGGAGGACCACACCACCATGATGATCACATAGGTGGAGGTGACTATCCTACGCGCCCCTGGGCTACCCCGACTGGTTGGATAAGTTTGTGCCACTGGGATGGGGCTATCTGACTGTGGCCACTGATGATAATTTAATAACCTGAGATCTCAGACATGCATCATATAAAGAAGATAAGCATGCATTACTTACATCCCATGTTGATTAGGTGGAATAATTATTTATTAATGAATATGTGGTATGTTAAATATTTAATTAGTGTGTTGGGAAATAAATGTGTGAATAAGTTGTTTATGTTTATTTTATTCAAACTAAATTTATCATAAACTTACCCTATTTTGTGTCTGTGGTTGACACTTGTGATGACCCCAAATTCATTTGGGCGAGCAGAAAAGCAGGAAAGTCTAGAAGAATTATAAAGGAAAGATGATGAAGATATGTTGATGATTTGTAATAGGTTAAATTCTTTGTATTTCATGTTGGCTTGTACTTGGACTGTATTGATGGACTGTGCGATATTCTGGACTGTTTTGATGAATAGTAATTGTATGAAGCGTGGTGAGAAAGAATTCGCTTATTTGAAGCAATAAGAAAAAGAAATTTTCATGAAATTTATAACTAAACTCATTTTAATACATAAGGGATATGAGATTTTATCTAAAATCAATCAACCACGAGAGAGAGTAAAGAGAGGCGTTACAGTTTTTAAGGCAGCCAGCTCGAGATTGCTCAACTCTTCTATTTCGGCTGCAGAGAACGGCGCCAAATCAGAGTATCTTTTCGGTGCTCGAGCAACGTTGAAAAACTCCTGGGTAACACCTTTTTCCCAAAGAGTGCGAGAAGCCAACTGAAAGTATTGAATCGAAGGTTCTGGAGGCGAAAAGGGGAGATCAGCAAGCCGAGGTTCCAAAACTTCGTCCGCTGCAATAAGATCAAGGTCAACGAGCGGCACCTGTTCGGCAGTTGGCACCTCGGTTGTAAGTGGAGAAGTTGTGGCCGGAATTTCCAAGTTAATTACCGGGGTAGAGTCAGCTGGGGAGGAGATTGGGGCAGGATTGTTGGTTTGTTGCTTATCCTCGGCGATCTTGCGCTTTTTCTTTGAATGAATGGCTTTGAGATGGTCGGGCCGAAGAATGGGGGCGGAATCCATTGCTGCAAAAATAAATAATTATTATCCAAGTATATCCCAGTATTGCAATAAACAATTTCCAAACTAACCACGCTGAATATAATGAGTTATTGGAGGAAGCTTCTTCGACTCCTTGAAAGACATTATACGAGCCGCCGAACACAAATCTGAATCTGACATCTGGGCTTCATCGGTTCGGTAGAAAGAGGGAGGAAAGTCATAGTGGACAGAAGTCCAATATGGTGGAAATTTCCAGCTAAATGGATCTGAATTGTGAAGGAAAAAAGGATGATGGTCTAGGTCGACAACGACTTTAAAGAACTTGTTTTTAAAACCCTTGAATGATTCGGCAAACAAGGAAAAAAGCCGACGGTCAGCATGACCACGGTCATTGCGACCCCGGAAGGAGACCCACCCTTTTCTGTTGGCGGGTTCCTTACCAGATCGGCTAATTTGGACGGTGAAGAAATAAAAGAACAAAGGGTGAGTACACGGTATTTCTAATTCTCGGCATAAGAATTCAAAAGCCTGCATAAACGCCCAACTATTTGGGTGAAGTTGAGAAGGGGCAACGCGTGTGTGATCTAACACTTGCATTTGAAAATCGGTAAGAGGAAATTGAACTCCTAAGCGGGTTATTACATCTTTATGAAAGAAAAAGAAATCAAGATTATTCCCTTCACGAGAAGAGCAAATAGGCTCATTTGGACAGGGAGCACAAATTTTAAAACCCTCTTGAATTCCGATAGGAATTGTGGCAACACTTTCAGAATTTAAGACCGAGGTAGTACGTAACACCTCATGGGTTACCCAGGGATACCTAGTGGACAGACTAGGAGGAATGGTTTGAGATTGAGACCCAGCAGAAGATTCCTCAATAACTTCCAAAAGAGATGAGTCCATGGTTACCTACGAAAGTAAAAAAGGAAAATGACAATTAGTAAAGTACCTGAGAAATTGAACTTTAGGGAGCTAGTATTTGATGAAGTTCGGACCGACACCGGGGTATTGCTAGAGATCGGCATCTCGGTCCCTAAATTTGATTCACTTGAAATTAAGGTGGTAGCTCTTTGAGAAGATGGTTTAGGGACAATAATAGGGTTATGCCGGCAGTTGTCAAGAACAGCGTCGGCCTGATGATTGTGATCAATGCTAGCGAAATAGAAAAAATCATCAAGACATTTCGAACAGGGTTCGAATTGAGTTTCAAAGTGTTGTGCAGATATATTATCTTCTCTAGAAACACCTAAAGGAATATTGCTTGAAGATATGGGGGTCTGAACAGAAGTCCTATGCTCATTTTGGGATAAACTAGATGATAACCCTAATATAGAAGCATTAAGAGGTCTAGGAATATTGGTTCTAGAACTATTAGAACCACATGGATTTCGCAAAATGGCTTTTTCCTTCTCCTCATCAGGAATGGGGAGACCGAAAAACCAAAATGCTGAACGTGGGGGGACACTTCTGCGGATATGTGCCTCTTCTTCCGCAGAATATTTCATGGAAAAGGAATATGAAAGTAAAAATGCAAAGGAAAGGGAAAGAGAATGAAGAATTAAAAGAAGCCACAAACGAAAGAAATATTCGCGTAAACTAAAATAGCAGATAGAAATAATTGCAAAGAGATGAATGTGAAGAAAAAAATTGAAGGTACCTGCAGTAGAAGAAAGATTGGTGAAATGTTGAACAGAGCAAACAGGATGCACAAAGGAAAGTCACAGGGCAAGGAAATAAATTGCGGAAATGGCAAAAACGAAAGAGGACAATGAAGTGCTGGAAACAAATAAGTGAAAATGTGCATAAGCCCTAAGAAAAACCGCCAAAGATCAAAAAACGTTTCGAGTATGTGGATACGAAAGAACGTGCAGGGGCAAAAATGTCATTATTCAAGCTAGAGATGATTACAGCGTGAAAAGAAATAATTGCATTAAATGAATGAGACATGCGTCATTTATGAAAAAGGAGGCGTTTCATTTTTCGATGCTACTGAAGAGACAAGAGACATCTCGGTAGCGATTGAAAACGTCTCAGACAAGCTTTGAAAGACAAATTATTATCTCGGTAAAAGACGAGCAAAAAGAGCCCACCTCGGCAGGGAATAGCTCCGTAATAATTAAGATTGTTTTATACAAGCTTCCAAAAGACCGAGTTACTTATCTCGGCTTGAGGTTAACAATATTAATCCATGTCAGCACGGATTTCAATATTTGATGTAGCACAGGCCTATCCATTACTACATCCCGGTCATCTAGAGTGCTAGATGACCGAGCTGTGGGGCATCTGTTACGGATAGGCCATTCAAATATTTAAATTATGCAACCATCAAAAGATAGTGATATAATAGAGGATATATTTGCAATCGCTGTCAATCAGTTATATAGATAATTCTGAATATCTTAACCAAAGATAATGGGCCTCAACCATCCTCTTCCCAAGATCTAGGTATCCTCCTATAAATAGAACGTTATTCATGGTGAAAGGTACACAACAATTCTAACTCTCTCTTTTCCATTCACACTGCACACACAGCACACCACTTGTGTTGTCTCCGGCAGTGATCATCTTCCTGGGGGTGCTTCATCTCCATAGGCATCTTCAGAGAGGGAGAGCTTGATCCCATAGCAAATCCCAGCAAATCTCGCTGGGTACATTCTGTTTCTCGTAAACGGAACTACTGCTTTCAGGAGTTAGTGTTCCAATATCCCTATTGTAAACTCTAACCCTCAGAACTTTACTAGAATGGCCAAAACTAATAAAGAATAATCCAATGAAGAACAAAGTAGATTAAAACAATTATCAGAATTTCATATTAATACCAATCAAGTTACAGAGCAGTTCACATTGGTTCTGGCCCTAATCACAATAAAGAAATTTAGCCAGACATACTCATATCTAACCTCAAGAAACACAAAGACAGTAGTAACATTACAAAGTTCTCAATCTTCCTTTAATATCTGGCTTTGATCTTCTCTCTAACTTCTCCCTGCGTTCCTGTGTCCTTTTCTGTGCCAAAAGTGTCACATTTTATCTCCCCCACGTCCATATATTTAATTCAAGTAACAAGGACCTTTTTCCCAGCTATTTTCATGCCAAATCTTTTAAAACAGGAAACTGTGTAACTGTGGCACGAATCGCGTGAGATGTTCGAATTAGAATCCTCTTCCTGACATTCTGGCACTACTAGCGCGGGGTCCCACGCTGATCGCATGGGATGTTCGAGATGAATCATCTGCCCTGGAAGTATGGCGCTACTAGCGCGGGTTACCACGCTGATCGCATGGCTTGTTCGAGCTGAAGAGTTGGCCTTAGCAATAGGGCGCTACCAGCGCGGGGTCCCACGCTGATCACGTGGGATGTTCGAAAGCACAAGCTGCTTTTTTTGGCTTCTTTTCCTTTCTTGTTGGTTCCTAATTAACAAAAATAATATTAAATGAAATAAGAAACAAACAATTGAATAACTTAACTAATTCTATCCTATATTATTAATTATTGAATGAGTACTTGCTCAATTAACCCTAAAAACTAATATATGCTAGCAACATATCATATGAAATTTAGAAGCTGGAACATAAGAACATTAACGGGTAAACTGAGGGAGTTAACAGATATTTTTGCCGAAAGGAAAGTGAATATTGTGTACTTGCAAGAAACTAAGTGAGTGGGAGAAAAGGCCAAGGAAGTGGAGGGCACCGGTTTCAAGTTGTGGTATACAGGTACATCCAAGAGTCAAAATGGTGTTGGAATTATAATCGATAGAAGTTTTAGAGATAAAGTCGTGGACGTCAAAAGGAAATGCGACAGGATTATGATGATTAAGCTTGTAGAAGGGAATCTAATTTTAAATATCCTTAGTGTGTATGCACCACAAGTTGGACTACAATAAAATGAAAAGAACCAATTTTGGGAAGGAGGTTTTGAGAGGGATACCCCGAGAAGATAAAATTTTCCTAGGAGGAAATCTAAATGGTCATGTTGGTAAAAATAGTGGAGGTTTTGATAGAATTCATGGAAGTTTTGGCTATGGGACAAGAAATCAGACTGGAGAAGATGTCTTGAATGTTGCACTAGCCTATGATTTGATGCTAGCAAATACATTTTTTGAAAAATGGAGTCTCATCTTATCACTTATCATAGTGGCCAAAATTGTAGTCAAATTGATTTCTTTATAGCTAGAAGGGAAGATAGAAATTCTTGTATTGACTACAAGGCCTACCCTAGAGAATGTTTGGTGACACAACATAAGTTAGTAGTTCTAAAGGTTCGGTTCAACAAAGTTTTTAATTTGAGGAAGAAGGATTGAAACCCAAGGATAAGATGGTGGAAGCTAAAGGAGGAAAAACAAATAGAGTTTAAGGAAAACATGATGCGTGAAGGACCGTGGGAATTTATTGGAGAAGCTAATGAAATATGGAATAAGATGGTTATGTGTATCCAAAATGTGGGAAGAAGGGTACTGAGTGAAAACAAAGGAAACAAAGTTCTTACAAAGAGAACATGGCGATAGAATGGAGATGTGCATGAGGCTATTAAACAGAAGAATGAATACTTTAGATCTTTGCATAAATGTTCCAATGATGAAAATTTGCAAAAGTTTAGAGAAGCGAGAAAAAATGCAAAGAAAGCAGTGCGGGAAGCTAGAGGCAAGGTTTTTGACAATTTGTATAAAAATCTTGGGAGCAAGGATGGTGAAAAATCTATTTACAAACGTGCTAAAATGAGGGATAAAAAGAGTAAAGACCTCACCCAAGTTAGATGTATCAAGGATGAAAATCAAAAACTTTTGGTAAGAGATGAAGATGTAAGTAAAAGATGGATGAACTACTTTAACAAACCTTTTAATGGGGATGGCGATAAAAGTGAGATGGATTTGGAGGATGTTTCTGATGATCTGAATAGAAGATTTGTGCACAGAATTAAGACACATGAGGTTAAGGAGGCTTTAAAGAGGATGAAGAATAATAAAGCTTTGGGACCCGATGACATCCCTATTAAAGTGTGGAAAGGCTTGGGAGATGTGGCAATAAAATGGTTGACCAATCTTTTTAATAAGATTCTTCAAAAAAATAAGATGTCTGATGCTTGGAGGAAAAGTATGATTGTGCCTATTTACAAAAACAAGGGAAATATCAAGAATTATTCTAACTATAGAGGCATCAAGCTCATGAGCCATACTATGAAGTTGTGGGAGAGAGTTATTGAACATCGCCTAAGGAGGAAGATCAATGTTTATGTATATCAAATTTGGATTTATGCCAGGAAGATGTACCATGGAAGCTATTTTTTGGTGCGACAATTAATGGAAAGGTATAGGGAAAAGAAGAAAGACTTGCATATGGTGTTCATAGATCTTGAGAAAGCATATGATAGGGTCCCAAGAGAAGTCTTATGGTGGACTCTTGAGAAGAAAAAAGTAGCATTAAAGTATGTTAATGCAATTAAGGATATGTATGATGGGATTCCCACATATGTGAAAGCTTGCAATGGAACATCAAGGCGTTTTTCTATCACGGTACATGTTCACCAAGGTTCAGCTCTTAGTCTATATCTCTTTGCCTTAGTGATGGATGAACTAACGAAAGATATTCAAGAGGAAGTGTTGTGGTGTATGTTTTTTGCAGATGATATCATGCTTATTAATGAGACCAAAGATGGTGTTAATATGAAACTGGAATTATGGAGAAACATTTTGGATTCTAAAGGATTCACGATAAGCAAGAGCAAGACGGAGTATATGAAGTGTGAGTTTTCGCGAGTAAGAGATGGTGATCAAGCATCTACTTGGTGAAGAGGTACCCAAGAAAGATGTTTTTAGATACTTGGGATCAATTTTGCAAAAAAGTGGTGAAATTGATGACGATGTAAATCATAGAATTATAACAGGGTGGATGAAATGGCGAAGTGCATCGGGATTTTTGTATGACCGCGAAATTCCCCTTAAACTAAAAGGAAAATTCTATAGAACAACTGTAAGACCGGCAATATTATATGGAGTAGAATGCTGGCCAACACATAGGCAACATGAGCATAAAATAGCGATAGCAAAATGAGAATGTTAAGGTGGATGTGTGGTTATACAAAGATGGATAAGATAAGAAATGAGGATATTCGAAGAAAGGTATCAGTGGTACCGATATATGAAAAGATGAGGGAACATAGATTGAGGTGGTTTTGGCACGTTATGAGACGACCACTGGATGCTCCTATAAGAACAAGAGTTTGTTACCAAAAGCTCGACACAAAGAGATATAGAGGTCGACTAAAACTTACCTGGGGAAAGGTAGTTAGACAAGACTTAATAGAGTGGGATATAGATTGATGAATGATATGTCTTATGATGGAGTGGAGAAAAACTATAAGCTTGGTGGAAGGTTAAACCAATTAATAGTTCTATGTTCCAGTTGTTTCCCTTGTTTTAGTTTTTTTCCTCTTTTTTTTCTCCCTCTTCCTTTCACCCCTCTTTTATTTTAGCTTATTATTCCTCTCTTTTGTCTTATTTCCACTTTTTTCTTCCCCTATCCCTTTCTCTTTCTTCTTCTTTTTTTCTGAGCTATCATTGGGTTCATCTACCATCAATCCCAATTAACTTGGGTTAAAGGTGTTGTTGATGATGATATTGATGTATTAATAACATCATCCGCATAGATTGAAGGTAGGGAAGGAAAGAACCAAGAGGGAGGATGAATATAAAACTTAAATTCATATTAGAGATCAAAAGATCTAACTAAAACATGTGTACCTCCTTTGAGTAACCAGACATTCCTATGAGTTGAGAATCCCGCATGGCTCAATACAAACCCGCAGGGATAGGCTTCTGTTATACAAAATAAAATTCAACAATGCAGCACCATTATGATCTGATTGAGAAATATAATAAAAATTTATGTTACGATAAAGTGTGATGAATAGATATGAATAAGATTAAGAAAGAATGCTAAATAATTCAGCTGACCATGTGAATCTCATCTGTAGAGTGATTTTACCCAAATTCCTGTACCCACAATGATATGGTTTTTTATAGTATTGAGTCTATTGACACCAACATGAGTCGGTTTGTCAAAAGTGTAAGTATTTTGTACTAATAAAAGTTCTAAATAGATGGGATTGAAAGTCAATCCATAAGTGACAGTCCTCAGTTTCATTTATTCATCCATGATAGAAAGGAATTAAATTAAAATAGATTTAGAAATTTTCCACGCTCAGTATACCAATATTAAAGACTATATACACACTTGATCAGAAAATATCGCTCTAAGAACCAACTTATGGCTCTTTTATTGTCCATATCAGATTATTCACACGTATATAGAGACTGGAGTTTAGGGATAGGGAGAGTGTGACAACTCTGAAGATTTAGTCTTTTTCTTTTTCTGCTCAAATAAATTGATGCATGTGGTTTACACCTATCTTCAAAATAAATAAATTAGCAAATGCTAATGACTGCTCTCAAGGCACTTGCTTAGGATTCAAAAGTAGAAAGTACTAAATGAAATGTAATTTTTTTAAGCCTTCATTATATATTGTTCATTTTTGGCACTAGTAAGCAAGAGCCTTTAAATAAATAAAACACACATACACACACACTTAGGAATGTTCCAAAATCATCAAATATCTTCAAATTGAGTTCTACATGTATATCGGTCATCTAAATATTGTAACTCTCCCAATATTTGCCTTACATTTAGCTTAAATGGCCAAACTCAACATAAATGGTAAATGAGATTTTTGTCAGACATTTGGACTTCCATAATCTCAGATGCAGGAAATTCAGAAAAATGAGATGTAGCAAAGAAGGCTAGTGAAAAGATAACCAAAAAGCAGAAATTCAGGAAATAATTGCAGAATCAAGGAACTCATCCTTAAAACATTGTCAATCTCATTTTCCAACCTACAGTTCAAACAATCAATTAACTATAGCAGTTTAAACTGTCAGCAAAGTATATAATCTAAAGAGCAATGCTAAGAGCAATCAACATGGCTAAAATTCCAACAAATTTTTTTTTCAAAATATTATAAGCAACACTGCATGAAATTTGTATAAATGAAGTTTCTGGCCTCCACCACCCTAAATAATCTAGTGTCAACAAGTTCATATTACACTTTCTTTTTCATAGATCCAGAAGGTGGGATTCGTGTTATCTACAATAACTGGTTACCTTGATTCTTAAGAAAGTTCTCTAAGCAACACCCCATGTGCCATGTCTCTCATTTGGTCCCATGACTCCTATCTGATGTCCCTCACTTAAAAATAATTTAAGTACCCAATTAATGGTTTCAAGTATATCCTTTCAGCTGTATATATTCATGGTTGCAAGCATTAAGGACCAACACAAATCATTCACATCATTAAGAGTTCAAAATTTAATATTCTCAGCATTTCTCTTAAACCATTCTCTTCTCAAATCAATACCACAATGGGTTTTCGTTTACCTAGCATCAGAAAGGCAACAAAATCGTTGGGTGAATCAAAAGGCTATCTTGCAGTCTGTGTCGGAGAGAAAATAAAGCGGTTTGTGATTCCTGTATCATACTTGAACCAACCTTCATTCCAGGACTTGTTGAGTCAAACTGAGGAAGAGTGTGGATATGATCATCCCATGGGTGGCCTCACAATTCATTACAGCGAAGATGTCTTCCAACGTATAACTTCTTGCTTGAATTGAGCATAGATCTCACACTTTAGGAGACTGGCATAGATTAGAGGAGACATTTTGTACTATAGGCGTCTTCTCAAAATGTATAGATTCCTTCCCTTTCTCAAGAGAGAGGAAAAGAAACATAATATGTGTTTTTTTTATTAATTACAATGAATGTGTTTTTTTTATTAATTACAATGAATTCAACAACTCAAGCAGCTTCTCTATGCTCAGAGACAAAATTAGGGGGCTAGGGTGGGCCACCGCCCCCTAAAATTTTGAAAAATTTGAAAACAAAAAATATATATTTTTTTAAGAAAATAAAAATAAAAACAAAAATGAAAGAAAAAAAAAGGAAAGAAAAAATATTAAAAAATGGTGAAAGGAGAAAGAAAAAAAAAATATAAAGAAAACGTAGTAAAAAAAGAAGAAAATATTAAAACAATAAAAAAGAAAGAAAACATAAAAGAGAAAAAAAAATATAAAAAAAGGAAAGGAAGATGATAAAATGAAAAAAAATAATAATAAAAAGGGAAAGAATAAAGATGAAGAGGGTGAAAGAATACTATAAAAGAGTGAGGTCTGGACAGAAACACACAGAGGAGAAAAAGGAGACACAAATCCCAAGAGAATAAAAGGAGTAAAAAAAGTTGTATCATTTGGTATTGCAACCAGTGAGAGAGAAGGATTTCAGGTATCCCTTCATTCTTTTCTTTTTCTCTCTTTTCCTCTTTCTTCTCCCCTTTCTCGTTGCTATTGTTACTCTTCTAAAATAAAATAAATTGTTATTTGTGTCCCTTGTTTTTACACATGCACCCCTTACCATGTTGGGTTGAGCCCGTTTTTGTTAAATCTAAAATGGAATAAAAAAAACATAAACTATTGTTTACACCTCCTTTCTTTACACACACACCCTCTAACATGTTTGGCCTAGCCCGTTTTTGTTAAAAATAAAAAAATTACTATTTACAAGTGGTTCTTTGTTTGGTTTTTTTATTACTATTCAATAGCCTGAAATTGTCAACGATGCTGAAATATTAGGAGTTTGAGACTCTATTCTAGATTCTTTTTTAAAGTAGATTACATTTTCTTTGTCATATTTTTTTCCGATTATTTG